>CM074721.1:248345427-249545427 GCA_037306005.1 Rhinophrynus dorsalis
TCCTACAAACACTGAACAGGTTAACTTTCTGCGTTCCCAGCTGGGTTGTCACTACTATTCACCACAGTTGAGTGGTGCAGGATTTCTTCTGTCCTATATACTTGTTCTACTAGCCATTTTTCTGTAAAATACTTCTTGAAAATGTTACCTTTATGGTTTGGTAGCACTTTATGATTGTTACTTCCCTGCTTAGTAAGCTAATTAGTCGTCTTCTAGGCCTAACATATTGATCGCTGTCCTGTGATAAATGCTCCCAGTGTGTGGGTGACAATATTGGCCCGGCAGAGAAACAGAGCCACGCTGTTCCACCACCAAATAAAGATTAATTAATGCTATTTGGATTACAAATAGGTGGCTAGTACAAAATAAAGGCAGTAATTAACCCTTTGAGTGCCAAAGGGGTACGCAACACATGTACCACTCTGGCATTCAAAGGGTTAATTCTCTTCAAAATTAAACTTAGGGTGACCGGTCCACTTTAAGGATTAGACGGGTGTGCAGTGCGTTGCAAAGGGTTAAGAAAAAACTAGAACTTGATTTATGGAAGCCTTAATAGCATCAATGACTGTCCACCTTCCTATCTGCATTAAAATCAACTTGAAATTCTTGGTTAAAGAACTTTATTATCCCGTGCTGCTACTGCTGTGAGATGCCTTTTGTGTAAAACTGGTAATCACAAGTCATATCCAGTGCTTCAGAACATATGACCTGTTGGCAGTGGGGCGGGGTGTTGGCGGAGCTGATGGACGGAGCTTACAAGCGGAATGAGCCGATATGGGAAGGAGACAGGGAGATGGCCATTTGGGAGAAGTAGGCTTCTCTTCTAGCAGTAGATTACTTAGAACACTATTAGTAAACGTACCCCTTTTCATATTAGTGACTCAGGCACCATATCGAAGGAAAGTCCTTGATATTGGGTCCTCAGCCACTGGTTCTGCAGGAAGTCGGTACTGAAAATAAAAAATGGCTGGGCTGAACAGCTAAAGAACCCTAGTTATACATTTCCAATAATTTCGACTACTTTAAAGTATATTTTTAAATCTTGGTTGCTGATGCACTACTTTGCAATGCATTGATGGCCTCCCAAAATCCAAAGGGATAATATAGGCTACAGCTAGTTAAAGGGACACTAATGTCTATAAAAAAAAAATCCAAAAAAAAAAATCTTGTTTTGTAGAGTTTAAAAAAAGGATTTGTGCCACATAATTTCTTATCTCGCATCAGTGCTCTGCTGACAGCAGGAGATCCTGGTCCTGGGACCAGCTGGCGGCTCTGCAGCAGAGCCGAAATAGCGATATTGGAAAAGAATTACTTCATTGGAACGGTCTACAAAGTGTGCCTGGTTTGCAAGCACACTTTGTAGACCCTTCCAATGAAGTAGTTCTTTTTAAATAATCTGATTTTGGCTCTACTGAAGAAACATTTTTTATTGGACATTAATGTCCCTTTACACATTATTGCCACTTAAAAATGCCTGAGGAAGAGAATATCGAGTGCCAATTAGTACAGCTAGCTCCTTCATGTTCACACTACCCAGCCAGACAAATGTACATGGGTTTAACCTTTTGAGTGCCAGAGGGGTACGGAACGCATTGCAACCATCTGGCACTCAAAGGATTAATTTTTTTTTTTTTCCCCAAAATATCTTTATTGAAATATTTTACGATACATGTGTAAAACATTACATGACATTCAAGTAATGTATTCACAATAACAGTAACATTTAAAGCTATATGCAATCTGCAATAATACCTGTAATGCAAGATTGAATAAACTTGGACCATTAGAGTTGCGAGACTTGAACAGGTGAAAAAAAACAACCTCAATCCATACTGAATAACTAACAGAGAATGAAGTCGAGAGTTAACCATCTCTCATAACCCAAATCCAACCTGTAAGACCTAAGCACCCAGAAATCCCCGTGCTAAACAAATGTCTAGAAGTGGTGGTTCAAGGCAGTTGTAAGCACTGTTGAACTAGGTCATTTATGATGCAGTGGATGAACAGCTGAGTAGGAGATGGAGCCTGGAAACAGGACTAGAGAAAGAGAGAGCGAGAAAAGAGAAATAGAAAAAAGGAGAAGAAGGAAGGAGAAAAGGTCACAGGAGGCTTGGTGAATCAACTGTGTAGAATCTATCTCAATAGCGCGATCCAACATCTTTGAATGTTGCAACCCTGAATGCTAGTGTTCCATCACAGCAGGCCACCACACCCATGAATCCCAAAATTGGCGTAATAATCCTTTGGAAGAAGCAAGATGTTTCTCCATGTTGTACAAGAAATGTACCCAAATGAACCATAAAGAAATGGGAGGGGGTTACGGGTTTTTCCAATAAAGCGGGATCAATGATTTAGCTGTATTTAGAAGAGGGGGAATTAATCTCCAAATCATCGAGGGTGTCTTAAGTTGTAGGTATTGTTGGTGTGCAAATAAAGAAGCCAATCTATAGGAAGTAAAACATGAAATAGTTTATCTATTTGTTCCAAAATGGAAATCCAGTAAGGGATGATAGAGGGGCATGTCCATCAAATGTGGATTAAGGAGCCTAGGTGTGATTTACACCTCCAGCAACGATCCAAAGTATTCGGAAAGGCAGATGCCAAACGTTCAGGGGTGAAATACCGACGAGATAGCAGTTTGTAGTTGAGTTCCCTTGTTTTTGAATCACGTGCATATATGAAGTTATTTTTGAAAATAGAGATCCGGTGATCTCTAAAGAGATTTCCAAATCTATTTCCCATTTCTTCGTGAAGTGAGGCAGAAGATGATTCCTGCAGTAATGAGTAGCAGAAGGGTAGTGGTTTAAAGTTAGGGGCTAAACTCGAGAGTGCTAATTCAAAGCGTGTGAGGGGTCTGTCAAAGGAGCGCCTTTTGCGTTGAGAATTTATGAAATGGTTAATCTGAAACAAAGTCCACCAAAGGTTGTTATGCTTACCAATTTTCGAACAAAGGGTGTCCCAAGGCAAGAGCGAGTCACCGCTTGTGAGGTTTAAAGGTTTTTAACCCATAAAGGACCAGTGGGGTGTGCAATGATTTGCACCCCCCCTCTGGCTCTTAAGGGGTTAAACATTTTCCTGTTCCATTTAAATGAAAGATTTGTATTTCATAACTATGTTCTTTTTACAGGGAAATGCCTATTTTAAAGAAGGTAAATATGAGGCTGCAATTGAGTGCTACAGTTGCGGCATAGAAGCAGACAGCACCAATGCACTACTGCCTGCAAACAGAGCAATGGCATATCTGAAAATTCAAAAGTAAGTATTGATATGGAAATATAATGGGTAGTTCACTTCTATTTCAAATACACTTTATTTCCTTAAATGCTAGAAGAGGGTGACTGCTGCATACAGCTACAGTGCAGTGTTGTTGGGCTCATTAATATTTTCAGAGAGTGTCGATTGTGATTGGAAATATGTCGTTTAGTCATTGAAGTAGGATTCCTGACTGAAATTGTTGTATTTAATGACAAAAATGTCAGTACATAGGTGCGGCAGTTATGCTTTTCACATTCAGAACTTCCTATTCCTTCCACTTTTTTTCTTAATGTACAAATTTTGTCTTTTGCAAGACATTTTTTTGTCGCAGTGTATGACAAATTTTCTTTTCCTTTCTACGACACTGGATTAGCCACACCCCTTTGCCTGTCAATTCTGGAGTTGTGTTGTACACAATGGACATTACTAGTTTTTTGTAGTATACTCTATAGAAAATGTCGTTCATGCATATAATTACTTATTTTTGTCGTTCATGCGACAATTTTTGCCATTATCCCTATGAATATATGGCCCTAAGTGAGATTTATAATCTAGATAGGGACAGACTTTTCATTAAGCAGTGAAGATAACTGCTAAAGACAGAGGCAGGCAACTGCAGGCCTCAAGTGCTGCCAACAGTGCACATTTTTAGGATTTACATGCATGAGCACAGGTTGATCAGTGGCTGAATAACTTAACCCTTTGAATGCCAGTAGTTGCTGATCAATGTGTTGTGTAACCTTCTGGCACTCCTCATGGTGTATCTTGAAAAACATTCACTTGCAGCACTTGAGTTGCCTCCTTCTGGCCTAGGGTGTCTCCAAGTGATGGCCACATCACTGTTGTGAGCATTTCTATCACAACCCCAATATCCCAGCACCAGACTTCTGGTTTATTAGCAAGTTAATGTCCAGTTTAAATACTTATTAGTAAGTTTACTAACAATCGTATATATTTTGGTACTGGGCATTTAATCTGAAAGTGTTTTTTGTTTATCTCTAAAATTATGTTCTGCTGCAGGCACTGGTAGAAGCGACTTGTGGCGAGCATAGGAGCACTATTAGGGGTGCCTAAAAATAAATATGATCCTAAGCCTAAATGAACTTGATTGAGCATTGCAAATTCATTTTTATATTATACGTTACTTCTTTTCATACGCCCAAGAAGAGGGCAGTTACTACGTATAGTACTACATATAGTTACTGTGCTTTCAAACACCAGGCGAACTCAAATAAGAATGATCAATAGATTCCTTTTTTAAATATACTACTTTCCTTGATCACGCACTTCTCTTTATTTTATGATCCTGTTTCATCTGTGAAGCTGAGCAGTATTCCTAATGCAAAGGACTGTGGTGCACACCCTGCTAATCCTCAAATAAGTACATTTCGCAGTGACTGAACTTACTTTAAGTATTTTTCAGGTGTCCTTTCAATCTGTTTCTAATACGTCAGAAAAGAGATTCTGGGTCTTTTGTCTAAATAGACTTATTTTTTGTCTATAAACTAGGGGTGCACCGAAATGAAAATTCTGAACCGAAACAGAAACCGAAACTTCAGGATGCTCTTGGCCGAAAACCGAAACCGAAAAATGACTTTTTAATTTATAGGGCGATGCCTAACAAAAGAAATAAAAAATATAGTAGAGCAAGTGCCCCCACCAGATTTAACTTACCCCCTACCAGCACTACTTTGCCCATCAGCTCCAGGTTCCAACTTGTCCCCCATCAGCTCCACTTTGCCCCCCCACCAGCTTCAACTTGCCCCCCATCAGCTCCAACTTGCCCCCATCAGCTCTACTTTGCCCATCAGCTCCAACCTGCACCCACCATCTTCAGCTTGCCCCCCATCAGCTCCAATTTGCCCCCACCAGCTCTACTTTGCCCATCAACTCCAAGTTCCAACTTGCCCCCATCAGCTCCAACTTGCCCCCATCAGCTGCCCCCATCAGCTCCAACTTGTCCCCATCAGCTTCACTTTGCCCCATCAGCTTCACTTTGCCCCATCAGCTCCAACTTGCCCCTACCAGCTCTACTTTGCCCATCAGCTCCAAGTTGCCCACCCATCAGCTCCAAGTTGCCCCCCCATCAGCTCTACTTTGTCCCCATCAGCTCCAACTTGCCCCCGCATCACATACCTGTAGCTGCTGGAGCTCCCATTTGTTCTCTTTAGTAATGCAGAGCGCTGGGAGATTATGTCATCTCCCAACGCACTCTGCATTACTAAAGAGGCAACGGCGACGAGGGAGCTCAGAAGCTACAGGTCTGTGCTGAAGACCGCACAGACCTGTATGTACTGTGGTGCCGGGCGGGGAAGTCCAAAACGAGTGAAGTAAAATCTGCAGCACACGGATGTGCTTCAGCTGCAGCACACGGGGACATCACCAGCACAGCCACATACATCACTGCTTTTCTTGTTTAGAGCCTCCGTGTGCTGAATCTGAAGCGCGTTTGTGTGCTGTGCTGAAGATTTTACTTCACTTGTTTCTGCTCTCCGTTTTGGCCATTTTTTTTATTTCGGCTTTTTGCCGAAAATGCCATTTTCGGCCGAAACATTTCGGCCGACGAAATTTCGGTGCATCACTACTATAAACCAACATCTCACATCTTGAAATGTTGAAATTCTAGGATGGGTTAGTCCCTATTTTTATTTTACTATACTGTGGAGTGGTGTTAGCCTACCTAATAATTAACAGAACAAACATTTAGACTCTTGTTTTGAAAATCTGGGATTCATATATTTGTAATCAATGTTTTTAAATTAAAAAAAAAAAACACAACATTTTCAACTCTGCATTAAAAAGTGAAAACTCCATAGTAGGCTATAAGAATCTTCTGGTGCAGCCTTGTGCCCCCACTACACATTCTTTCTTATAACTAAGCACATACTAGTGTCACAGGCTGTTGTTCAAGGAAGGAAATCCAGTTGCTGAAACAGTAGATCTTCACTCACTTTTAGCCCCTAGGTTTGAAAGTTTATGGGGACTCACAAAGACGGTTTACTTTTAAAAGGATGCACCATGTCGCCATAATAAAAATGTCAACATGAGAATCTCTCGTTGCAAGACAGTGCTAGATACTCAGGTCGGGTAGTGAAAAGTCGTATCCCAGTCTTCAAGTAAGTCTAGAAGTCTTGTGTCAAAATAAAATATTCTTACTGTGTACATTTCCCAACATCTCCATGAGAATCCTCCATGTAGCCCCCACTTTCTCCATCAGTAGTGAGGATACCGAAAAGTCTTGCAATGGCAAAATAAAAGATTTAACCCTTTGAGTGCCAGAGGGGTACGGAACACATTGATTTGCAATGCGTTCCCTACTCCTGGCACTCATAGGGTTAATGTCAGTTCTCCAATGGGGACTTTTCAGTATCCTCACTGCTAATGGAAAAAGTGGAGGATACATGGAGGATTCTCATGGAGATGTTGGGAGATGTACAGAGTAAGAATTAAATCTTTTATTTTGACACAAGACTTCTAGACTTACTTGAAGGCTGGGATGCGACCTTTCACTACCCAATCTGAAAATCTCATGCTGTCTTGCAACGCGAGATTCTCATGTCGACATTTTTATTATGGCGACATGGTTATTGTATTATTTGATCGCATACAGCTGAGATCAAGCCTAGTTGGGCTGAGCAGGAGTTGGAACCAGAAAGGAAGAGCAAGCATGGTCAAGTGTAGCAGATATCTGATATCATCAGGGAGCTGATATTAACCATGGGTCTAAATAAGATCTCTATCCAGACATGGAGAGAAGGCATAGTCAGTCATAGCAGAAGTCTTCTTACCAGGAGCAGAGCTTAGATGTAGTCAGTCTGAGTAAGAGTCATAAACAGAAATGAAAAATAGGCATAGACAAAAGGAGCAGAAGTCTTATCACCAGGGATTAGAGAGCCAATGTAGTCAAGATCAAACGGTATGCAGTAGAGCTGCACCTCTTGGAACACTCTTATTTTCTTTAAGACTAAATCAGTAAAAATGCCTAAGCAACTACAAACAGAACTTCTCATCTGGTGAGGCATTTACACCCCATAGCACTTACTCGTTCTGTGTCTCACCTACCTTCCTGTAGATCAGTGTTTCTCAACTCCTGCCCTTAGGACCCACTAACAGGCCAAGACTTAGGGATTTCTCTGCTACGGCACAGGTGTGGTGATCAGAGGCCCATTCACATTGATTAACTCACCTGTGCTCTAACAAGTAAATCATCAAATCCTGGCCTTTTAGTGGGTCCTGAGGACAGAAGTTGAGAACTACTGCTGTAGACTGTAAGCTCCCATGAGCGTGGCCCTCTGATCCTTTTGTTTTCCATGTTCCATTTGTACTATTTAATATATCTGTATGTCTGTTTCTATTATACTGTGGAATAAGTTGGCTCTATATAAATAAAGTATAATAATATAATAATCCGGTGTCCATTATTGGTAAACCAAAACTATATAAAACATTCCCAACACTCTTAAACTTTACATTATGAACTTAGATTTAAAAATGTTAATTTATTTGCCTTTATCTCTCCTAACACCTAGGTGCTTCGAGCCCCCAGCCCTCGTTGTCTTCCTTGACCTTTCTTTCCTATAATGTCAAAGGGTTGAACTCCCCCTCCAAAAGGTCTATGGCTCTCTATGACTTCCATAGATTGAGAGGCGATGATGTATTTGTGCAGGAAACTCATTTTCACAGCACCAGAGAATTAGCACTGACGAATCGATTCTACTCCCAAGCTTTCCTTGAGTCTGCAGTGGTTAAGACAAATGGGGTGGCGATTCTCATCCATAAACGTGTTCCGTTCTTTCACACTCGTGCCTTGTCGGACCCCAATGGCTGTCTTCTTATTGTTAAGGGCACCTTGTGGAATAAACCACTCACTTTTGCCACTTTTTACTCTCCCAACACCAATCAATCTTTCTTCTTCTGAGGGTTCATTGATAAACTAGACTTCTTTAAGGAAGGCACTCTACTCTTAGGGGAGACCTCAACTCACCCTTACATTCCCTACTGGACTGCTCATCTGGCTCCTCCTCTTATTCTCGCTCTTTAATCAGGGAACTGAACCAACCTCCGGACTCGTAGATCCATGGAGACTGGGCCACCCTGATCATAAGAACTACACCTTCTAATTTCATCCTCACAAGGTTTATTTGCGGATTGATTACTTTTTTATCTCTTATGATTCCCTTTCATTAGTGGAGGTGGCTTCGTTGGGTAACATTACCTGGTCTGTCCATACCCTTATTTTATTGCATTTTAAAATAAGTGGCGGTCCACGCGGACCTCCCCCTTGGCGTTTAGATGACTTCGTGATAAGTTTGGAGGACGTTAAGCGATTACATTGACCCTCAATAACTGTATCTCTGATAACAGAGACTGTGGTTCTTCACCTATCTCGATCTGGGCAGCACTGAATGGTGTGATGAGGGGGGAATTCATCAAACTTGCCTTGCATAAATGTAAAGTACACCGCCGGGAAATTGAGGTTCTAGAGACTGCCCATTAAACTTTGGGTGGCGCTCTTGCCCTCCAACAGCTTACCAATCTGTAAACTGAACTGAAATCCCTCCTTCAACTCCGCATCGAAAAGTTATTCTTTAAAACTAAGCAGACTTTCTTTGAATCTGGCAATAATGTTGGTTCCCACCTGGCACGCCAACTTAGACACAAATTTGCTTCGCACTATACTCTGTGCATCAATGACAGAAAAATGACCCCGCTCCATAAGACACCCGATATAATGGAAAGGTTTCGATCCTTGTATGCTGAACTGTATAATCTCCTTCCTCTAGAGGTTGATCCATCCGACCTTGAATCCCAAATCTACGCATATCTCAGATCAGCAAACCTCACAAGACTAGACCCATTGTGTCGGCTGATCTGGGGAAACCAATTTCTTTATCTGAGGTGCTTTCAGACATTGCCAACCTCCCAGCTAGGAAAAGCTGGAGTCGGATAGCTTTACCCAAATTTTCTATCCTTTGTGGAGACTCTTGCTGCAGTCCTTACAGATGCGTTCTCCTCTTTCAATTCCGATATCTCTTCACACACCTCATTGTCTAAAGCCCATATAACGGTTCTCCCCAAACCAGGCAGGGACCCACTGTGTTGTGAAAACTACTGCCCAATTTCTCTTCTGAACTTGGATCTTAAAATTTATGCCAATATATTGACTGAGTGCATTAAACCGCTACTGCCTTCATGAGTTCACCACGACCAAGCCTGTTTCATCCCTGGTAGAGAGGCAAGAGACAACACTAGACGTGTTCTTAATACTCTTCACCGTTCCAATTTCTCCGCATCCCCCATAACTCTTTTCACCATGGATGCAGAGAAAGTGTTCAACAGGGTCAGGTGGGCTTTCATATTCCAGACATTAGAAGCTTTCAGTTTTGGCCCCTCCTTTATCGCCAATATCTCAGCTTTATAGCCGAACCCTAATGCATGTGTCTGAGTGAATGGGGTACTATCTTCTAGATTTAACATAACGAATGGCACAAGACAGGGATGTCCACTTATCCCTCTGCTTTTTGTGTTATTGATGGAACCGTTAGTGCAACGAGTCCGTGGGAACCCTCTGATAGAAGGGATTTGGTGTGGCGATAGTGAACACAAGATGGCAATGTTTGCTGACGATATTCTCTTCACTCTCCAGAACCCGGACAGTTCCTTCAGTCCTTTCTGATTATAAAATAAATCTTTCAAAATCAGAAGCCTTGTTACTCCACTGCCCCCCTTCGTTACAACGGCGCCTTAAACTCCACAATCCCATCTGCTGGTCCACCTTGTCCATTAAATATTTAGGTATCCTCTTGCTTACCTCTCTGGAGGAAGATTTTACTATCAATTTCCCACCACTACTAAGTAAAATCAAAGCAGATATGCGACTCTGGGATCATCTTTTTATTTCCTGGTCGGGTTGATTAAATTCCATTAAGATGAATTGACTGCCATGTCTCCTATATCTCTTTCAGACTCTACCTGTATTGATTCCTCGTTCCTTTTTTGCACAAGTCAATAGGACATAGACATTATTTGGAAATTCAACATGTCTCTGGTCAGTCGTGACACGCTATACCTACCTAAAACACATGGCGGCCTTGGCCTTCCTAATTTGTAGAAATATCACCAAACAGCTCTCCTCTCCTCCTATTTATGACTAGACCCATAACATGACACCAAACTATGGTCCAAAATGGAAAGACAGGGCTACTCTCCTCTAGATCCCCTTGTGGAGGTCTTCCTCCCACTCGCTTCACAATCAAAGTTCATGAAATCCCACCCGATTCTGGCTGCGGTCACGCTGTCCCTACACTCTTGCAACAAATGCAATGTAATATCTTCCATTCCCTCATGGGACTCACTCATCTTTGTGACATCCTCGACACAGTTCTCTCTAAGCATCTCTGACTTTACTCAATGGGATTCCCCTACACCCCTGCGTATAAGGGAATGCATCCTCCAGGGTAAACCTTTGGCTTTTGAAACTCTCAAGGAGAAACTCTCCTTACCCCCCTGTGAACTTTCAAAGTACTTCTGGATTAAACATTTCTTAGAGTCCACTACCAAAGGCTCAAACTGGTCTGAATCTCCCACTAGATTTGAAAGCATGCTTCTGTCACCGAGAAGATCCAGAGGTGCTGTTGGTAGGATATATGCCATATTGATCTCACCCACAGATTTACAAAAACTGATCTACGCCCAAGTATGGGAGAGAGAACTCGGCATTACTTTAACTCAAGATGAATGGCTACATATTTGGAAGATGGTTGCTTCCTTGTCTATATCAGCCCAAATCCTGGATACCCACTACAAGTTCTTGCTAAGGTGGTACTACACCCTGTATCGGCTCCACAAAATATCCTCCAGCTCCTCACCACTTTGCTGTCATGAAGGGATTGGCACTCCAGCCCACATATGGTGGTTCTGCCCCAAGATTGCTCCCTTTTGGTTGGAATGCCTTAAAGGGATAGTAATACTTAATTTTATCTTCATGTTTTTTTAATGCCTACAAAATAAAATAAAGTACAATATAAGTCTTATCTCTCAAACCTTTATGTTTTGAGAGATTTTCACAAGCAAAGTTTCCCCTCCCACCCCTTCTACCTAGTAAAGCTATCTCTTCTCAGATGTGGAATCCAGTCCATAGACCAGACAGAGAACAGCAAGGGATAATCTTCTTCCTATGAGAACAATGAAAGCCCTGCCCCCCTTGACAAGTTTTTCAGGTTTTTTCCCTTATCTTAATTGAAGATTGTCCCTCTCTGCAGTCTACCTGGGCACCTCCCTTCTGATCTGGCTGAACAGTGTTACCTCAGTAAAAGGGGCGGGAGGGGGATACTTTCTCATTGAATTACACTTGAACTACAACTGACAGAATTAAAATAACACTCTCCAAAGTCCAAACACTATGATGATTAATTAGAGCTGCTTTTATTATGAAACATTACTATCCCTCTTACGCAATTAATCAAGGTCTCCTGGTCTCTCTTCCACACGATACTTGGGTGACACTATTCTATCTTAATCTTCTTCCCTTGGCCCTACTCCCCAATCTCTTTCTCCTACATATGCTCCATTCCGCTAAAGCTCTTATACCCAGACACTGGCGCAGTGTGCAACCTCCTTTGGTCAGGGAATGGCTAAATTTGGCACAGGAACAGGGTATTATGCTCCACTTGGCCCTTCTTCACCGGGGCAAGGACCCCACAGAAGTGGAATTTTTCTTTTCTGCATTTTCCCCCACATAAACTACTAAGCTTCAGTGCTTTTGGGCTACTCTGTTCCCGCACTTCCCCGTGCCCTCCTCCCTTTTTTAATATTTTTTTTTCTCTCCACCTACTTCTCACTCTACTCTCCTCCCCTTCTTGTCTCTTTCTTTGCTCTTGCTCCTTTCTTTATCCCTTCTTTTCCTTCTCCCTTTTTCCAACATCTTTCTCTCCTCTTTCTCGCAGTGATTTACTGGAGTCGTGGGCTATATTTGTCTACAAATGCCCAACTATTGTACTTTCATTTATTGTCTGATGTGTGGCATGTATATTGCTCTGTAAACACTTTTCTTACTGCACTTTTACTTCTGCCTTTATCCTTCAATAAAGTTTTTTTGAAAACTTTAAAAAAAAAACAAAAAAAAAAACACTAAAGAGAGAGAGTGGAGGGCAGATTTATGAGAAAGGAGTTTGATACCTGACAGAAAATGTTATATTCCAAGCAGAGATGCCACCCAGATATTCAGAAACCAGATATTAGATAGAAGTGTTTAGTAGAACAAGGGGCAGCAAGGTGTATAATGCTGTCTGTGGTATCTTCTAACATTACCATCATTTTACCTTTGTGTTTTGTGAGTGGTGCACGGACAGAAACCCAGGCATGCTCAGTCACGTACAGACATGCACGTACAGACACAGACGTGCTTACATGCACCATGATTTACAAAGGCAAATATGGGTCAAACAAAAGGCACCAATGCACCATCCTATATAATAATTTGCTAAAATGTGTGTGTAACGACGAAGTCAAGCGCAGTAGAGACTGCTGCTTGTGATGCATTCATGCGGAGTGGGCAGTCTCTACTGTGCATGACTGCCCCGCGACCGGCTGGCAGTGGCACTGTGGCCCGTGTAACGGGCTCTTCAGCTAGTCTTAAATAAATGATCATGCGCAGGAACACGTGTACACTGAGTTAGGCACACAGACTTACACATGTGCATGATGAGGATCATGTGCTAATAAAAATGGTGCAATTGTGGGGGGGCAAACAAAGTGCACCATAGCGAATAAATAATGAAAATTCAAATAATTCCCATTGAAGCAATGTGTCGGAGACTTCTAGTCTTCCAGAAGATAAAAGCCCCATCTAACTCAGTAGTAACCTTTATTTGTTCCCTGGGGTGCATTTGATTTGCTGCAGAATGTTCTTAGCACATGAGCCTCACTGTGTGCAAGTATGCTTGATTGTTGCCATAACATTGGTTGGTTGTTTTGTTCAAGGTCAGTGTCCTTTAGTCTGCAAACCTGCTACAGTATGCAGCAGTTACTTGACAATCATTAGGTGATCTCTTCAGAGAGTTTCGTGTGAAGTGAGTGACATTTAATAGTGCATTAGTCAAAAGAAAGTTGACTGGAATCAATACATGCTTTTTCTTTTTGTGCTAAAAATAATCCAGTAATTGATGTGTATTTTGTGTCTGTAGTGCAAATAGGGCTGTTTTCAGGAGACTGAAGAGGGGTAATTTGGGAGCAAACAACTTCATGATAGGAGACAAAAAAAAACAGATTCCCATTGATTTAAGTGGGGGGGTTTAACGCCTTAAATGCTAGTGGTCTCAAAGGCATTAAAATTAATGGGACATGCCATTTGTACCCTGTGGTGCAATTTTAGTTTGCTTATAAATTCCTCCTCTCTTCATGAATACATCCCATAGACTAGCACCTTAGAATAGAAAGCTCTGTGGGACAGGGACTTCTTCTCAGGTGCAAGCTCATCTCTCTCTTGCCTACTTTATGGCTGTTACTTCTCAATTGATGGGCCTTATGTATAAAAGTAAACTGAGACTATTTTGGGGCAAACCAGTTGCGCCATAGAAGAAAAGTGAACATTCCCAAAATACCCATTGATTTAAATGGGCTTTTAACCATTTGAATGCGGGAGAGGTTTTTATTGAATTGCTTTGAAAGCAATACATTGAAGACCCCTGTCAGTGGGAGGTTTTCGTTGTCCCCTATGGATCAGTTGGCTTTTCCTCAGAATTGCTCTAGTTTGCTTTTATACATAAGGCCACAAGTGTTTATGCATTCAGCAATAGGAATAGTTATACGCATGCTTGTGTTTTTATATCGAACACTTTCAAAATCTAAACATAGATGTGTAATTTTTGCTCTTTAGATACAAGGAAGCAGAAGAAGACTGCTCACAAGCCATATACCTTGACACTACTTATGGAAAAGCTTATGCAAGAAGAGGGACTGCCAGGATGATGCTTGGAAAGCTAAAGGAAGCAAAAGAAGGTGAGAAGTTTAAAGCATGGCTTGAGATGAACAGGATACACTTACTATGTATGTATTGGTGCACAAACACAGTCACACTCACTATAATTGCTTATGGTTGCTGGTCTACATGTTAAACCATATTGAGGCTGATGTAGTAAGACAAACTGGATGTAGAGGCACTAACCTATGATAAAGATGCAATAACAAGTGTGATGAACTCCTGGGTCCCTATGTCTTTCTGTAGAGCCTATGCACTGAGATCTCTCAACCTGCAGCATAGGCTTCATAGACAAACCTAGAAACTGGAGTATTTATGGTGCAAGCACATTGCAACATTGGAGACAAAAGACATACCCAATCATTTAATGGGTTTTTAACTGTCCTGGTGCTAGACAGGTCTGTAACTCTTTGCTTATCAAATGCGTTACAGAACCCTCTTTCAAGGGGATAAAATGCCCATTTAAATCTGTGGTAACTTATCAACTTTTTATCTCTCCCCATGGTGCAGATGGTCTGCTCCTGATTTTCTCCAGTTATTAGTACATCAGTCTCATGTTTTATTATGTCCCTATATCATCTTAGAATATGATACATTCATAGTACTACATGTAGGAACAACCAGGCTTTGTTCATTGGGCACATTAGAGCCTTTTCTAATGTTTTTCTAATTATGCAAAAATAATACAATGCACCTTCAGTCAGGCTGTTAACTTGAGCAACAAAGCCTTTTGCACAAAAATAATGTCAAAACACTTATTTCTACCTCCATTGAATGGCCGATCCATTGGGCTGACATGTACAGCTGCCACCAAAATAGGCCTGCCATCGGTTAAGCCCACATAGTGATGAGATCACTGGGAGAATTCAGGCTAACTCATGTATGTAAAATGTACAGTAGAAATATGGTTACATCACCTTTAATCTCATAACAAGTTTTTTGCAAGCACATCCAAAGAAAAAATGTTTTAAATAACTGTATTAAAACAGATAACCCTTAGAGTAGGAATTACAGAATGGTGTTAACAGAAAGCACTTATCCCCTATCTACCATTTTGTCTGTGCAAAATCTTATCACACACCCAATTTCATTAACCTGAAACACATCCCTCCCAGTATCTCATTGTATCCCTTTATTTGTTTTTATCTGGCACTGTAGATTAGGGTTTTGGGCAACATGTTAATTACATTGCTTCATGCAGTCACTACACAAACTCCAGTATGGAAGAGGTTAAGTAGACTGCCCTTGTGCTGTTTGACACAGGTAATGTGGGCAACTGCATCTCCTAGGTACTAACTTGACTTCCTTGATGTCCAGGATATCTCTTCTCCTTGCATCTTTTGTCTGTGTGTTTTGGTCCTGTGAGTACCTGTGTGTGATTATGAATCCCTGGGCTTGTCACACAGGGTGGAAGCACTTACACATCAACTTTTTTCGTGTTTCCACATTGTACTACTGAATAAACTCCAGTGCTGAGCTGGAAGAAAAATACAGCCCATCCTTTCCAGTTCACAGATACTCTTATCTCAGTTTTCACATACATTTCATTTATCACTTATTGGGAGCTTGTATTAACAAACTGGGATGATGCCCATCTATGAATAGGAAAAGCATGTTTAGGACATATTTTAGGGCTTATGAATCTAAAGACCAATTTTTACAATCCTGGCTAAGAATACATGATTTAAAAGGCTATGAACCCTATACATTTTTAGGTGAGAATTCCCCTTTACACTCATCCATCTTCAATAAACAGAATCTGGGAGTTATGCACTAAGGTGTGATAAAGAGGAGACACCTTCTCCTGTGTGATATACTCTCCAGTTCTTATGTTATTATAAGTGGAGGAGATTTAGTGGGCTCCTTGGTGTACCATATGAACTGCTATTCATCACACTGGATATGTTTTTATAAGTGGAGGAGATTTAGTGCATAGGCTCCTTAGTGTACCATATGAACTGCTATTCATCACACTGGATATGTTATTATAAGTGGAGGAGATTTAGTGGGCTCCTTAGTGTACCATATGAACTGCTATTTATCACACTGGATATGTTATTATAAGTGGAGGAGATTTAGTGCATAGGCTCCTTAGTGTACCATATGAATTGCTATTTATCACACTGGATATGTTGTTATAAGTGGAGGAGATTTAGTGCATAGGCTCCTTAGTGTACCATATGAACTGCTATTCATCACAATGGATATGTTATAAGTGGAGGAGATTTAGTGGGCTCCTTAGTGTACCATATGAACTGCTATTTATCACATTGGATATGTTATTGTAAGTGGAGGAGATTTAGTGGGCTCCTTAGTGTACCATATGAACTGCTATTTATCACATTGGATGTGTTTTTATAAGTGGAGGAGATTTAGTGCATAGGCTCCTTAGTGTACCATATGAACTGCTATTTATCACACTGGATATGTTATAAGTGGAGGAGATTTAGTGCATAGGCTCCTTAGTGTACCATATGAACTGCTATTCATCACAATGGATATGTTATAAGTGGAGGAGATTTAGTGGGCTCCTTAGTGTACCATATGAACTGCTATTTATCACATTGGATATGTTATTATAAGTGGAGGAGATTTAGTGGGCTCCTTAGTGTACCATATGAACTGCTATTTATCACATTGGATATGTTATTATAAGTGGAGGAGATTTAGTGGGCTCCTTAGTGTACCATATGAACTGCTATTTATCACATTGGATATGTTATTATAAGTGGAGGAGATTTAGTGGGCTCCTTAGTGTACCATATGAACTGCTATTTATCACATTGGATATGTTATTATAAGTGGAGGAGATTTAGTGGGCTCCTTAGTGTACCATATGAACTGCTATTTATCACATTGGATTTGTTAGTATAAGTGGAGGAGATTTAGTGGGCTCCTTAGTGTACCATATGAACTGCTATTTATCACATTGGATGTGTTTTTTTAAGTGGAGGAGATTTAGTGCATAGGCTCCTTAGTGTACTATATGAACTGCTATTTATCACACTGGATATGTTATTATAAGTGGAGGAGATTTAGTGGGCTCCTTAGTGTACCATATGAACTGCTATTTATCACATTGGATATGTTATTGTAAGTGGAGGAGATTTAGTGGGCTCCTTAGTGTACCATATGAACTGCTATTTATCACATTGGATGTGTTTTTATAAGTGGAGGAGATTTAGTGCATAGGCTCCTTAGTGTACCATATGAACTGCTATTTATCACACTGGATATGTTATAAGTGGAGGAGATTTAGTGCATAGGCTCCTTAGTGTACCATATGAACTGCTATTCATCACAATGGATATGTTATAAGTGGAGGAGATTTAGTGGGCTCCTTAGTGTACCATATGAACTGCTATTTATCACATTGGATATGTTATTGTAAGTGGAGGAGATTTAGTGGGCTCCTTAGTGTACCATATGAACTGCTATTTATCACATTGGATATGTTATTATAAGTGGAGGATATTTAGTGGGCTCCTTAGTGTACCATATGAACTGCTATTTATCACATTGGATATGTTATTATAAGTGGAGGAGATTTAGTGGGCTCCTTAGTGTACCATATGAACTGCTATTTATCACATTGGATATGTTATTATAAGTGGAGGAGATTTAGTGGGCTCCTTAGTGTACCATATGAACTGCTATTTATCACATTGGATTTGTTATTATAAGTGGAGGAGATTTAGTGGGCTCCTTAGTGTACCATATGAACTGCTATTTATCACATTGGATGTGTTTTTTTAAGTGGAGGAGATTTAGTGGGCTCCTTAGTGTACCATATGAACTGCTATTCATCACACTGGATATGTTATTATAAGTGGAGGAGATTTAGTGGGCTCCTTAGTGTACCATATGAACTGCTATTTATCACATTGGATATGTTATTATAAGTGGAGGAGATTTAGTGGGCTCCTTAGTGTACCATATGAACTGCTATTTATCACACTGGCTATGTTATTATAAGTGGAGGAGATTTAGTGGGCTCCTTAGTGTACCATATGAATTGCTATTTATCACACTGGATATGTTATTATAAGTGGAGGAGATTTAGTGCATAGGCTCCTTAGTGTACCATATGAACTGCTATTTATCACACTGGATATGTTATTATAAGTGGAGGAGATTTAGTGGGCTCCTTAGTGTACCATATGAACTGCTATTCATCACACTGGATATGTTATTATAAGTGGAGGAGATTTAGTGGGCTCCTTAGTGTACCATATGAACTGCTATTCATCACACTGGATATGTTATTATAAGTGGAGGAGATTTAGTGGGCTCCTTAGTGTACCATATGAATTGCTATTTATCACACTGGATATGTTGTTATAAGTGGAGGAGATTTAGTGCATAGGCTCCTTAGTGTACCATATGAACTGCTATTTATCACACTGGATATGTTATTATAAGTGGAGGAGATTTAGTGGGCTCCTTAGTGTACCATATGAACTGCTATTTATCACATTGGATATGTTATTATAAGTGGAGGAGATTTAGTGGGCTCCTTAGTGTACCATATGAACTGCTATTTATCACATTGGATATGTTATTATAAGTGGAGGAGATTTAGTGGGCTCCTTAGTGTACCATATGAACTGCTATTTATCACATTGGATGTGTTTTTTTAAGTGGAGGAGATTTAGTGGGCTCCTTAGTGTACCATATGAACTGCTATTTATCACATTGGATGTGTTTTTTTAAGTGGAGGAGATTTAGTGGGCTCCTTAGTGTACCATATGAACTGCTATTTATCACATTGGATGTGTTTTTATAAGTGGAGGAGATTTAGTGGGCTCCTTAGTGTACCATATGAACTGCTATTTATCACATTGGATGTGTTTTTATAAGTGGAGGAGATTTAGTGCATAGGCTCCTTAGTGTACCATATGAACTGCTATTTATCACACTGGATATGTTATTATAAGTGGAGGAGATTTAGTGCATAGGCTCCTTAGTGTACCATATGAACTGCTATTCATCACACTGGATATGTTATTATAAGTGGAGGAGATTTAGTGCATAGGCTCCTTAGTGTACCATATGAACTGCTATTTATCACACTGGATATGTTATTATAAGTGGAGGAGATTTAGTGCATAGGCTCCTTAGTGTACCATATGAATTGCTATTTATCACACTGGATATGTTGTTATAAGTGGAGGAGATTTAGTGCATAGGCTCCTTAGTGTACCATATGAACTGCTATTCGTCACACTGGATATGTTATTAGCCTGATCCAGGAGGTAAAGAGGAGCAATATTGTGACAAAGCAACAGTATCATAGGGGCAAATGACTATTTTTCTTATTCATTTAAATTGAGCTTTAACCCCTTGCATGCTAGAGAGGTCTGCAACCAATTGCATCACAATTAATTGGAGACCTCTATCATTCAAAGGGTTAAAGCCCTATTTAAATCCATGGCAGTTTGAGAAATGCTTATTGGTCCAATTTGTTGCTATTTGCTGCAGAATTGCTCTTCTTTATCTTCCTAAATATGACCATAGGATCTCAGTCATTCTATAATCAAACATACTCACAAATCTGCTTGGATTACACCAGTTTCTAATTGAAAGCAACACGTCATTGTTTTGTTTGTTTATAGATTTTGAAATGGTTTTAAACTTGGAGCCTGGGAACAAACAAGCAACTATGGAACTGGCAAAGATATCTCAAGTATGTAAGACTATGTAAGCCCTTCTTACTATGTGACAATCTTGCAGTGCTTTATGCACACATTTTGGCATTTTGGGTTAAACAGTGTCCACAAAAAAGGATGCAGCATATTGAAAGAGAAGAATAATGGGAGGGTGAGCTGTATAATTACTTAAATATAAGTTTTAGACTCTATGGATGTCTGACGATAAAAATGGGAGACACAAGTAAGACTTAATTAAACCAACACTAGTATTTCACAGCATATGGAATCTGTGGAGATCTGTTATGCTTGTACACTTCTTTCAAGTTTAGAAAATGAAGAGAGGAAGTATCTAGAAAAACCTTGGGTCTAGAAATAGCTATAATATTATAGATTTTATATCATATGAAACCTCGCCTAATATTTTCATTCCTCTGTAAATCTTCTATTGAAAAGCAAAACGGTCAAGGTACATAAATTACAGTGGTGCACTTTGACTTAGATCAGTCTGACAAGATCTTTCCAAGCAAAATGTGAATATAATCCGTCAACAAAATTTGCCTTGAACAGTAACTTGACAGGGGTAAGATAAGGGGAAAACCTGAAAAACCTGTCAATGGGGGCAGGGCCTTCATTGTTCTCATAGGAAGAATATTGTCCCATTCTGTTATCTGTCTGGTCTTACAACCAGATTCCACATCTGAGAAGAGATGCCTTACACTAGGTAAAAGGGCAGGAGGGGAAACTTTGCTTGTGAATATCTCTCAAACCATAAAGGTTTAAGAGATAAGACATATCATTCTTCATGTTTTTTTAATGTCTACAAAATAAAATAAAGATAAAGTGAAGTATTACTATCCCTTTAACTTAATGATTTTAATAGTATTGTCTCTGGCCCCCAGACTAGGGATATATATTACTTTTGTGGCATTTACACTACTGTTCAAAAGTTTGGAGTCACTTCAGAAACAACGGTTTCCATGAAAACATACATCAAATAAGTTGAAAAATGAATAGGGAATACAGTCAAGATGTTGACACGGTTAGAAATAATGATTTTTACTTTAAATAATAACTTGCGTCCTTCAAACTTTGCTTTCGTCGAAGAATCCTCCATTTGCAGCAAATGTAGATATTCCATTAAAAATCAGTTGTTTTCAGCTACGATAGTCATTTACAATGTCTACCCTGTATTTCTGATCCATTTGATGTTATTTTAATGGACAAGGACTTTTCTAAGTGACCCCAAACTATTGAACGGTATTGTATGTATTATACTAGTTGAACAGCCAGTGTGCAACGGCCGCGGTGCAGTCATGCACAGTAGAGACTGCCCGTGCCGCAGCTGATAACGGAGCGGGGCTCTCCGAATTCAGACCGTAGTTGGTGCGCAGAGAGGACTACGGTCTGAATTTGGAGTGCCCCGCTCCGTTATCAACCGTGTCGTGTGCAGTCTGTACGGCGCATGACTGCAGCGCCCGCCGCCATCTGTACTGCGCATGACAGCTTCTGACAAACATACATTAGCGAATTATTGTATAGGACTAGTGTAAAAGCCCATGTACACTGGCCAAGGTCCGGGTGATGGTAACCCTTTGGGTGCCAGAGGGGTACGCAATGCATTGCTTTGCAATGCATTGAGTATTCCTCTGGCACTCAGAGGGTTAAGAGGCTGGTCCTGCTCTGCGTACTGCCGCCGACGCAGTCATGCACTGTAGAGACTGGCCGGAAGCACAGAATGCTCCCACACAGAACTCCCAGCATTCTGTGCTTTCCGGCAGTCTCTGCTGCGCATGATGGCTTCTGACAAACATCCTAGTGAATTATTATATAGGATATGATTGAATGGACGAATATTGCATAAAAAGGAGGTCTCACAAATGACTAGATTTTATTATATACAATTTGGTGTAACATATTTTCTGTTTCTCTGTCGTCCAATACAGGTTACTGGTAACTTTGCGTAGGCAATCGGCCCCTTTAATAGTCTGGAACAATTCTGAGAAGTGACTGCTAGATGGAGCCTACCTCCTCTCCTTAGCTTGCAGCTAGCCATTCCCAAACCAGTAAGATTTGTTCCTTGATCAAGACACAAGCAAGAGAACAGTTCTGCTATAGTTTTAGCTTTTTATTATTTTTCTGTTAGAAATGGAATACCACCATTAGGCGGATTACCATCACTGACAATTCCCATCACCCAAATGTGGATAGCTCAGTTTACCAGGAGCTTTTGTGGACCTTGTTCCTTCTCAGAAGATGTTTTTCTGGGTCTCCTCTTCGACACTCATAAGGAGATGGTGTTTCTGACAGACGAAGTGGCTCATCAGATAGCACTAAAGGTCCAAGCTGTCCTGTCTCAGGATCCTGTTCCAGCCAAGAAGATGTCATCCTTGGTGGTGGAAGTTCATTTCCACCATAGAAGCAGTTCCATTTTCCAAGGCTCACACCAGGGAACTTCAGAGGTTTCTAATCCTGGCCTGAGAGGGCTGTCCAGATCTCCTGGAAAGATCCCTGTCTCTCCTTCAAGTGGAGCAGAGTTTCTCGTGGTGGCTCAACCTGAACAATCTCCTAAAAGGTCTACCCTTCCTGGTGCCCTTCTGGACCACAGTGACGACGGATGCCAGCCTCTCTGGGTGGGGAGCAGTGTTGGAGCACTTCAGTGTTCAGGGCAAGTGGTCTCAGGAGGAATCTCTCCTTCCCATCGATGTCTTGGAGCTTCGGGCGATATTTCATGCCCTACATCACTGGACACAACAACTGGCGGATTGCCCGGTAAGGGTGCAGTCGGACAATGCCACATTGGTAGCCTACATCAACAAGCAAAGCGGCACAAGAAGTCTCGCAGCTTGGCTAGAGATCAAGGCTATTTTGTCTTGGCCAGAGGAGCATGTCCCTGCCATTTCCGCAATTTATATTCCTGGCGTAGCCAACATTCTGGCAGACTTCCTCAGTCGACACACAGTGGACAGCGGGGAGTGGGAGCTGCATCCAGAGGTGTTCAACCTCATCATCCAGAGATGGGGTCTGGATAGACCTGTTGGCAACCAGACACAACAGGAAGGTTACAGCATTCTGCTCTTGCTGGGCAGATCCCATGTCTCTGGCAATGGATGCCTTGTCGATGCCATGGACGTTTCCTCTAGCTTACATCTTCCCTTCTGTTCCTTTGTTGAACAGAGTTCTTCAGAAGCTGAGACTGGAGAGCTGCCCAGTCATTCTGATTGCACTGTACTGGCCTCGGCAGGCTTGGTTTCTGGAGCTTCTGGACCTCTCAGTGGCAGAACCTCTTCGACTTCCCTCCCGTCCAGACCTCCTTCTACAGGTTTACCTCTGGAAAGAAGACATTCATCTTCTGGCTTTGACGGCATGGAGATTGAATCCTCAATTTTGAGGAAGAAAGGATTTTCTTCTGGTGTTGTGGCTACTATGCTTGGTGCCCGGAAGCCTCTTTCCTCTAAGGCCTACCATCGAGTTTGGTCTACCTTCCTGGCTTGGTGTGCTGACAAAGACCTATCTCAGGATTTTGTCCTTCCTACAGTTATTTCCTTCCTCCAGGATGGTGTGGATAAAGGTCTCAGTCTGAGTTCTCTCAAGGTTCAGACTTCTGCGCTCTCTATCTTTTTTTCAGTGGAGTCTTGCCATCATTCCTGATGTTAAGGTTGTCTTCCAGGGTGTTGCTTATACCCGTCCGGTGTTTAAGTCACCTGCTCCTCAGTGGGATCTTAACCTGGTCTTGGGAGTGCTCCAGCTTCCTCCCTTCGAGTCTTTGGCTACCATTCCTCTACGTATGCTGACGTGGAAGATTGCCTTTCTCCTGGCGACTGTTTCCGTTCGCCGAGTTGAGGCACTACATGCCCTGTCCTGTAAACCGCCCTTTTTGGTTTTTCACAGAGACAGGGCAGTACTTCGCACCTCACAAGAGTTTCTCCCGAAGGATGTGTCCGAGTTCCACATCAATCAGGAGATTGTGTTTCCTTCCTTCTGTCCTAACCCTGCTTCTGACAGAGAGGGATCTTCATCTGTTGGATGTTGTGCATTGTCTCAAGTTCTATGTGTATCGCATCTGCCTTGAGGCAGTCTGACACACTGTCATTCCTGATGGTCCTAGGGCAGGGAAGCTTCTTGGATCAAGTCCACGATCCGTAAGGCTTACGAACTTTGGAAGAATCCTGTTCCCTTCAGGGTTACGGCTCCTTCTGCGAGGTCTATTGGGGCTTCTTGGGCCTACAAGAACCAGGCCTCAGCTGATCAGTTGTGCAAGGCAACCGCTTGGTCATCTGTGCACACGTTTTCTCTGTCGTCAAATACAGGTTGCTGGTAGCTTTGGTTAGGCGATCCGCCCCTTTAATTAGGCAGGAACAATTCTAGAATTGTATGCAGGGTGTGCAGCCTACCTTCCCTCCTTGGCTGCAACTAGCCAACCAGCTCCAGTAAGATTTGTTCCGTGGTGAAGACACATGCAAGAGAACAGTTCTGCTATAGTTTTAGAAATGTTTTTATTTTTCTCAGTGCTTTTGTGGACCTTAAGCCGGGGTTGTGGGGGGGGTATCTTGGGTTAAAGTTCTTTCCTCTGGAGTTGCCCACCGATGATTCTTCTTAATACATGGTAGTCTGAAGACAGAAGATCTGCAGGAAAGGTGAGCAACCCTTTGAGTGCTGCAGGTCCACATGTCCCACAGTGCCCCTCCACACAGGGGTTTTTCCTTTTGAGTTCCCATTGCACACTCCCGCACTCACTGGGTTTATCATGTCTGTTGGGTGTTTTGGAGCAGGGTTATGTGGTAACTTAACCCTTTAGCTGCTGGTTTTGCATCTTTGGGGGGGGGGGTTATTGACACTTTCCCTATTGGGTTCAGTGTGTTTTGGGTCTTCTAACATGTTCTAGTGATGTTTCATTTACTTTTATTTTACAGTTTCAACTCTGCAAAAATTTGAGTTAAAGGCGCGCTTTACCGCATAGAGGCCATTGCTCCATTCGCTTCTATGGGACTGTACAGTTTGGGACATATCTCTGCAAACACTCAACGTAGCGACTTCAGGGATGGCTCATTTTAGTTATCTGCCCTTGCTCTATCTGCCGGTTAACATTTTAAGTGTGTTGAGGGGCTTCGTGCACTGTTGGGGTACTTTTTCTGGAAAAACTACATTTCCCATGAGTGCTTGCTTTGCATTCTCGTTTCTGATTGGTTCCCGTTACGGCAGCCATTTTGTGCCTTTTCCAGAATGAGTATCCTACACAGGGCTTGGACCCTCCTTCTCTCCTCTGCAGAGTAACCCTTCGCCTGCCAGATAAGTGTATTTATTTTAGCGATTTCTAGGGTAAAATTTTAATCTTACACACTGTATTTGGGTGATTCCTTATACGCAAAACATTTTTGACACTGTGAGAATGTCTAATCCGTTGGAGCTTGGGGCCAGGCCTAAGACTAAGGACACTGGGGTCTCTGTGTCCCCTATTGCGCATTGCTCCTCATGTCATTCAGGGTTACCTAGAGAATTTCTCAGGTCATTTATGCCCAGCATGTTCTGATGTCCCTGACAGCATTCCAGGGACCTCCAGCCATGCATTAGTGCAAGAGTTCAAGGCTGCTACTAGGGACTTTCGGTCTTAATTGCAACTCTTTCCATCCCTTCTTCAGTCATATCTTTGCTGCCAAAACCGCAGGAAGTACCTGATGTATCAGATTCCTCTGAGGAGGAACTGTTGGTTGATTCAGATGTTGAGGAATGTTCTGCTGTGGACTCCTCTCAGTTTTTTGGGGACCCCTTTGAGGCTGATCCTGAGCACTCGGCTGAGGGCCTGATCAAGGCTGTCTTGACTACCTTAAACATTCCCTTAGTTCAGGAGGTTTCTTCAGATCCCTCTGATTTGTTTCAGGAGCCTAAAAAGCCCCTTACTTGGTTTCCACCTAACCCCACTCTTGACCGCCTTGTGTCTGATGAGTGGAAATCTCCGGACAGGAAACCTTCTATTTCCAAGAAATTTGCCAAGCTTTACCCCTTCTCTGAGGCCGCTCTTGCTTAGTGGGTTCATCCCCCCAAAGTGGATGCTCCTATCTCCAGGCTATCTAAGTCTACTGCCTTGCCAGTTTCTGATGCCTCCACTCTGAAAGACTGGAGTGACATGAAACTTGAGGTTTCCCTCAAGTCCATCTTTGCCACCACTGGTACTGCCATGCGTTCAGCTTTTGCACCGGCATGGGTTAACTGGGCCATTGCGGTCTGAACTGAACAGCTCACCCTGGCTGTACGTCAGGGTGCTCCTACTTCGGATATGTTGCAGCTTCTTGCCAACATTTCTGAGGCCCAGCACTATGATTCTTCTGCCTTATTTGATGCCATCCTTTTGGTGGCTAGGGTTTCCACCATGTCTGTGGTTGCCAGACGGGCTCTTTGGCTCAAGATCTGGTCTGCTGACACTGCTTCCAAGAAAGCCTTGTTCTCCTTGCCTTTTCAAGGCACTTCATTGTTTGGGCCAGATCTCAAGGATCTGATTAGTGAGGTCACAGGGGGTAAAAGTACCCTTCTGCCTTTGGTCCCCAGAAAGAAAACACCCCTCAAGCGTAATAGTTTTTTTAGTCCCTTCCAGACTGAGACACGTCCGGCAAACCAGGTGGTTCCATCAGCTCCGTGTGTCTCCTCCAAGCCCAAACAGCAATGGAAGACCAAGGTCTCCTCCCAGCCTAAGGCTTCCAAGCCTTCTTCGGCATGACTCGCCAGCCCAGGTTCCCACTCTGCTGTGGGTGGCCATCTGTGTCACTACCACAGCGTCTGGGAGGATTCAGTGGTGGACCCGTGGGTTTTACAGGTGGTGGTGGAAGGGTACAGTATCCCTTTCGTCTCTCTTCCTCCCTTTCGCTTTTTCCCTTCTCGTACACCCCAGGGTGCAGAGAAACGCCATCTGTTCAATGGTGTTATCCAGGCCCTTCTGGACAAGGATGTTCTAGAACCTGTTCCAGTTCAGGACAGAGGTATAGGTTTTTACTCAAACTTCTTTGTCTCCAAGAAAGACTGCGGTTGTCATCCCATTTTGGATTTGAAGGATCTCAATTCCTTTGTGATCACCAGGAGACCCTAAGGACGGTGATTGCTGCTATGTCCCCGGGGGAATTCCTTGCCTCTCTGGATCTTCAGGATGCGTATCTACACATCACCATTCATCCAGAAAGCCATCAGTATCTCAGATTTGCCTACAACCAAGGGCACTTTCAGTTTTCAGCTCTTCCGTTTGGTCTGACTACAGCTCCTCAAGTCTTCAACCGTGTCCTGGGAGCTTTAGTGTCTGTCCTCCACCGGGGCGGCATCAGAGTTACTCCATACATGGATGACCCGTTTCTGAAAGCCCCTTCTGCGTATCTTCTTCATCAGCAGGTTCAGGACTGCATTCATGCTCTTACCCATCACGGGTGGATCATCAACATGGACAAGTCGAATCTTGTCCCAGCATCTGGTCTTCCTGGGCCTCCTCTTCAACACTCAGCAGAGCATGGTGTTTCTCACGGACAAGGTAGGTCACCAGATCGCCCACAGGGTTTCTGCTGTTCTGGCTCACAATCCAGTTCCAGCCAAGAAGCTGTCCTTTAGTGGGGAAATTCATCTCCACCATAGAAGCAGTCCCATTTGCCATGGCTCACACCAGGGAACTCCATAGGTTTGTGACACAGGTGTGCAGGGGTCAGCCAGACCTTCTGAAGACGTCAGTATCCCTTCCTCTTCATGTGGAACTGAGTTTGTTGTGGTGGCTCGACCTCTCCAATCTGCTGAAGGGCAAGTCCTTCCTGGTATCCTTCTGCACTGCGGTGACGACGGATGCCAGCCTCTCCAGCTGGGGAGCGGTCCTGGGTTGCCTGAGTGCTCGGGGTCGGTGGTTTCCGGAGGAATCTCTCCTTCCCATCAACACGTTAGGCGATATTTCATGCCCTTTGTCATTGGACACCTCAGCTGGAAGACTGCCCAGTCCGTGTACAGTCTGACAACTCCACAGCTGTGGCCTACATCAAGAAGCAGGGAGGAACAAGAAATCTCGCCGTTTGGTTAGAGGTCAAGGCAATTTTTTCCTAGGCAGAAGAACATGGTCCTGCCATATCCGCAGTGCACATTCCTGGCATAGACAACATCATGGCGGTCTTCCTCAGTCAACTCGCAGTGGCGAGTGGGACTGCACCCAGAAGTGTTTACCCTCATCGTTCAGAAGTGGGGTCTTTCTAGCATCGACCTGATGGCAACAAGACACAACCAGAAGGTTCTGAGGTTCTGCTCTCGCTGGAGGGATCCTCTAGCTGTAGCAGTGGATGCCATGTCCATTCCTTGGTTATTTCCTCTGGCTTACATCTTTCCTCCCCTCCCCACGTTGCACAGGGTGTTGCGGAAATTGAGACTGGAGCGCTGTCCAGTCATTCTGATTGCTCCTTGACAGGCTTGGTTTCCAGAGTTTCTGGATCTGTCAGTGGCGGAGCCATTCCAGCTCCCTTGCCGTCCGGATCTTCTTCTACAGGGTTACCTGTGGAAGGAGGATGTTCATCGGCTAGCTTTGACGGCTTGGAAATTTAATCCTCAATATTTAAGAAGAAAGGTTTTTCTTCTGGTGTGGTGGCTACTATGCTCAGTGCCCTCAAGCCTGTTTCTTCTAAGGCCTACCATTATGTCTGGTTGACCTTTCTATCTTGGTATGCTGACAGGGTCCTGTCTCCGAAATTTTATCTGCCTACGGTTCTGGCCTTTTTGCAGGATGGTGTGGATAAGGGCCTCAGTTTGAGTTCCCTTAAGGTTCAGACTTCTGCTCTCTCTGTTTTCTTTCAGAGGCACATTGCCATTCTTCCTGATGTCAAGGTTTTCTTTCAGGGAGTTGCTCACATTCGTCCTGTCTTTAAGAATCCCGCTCCTCTGTGGGGTCTTAACCTGGTTTTGGGCTTTCTTCAGTGCCCTCCCTTTGAGTCCTTGGCTGCTATTCCTCTATGCCTATTGACGTTGAAAATGGCCTTTCTCCTGGCGATCATGTACGTTCGCAGTGTTGTGGACTTACATGCTTTGTCCTGTAAACCACCCATTTTGGTGTTTCACAAGGACAAGGTGGTGCTTCGCGCTTCTCAGGAGTTTCTGCCAAAGGTGGTTTCGGAGTTTCACATCAATCGGGAAATTGTGGTGCCCTCTTTCTGCCCTGACCCCACCTTTGACAAGGAGATGGATCTACACTTGTTTGGATGTGGTGCGTTGTCTCAAGTTTTATGTCCATCGCTCTGAGTCTATCAGGCAATCTGACGCGCTGTTTGTCATTCCTGAGGGTCCCAGGGCAGAAAGACCTGCATCCAAAGTGACAATTGCGTCCTGGATCAAGTCCACTAATCATAAGGCTTACGAGCTGAGAAATAAGCCTGTTCCCTTTCTGGTCACGTCTCATTCTACTAGATCTATTGGAGCTTCTTGGACTTACAAAAATCAGGCCTCCGCTGATCAGTTGTGCAAGCTGCCACTTGGTCGTCTGTGCACTACCGTGTTGATATGCTGGCATCGGCTGACACCAGCTTTGGCAGGAAGATCCTGGAGGCAGTCTTGCTTGTCTAGGATCTTCTTCGGTTCTTGGTGCTTCCTTCACTTTTGAGCCCTGTTGGCTCTAGTTCAGTGTGCTGTGTAACAGTTTTGGAGTGTTGTTACCCCTGTTCAGTGTCTGTTGACACTTCATTGTTTTATTGGGCTATCTCTGATCTGATGGTTCGTATCTGTTCTGGCGACTTTAGGGGCCTTTCACCTGGTCCTTGCCTTACTTCCTGCCTCTGGGAAACTCAATGGTTGGACATCCTAAAGTTACCAGTAACCTGTATTGGACGGCAGAGAAAAGAGGATTTTAGTCTTACATGTTAAATCCTTTTCTCTTAGTCTATATAGGTTACTGGTCTCCCACCCTGTCAAGGGACCATGCTTTGCTCTCCTGTGGCAGACCGTGGGGGTTCTTCCGGGTCATGCTCACAGGAGTCTTCCTTCCCTTCTACTATCTAGTCAATAGTTAGTGTCTCAAATCTTACTGGAGCTGGTTGGCTTGCTGCAGCCAAGGAGGGAAGGTAGGCTTCACCCCCTGCATACAATTCTAGAATTGTTCTGGCCTAATTAAAAGGGCAGATCACCTACTCAAAGTTACCAGTAACCTGTATGGACTAAGAGAAAAGGATTTAACAGGTAAGACTAAAATCCTCTTTTCTAAACACTACCGTGTGGATGTCCTAGCATCAGCTGATGCCAGTTTTGGGTGAAAGATCCTGGAGGCAGCCTTGCCTGTCTAGGATCTCCTTAGTCTCTCAGTACTCTTTCACTTTTGAGCCCTGTTGGCTCTAGTTCAGTGTGCTGTGTAACAGTTCATGGGGTTTGTTTTACCCCTGTTCAGTGTCCGTTGACACTTTGCAGTTAGTGTTGAAACTCAATGGTTGGACACCCCAAAGTTACCAGTAACCTGTATTGGACGACAGAGAAAATAGGATTTTAGTCTTACCTGTTAAATCCTTTTCTTTTAGTCCATACAGGTTACTGGTCTCCCTCCCTGTCAAGGGACCATGCTTGGAGCTTCTGAGGCAGAACGTGGGGGTCCTTTCTGGTTCATGCTCACAGGAGTCTTCCTTTACCTTCTTACTTCCTAGTCAATAGTTAGTCTGCAAATCTTACTGGTTGGGGATTGGTTAGCTGCAAGGTAAGAAGAGGAGGTAGGCTCCACCCAGCAGTCACTTCTCAGAATTGTTCCTGCCTATTAAAGGGGCTGATCGCCTACCCAAAGTTACCAGTAACCTGTATGGACTAAGACAAAAGTATTTAACAGGTAAAATCCTATTTTTGTCACTTTGCTGAAAAAATGAGGCTGTTGTTCAAAAACTAAAAACTAAGGTACTAAATCAGCATGTTTTCTTCAGTAACCATACTTTAAAAAGCAATGCCTACTTTCAGGTTCACATTTTAGCCTGGAAGTACTGGAACTCTTCTTCCAGAATGATCCTGGCTGCTATATTCATATTCTCTAACCAGGAGAAAAGACCTATCCACCACATAATTAACATAGTCCATCAGCGAACAACCAGGTTAGTGGCCTGCTCCCCCTTTTGCACGTAACACATCTTCAAAGAGAGACTCATATATTTATTTGTTGATGGCAGGGGAGTGAAATGCAGTAATTGCAACTGACTATATTAGGAACAGTTAGTTACTTAAAAAAAAAAATCAAAAACTGCTTTTTGAGATAAATATTTGCAGTTGTTGTGTTTTCTTGTCTAGGAACTAGAAGAAAAAGAACTAATGAATAATCAAGAGCAAAAATCTGGAAATGATGGGAATGATCTGCAAAACTTGATCAAGCCAGTTGACAAGCCTCCACATCTTAGATCCACTGTAAGTTTATATTCGTTTAATATTATTTTCATTTCCCAGGTCAACAAGGTAGTCCAGGTTGAACTGAAAGCTGACAAGAAAACTTAAAATCTGTACGTAAGAATAAAACGCTGCCTGAAAGCTTACTTATGTTCCCTTTTGCCTGTGCACTAACCTTTCTTAACTGTAGATTTGTACAGAATATTATACACTGTCGTCATTGATTTTCTATAGCTATTATTCACAGCACTGCATGTGATTTCTGTTTGATTATCTTTGCCCAGAACTGCTAACTTCAATGATTACGTGCTAATGCTGAATTATGTCAAGTGCCAGTATACAGTACTGTGAGAAGGTATTGCCCCCTTTCTGATTTTCTGCATTTTTGCACATATTTTTTCACTGAATGTTGTCAGATCTTTAACCAAAACCTAATATTTGATAAAAGGGAACCCGTGTGAACAAACAAAATGTTGATTCTTATTTAAGTTATTTATTAAAAGTTAAAGGTTATGCAACACCCAAAGCCCTGTGTGGGGGGAAAAAAAAGTATCACCCCATAGCCTCATGGTGGAATTTTTGCCCACTCCTCCATGCAAAATTTCTTTAATAGAGTGACATTTGTGGCTTTTCTAACATGAACTGCTTGTTTTATGTCCTGCCACATCAGAATAAGGTTTAGGCTGGGATTTAGACTAGGCCTTTCCAAAACTTTAAATTCCTTGTTCTTCAACCATTCTGATGTACACTTGCTTGTTGATCATTTTCTTGCTGCGTGACACAGCTGCACTTTAGGTCCAGCTCACAGACAGATGGCCTGACATTCTCCTGTAGAATTCTCGGATACAAAACAATTTATAGTTCCTTCCAAGACTGCAAGTTGTCCAGATCCTGATGCTGCAAAGCATCCCTAAACCATGACTACCACCACCATGATGGACCGATAGCATGAGCGTGTTTATGTGGAATGCAGTGTTTGATTTTCACCAGACATTACAGGGCCCATGCCATCCAAAAAAGTTCCACTTTTGACTTATCTGTCCATAGAACATTGTTCAAGATCTCTTGATGGTCACCCATGTGCTTTTGTGGCAAACTCTAAACAAGCTTCTTCTTCATGAGCAGTGGTTTCCATCTTGCTTCTCTGCAATGTATCCCATGTTTGCACAGTGCCTTTCTGATAGGGTGAGTTAAGAAAACTGGCCTTACCTAAAGTGAGAGAGACCTGCAGATCCTGGGATGTTCTAGAGTCCTTTGTGACTTCCCAGATGATTTTACGCCTTGCTCTTGGAGATATTTTGGCAGGATGACCACAGCTGGCCAATAAAGAGTTAGAAATGGCTTTGTAACCATTACCAGATTGGTATGCCTCAACACCTGTTTTTCTGGAGGTGTTAAGGAATTCTTTTTTGATCATGACATGATGCCACTTTGGTATCCTTGTGCTGATAACTTAAAGAGATAGTAATACTTCGTTTTAACTTTATTTTATTTTGTAAGCATTAAAAAAACATGAAGAATGATATAAGTCTTACTTCTCAAACCTTTATGGTTTAAGAGCTATTCACAAGCAAAGTTTCCCCTCCCGCCCCTTTTACCTAGTGTAAGCCATCTCTTCTCAGATGTGAATCTAGCTGTAAGACCAGACAGATAACAGAAGGGGACATTCTTCTTACAATGAAAACAATGAAAGCCCTTCCCCCCCTTGACAAGTTTTTCAGCTTTTTCCCTTCTCTTAATTGAAGATTGTCCCTCTCTGCAGTCTACCTGGGCACCTCCCTTCTGATTTGGCTGAACAGGTGGGGGGATACTTTGCTTGTGAATATCTCTTAAACCATAGAGGTTTGAGATATAAGAATTATTTTGTTCTTCATGTTTTTTTAATGCCTACAAAATAAAATAATGATAAAACGAAGTATTACTAGCCCTTTAAATCTGAGGCAAGGACCAGATTTATATTGGCCAGAACTGATCCATATCATTCCTGATTGTTTACCATAGTATTCACATGATCCTAATAATCCCTTTCACTCACTTGAGTTAACTAGAAGGACAATAACTCCTAAAGATTTAATGTTTGATTCCCTAGTGCACCAACCAGATGAAATAAATGCCAAACTTTGATGTCATTTTTTTACACACCATGTCCCTGTGGATTCCCACAGTGGCCACCCACCTCACCCCACCCCATTGAATTCTCTTTGGAAATACCATCTATATGGATGCCTATATAGTGTTCCAGCCACATGCACCCAGTACATGGAGAAATATCTCTCGAAGTCATCAGCTAACATGTCCTCCAGATCTTCACAGTTAAAAAATCATGGTAAGAAGATACCTGCTTCAGACATGAGAGGCCAGACTGCCGGCAGACAGCCACAGGTACATCTCTTGATCAACACCAGATAGATGTCGAGTTAGCAGAGGCCATAACAAGGGCAGTAAATGAGTTGCTGACCCCTACCATTACGAAAAAGCTTGATGGCATACATTTGACAACCACTGAGATCCTTACTAAAAGCCATGACACTAAGCTGCACTGCTTGGAGGAAAAAGTTGAATCTCAAGACCGCTCTTGCATAATGCCATCACCACGTTAGAAAATGGCAACCAACTCCTGACAGATAAGCTTGAAGATTTAGAAAGCAGAAACAGGAGGAGTAACTTACGCCTCATAGGTCTCCCTGAAGCGGTGGAAGGGAAAGACCTTTGAGACTGCCTACAACGCCAGCCTATAGATCTCCTTTTTCCAGATGGCATAGAAAACAAGATCGTGGTGGAAAAAGCACAGAGTTGGACAGCAGACCCCCTCGGGAAAAATAACGACCATGGCCAGTTATATTTAAGCTACTAAATCACGCCAAATCCCAAATCTTGACATTGTGCCAAAAATTGGGACAACTGGAATCTCATGCCACCCAACTTCTGTTATTTGAAGATCATTCCATGGCAGTATCACTAAAAAGTAAAAGCTTTTCGGGAGTGTGTAAGCAATTGTATACCAAGGGTGGGAAATTCTCCCTGCTCGACTACATGTAATGGTGGGAGAGCACATTGGTTGGAAGACCCACTGACAGCAGAACACTTTGTGCAAGAACAATTCTTACAATAAGACAACTTTACAATCCTGAATTTTTGATGTGTATCATAGTAAACTATATGTATCACCCTTGGGCATGGGCGGCCCTGCTTGACATATCCTATAATCTCTTCATTGGAACATTTTGTACTCTAGTGTAGCGTTTAGTCATAGGTTACTGACCAACAAAGCCCTCAACACGGTTGAAGGCCTAAGGCAGGATGTCAGAAGATTCAGGAAGTAGGTTACGATGAGTAGGTGGGCCAACGGTGTCGGGGGTAGTCAGGAACAGGCTGAGGTCAGTAGCGGTTGGGAAAGTAGAACTAGAGAATGAGACTGAAATCCTAGTTGGAGAGAAAGCAGGGTCGAGAACCAGAAACAGGTGAAGACTGCAATCAGCAGACTGGTAGCAAGGTCAGGAAACAAGCAAAGGTTGGAACACTGGAATCGGTACCGGGTAATACAGGATTTGAGGTAACGACTCTTAGGAACTGGGTCTGAATATCGATCAGGGATCTGAACGCCAGGCCAGTAGTTAAAGCAGAGATGACCAGTTGGGAGGCTGATGGAGGCGGAACCTTAGGTAAGGAGGAGTGACACAATGCCTCTCCCTCTAGGTGTTTCTCCCTAACCTAATGTCAGGGGTTTGATGAGGACAGGGTGCTGGACTACTGTGGTTTTTATGGCCCCCCCTGGGGGGGTTGGGGGGCATGTGGTGCACCGCATGGTTGCGGGCCCCGCTACCTCCCCTGGCCCTCTGAGGGGATAGCTGCTGTTGTTGTTAACCAAATTCCTGTGCTGATGTTGTTGAGATTTGAATGGCTGGAGTATTACCTTTATGTTCTGGATGTGGGACTATATGAGCTGTGTGGGGGTGAATTGTAGTGTAGAGGGTCCTAGGTCTCCTGTGAGCATCTGTGATCAACCCGGCAGACCTAAAGCATCTGGGTTTGGCTCCCTGATGGCAAATCTCTTTAAATATATGGATTTTTTGTTACAAACAGAGGTGAAAAAGTTACCTTCATATATGAAAAACACCACCCAAATTATTAATACATTATCAGAAATAAAATGGGGACAAAGAATATATTTTAGTGATATTAGATTTGTTGTCCTTGTATACAATTATTGATTCTGGGAGAGAGTGCCATGCAACACAACAATTTTTATTAAAGGGGATCTATCGCCCCTGTACAAGTTAGTCTTATTACTTAGATTATTTAGCGAATATGTTTAAAACTGTATCTCAGTCCTTCACTCTGCCTCTGATCCACTCCCTCTATCCAGCCTCCTCTGACAGAGGCTTTTTGTCTGTAAGCTGGAGCTATCTCCTTGGCAGAGATCAATATCTAGCCAATGAGACCGCTCCAGTTTACAGGCAGAAAGCATCCATCATTGGAGGAGGCTGGGTAGAGGGACGGGAGCAGAGGAAGTGACAGACTGCGGTACAGAGCAGGTAACCTCAGTTTGTCCTGAAGTAGGGTGCAACCCACTCTTTAAACATCAATTTTGCCCAAGTAGCATTTAAAAAAAACCCAAAACAGATGAATACAGTTTTAAACATATTCGCTAAATATTTGCTAATAAGACTAACTTGTATAGGGGTGATAGATCCCCTTAAACAATGAAGATGTGGCAGATATTTAGATACATTTATTGACTTTATACTTAATCATACCTATTTTTGGTAAAACACTACTTATTATCGCCAGAAGACAGGAACTGTCATGGGCACCACGTTCGCCCCAAGCTACGCCAACCTATATATGGGTTGGTGGGAGCAGGAGTATATGTTGAATAACAAGGAGCTTGGGGCAAGCTTGGTGCTATGGTGTAGGTTTATAGATTATATATTTTTTATTTGGAAGGGAGTTGAGGATGGTTTACTCTCCTTTTTGCAATGTATTTGGAATAATGATTATAATTTAATCTTTAGCCATGCATTCAGTCAGTCTAATATTTGTTTTTTTGACTTTGAGATTAAAATTAATGCTAACAAACTATTAACTAGGACATACAGAAAATGAACAAATGTAAACAGCTACATTTTTCCATATAGTTGCCATTTTGTTAAATGGCTTACTAACATACCATTTGGTCAGTTTCGTAGACTGAAGCTAGACTGTACCAAGGAAACTTCTATAGAATAACCCTTATCCTCAAATTGAGTCTGCATCATCTCTACTATAGTTTAAAATGCTATAACAGTACGCACATTTCAAATAATTTTGTGATAGACATGTTACTGTTCTTTTGTTTTTCTCTTATTACCTAATCCTTTCTTTCTGCTCTGCATTTTGTCCTACACTTTTTTTCCCGATTATAAGAGAAAATAAGTTGTTGTCACTTGAACCAATTACCATAACCATGTCTGTTAACTAACTTATGACAATACTGTATGTGTATCTCGGTATCTTTGGCATATATGTAGATTGGAACATATACCAGTATTGAGATGTTGCACATTGTTGACTTGTACAAAATTATTGGGAATGTTTTTTTTTACTTTCTTATGACCGCAATAAAGACATCCACTTCTACAACAAAGGGAAGAAAAGGGTCTGGATTTTGGAGAATAATGCAATTCTCTTATGGCCAATATGGAACATGGGTAACAAGGGGTAGTGTCCCTCCTCCTGGAGGGCAGGGCATATCACAAAAGACTGGGTCTTTGGAGTGGAGACTCCCTCCTCTTCCTCCTGCTCAACCCCCTGCCTTTGCAAAATTAATGTGTCCTGCAAAGCAGATGCAATGGCCATCCTGTTTTCTTTGTTTTTTATTTATTTTTCATTAGATATGGGACTGCATAGTCTCCCATCACTGGGCTTCCCTACAGTTGGACTGCCCAGTTCACAGGTGCTTTGTGGACCTTTTTGGCCATATGGAGGTTGACTTTATGACAAGTGTGTTCCTCGTGGCTGAGTCTCTCTGAGATTCTACCCTCACCTTATGATGGGAGCCTGAAGAAAGATGATCTGTGTAACAGTTTGAGTGCTTTGGCTCACTATATGTGCAATGCTGAGCTGTTTTTACACTTTGTGTCAACTGTACATGTAACCACTCATTACTGCCTCTTCTCTTCATTGAGTCTGGAAGTACAGATTGCTGCTATTACTAATTTTGCCCCTGCAGTGTTCATTGTGGGTGTATATGGGGTTAGGGTGATTTGGCGGCTTATTTCCTCTCCCCCCACTACTATTACATTTGATTTTCTTCTCCCTCTGGTGTGCTCAGTGGTTTTGTGCCATTTAATTTAGTTTTAATTGTAGATCAGTTTTTATGCAACGACTCCTTTAAGAACCATAACTCACCTGTGGCTGTCACTTACACAATGTGCACTGAGGCGTTACTGTGATTATTAACTCCTGATGTTCCAGAGCTGTCATCTGTCCTCAAAGGATGAAATTCTGTGAGAGTCTTTGCACGTCATGCAGTGTTAATGGGCTAAATATATAGGTCTGTACATTTCTGATCTAACCACTCTGATTACCCATGTGTTTTGCTGTAATCCATCTAGTCCAGATATGTTATGCTCTAAGGTGTGATTAAAAAAAAAAAAAGAGATGAAGATGAGATAACATATCTAGTTTAGTGTTTTGAAGTGCTTTATAGATGCTGGCAGAAATTCTCCTTCGGCACCAGTGAAACAGCTCTGACTTTTGGTCACATTATGTAATTTTTTTGGTTATAGACACAAGAAATCAAACACTGTTGAGTTAATTATTTCTCAGCACCAGGAGTACCCTTATTTTAATCAATAGCAAAAGCCCTACAGTATCTACTTTCATAATAAAACATTACTAAATCTCTTATTTGTGAACTGGAAGAGGTTGTCTAATGAAAATACATCCACAAATTGCAGTAATTTTAGAATTAATATTAAATTTATGATTTGGAGTTTAATAGCCGTAAGAATATTAAGTGATAGAACAATTACATGTTGTACTAGCATTATTTAATACATTTTATTTGTGTTAATTTATCATGGTTTTACTGATAATCTGCATGTTTTAGCATCTTTCATGTTTATCTGCTTCGTTTTAGAAACCTTTGAGAAGGATAGTAATTGAGGAAGTTGGAGGCCCGACAGAAAATTCAATCAATTGCCTTAATGAAAGTATTCATGGCAACTTGAAAGCTGTGGTACAGACATCTGAAGCTGATAAACAAAATTTGAATCAAGAAAAACTAATTTCCACATCAACAGACATTCCCAGTGCTAAGCCCCAGAAAATAGAAGAAATCGGCGATACATCTAGTTCTCCGTAAGTTATGAGAAAACCAACATCATAATTGTTACTCATGCAGTTCTCAAAGAATATATTTTTATTTTTTATTATTTCTGTCCGTGATTATATTTCTTTGTGTATTTGAGGTGTACCCTGTGTGTTTCTGTAAGGACTGGGCCATATTTCAAAATAAAAAATGGAGCTATTGTGGGGGCAAACCAACTGCACCGAAAGGGACAAATAAAAATTCTCATGGATGTAAATGTAGGTTTTACCTCCTTGAATGCTAGAGAGGTCTCTAGTTATTATTATTATTACTTATTATTGTTTCCATCTATGCTTTTTTGTATTTTCATTACGACTTACATCCCTGACAGGGAAGTTCCTGGATCTTTGTTTTCAGAGGGTTTTCTGGTTAACATACCATCAAAGCAGGATGTAATACAATGTTATGGTCTCTCTGTAGCATTGCATATGTTTTCATGTTCCCTGTCCGAGAGCTCCCTGCAAGAGGATCCAGGAAGCTCGTTGTCAAGGACATAAATGGGAGGAAAAAGGTATAGGCAGTTTGACTGTACATGTTGTGTACTTGCAGGAAATGTAAAGTTAGAGTCAAAATATCGAGTTACTCTTCCTTTAAAGAGAACTGTACCCTAGTGATAAGTCACTTAATTTGTTTAAATATATTGCATTATATCTGCAGTTCTGTGCATATAGTGATTTCTATTGAAGTCCGCTTCTAGATTACACCTCACGACAAATAATGGGCTGTAATCAACTTGAATAGATCATGAGTTGACCTGGTTGTTATCGGATTGTAACTGAAACAACTAGCAGTGGACTAAAACAGAGATCAAATGCAGACAAAAACATCAAATAGAAGTAATTGACTGACGTTTGCAGGATACCTACATAGGGAAGTCTTTCTTGCTTCTTCATTACAGGCCTTGTCTCATCGCACCTTAGACTACAGCCCTGGTCTTTTCATTACAGCCCTTGTTTCTTATCTCTGCAGTCCTTGCCTCACCCTTACATCTGCAGCTCTTGTATCTTCATTACAGCTTTGTCTCATCACTCTTACCACTGCAAACTTTGTCTCACCCTTACCACTGTAGCCCTTTTCTCGCCCTTACATTTGCAGTCCTTTTCTTGCCCTTATGTATACAGCCCTTGCTCACCCTTACGTCTGTGGCCCTTTTCTCTTCATTACAGCCCTTTTCTCTCCCCCTTGGCATTGCGGCCTTGTGTCTCTCCCCTTGGCACTCTGTGCGGCCCTTGGCACTTGTCTCTCCGTACTGCTGAAATATCTCTCCATACTAATAAATCACCCTTTTTTTTACATTCAATATGGAATACAGGAGCTATGGGTTGAGCTCCTTCCTCCATGAGGTGGAGACTCCTTTCTGATCCTCCAGGTCAACCCCATTAGATTCATGTGCTCTGTGTCCAAGAAGATGAAGGTGCAGTGGCAGTTCTACTAGTTTTTATATTATTTTATTGTTTTTCTTTTGTATACAGGGCTGTGTAATCCCCCATTAGGCAGGCTTCCAACAATGGCTTCACTGTAGTTGGATTGCCCAGTTCACAGGATTTTCTATGGACCTTTTTCCCTGTGGAGGTTGACTTTACAATACGTCTGTTCCTCATGGTTGAATCTCTCTCGGATTCTGCCCCATTTAGGCTGATCCTGTCCCCACTGCTGTTTGGCACATCAGAACGGTGTTGGAGACCCACCAGGTCTCTGAGGCCTCTGATGGGGAGGGTCTGCTTCTCTGGATATTTTCCACACACAAGAAGGACTCGCCAGCTTTCCTTCTTAACAATACCCTTGAACAGATTCTCCTACAAGAGTGGAAAACTCCAGATGAGAGACGTTTCCTTAACAAGAGTATCTCTAAGTTATACTCTTTCACAACTGTGGCATTAGGGCAGTGGGCCTCTCCCCCGCAGTTGACCATCCTATATCACACTTTGTCAAAAACACAGCCCTTCCATTGTCAGATACTGCTGGTCTTAAGGATCAGGCCAATAAATGCCTTGACTCTTCTAAAAAGCTGTCTTTGCAGACTACCCTCTTATATGGATATTTTCTAAATTGTCCTTTCTGGCAAGGAAGACACATGGATTTAGACTATATTCCCTGCTGCCAATCTGGGGAACAGAGGACTCAAGCCCACGAGACCTCCCAAACGTGCCCCTCCACAAATCCCAGGCAGACTTGGCAGAACAAGATTTCTGCTTCAAAATCAAAGTATGACAAGCCAACCGACGCATGACCTTGTCAGTCATTGCCTGTAGAGGGTTGTCTCTGCCTTTTCCAAGATGCCTGGACATCTTCTATGACTGACCAATGGATTTGGTGGTTTCGGAAGGGTGCTGCATAGATTTCATATCCCTTCCTCCTCCTCAAGGCTGCTTCAGAAGACATCTTGGCACTCCATATCCAATAGAGCACTAACATTCTGGTTCACCATGTATGAATTATCAGCCTAAAGAAGTGTTCTCTAATTCCATCCCAGGTCTTGGACTTTCTGGGAATGAAGATGACACCCTTTAAGGGCAAGTGTTGCTAATGGAGGACAAGGTTGAACTGCTGTCAGAGGATGTGTCACGGGCATTGGCTTGGCCCTCAGCAATGTCACAGGACTAAATGCAAGTCCTAGGGCCTCTGGTGTCTGCCCTGGAAGCAGTCCCTTATTCTCCTTTCCGCACAAGGGAGCTTCAACTGGGCATTCTTGGGACATGGCCTTACAGCATGCTCATCAGATCCTCTCCCATCAAGCAAAGGAGGACCTATCTTTGTAGTGTCATCATCCTCCTCTAACTCAGGGATGCCCCTTCATGATTCTGAAGTAGAACTCCATGATGGATACCATTCTGAGGGGATGGGGCACAATCCTGGCAACTCTGGAAAAGTGGAATGTTGTCTTGTAAGTTAACATCCTGGAGATACATGCCATTTGCCTGGCAATCCTTTTCTCGGTCCAGGCACTGCCAGAGACTCCATTACGGGTACAGTCAGACAACTCAACGGCAGCAGCCTACTTCAGCCATCATGGAGGAATTTGAAGCGGCTTAGTGTGGAAGGAACTGAGGCATTGTCTTCATTAGGTAGAGCAGTCCACATCCTGGGGATGGAAAATGTGCTTTGGGATTTTCTCAGCCATCAAGACTTTGATCCAGGCAACAGTGTATTGAATCCAGAGGAGTTCTACCTGATAGTTGGGTCATGACTCACAAGACCACTCAACTAGGAGGATTTGATTAGGACCAGGAAAAAACTACTCAGAGAACAGAGTAGGGTGATTATCGCTGCTCCTAGAGAGATTACAGAAAAGACAATTGAGGAAGGGGGTGTGGTGTGTCATTTTGGCATTGTGTTTCCTGTTTGTGTTTCATATCCCACCCCAAAATTTGTGAGTGGTGTACATGGGGTGAGATAATGCAAATGGAGGATGGTGAAGAATGTGTTGTTACTATCACTCCTGATGCCGATGCTCAGGGAGCGGTAGTAGGTTGGATGGAAGTAGTGGTTGTTGCACAGCATATCACTGAACAAGTTCAGTTGTTGAATAAAGGAGCCAAAGTGAAAGTTTTGTCAACAGTAACAGGGGAACTACTGATGAAGAAACTAACCCAATTTATGTTCCTTCCCATAGGTTATTCCTACTACCATGACTGGCAATGCCTTTGGGAAACCTGCATCAAAAAACAAGGGGCAAGGAACACCTGATATAATAAAAACATTATGCTTCACTTGCCACTGCGTCCACTGATTTTGTGTATGAATCTCGTGTGTTTCAGTTTTTTGTGGGATTGGACACTATAGATTCCAGCCACAGGACTATGAACTGCAGATACATCCAAGATCTAGTTTGGTTAATCAATGATATCATTGAAGTTTAGGAAGATGCTTTTCGCTTATTTACAGAAGATTGCTTTACGTCTGCAGAGGTGGACATATTACCTTTGCGGACACTTGAGGAGACCAAGGGTGGAGTGTAAGGGGAGGTACTTTTTGTGGTCTCCTCATGTGCGGCCAAGGGTTAACTCTCTGCACGTAGCAGAATAAACAACGGAGGAACAGTTATGCAGTACTTTTTATCCTGCACTGTGATAGGCTTATATCATATTAGTTAGGGCATAGTTTGTATATACCTCACAATAACAAGTTGAAACGCATCTCTGAGCTCTCAGAGCCATCTTGATACTTGAAGAGTGTGTATCTAATCTCAGGCTTGTTTGTTTAAAAGATTGTTGCCGATTGTTGCTTGTTTGTTATATCAGATGGAAGTGTTTCTTTTGACGGCATGTCTCTTGGAAACCAACTGTAACGGGCTATAGGCCGTTACTTGGAGACCTTTTCAGGCCTTGGAACTATTTGTGCAAAATACTGGAGTTGCAGACCCAACTTGCACGGAATACAAGGGGGCTGCCACCATTCCTTTGAAAAGTAGGCGGGCAGCTGATTGGTCACCAGCCCCTTGTGATGCTGTGGATACAGCATGAACTGTATGGGGCAGCTAGGCTCTCCATTCATTGGTCGCCCCTGGCCAGCCAGGATGTCGCTCCGCTCCCATTGGCTGGGGAGCCGGCACAACCTAATTGGTTTATATGTGGGACCCGCGTAATTTAATCACCCATAGGGTACAATGGCCTGGGTCCAGATTGGCAGCTGGAGTCTTGTTGCTCTGATTCCTATTGGCTAGGAATCTAAAGATGCTTTTACTGTATACAGTCTGTTTGTCCCATGTTTTCCCCTGTTGTGGCCATTGTATTTTGTCGACCCTCCACCAGTGTTCTTTCGTATTTCCGGTGTACACTCACATTGTTTCACTGTTTTGAGTTTATGTACAAAATGTCCCCTGAATAAAGTTTGTCATTTTGGACTAGAAGTGTGTCCTGCGTTTTCATTCCTGAATGGTCTATAGGGTCCCTTCTGAACCCCATTCAGGAGTTCTATGTTCCAGGTTTCCAGACAGCTGTACAAGATCATCGAGCAGGCTACCCCTCTGTAGCCACCTTCAGGAGAGAGAGACCCGGCACGACGGCCCAAGACCACCCATCATCTTGGGGTTCTTACTTCCTCTCAGTACAGATCTCCTGACTTAAGGTCACTTTGTTCTATCAGATGGAAGGGTTGCCTTTGACAGCATGTCTCATGAAGCCATTTTCCTGAAGAAGAAAGGTTTCTCAGACGCTGTCATTTCTACTATGGTTCAGGCTAGAAAGCCTGTTTCCAAGGCTTAAGATCTGGTCTCTGTTTTACCAGTGGTGTGCTGATCGGAACATGTCCCCTCAGTTCTTCAGTCTCTCTACTAGTCTAGCCTTTCTTCAGGATGGTGTCAACAAGGGTCTCTCAGTATGAGTTCTAGTAAAGGGATAGTAATGTTTCACAATAAAGTATCCCCCTCCCGCCCCTTTTATTGATGTAACACTGCTCACCTCAGATTGTTCAGCTGGATCGCAGAGAGGTACAATCTTCAGTGAGCATAAGGAAAAACCTGAAAATCCTGTCAATGGGGGCAGGGTTTCCTTATGCTCACAGTAAGAAGATTGTGCCTTTCTGTGATCTGTGTGGTCAAGGGGCCAGATTCCACATCTAAGGTGAAGTGGTTTACACTAGGAAAAAAGGGCAGGAGGGGATACTTTATCATTCAATTACTCTTGAGCTACAACTCTAACAGTATTGAAATAACCTCCCCATTGCCCAAATACTATGAAGATTAATTGGAGCTGACCTCAAGACTTTTGTTCACAGTGTGGTGCATGCCTACCCTGCCTTCAAGGATTCCACCCTTTTGTGGTACTTGAATCTGGCATTAGGAGTTCTCCAGATGCCTCCTTCTGAGACTTTTTCATCTGTTTCTTTGAGTTCTCTGACATTAAAGATGGCCTTCCTTTTGGCCATTGATTCTGTGACTGAACTACAAGCTCTGTCTTAACACCCCCCCCCCCCTCTTTTTCTGGCTTTGCACCAGGATAAGGTGGTTCTTTATACTCCCGGAGGAGTGAGTAAGTAAAAAGTATGTGACATGCTGTGACCGTCACCGGTCTTTAAGGGTATAAACTGTGTAAATGTCATAACATGTCACATGATCCTTAAGGGGTTAATTTCTGTAGTTGTAACAGCCATTTAAGTACAGGCATCATAGCTTGTCACATGATACAACATTTATTTTATGTGAAGTGCCATGAAAACAGCTGAATTTGTTCTGGAAACAAAACAAAAAAACCTCCACAATATATTATTTTCCATATACTTCTGAAAAGTTACCAATGGAAATTATACTTAAACAGATGTTTAGCAAAACTACTGAAAATGTGTCTGGCCAGCAGGGTACAAAATTTCCCAAAACATCCAGCACTGAAAGGGTTAACCCTTAAGTTGATCAACAGATCTATAACAAATTGCTTTTCAATGTGTTACAACAGTGTTCTTAACTTTTTTTGGACCCCCAACCAATGGCTGGTTGGATTTGATGAGAGTTGTAGTCCCCAACAGCTGGAGGCTCAAATAATGACCCCTTTATTAGAGACTGCTCTAATTTCCAAGGGGTTAAACTACTTTAGAAAGGTATTCTAAAGAAAATAACACATCCAGTGCAGTTTATGTTGGTCTATTATAAATTATTACAATTTGTGTTTTACATGTGAATAGTTGTGGACAGACCTGTAATTTGAATGTTTTGTATTAAAATAAATATTTTTACAACCTATTTTTGGTCTGAATAGGATCGGTCGTACATTGTTGCATTGCCACAGTAACAGGACTTGAAAGACATTCACATGGATCAGCTATATAATTAAATCTATTTATGCAACTCTGTAGCATGATTTGCTTTGAAGTTTGGGAATGCCCTCTTTAGCATGAAAATTAATGCATTTACCAAATGTAAAAAAATCTACAAATGAAAAGTCTGAGTAGTACATTTCAATCAGAAGTCTAATGGGGCAAATATGTAAGGGAACAAGTGGCTTAACTGCAAAATATTTATAAAATCTAAAGTATATATAAATGGCAAATAATTTTTTATTGAAAAAGCAACTGTTACAGATAATGCATTATGAGCAGGTCTTTTTTCTGGGAGCAGATTTGTTGCAGAAGCCGGAGATGCATTGTGATCCCTTTCAAATTAGCAAAGATGCATGGGGGTTAGAAAAGTAGCCCCTGTTACCTTTCCATTTTCTCTCTGATCCAGAGGACAGCACAGAAAAAAAGAAAAAAAAAGTGTGTGTGTAATATATATATATATATAATATATATATATATATATATATATATATATATATATATATAAATATAATGAAGTGCTAGCCTGCGAAGCTCCCTGTGTGCATGGCCACACATGCACAGTTGAGACTGCCGGAACGATGCAGTCATGCGTAGTAGAGACTGGCTGAACTAGCTGATCCAGAGCAGGGAACTTCTGATGGCTCACCACCTGTCTCTGCTCCCAGCTCCAGGGCAGCAGAGGCGGCCGCTGGGTAGCACCTTAGCCCGTGTATACGGGCTTTCATACTAGTGTGTGTACGTGTGTATGTTCCTAATTTATATCCCCTCAGAACACACACACATGAACACGATGGCTCATTTAATAATTTATGTCTCCTGAGGAGACACACACACCCAGGGGTGGCAGTAAGGAGGAGTTACTGCTCCCATTGAGTTATTCAGTCATGCAGGGAATTGGCCCACCCACACTATCCAGGCCACCCACCACTATACAAGTGAGAAAAAAAACAAAATGGCTGCGACTTGCTCCTACACCACAGACACACTCACACACATACACTATCAACCTCGGAAAACCACACACACACACACACACACACACACACACACACACACACACACACACACTAAGACCACACACACACACTAAGACCACACACACACATACATAATAAGAAAGACCTCAGGAAGCGGATCAGTAGAAGGAGGAGACACAGCAATGAAGGAACCATGGCGGCCACTGTGTGTTGTCCATTATGTCTTCCTCAAGTTACGCACAAAAAACTTCAATGTGCACACCAGGCCCCGCATACACTGCTTGCCTGGCCCGCTACCTAAGACACGCTCCATCGGATAACCTACATACACGTTTGTGACTCAGTCTCCCCAGTGCTCCCCCGTGCTATGGTTGTCACCTGCACTGCTACTTCTAACTGCCACTTCACAACCTCACATATTACAATGTTAACCGCGCTCTCCCCTGATCCTGCTGGACACTTTGATGCCTTTACCCATAATGGTCACTCTATTGCAGTGGATGCTACACACCGCAGCACAGGGCTTCCTCACAGCGCTCATATCTAATATCACACACACTTATTTACCAACCAACACTTTAAAGGTTCACAAGTGACCTGTCTAACCGTGAGCCGGGCACGCAATGAAATCTTCGTAAATCTGTCAGTTTTAAAATGTGGCTTTTAAAAGACAGGAAACATGTAATGCTTTGATTGCACTACAACTCCCATAATCCTTACAGACCTTCAGTGAGCGTCATGAAAACGAGGATTTTAGGTCGCCATTTTCATGGCGCCTACTGAAGGTGTGTAAGGGTTATGGGAGCTGTAGTGCAATCAAAGCATTACATGTTTCCCATCTTTTAAACGCCACATATTTCCTGATGAAATTGAGCCAAAGTATTGGCGGCAATGTTCGCTTCCTATTGCTTGCATGTGTAGCGATGCGGAGAGAGAGCCTGGTGCTTCTGCTCCTTCTGCTCCCGCTGTGCTGGAGGGCCATAAGCTGTGGTGAGAAATTAGATGTTGTGATTAGTAAACGTAGCCATGATAGTATTGAAGGGACAGAAATACTTAAAATGTTGAAAAGAAAAGTATATGTTGTTGGCTTAATCCCCCTGAGTAAACAAGGGAACTCCCACTGCTGAAAGGTGTTTTATACTTAAGTTATTACAGGTAAAAGTTTAATTTTGAGGTGCAATATCAAAGTGGCATGAAATAGTACAGTGGGGCTGTTGCCACACCATCTCATGTAGATTTCTGGTCCCGGGACCAGAGCTATCCATATGATAGTGTAGTAACAGCGCAACTGTACAATTTCAGCCCACTGGGATATTGCCCCTGAAATATTCAAGTTTGAGCTGTGATGCTTTTTGAATGACACACCTTTCAGGGATCCCTTTAACGGGATAGCAATGGTTAATTTCACCTTGATGTCATATTGTAGGCATTGTGAATACCGATGTTGTTCGATGTTAGTCCTATCCCTCCAACCCTCATAGTTAGACAGATAGTGCTCCATGTGAGAGATGGAGATTTCAGTCATTTGACCACACTGAGACTATTCAGCAGAGCCAAAATAGTTCGGTACGTTTGATTGCCTTTCTGGCTATATATGTGCACCCATCACAAACTAACTTTTATTGATATAAATATCAACATACCTTGGATATCCCATCTAAGTAAGGTGAGATGTGTATTTTGATGATATAACAGTGAGTTTCTGATGGGTGCACATATATGGCCAGTAAGGCAATCACATGTACTGAACTGATCTCTGGGTTCACATCTTGTTGGGACATATTTGTACCCATTTGAGAGGTACATATCCACATACATATCTGACCATTTTTCTTTGTGTACATATCTTTTTTGAACAGATCTACAGTGTGATTCAAGTGGTATTCATCCCTATGTTATCAGTTTATCCCATACAATACAAGATTTTATCTGATTTTACATGTCACTCTGTTTGTCATGATGGTGTCCTATGCATTGCATTGTGATGCATGGGATACCACCCTGGCAATCAGAGATTGATGTACTTGACTGGATCGTGTCCATGAGGTCTGTTGAAGTTGAATCCTGAAGGGCAACAATCAAGCCAGTATTGAAGGATATCTTTGATTGAGGCCTGTTTTTTATTTTCTGGATGATCCCATCCATCCTTCTGAGTGCGGCAGCTGTACTCAATCATGGATATCCGTAATTCATGGCCTGTTATTGACCAAACTACAGTGGTTCATATTTGGTTCCCATATGTATCCTGCAAATAGTAACATAGTAATTTAGGCTAAATAAAGACTTGCGTCCATCTAGTTCAACCCTTTTCCTATTCCTGTTTACCATCGCTGAGCCAAAAGAAGACAAAAAGAACCCTCAATACAGCAATTTCAAATTTTGCATTGAATGGGGGGGGGGGGAATTCCTTCTTGCCTCCAAATAGCAATCAGATTTCTCCTTGGATCAACAAGCACTAACTAAATATTAATCCCAATACTAACGTACATAGCTGGTGTACATAGTGGCTTGTGTACCATCCATCCATGACATCAGCACTCCTGAGGATCCATGTGTGAATTAAATGTGAGATATGTAATTTCAAGTTAGAATAAATGATTGCATGCACAACACCAAGGCCTACATTTTCACCTTTAATTCTGTGGAATTGATTCAGGCCTGTGTGTTGCACATACAGCCAGTTATTCTCATTGTCATTGTGATGTGTGACCTGATCCATCCTTTTTGTGATTCAGTAAGTGGTTAAGTAGACCTGATGAACTGAACATGATGCTGAGTTCTCCAGTGATCTAATTTCCCCATTTGCAATGTTTTCTATGGAGTCTATACAATGTGACCTTTGCAACTTGATTCATGTTATTGAATATTCTCCATAGACTAACACTGGGATTGGTGAAGTGAGGGTATGTAAGTGTACATTTCTCTCCATCAGGTTTTTCACTGCTTAGTGAATGTCCCCTGTGTGGCATGTAATCTTTACCCTATCGACTTGTTTGTTGTCTGGTTAACCCTTTGAGTACCAGAGGGGTTGCCAAAGCATTGCTTATTGATGCATTGATAATCCCTCTAGCACTCATGGGGTTATGTGCTTGTTTCCCTGTGGGTACATGGGTGACATTGTGCTGGAGCAGTTCTGCTGTTTAACATACAGCACTTTTCTGGACATAGTTTGTGTGTATTGTGTGTGATCAGAACAGCAACATGAGGGCCTTGTTGAACCTTGACATTTGTCCTTGTCTTGAATCCTGTTTGTGAACCCTCAGGGTGCTGTGTTGGTGCAGTTGTGTGGATGAATGATGGGCATATGTTGGGATGTGACTGTGTTTGTGTGTGATGGGTGTGTGGTTATGGGATGATGCACTTACCGGTAGTGTGGAGGCTCCTCTCTTACCCATTGTCTGATCCTCCAGGGAACCCCTCAATGAGTTTGTCGGACATGTTCTTCCGCACCATCTCCTCCCATCCACTGAAGGTGATTTGGACAGGTGGGCCACCTTCGGTGCCTCGGGTGTGCTTGGAAATTTCGGCCAACTTGTTCTTGACCACCCTCTTGCAGTTGCCCCATCTCTTCTTTACCGAGTCCATGTCCCTTCTGCAATTGGACACAACATTCACCCGGCCGCATATCTGGTTCCATGCCGCCTTCCTCCTCGCAGACAGACCAGGGACCTTCTCCCTCACCAGCACAGCCTCCACGAGGGCCGTGTTTTCCTCCTCAGTATATCGGGGATCCCTGATCCTGCACAACTTACTCTAACTTTGGTCATATGGGGTATGCAGTCTGCAGACCCCATTGATTAATAGAGCTATGATTTCTAACAGGATCCTAGCAGTTTGTAAGGCTGTCCAAACTAAAAAAATAAATTGGGGTTTCTTCCAGGCCCCCTGCCAGCCTTGGGGCCAGTTTTCTGACTTACCTAAATGGCTGACAGGGCCTGTTCTGCGCAGGCAAAGATAGCTGTCAGTGACTGTTATTGACTAGCAAAAATGGCCATCAGAACCTGTCATGGGGACAGCAAAAATGGCTGTCGGGACCTGTCATGGGCCAACTAAAATGGCCATCATACCCTGTTAAGGGGCAGCAAAAAAAAATGTATGTCAGAACGTGTTATGGGTCAGGAAAAATGGCCATCAGGACCTGTTAGAGGCCAGCAAAGATGGAGGTCAAGACCTGTCGGGCCAGCAAAGATTGCTGTCAGGACCTGTTTCCATAGGCAGATACTCGTGTAATTGTCATTTGAAACAAATGGTGCAGTTGTCTTGCTACATATTAACTACTGTTTAAGCGAAAAGAAATACACTACTAACTCTTCAAATGTCAGAGGTATTTTATTTGTTTTGCTTAATGGGTTTGGATTGGAGTTTATGCCTTCGGTAATATGGACACGGGGTTTTTGCTATTTTTCAGTAAACTTTTTTTTTTTTTAAAGTATTATAGATGTCTAATTGTTTATTTAAATATTTTATTTTGATACTATTAAATAGCTGAGCGTCTTCTTTTAAAGGGATCTCTTTTTTGTGTCTTGGGGCTGTCTTTGTGCCAATTTCAGATCTTTAATTGTACATTTGGATTCCCTTTGGACACACCATACGGACTTAGTATGGTTGTTAGATAGTTAAAGTGACAGTGCTCCCTGTTCTATTGATTATGCACTCAAACGGTTAAGCAGATATTCTGAATTCACATGACCACACAGCATAATCTACACTGTAACTGAGCTATCCAGTGTGGTATCACTGGAGGTCAGCTGGTGCAATAACCTTGGTGCATATCTAGGCGCAGGGGTGCATTCATCAAAACATTACTGCCTGCCTCTTTCCAAGTAGATAACAGAACCTGCAATCCCTTTCCAACAAGAATCCAGCTTTCTACCGTGTTCAGCTTGTGACTGATTTATGCCTGTGTTCTGAATCTCACCACTGTGATTGGCAGGGGGAATTGATCCACACATTTGATGTTTAGGTAACCCTGAGCTACTGGGGAGCCTGTTACAAGCAGTCAGACAGCTTTCTTTATGAATATCCCAAAGAAATCTACTGTTTGTTCTTTTCTCCCATTTTCATTGTAACCTGTTTACCTCTGAATTTTTACAGTCAGCCATCACCTCCACAAGAACATATTACTTCTCTGACACCTCCTCCAAAAGTGGAAAATGTTGTGTCTACATTTTCTCAATCACTGAGCATTGGAGTTCCTGGAGTTCCAACTAATTCCTTTCAACTTGAGTCAGACATGAGAAGATTAAAAGGAAACCCAGAGTTGTTGTATATGTACCTGAAAGTAAGAATCCCTAATAATAACATATATTTTCTTCAACTGTGTTAGACAGTTTCTTTAAATAATGTTAACTCTTGAGGGTCCATTGCACACCTCTGCAACCCTCTGGTCCTTAAAGGGTTAAGGTTCAATGCTCTGTTGATGCATCACTGAAGAAATGCACCAAGAGAGCTAGCACCTTATGTTCTCAGGTTATGTAGCTGTTCTAAATTCAGAGAGTTTCAGCTTTTGAATTAATCCCAGATGGGACTATCTTGCCAAGCAAAACTGACATTCCCACACACTTACTTTGAAGTTGAAAAGTGTGATCTGACTTTCCTTCCAAAAACCTGTTGAAGCTGCGGCATTACAATGATATTCTGCAGGATAGCTGTAGCAGTAGTATTAAATCTCACAGAAGACACCCATACCCAATTCCATTAGCCCTTTGAGTGCCTGAGAGGTATGCAGAGCATTGCAAAGCAATGTGTTGTACACCCCTCTGGCACTCAAAGGGTTAAGAAAGGCCCATAACCTTAGATTTCCCCTTTAAAACACTCTCCAAAGCTATAACTTATTGTATGATGTATTTTATAACAGAACTGTGTGTTCCACACATGTTTAACGCTTTGAGTGCCATAGGGGTGCGCAACTCTTTGCAATGCATTGTATACTGCTCTGACACTGAAATGGTTAAGCAGGATACGTCTGACACCCATAGAGCTAGATTCATTCAAAATAACATAACTTTGGTAAGTTTAGCCCCAAATGTGTATATTCACTATAATGGGTATTTCACAGCTAATTGATTTCTTTATGGAGTCAATAAAGCGCTCTGCACAGTTTTTTTAATCATAATTAATTGTATTAATCTATTATCCCCAAGCCATTGCTGCTTATGTTCTCTTTTGTAACTGACTGTTAAATAAGTCTAAAAGTTGCATGTTCTTTTCAGTTCAACATGTCACCAAGGTAAGTAATTTTTATTTTTAAATATAAAGAATAACCTACATGCTGTGCTAGCCATTTGTTGTTAATATAAAACATTTTGAGAAGCCATCCTTTCTCTGTCATCCATTGTGGAACACAGGAACCATGGTATAACGCCTCCCCTTCCAGAAGGACAGGGCACTTTCAAAAAGCTCTCTGAGGTGGAGACTCCTTCCTCCCTTCCACTTTACCCCCCACCTACGAAGCTCCATTTTAAGTGACCTAGTTATCAGGGGAAGCATGGACACAACTCTTCTTTTTTATTTCTTAGCATATGGGACTGTATAATGCCTCATTAAGTGGGCTCCTATTCCTGGCTTCTTCATTAATGGATTGTCCAGTGTACAGGTTTATTCTGCAAGACCACAAACCTGTAGAGTTTGGTTTGTTGTTACAGTCTTTAACATACAATAGCAACTTAAAAGCTCATTTCATTAAAAGGATAGTAATGTTTCACAAAAAAAAGCAGCTCTGATTAATATTCATAGTATTTGGTCGTGGAGAGTGTTATTTCAATACTGTCCAAGTTGTAGTTCAAGAGTAATTTAATAATAAAGTATCCAACTCCTGCCCCTTTTACTAATGTAACACTGCTCACCCCAGAGCAGCAAGACTGTCAGGATTGATCACAGCAAGAGACCATCTTCAGTGAGCATGAGGAAAAACCTGACCTTTGTAAAGGGGGACAGGGTTTTCCTTATGTTAACAGAAAGAAGATAGTCCCTTGCTGTGACCTGTCCAGTAAAAGATCAGATTCCACATCTGAGTGGAGGCGGCTTACACTAGGTAAAAGGGGTGGGAGGGGGATACTTTATCATTCAGTTACTCTGAAATACAACTCTGACAGCACTGAAATAACACTCCCCATGGCCCAAATACTATGAAGATTAATCAGAGCTGCTTTTTTGTAAAACATTACTATCCCTTTAATTCTAATGGGTGCTTGAAGACTGAAGATTACATGCAAGTAAACTTTTCTGTGCTTTGGTCCTGTAAGTGTGTGGACTGTTGCCTGGCCTGTACACTATTTTCTACATATACTGTATGTGTTTAAAGGGTAATGCTTGATATGTAAAAAATATATTTATTGTAGTGTTTATCCCCTGAGTAAAACAAGGATACTTCCTCTGCTGGAAGGTGTTTTATTCAAAAGTTCCTGCAGCTGAAACTTACATTTTTAGGTGCAGTATCACAGTGTACTGAAATTGTACAGTTGCTCTATTGCTACACAATCGTATGGACAGCTCAGTTGACCATAAAACTCAATAGGATGATGTAGCAACAGCACCACTGTACAATTTCAGGCCACTGTAATACTACACCTAAAAAAAATCAAGTTTGAGCTGCAATAACTTTCATAAAAGACCTTTCGGCAGTGGGAGTGCCCTTGTTTTACTCAGGGGGATAAACCCACTAAAAATGTGTTTTTATATTTTAACCCATTAAGGACCCATGATGTGCCAGAATCATAATGGTTAAACGTCCCATAAGGACCCATGATGGTCCTGGCATGACAAGGGTTAAATGATAGCAGCGCACCTGGGGAAGGAGACTTCACCTCATGATTCCTGTGTTCCACATGGACTAAGAGAATGATTTAAAGATAAGTACTTTAAATCCTCTCTTATTTGTTCTTGGTATAATCTGGCACTTTATGCTAATTCATTTCTGGGCTGGGACAATATTACTGCACATTTTGTTATGAATTAATCTACGCAGAGACCACAAACTGGGGCTGTGTCTAATAGCAAAAAGAGTGGTAAGTTTGGCCTAGAATAGAGCTGGCATACTGTTCAGGGACTTGGCATAAAGTGCTACACTGTGCCACCCAAACATAAAAGTTAATTAAAAAAAAAAAAAAAAAACACATTTCTCTTACATCCTGTATGGAACACAGGTACCATGGGGTTGAGTCCCTCCTTTGGAGTGCAGGACACATCTGAAAGACAGAGTCTTGTGGTTGGAGACTTACATTCTTCTCCTCCAGCTCGACCCTTCCCCCGCTCTATAAGTGCCACAGAATGAATGTGTCCTGTGAAGAAGATCTTCCATCCTCCAGGAAACACTCTTAGTTTTTAGACTTTTTATTATTTTTGTGATAGATATGGGGCTGTCACATTCCCCCATTAGGTGGGTTACCATTACTGGATTTCCACTGGAGTGGACTGACCAGTGTGCAGGTACTATGTGGACCCTTGTAGCCCTGTGGAGGAAATCTTGCTGTCAGTTTTCCCTCCCGGCAGAGTCTCTTGGGCTCTGTTTGCTTTCAGCTACAGTGGTAACCAGAAAGCTGAAGAGTAACCCTTTTAATGCCTTGGTCCACATTTGACTCAATCCGGTGCCTCTCCATACAGAGGCCTTCTGAACCCTTGAAGGCTCTTGCCCTCATGTTGGGTATTTTCATATACTGTATATTCATCACATAGGGCTTTATTTGTGGGATTTGTTTTCACGTGTTACCTATTTTTATATCTCCTTTGCATGTTCCCTGGGGTATTTGGGTCTCTGGGTCACCTTAGTTAATGTGACTGATTTAGTTGTAGCTGCCCCTTTAAGAATGAGGGCGCCCATACCCCCACCACCATCTTTGCTCCATTGACTTCTATGGGAAAACTTTTTGGGGACATATCCCTGCAACCATTTCTCATATGAATGGCAGAGAGGGATCTATCTCCTTGTCTCCTCGTGCTCTTTTTTACAGTTAATCTCCTGAGTATCCAGGGGGCTCGTGGCAATTGTAGTCATTGCTAGGCAACAGAGAAGACTACACTTCCCATAATGGCCATTTTGCATACTTTCTTCCTATTGGCTGTCAATTCACCATTTTATTTCTCTATTGCTTATCCTACACAGAAGCAGACTCTCCTTCAACAGATTAACCCTTTGCTTGCCAGATAAGTATATTTTCTAGACTTGTCGGGTGATTTTTCAGTCTGGGAGTATATTCTAGTAGTTATATCAATGTGGGGACACTTTATTGTCAGGATGTCAGATTCTCAAGGACATGGGGGTACATCTAAGGCTAAGGACTTGGGGGCATCCCTTACCCCCCTCATTTACTCTTCTTCTTGCCAAACAGGGCTTCCTAGGGAGTATTCAGGATCTCTGTCTCTTGCACTGTGGCTCCCACTATTCCTCCAGGGGCCTTTATCACTGACCAAGACTCAGCTTGGGTCAAAATGATTCTGTCATTAGTGGCCCAGATTTCATTCTACCTTCAGGGGGTTCTTCAGTCTTTTCATATGTGGCCTATGTCTCTCAGATACTAGGAGCATCCTCAGAGGAGGAATTGTCTGAGGGAGAATCAGGGCCGGATTTGCCATAAGGCAAACTAGGCACCTGCCGACAGGCGCACGCCACCGAGGGGCGCCTGCCAATGGGATTCTCCATGTCGCCCTCACATTGCACCCCCCCCGTTGTCTATTTCCTACCTCCCTGGCAGGACAGGTCTGTGCCCCCTTTGGCACAGTCCTGTAAGTGCTGAGCTCCCTTGTCTGCTCTGTAGGAATGCAGAGTGCTGGGAGATGAGATCTCCCAGCGCTCTGTATTCCTGAATAGGAGACCGCGCGGGAGCTTCAGCAACTACAGGACTGTGCTAAAGGAGGCACAGATGACAGATCTCCTGCCAGGGAGGTAGGAAATGGACAATCGGAGGGAGGCAGGCAATGTGAAGGCAACATGGAGATGGTGGGGGCAAGTTGGAGCCGAAGGGGGGCATTGTGAGGGCAACATGGAGATGGTGGGGGGGTAATTTGGAGATGGTGGGGGCAATGTGGAGCTGATGGAGGGCAATGTGAGGGTAACATGGAGCTGATGGGGGGCAAGTTGGAGCTGATGGGGGGCAATGTGAGGACAATATGGAGATGGTGGGGGAAATGTGGAGCTGATGGGTGCAAGTTGGAGCTGATGGGGCAATGTGAGGGCAATAAAGAGATGATGGGGGCAGTGTGGACATTAGGAGCATTGTGGAGATGGCCAATGGGGAGGGGGGCGCTTCAGATTTCTGTGCCTACAGGCTCCTGAGATGTAAATCCGGCCTTGGGGAGAGAATATGAGGAAATGGATTCTTCCTACTCCTGTGGGGACTCTTTTGAGATTGACCCCCTTCCCTCAACTGAGGGGCTTATTTGAGCTGTCCTGGAAACCTTTCAGGACTCTTATATCTCTGATGAAGGGTCTTCTTCTACTGATGTTATGCACAGGCGTAAGAGGTCTTCTCCCTTCTTTCCTCCCAATACCACTCTTGATCAGACCCTTCCAGAAGAGTGGAATACAAAACGCTGGCAATCACCAAAAGGTTTGCTAGGCGGTACCCCTTTTCAGAGGCAACTTTGGTAAAATGGGCCTCTCTTTCAACCATGGACGCCTGTTTCCCAGTTGTCTAAGACTAATGCACTGCCTTTGGCAGATGCAGCAGGACTTAATTATCCAGCTGACAAGAAGCTGACTCTAGCCTCAATTTTGAGGCTGCTGGTGCTGCACTTCTACCTATTTTTGTCTGCCTGGTTTAACAGGGCTGTTACCATGTGAGATGAACTGCTGAAGCCTGTTCGTGCCGAGGTTTCCAATTAGGATATGTTGGTCCTTTTGGCCAACATTAAGGAGGCTAACAATTATGTGTCTGAGGTTCTTTTTGAGGTGGTCAGGTTGTCTGCTAAAGTTCAGCCTTTTTCAGTTGCTGCTTGACTTACTCTGTGGCTTAAGATTTGGTCGGCAGACGAATCTCCCAAGAAGTCACTGGTTTCCTTGCCTTTTCAGGGAAAGTCCCTGTTAGAACCTGAACTAAAACGTATTATTAGTGATGCTTCTGGGGACAAGAGCTCCTTTCCTCAGTTGTTCACCAAACATCCTACTATGGCAAGGAAACTGAGTGTCTCCCGCTCTCCCCCAAGCTCAGACAGCAATAGCAGCCCAAGCGAGCAGCTTCGGTGTCTTCCCTGGGGATGAAGTTTGACACCCACCAGGGGAAGGTTTTCCTACCAGAGAAGAAAATCCTTCTGCTGATGCAGGAGATGTTTCAGGCTCTGGAGGGGCCCCCTACCACGATCAGGGACTATATGAGAGTGCTGAACATAGTGTCAACACTAGAGGCTCTGCCTTAATCTCAGATGTACAAGAGAGAACTTCAGAGACATGTCATCCAGAGTTGGTCCCACACACCTGGATTGGCAGATATCTGTGTATCCGTAGGCCAGCCTGGACCTTCAGTGGTGGTTACGCTGGCACAACCTGGCACAGGAGAAAGTCTTTGTGACACCAGAATGGACTCTGGTCATGACGGATACCAGCTTGGGCTGCTGAGGTGTGGTTCTGGGTCACCTGGGGGTTCAAGGCAGATGGACATCACACCGGAAGAGACTCTTCAGTCCATAAATGTCTTGGAACTCCATGCAGTTCAGCTGGCCCTCGAGTACTGGGCCTCACTCTTGATGGAGAAGCCAGTGAGGGTCCAGTCGGACAATGCAACAGCTGTGACTTACATCTACCTCCAAGAGGGCACATTCAGCCCTGTCACTTGGTTCGAAGTGAGGTATATTCTCGGTTGGGCAGGACCTCACATTCCTGCCATATCAGCCGTTCACATTCCAGGGGTAGAAAACGTTCTGGCGGATTTTCTTAGTTCGCAAGACATAGATCCAGGAGAGTTCAGAATTAATCTGGAAGTAGTCTACCCGATTGTGCAACAGTTGTGTGTGCTGATGATAGATCTCATGGCCACCAGGGAAAACAGGATGGTTCTGACCTACTGCTCCCGGAAGGGCAATACTCTGGCCTTTGCAGTAGACACAATGTCAATTCTGTGGCACTTCCATCTTGCATATATTTTTCCTCCAATTCCTCTCATACCCAGGGTACTGTGGAAGATCTGGTTGGATGGTGTGACCATCATTCTGGTTGCTCCTTACTGGACCAGGAGGGAGTGGTTTGCGGACCTGGTCAGTCTTTCCATTCAGGGCCCCCTCCACCTTCCTCCCAAGCCAGACCACCTACTCCAGGGGTACCTGTGGCATGAAGAGGTGGAGAAAATGGCTTTGACTCCATGGCTTGGCCAACATCCAAAGGAGAAAAGTTTTCTCCACTGACATCATTTCCACTATGATTCAGGCCTGCACGCATGTCTCTTCCAAGGCCCACCATAGGGTATGATCTATTTTTCACAAGTGGTGCATGGACAAGGCTGTGTCCTCTCAGGAGTTTGTCCTCCCCTTGGTGTTATCCTTTCTCCAGGATGGTGTGAACAAGGTACTCGGCTTGAGGGCCTTGATGGTTCAGATTTCACCTCTTTCTGTGTTTTTCCAGAGATGTATTTCCACCTTTCCAGAATGTCAAGGTTTTTCTTCAGGTGTGGCTCATGCTTTCCCTGCCTTTAGGGCTCCCACACCACTGTGGGACTTTAATTTGGTTTTGGGAATGTTGCAGAGACCTCCCTTTGAGCTCCCTGGTTCCATTCCTCTGCATCAGTTGACACTCAACATGGCTTTTCTTTTGGCAGTGATCTCAGTCCGCAGAGTAGCTGAGTTGCAGGTTTTGTCTTGCAATGCACCTTTCCTGGTTTTTCATAAGGACAAGGCTGTGCTTTGAACCTCACAGAAGTTTTTTCCTAAGGTGATTTCTGAGTTCCACATCAATTAGGAGATTCTTGTGCCTTCTTTTTGTCCTGACTCAGAGAAGGATCTCCATTTGTTAGACGACATGTCTTTCCTTAAATTTTATGTGCACTGTACTGAGCCTTTTTGTAAGGCTGACTCTCTTAGTCATCCCTGAGTTTTTGGGAAGGTCAAGCTTCCTCCAAGGTCATTGTTGCTTCTTGGAGCAAGGCCACTATATGCCTGGCGTATGAATGCAGGAAGAATCATGTTCCCTTCAAGAACACAGCTCTCCACAAGGTCTGTGGGGGCCTCTTGGGCCTATAAGAATCTGGGCTTGTCTGAGCAGTCGTGCAAGGTAGCAGCTTGGTTCTTCTTTCACACCTTTGCTAAGCACTACCCTGTCGATGTTCTGGTTTCATCTAGAAGGTCCTGCTGGTTGTCATACTGTTGTTCAGTTGTTTTAGCCCCATTGGCTCTTGTTCTTCTGTGCTGTGTATGTTCAATGTCTGTTGACACTTACTGTTTGGGGATATTCTGATACTGTATAGTCCTAGGGAATTCTGGTATCATGGGGAAGGGCGTGAGGTCCTTTCTCCTTTTTTCCCACCTCTGGGAGCTTAATGTTGGTATATCCCCATGGTGCCTGTGTTCCATAGAGGATGTAAGAGAAAACAGGATTTTAGTGTTCTTACCTGTTAAATCCTTTTCTCTTTAGTCCACATGGAACACAGGTATTCCACCCAGAGAAAGGGACCATTCATGTGGTCTTGTCTGCCTGTGCTGCGGCGTTCTTTCTTCTCCTATGAGATTTTTTTCTTCTTCTCCTGCTTGCCTTGTTTGTGTTGTGGATTCGGTCACATTCATTCTGGTGCACTTACAGAGTGTAGGAAAGGGTTGAGCTGGAGGAGGGAGTCTTTACCCACACGACGTGTCCTGCAGCCCAAAAGAAGGGACTCAGCCCCATGGTACCTTTGTTCAATATTGACTAAAGAGAAAAGGATTTAACAGGTAAGAACACTAACATACAATTTTATTCTGCAGAAAAATGGTTAGTATAACATATAGGATGATTTTACTCCTCTGCACTACAAATTAAAATTCTTAGGGTGACAGATTTGCTTTAAAGGGTTAAAAGATAAGACATGCTTCTGTCCTCCAAGTGCTTCTTTTTAACTTACTGGTACTACTCCAGCTCCCTAGGACCCTGCCAATTCTCTATATTTCCGGGCTTATGACTTCTTGACCCACTCAAATCACTTTCCATTTCACTATGAGTGTGAATGCATATGCAAACAACATTCAGTTCAGTTAACTGACTTTATTACATGCTCATGGATGGAAAACTTGATTTGAATCGGCCTCTGAGTCTGAAAAGAAAAACAAAGGTTTGCAGGGAAGAAAAAACCCAAAGGATTGCAGAACCTAGCCATATCTAAGCTATATAGTAAACCATGTTGGGTCAACAGAGGGTTATAGTTTACCTTTACTGTATGATAAATAATGTTTTACTTTTTTGTTTTCTTTAATAGCAAATTGAACCTTCACTTTATACTAAACTGTTCCAAAAAGCTTTGGATCCAGATGTGTTTAATGACATTTTAAAAATTCTTAGAGAACAGTATGTTGGGTAAGTGATGATGCATTTTAATACATTTTTGGTGTCATGTTACATTTATATGATGTCATGAGCTCTATGTTACATTATTTGGTTATATACCTCTTTCCTCCATATAGAACAAAAAATATGTTGGAAGAGATTTCAGATAACAGAATAGAGGACAATTTACAATCTAATAAGATAACCTTTCCATGAAGTGTATCTCTCTTTATGTGCATATTTTATATTTTTATACGGTGTATACTATTGCAAAAAACTTTTTGAAAAGAAAACATACCTATATATTTTTTTCATATTTTCTGTTGTTTATGGCCTTTTCACACGTGTGAATTTTGTTTTTATTTCATGAAGTGTGAAGTGTGGATGCTTTCCTAATATTGGTGGTTATTGGATACAGAGTTTGTTTGGTGGTTAGTGTGTCCATCAAGAGTAGTGTATCAGAGAAATGTGCACTGTTGTCTAAAGAGTGATAATGTGGCTCATTTGATTTTACAGTGTGTGCCTTTATACAGTGGTCTTTTATGAATGCATACTTTCTCTGTCGTCAAATACAGGTTACTGGTAACTCTGGGAGGCTATCCACCCCTTTAATAGGCAGGAACAATTCTAGAAGTGTATGCAGGGGGTGGAGCCTACCTTCCCTCCTTGGCTTGCAGCTAGCCAAGCAGCTCCAGAAAGATTTTTTCCTTGGTGAACACAACACCAGGCTGAGAACAGTTCTGCTATAGTTTTAGAATCTTTTTTTATTTTTCTGTTAGATATGGAATACCACCATTAGGCGGATTACCATAACTGACAATGCCCTTAGATGTGGCTAGCTAAGTATCCAGGTGCTTTTTGTGGACCTTAAGCCCTGAGGGAGAAAATCTTGATTCTAAGTGTTACCCACTGAGGTTACGTCTTACTACATGGTATTCTGAAGACAGAAAATCTGCAGGAAAGGTGAGCAACCCTTTGAGTGCTGCAGGGTCCACTTGTCCCACAGTGCCCCTCCGCACAGGGGTGTATTCATGGAGTTCCTGTTGCACACTCCTGCACTCGTTGGGTCTATATGTATGTCTGTTGGGTGTTTGGAGCAGGTTTCTGTGGTAACTTAACCCTTTAGCTGCTGGTTTGGCACTTTTTAGGGGGGTTTCTAACACTTTTCCTACTGGTTTAGTGTTTTTGGGTGTTCTCACATGTTCTATTGATGTTTTGCTTTTAAATTTGTAAATTTTGAGTACTGTGCCTTTAAGACACTCTTTACTGCATAGACGCCATTGCTCCATTCACCTCTATGGGACTATACTGTTTGGGACGTATCTCTGCATCCGTTTAATCTAGTGACTTCAGAGATGGCTCATTTTACTTGTCCGCCCTTGCTCTATCATCCGGTTTATGTTTCTAGTGTGTTGGGGGGCTCAGAGGGCTTCGGGCACTGTTTGGGGTACTTTTTGGGAAAAACTACATTTCCCATGAGCACTTGCTTTGCGCCCTGGTTTCTGATTGGCTCCCGCCATGGCAGCCATTTTGTGAGCATTTCTGGGCGAGTATCGTACGCAGGGCTTGGACTCTCCTTCTCTCCGCTGCAGATTAACTCTTCGCCTGCCAGATAAGTTTATTTAGCAATTTCTGGGTGAATCTTTAATCCTACACACTATAATTGGGTGATTTATTGTACAGTAAGGTTATTTGACACTGTGAGAATGTCTATACCGCTGGAGCTTGGGACTAGACCTAAGACTAAGGAGGCGGGGGTCTCTGTATCCACCATTGCGCATTGCTCTTCCTGTCACTCAGGGCTAACTACAGAATTCTCAGGTCATTTATGCCCAGCATGTTCTGATGTCCCTGACAGCATCCCAGGGACCTCCAGCCATGCAATAGAGCCAGCTTGGGTGCAACAGTTCAAGGCTGCAACTAGGGACCTTAGGTCCACATTGCCACTCTTTCCATCCCAGTTACAGGGGGCCTTTCAGTCTTGGCAGGCCCCTCCTCAGTCAAGTCTTCCCTGCCCAAACCTCAGGGAGTACATGAGGAGAGAGTACAGAGATTCCTCTGAGGGGAAACTGCTGGTGGATTCAGATGTTGAGGAGTGTTCTGTGTTGGGGTCCTCTCAGTTTTTTGGGGACCCTTTTGAGGTTGATCCTGAGCCCTCCACTGAGGGCCTGATCAGGGCCGTGTTAAATACTCTTAACATTCCCCTAGTTCAGGAGGTCCCTTCTGATCCCTCTGATGTGTTCCAGGAGCCTGCTAAGCCCCTTACTTACTTTCCACCTAATGCCACTCTTGACCGCCTTATGTCTGAGGAGTGGAAATCCCCGGACAAGAAACCATCTATGTCCAAGAAATTTGCCAAGCTTTATCCCTTTTCTGAAGCCGTGCTTGCTCAGTGGGTTCATTCCCCCAAAGTGGATGCTCCTGTATCCAGGCTATCTAAATCTATTGCCTTACCAGTCTCTGATGCCTCCGCTCTGAAGGGACTGGACAGACAAGAAACTTGAGGTTTCCCTCAAGTCCATTTTTGCCACTGCTGGTTCTGCTATGCGTCCAATGTTTGCCGCAGCTTGGGTGAACTGGGCCATTGCGGTCTGGACTGAACAGCTCACCAGGGCTGTCCGTCAGGATGCACCTACTTCAGATAAGTTGTGCCTTCTTGCCAATATTTCTGAGACAAAGCACTATGTTTCTGCTGCGTTATTTGATGCCATCCGTTTGGTGGCTAGGGTTTCCACCATGTCTGTGGTGGCCAGACGAGCTCTTTGGCTCAAGAGCTGGTCTGCTGACACTGCTTCCAAGAAAGCTTTACTTTCCCTACCCTTTCAGGGTACCTCTTTGTTTGGGCCGAATCTTAAGGATCTGATCAGTGAGGCCACGGGGTAAGAGTACTCTCCTACCCTTGGTTCCTAGGAAGAAATACGCTTAAGCGTAACCGGTATTTTAGTTCCTTTCAGAATGAGACATGTCCGGTGAACCAAACGGTTCCCTCTGCTCCACATACCTCCTCCAAGCCCAAACAGCAGTGGAAGCCCAAGGTCTCCTCCAAGCCCAAGGCTTCCAAGACTCCTTCAGCATGACTCGCCGAACCCGGGTCCACACTCTGCTGTGGGTGGTTGTCTTTGACACTATCACAGCATTTGGGAGGGATCATTGGCAGACCCATGGGTTTTACAGGTAGTGACGGAAGGGTACAAGATCCCTTTCATTTCTCTTCCTCCCTTTCGTTTTCGTCCTTCTCACACACCTCAGGGTGCAGAGAAATGCTGTCTGTTCGACAGCGCTGTTCAGGCTCTTCTGGACAAGGATGTTGTAGAGCCGGTGCCTGTCCAGGACAGGGGTTTGGGTTTCTACTCAAACCTATTTTTGGTCACCCAAAAGGACGGCAGTTGTCGACCTATTTTGGACTTGAAGGATCTCAATTCCTTTGTGACCCAGACTCCTTATCACCAGGAGTGTCTACACATGGTGATTGCTGCCATGTCCCCGGGGAATTCCTTGCTTCTCTGGATTTTCAGGATGCGTACTTACACATTGCCATTCATCCAGAGACTCGGCAGTACCTCCAATTTGCCTGCTACAGGGGACTTTTTCAGTTCTCAGCTCTTCAATTTGGTCTAATGACGGCTCCTCAGGTCTCCAACCGTGTCCTGGGTGCCTTGATATCCGTCCTCCACCGGAACGGCATCAGAGTTACTCCATACATGGACGACTTGCTTCTGAAAGCCCCCTCTGGAGAACTTCATCAGCAAGTTCAGCGCTGCATTCAAGCTCTCACCCATCACTGGTGGATCCTCAACTTGGACAAGTCAGATCTTGTCCCATCCCAGCATCTGGTCTTCCTGGGCCTTCTCTTCGACACTCAGAAGAGCAAGGTGTTCCTCACGGACGAGGTGGCTCACCAGATCGCCCACAGGGTTTCCGCAATTCTGTCTCAGGATCCAGTTCCAGTCCAGAAACTATCATCTCTGGTGGGGAAATTCATATCCACCATAGAAGCAGTTCAGTTTGCCATGTCGCACACCAGGGAGCTCCAGAGGTTCGTGATCCAGGTGTGCAAGGGTCATCCGGATTTTCTGTAGACGTCTGTTTCTCCTCCTCTTCATGTGAAACTGAGCTTGTCACGGTGGCCCAACCTTTCCTACCTGCTGATTGTGTCTGTTTGCCGTGTCGCGGAGTTGCATGCTCTATCCTGTAAACCACCGTATTTGGTGTTTCACAAGGACGGTGGTGCTTTGCACTTCTAAGGAGTTTCTACCGAAGGTGGTCTCTGAGTTCCACATCAATCAGGAGATTGTGGTGCCCTCTTTCTGCCCTGATTCCACCTCTGACAAGAAGAGGGATCTCCACTGGTTAGACGTGGTGTGATGTCTCAAGATTTATGTACATCGCACTGAGTCTATCAGGCAATCAGACTTGTTGTTCGTCATTCCTGAAGGACCTAGGGCAGGAAGACCTGCATCCAAGGTGACTGTTTCTTCTTGGATCAAGTCCACTATTCATAAGACTTACGAGCTGAGGAAGAAGCCTGTCCCTTTCAGGGTCACGGCTCATTCTACTCGATCTATTGGGGCTTCTTGGGCTTACAAGAATCAGGCCTCTGCTGATCAGTTATGCAAGGCGGCCACTTTGTCGTCTGTGCACACCTTTTCAAAGCACTACTGTGTTGATGTGTTGGCATCGGCTGATGCCAGCTTTGGAAGGAAGATCCTGGAGGCAGTCTTGCCTGTCTAGGATTTTCCTTGGTTCTTGTTGCTTCCTTCACTTTTGAGTGTGCTATGTGACAGTTCATGGCGTATTTTTACCCCTGTTTAGTGTCCGTTGACACTTCATTGTTTTGTTGGGCTAGCTCTGATATGATGGTTCATAACTGCACTGGTGACTTTGGGCGCCTTGCGCCTGGTCCTTGCCTTCTTCCCGCCTCTGGGAAACTTAACGGTTGGACATCCCAGAGTTACCAGTAACCTCTATTGGATGACAGAGAAAAGAGGATTTTAGTCTTACCAGTTAAATCCTTTTCTCTTAGCCCATACAGGTTACTGGTCTCCCACCCTGTCAAGGGACCATGCTTGGCTCTCCTGTGGCAGACCGTGGGGGGTCCTTTGGGGTCATGCTCACAGGAGTCTTCTTTCCCTTCTACTATCTAGTCATAGTTAGTGTCTCAAATCTTTCTGGAGCTGGTTGGCTAGCTGCAGCCAAGGAGGGAAGGTACGCTTCACGCCCTGCATACACTTCTAGAATTGTTCCTGCCTATTAAAGGGACGGATCGCCTCCCAGAGTTACCAGTAACCTGTATGGACTGAGAGAAAAAGATTTAACAGGTAAGACTAAAATCCTCTTATCTGGCTACTGATTGAACTAATTTTATGTATGAACACCACTGTCATTACGGTGATTGTGGGATTCATTGATTTTATGTATAGACCTATTTAGAATTTACTGACTATCACACTGTTAGTATAGGAGACTCTCTGTTATTTTGTTATATATTTATTTGAGTTTATAGGGTTTGCCTGTAAGTGCTGGTGACTGGGAGAGTAGCCCTTTAGATTATTTATATATTATTCGGCTTGTATGTTGTTGGTCTCGTACTCTGACACATTGTCAATATATTTTTGAAGGATATACATTTTATGATTTGTGTTTTTTTAATTGTTCTTTAACTGTCACAGATCGCATACTTCTTTGGGATTTAGTCCCATTCATTTTACGTCCATTGTGTGCCATCTTTTGTTTGGGACTAACAGGACAGTAGACTGGCATTTGACTGCTTTACTTGTTGGAACCATATTTACATTTGGTGACACAGGTTTCTATTACAATGGGACAGCCCAGAGGTGTAGGCTGTCCCTTGGTATGTTGAAACCAATAATTGTATGTTTTGGTAGATTTTTTTTTTTGTAATAGAGTTTTTAAGGTTGCATGGTTTTGTATGTCATTTTATTCATATCCATCGGGATATTCTTGGTGGCACATGAGCGCTAGGGTTTTCTTGTCATGTTCTTTCACATGTCTAGAGTAAGGTGTTGTTCCCAGGCAGCTTGTCATTTTTTTTATCCATTTTTCCATCCATCATAACGCTACTTATTCACATTTTTTTCGAGTGTTAAAATAAAATCCATAGCATTCATAATTAATCAATGCACTATGGCTAATGGGGCTTAGTGGACAAAAATATCATAATATCCCCATTGAGTTTAACAAGGCTTTTAACCACGTGAATGTTAGAAGGTTCCCCAGTTCATTGCACTTCAATACATTGGAGACTTTTCTAGCAGTCAGTGGGTTAAAAGCCAGTAAATCAGTGGGACATTTATTTGTTGGTCTGCTCCAGAATTGTGCCACTTTTATCAGTATATCAGCCTCACTGTATATTGTTTTGTTGTTTTTCTCTGCAAGTCCGTTTAACCCCTTTGTATGTTAGAGCTGTTTCTAACGCATTGCGGTGCTTCACAATATGTTAGAGACATGTCTAGCACCCAAAGGTTTAACCTTTGAGTGCCAAGGGAGTTTAACTCATTGCATGCCCCTCTGGTACTCAAAGGGTTAATACACTTTATTTGCCTTACAATAATAATGCTTTCATTTTCTTTTCTTCAGGAGAGAGAACTGTGCTATTATCCTTGAAATCTTACATCGACTATCTGAGCTGAAGAGGTTTGATATGGCAGTAATGTTTTTGTCTGAATCAGATAAAGAAAGTAAGTCAGATTTTTTTAGAATGTGTTTTAATTGACATCACTAGTGACAACATTGGGAGTCTTCTAATAAAATGTTCCTGGTGCCCCTATTCACTGCATGGATACGCATTACATATACATGCTGCAAGAAATTCACATTCTGTGGCCCATGCAGCAAAATTCAGTGAGCATCATTCATACTCTGCTCTTTTTACATTTTGCAGCCACCCCCGTTTGTCTTAAATAACAGTCCATGTCCAGCATCATACCAAATAGAGGTATGGAGCTGTTACCCATATAATATACTGTAATTCTAGGAATAACTCGCTATACCAAGAAATAAAACCAAAGAAACAATGATTACTGTTGTGTTACCTAATGATGACCATTAAATCTGAACTTTCACCATCATAATATTGCCCCCCAATCCTTTCGTAATGTAGCGATATGTAAAACCATACTGTTATAATGATGAAAAATTCAGCATTATTAAAGAAAATCAGCTTCTTCTGTAGACATACAGGGCACAGAGCTTACAAGAAAAGCTCTGTGCTCCTGCGCCTTCAGCTACTTCCATTACGTTAAATTAACGGAAGTAAGTCACCAACAGTCCGGGCAGTGCACGGGACACACATCGCAGACCTCTTAGAAGTATGGGACAAACGGCACAAAAGGTCCCCTCTAAGTGTAATATATACAAATTCTTGATCCTCCATCTTCACCATGTGCTCCAGACTCAGTTCTCACTTGTTCAAGAGGTTGTAACTGTCTCTCAGTAGTATCAACACGCCTGGTTTAAACCCCACCTCACAGCTTCTCTGGGCTCCTCCAATGGTGTCCCCTTCTCTAATCGGTATCTTTATGGTGAAGTCGTCTCTTTCTCCTCCGGGGTACGACTTCCTCCCCTGGATATCGCTAGGTGTGTGGGTGTACTTAATGTCTATTGACTTTATAAGTCAGTAGTACTAAGGCACGGGTTAGGTATCCGCATACAAATTTATTATAAACAAATAAAATAATTCAATAAAATAGCAATGCTAATATTGCTTAAAACAAACAAAAGCCCATATCAGAGGCTCTTGAGAAACTAAGCTGGTCTTACGAAACGCATAGAGCGGTAACTCTGTTAGAGAGGTATTATCTGTTTGTTTTAAACAACCAGCAGACAACAGCGCAGACTCAGAGGTAATAGCTATATTTTATTGCATTATTTTATTTGTTTATAATACATTTTTATGCTGATACCTAACCCGTACCTTAGTACTACTGACTTCTAAAGTCAATAAACATTAAGTACACCCACAAACCTAGCAATATCCAGGGGAGGAAGTCGTACCCCAGAGAAGGAAGAGACAACCTCACCATAAAGATACCGATTAGAGAAGGGGACACCAGTGGAGGAGCCCAGAGAAGCTGTGAGGTGTTAACCTTACTGGGGTTTAAACCAGGCGTGTTGATACTACAGAGAGACAGTTGCAACCTCTTGAACAAGTGAGAACTGAGTCTAGAGCACGTGGTGAAGATGGAGGATCAAGAATTTGAATATACTACACTTAGAGGGGACCTTTTGTGCTGTTTTTTTTTCTTCTTTTAGTTATATTACTGGGAACCCTTACCCATCAAACAGCTGCATAGGACATCAGAGGACTTTTTCGAATCCCTCTGATATATTATAGAAGGGCTATCTGTGATAATATATAGACTGAAAATTGTATTCTATTATTTGTGGTGCTTCCTGGATTATCCAAGGGTTCATACTTGTAGTAATGTCATACCCAAGAGATATATAGCTATTACCTCTGAGTCTGCGCTGTTGTCTGCTGGATACCTACAGAAGAAGAGGCTTTACTTAATAACGTGGATGTTTTCATCATAATAACAGTATGTCTTTACATATCACTACATTAGGAAAGGATTGGGGGCCAATATTAACAAGGTGATAGTTCCGCTTTAATAATGGATATCATTGACAGGCAAACAGGTTCTCCAGAAGGGCCTGATATATGGCCCTGTGGTCCAGCCGTGAGCTGAGCATATAATAGTTAAAAAGTCTAAATAAGCAATACCACCATGTAGGAGAATACATCAGGAAAGAGAGAGTAAGACAGGAAGTTGCAGTTTCCTCAAGTGGGAGAAAAGAGGTTGACAGTTTGTGAGTCTGATGGCTACACTGTAAGGGTGATATTGTTAGCGCAGTGCTTCTCCGTTTGTTCTCCTCAAGGTACCCCTAAAACAGTCTGAAAATTTTTTGGCCATCCCTAACATGTTATGTCATTTGTCACGGGCATAATTAGGGGTAACACAAAAAACAAACAGATTGTGTGCATAAAGATTTCCATAAATGTACATTTGAAACTTAAAGTTAATATTTTTTGTCAAAATATTCATGAATATTCAGGGCTCCCGGGTTGGGATATGGAAAATGAAGGTTAAAGGAGAGCAAATGGCTACTAATAACCCCCATGGCCAAAAAAACCTAATGGTCTCTTAGAATTTTGCTCTTTATTCTTCAGTCAGTCCTAGATGTCGGGTCCATGGAGGCAGACATGACGGTTGAGAGCAGATCCTGAAATAGTTCATATGGTGATCTTAACCCTTCAAGAACCAAAGGGTTTGCTTTACAATGTGTCACACACTCCAAGGGCACATCATACTGATCCTGCCAAAATGATATTTCAGCCACAATGTGCCAGGCAATTACTCTCTGAACAAGCGAAACAGCGAACCCCAGACATACAATATAGTCTTCTTGGGCCTAGTCAGTGAGGTGGAGCTGATCTCTCTAGGCACTGTGAGCAAGGAATCCATGTTTGGATTCCACTGTTATCCTTAGGGTGACCAATCCCAAGGATAATTTGCATATGCAAAGAGCTGGTCAGAGATGCTTAACTAGGAACAAGCCTGCTCTATAGGAAAACTGTCCAACCCAGGATGCAATCTTTTAGCTCACTTGTACCTTTCATAGAGAGGAAATATCTAAGAGCACATCGTACTGATCCTACCAAAATGAGTCGCGCTATGAAGTGCCAGGCAATTCCTTTCTGAAGAAGAGAAACTATCTGTGATTGTGGCAGGATCAGTAGGCTGTGTTCTAGGATTTTTCATCTTTGTGAAAGCTTAGCTGGATTACCCCTAGGAAAGTTATTATTATAACCTTCTCAAGACTGAGGCTTCTGAGATGTTGACATAATAATAGTGAAAAAGAGACAGGTACAATAAAAGGTATCAGATAATAAATGAGGTACAAATCAGGAAGAATGGCAAACTGCACCTTTAATCCCTTAACGACCCTTGACAGTCCTGGCATGTCATGGGTAGATCTGCGTTAAGGACCGTTCGGGGAGCCCTGAACCGGATGCAGACATAAAAAAAAAAAAAAAAAATGGTCCGTAGTCCTTAAGTGACAGCCGCATGTGTGATCAGCCGTCCTTAAGGGGTTAAATAGCGAGAGGACAAGCATGCACTAGTATGCATTCCAGTGGTGGAATGCATGCCTCTCTTTTGCCCTCATAGCCGGAAGACCCTCCTCCTCTGGACAGAAAAATGTGTGTTCTAACTGTATGGGACAAGGCTGTCCATATACACCAAAATATGCAGCAGAGACAAAGTATATGTTCCAGCACTGAAATGTAAGGTTGAAGGAGATGCCAAAAAGCAAGACCGCCTAACACACAGCAGTGGGGAAGAATGGCAATGAATGTGGAGAGACGATTCCTCCATCTATCCTTTTGTCTAGCTCACAAATCACGGCTCCAAGGGCTTTGGGGGTCTGGAAGCAGCAACCTCCTGACCTGGCGGCATACAAGAGGTCCAATAACATAAAATAAAAAATTATTAAAAGCACAGAATTACCAAGAACTGTCCTACCAGCTGGTTAGGGCCCACATAACTGAGGCTTTTGCACAAGAGGTGTCCTTTTGAAGGTTTTCATTGGTCCTACCCAGCTAGAGGGCAGACGAGCTTTATCATGCAGGTGCTTCCTGTCTTAGCCATACATTACCAATCCACTCAGTGACACTGCAAATAAAATATCTAAAAAAATAGTTGTCTAAAAAAAAATGAATAATACATTGCATTTGTTTTAAATAATGGGGTCCTTTTAAAGTGGAACTATCATCCTAAATAAAGGCCCCCCCCCCCAATAATTAGACATATAATGATAAACGGAAATAGTGCTATTATCAAGTGTAAGTGCAGCATTATTACAAAATCCTACTTCTTCTGAGACTGACAGCCAGGCTTCTTGCTTTAGAGGCATCTGTGCTCCTGCTCCGTCAGTCCCTTCTGTTACCTTAAGGTACAGTGAAGGAGACCGTAAAGGACAGTGTAGGTTCACAGATGTCCCAAAATCAACATGTCTGTGCTCATGCCTGGCCGCCAGTCTCAGAAGAAGGACCATTTCTTGATAACACAGTACTTATGCTTGATAATAGCACTATTTCTAAGCTTATCGCTATATGCCTGATTGTTGGGGGGACTTTATTTAGGGTAATAGTTTTGCTTTAAAAGCCCTTTTAGATAAATTTGAATTTTTATTTGTTCCCTTTGGTGTACCAGTAATAGCTCATTTTCTTCTTGCAAATGGCTCTGTGCATTTACTTGGAGAGAACAGCTCATGGCTAAACATCATGTGGTTTTTTTTATAAAATCAAAATCCATTTTCCGTAGAATCAAATGTAAGAAAAGTTGTTTGCAGATGTTCCAGTTATCTGTTTTGTTTCTTGATGTGCATAATCATCTGTTTTCTTTTCTGCAGATGTTCGCGCATTATTTTCTCACATAGAACAATCACAGAAGACAAATGGTTCTTTTAACGCTTTGAGGAAAAAATATGGCCTTTGAATTTGCTTTAAAGCATGTTAAACTTAAGCTTGTTGGATTGTTTTATAAAATTAAAAAAAAAAAAAAAAACATTTTTGAGAATGCAAACTATTAAATGAAGAGCATATTTGTCAAAAGCTGAACTTGACTGAGTACCTGTACAAAATAAATTTTCTTATATATGCACTTGGGTCATCCTTTAAAAATGTGAAATAGTACACACTATAACTGATGCAAAACTAGTTTTAAGATCGTAAATGATTTGCCAGTTTATTCAACTGTTTACCATTCTGGGTTTTAAAACATAATTGTAGCATGTATTTATCGTCACATTCATTTGTAAACATAATATTTACAAGATGGGGAGATGTCATTGTATGCTCGCTATACTTGAGAAAGAGGATAATTAAAATTGTCACTGGATATAATAAGGAATTGCTGTATGACAAAAAAAAAAAAAAAGTTAGGAAGCATCTTTTATGGCCGTTAATTAAGAAGGCTTCCCCATTCCAAGCTGGAACACAAGCCTTTAATTGGATAAACTATTTAAGCTCTGGTATTGACTTGGACTACAGTGTTTATTACAGTCAGTTGTTTTGTGAGGGCATATTGTTTAAAAAAAAAATTGTGATTAAAAGTTATATTTTAGTTTGTGGGATAGTATTCTCCAAATTGCTACCCCTAAACCCTCTTCAGCAGCTTCTAAGGAGAAAGGCAGCTCTGATAGCAAGAAGGATAAATCCATTTAAGCGAAACCATCACCCTAAATAAAGCCCCCCCCCCTCAATAATTAGACATATAGTGCTAAGCTGAGTAATAGTGCTATCAGCATTCATAAGTACTGCATTATTAAGAAATGCTACTTCTTCTGAGAACAGGCATGAGCGCGGACATCTTGGCTTAGAGACATCTGCTCTTCTGCGCTTCCTTCCTGGTCTTCTTTATTGTACCTTAAGGTAACAGGAAGGGACTGATGGCGCAGGTGTGCAGATGCCTCTAAATCAAGAAGCCTGGCCATCAGTCTCAGAAGAAGTAGGATTTCTTAATAACGAGGTACTTATACTAGATGATTGCACTATCTCTAAGCTTACCGCTATATGCCTAATTATTGGGGGGTCATTATTTAGGGTGACAGTTCCGCTTTAAAGCCAGATCTTGTCTAGGATGTGAGTGAAGTTACCTGGGTCAAATAAATCTACACTATGTGTGGACTATTTAAATAATGCAGCGGGGCAGGATATACCAGCCTTGTTTCAAGAATTCCTGTCTTGGATGAAATCATCTATGCAGGAAACATTCATGGCTATTCAACAAATCACTAGCCATAGAAAAAGACTTCAACTGGATGATCCAGGCGAGGGCACGTCCAACAGAGTGAAGGATGTAGATATGTAAAGCATGCAAGATCTCTCTGGATGCTCTTCTGAAGAAGAGGGAGAAATCATTGAGAATGAAGGCACCTTCAGTACTGAAAAAAATGGAACCATTAATGAAACACATGAGAGAAACCAAAGTATCAGGATATTTTAGACGCGGCTTTTCTGGGTAAGAAGAAATCTACACTTGTATTCCCTATTCATCATGCAATAACAGATGTTATAAAACAACACGATAAGCGGGTAGCTGTTTCCAAAAGGTTAAAAAAAAATAAATAAATGTATCCATTGAAGGATGAAGAAACAAAACCAAGGCTCGTTATAAAGATGAATGCAGTTAAAGAAACCTTTACTCACCCAGACAGCATGAAACAACCAACGCTGAAGAATTTAATCATTCAGGACAATCTGCCCCATCTGGGATGCTGGTACACGGAAATTCTCAGTCCAATATATCCATAGGTACAAATAACCGTATCAGCACCAAAGCGAATTAAAAGTAACTGCACTTTATTGCCAAGATTTTAAACAGTGATAGAAGCAAAACACTGGACAACACTTGATATACTGCAACACCTTATGCTTTTCAGACCAGCCAGTCCTTAATCATAGTTATGCATGCCGGGAAGGCGAAGGGTGTTTTAAACACATTAACCTCTTCCACCTGCATGTAATTACAACATTACATTCACTTCAAAAAGTACTTATAATAAAAACAAAGGAAAATGCTGGTATAATAAGTTTTGAATGAATCATGTCTGATACAAGTGTAATATATCCAAAGAAAAAAGGAAACCATTCAGGAACTTGGAAAAGAGCAAAAAAAAACACCAATGAGTATACGATTAAACAACTGATCGGCTGCTACAAAAACTTTACATAGATGTGAAACGAAAGAAAAAGTGGGAGACTTCCAAAAAAAAAAAAAAAAAAAAATGGAAAATTTAGATCAATAAAAGAAACTCAAATCTCTTTCACAATTCAATCAGGTAATTGGGTCACCAATTGGTGAATCCAGAAAGCCTCTCCACGATTCAAAAGGGGCAATAGGCTTCCATCTCTAACTAGTTTCTTAACCCTTGCAATGCCCTGAAACTTGATATAGCTCAAATCTAATTTATGTATCATAAAGTGTCTCTCAACTAGTGATCTAAGGTTATGCGTTTGGGCTGCAGAAACAAACTTGCTACATATACTTTAAATGGGAAATCCTCATTAGAGAAAGATTTAGGCGTACAGACAGATGATAGACTTCACAGCTGTGCACAGATTCACTCAGCTGCTGCAAGAGCAAATAGGGTACTAGCCTGCATAAAGAGGTGTAGATGCAAGGGTTATTATCTAATATTATCCTACCTCTGTATAAATCCTTGGTTAGGCCTCATCTAGAATATGGAGTACAATTTTGGGAGCCAGTTCTTAAAAAATATATTGTTGAACCGGAAGGGGAGCAGAGACATATGACAAGGCTGATAAAGGGATTGGAGGATCTGAGTTATAGAGAGAGACTAGCCAAACTGGGTTTGTTTACATTAGAGAAGAGACATCTAAGGGGTGATATGATTACCATTTACAAATACATTCAAGGTCAATGCAAGGAATTATCCAATGAATTTACGCAAATAGCTGAGCTAAGAACGAGAGGTCATCCATTAACTAGAGGAAAGGTGCTTTCAACCAAAACAAAGGCAAGCATCCTTTACAGTAAGGATGGTAAAGCTATGGAATTTGCCTTGGGATGTTGTACTTGCATATAATGCAACTGCTTTCAAAAAAGCAATGTATGCCTATCTAGCACAGAACAATATTGAAAATGATGACAGATGGCTTCAATGCAGATAGGATGTTGATGCAGGGAACTATCTGACTGCCATTTGGAGTCAGGAAGGAATTGTTTTACCCACTTGGAGCTAATTCGGATATGACTTCAGATGGCTTTTTTTTTTTTTTTGCCTTCCTCTGGATCAACTGGGCTGTCTTTGGCATGGGCTGGACTTGATGGACGCACGTTTTTTTCAGCCTCATCAACTGTTACATTCTTTTAGTGGACGAGTAGGTCCTACCAACAAATTGCTTAAAACAACATGTGTAAGTGATCAATTAACCACAAATGTTGTGGAGCAATTAAAATATTTTATAGTATATTCCCTAGAAGTTACACTACTTCTAAAGAAATTTCTCTGTCGCTCCCCATGGTACCTGTAAGCTATATGAACTAAAATAAAAGGATTTAACAGGTAAGACTAAAATCCTCTTTTGAAGTCATAGTATGTGCACAACACGATGACACCTTCCACACTTGTGGAATCCTTTGACGCTTAACCAGGTAGGATTACTAGTACTTGACCACTTAAAGCAGCTAGGTGACAATTGTCTTCTAATAGTACAAGCTCGTCTACTAGTAAACCTATATCCATCTTTTATAACGTCTCTTAAAGTATCATCCTCATATAGAATAGGCAAGAGACCCTTTATAACTTTACAAATCTGATTGTATTGACAACTAGAATCTGTAACAAAAGTGATGGGTGAATTATTAGATTTCTTTCTGAATGATTGGCGATTAAGTTCACTCCTTTGATACTTTGAATTGGCTTGATGAAATCTGTATTTCTGAGTAACCTCATTCCAGCAAACGCTCAGGAAGATGATCAGCTTGTACAAGAAAATTCCTACCTGGTTGAATATATTCTTTTCAGTGTAATGAATTGCCCCTTGGGAATATTCTGGTTAAGATGTCTCAGATGAAAAACTACTCTCCAAACGTGTAGTGCATTACCAGAATCTGGAAGCAGGGTATACGCTGGACTTCAACATTCTTCCTTTCAAGGACGTGTTCAAAATCTCAGCAATGCGTCAAATCCGGAGAAAGCCATGGAGCTAAGGAAATCAATCCAAGCCTTAGTTCAGAACATAGTAATTCAGGCTGTCCCACAAGACCAGGAAATGAGGGAAATTTACTCGGTAATCTTCCTAGCACCAAAAATTACCAGAGGATTCAGAACCATCCTGGATCTAAAGTATCTGAACACCTTCATGAAGTATCAACCTTTCAAGATGGACACAGTAACATTAGTGCTTCATGCAGTTCGCCCAGGTGCACTGACCACGATAGACTTAAGAGAAGCCTATTACCATATTCCCATCAGAAGCTCACAACAGATGTTTCTAAGTTTTATCTACGAAAATCAACATTTGCAGTTTAGAGTCAGTCCATTCGGACTATCCACAGCACCAAAGATGTTTACAAAGACTCTTGCAGTAGCTTTGGAACAGTTAAGAGAAGGGATTTCCATCAATGCATATCTGGACAATTGGCTCTTGGTATCACAGAACAGTTTCCAGGCAGCCCAGCATATTTCCAGGGCTGTCAATCAACTAAAAAAACTGGGATGCACTGTGAACGACCGGAAACGCCAATTAACACCTTGTCAAACATTGAAGTTTCTAGGATTGATATTGGATATCAACAATAACATGGCATATCTCCCCCCCCCAAGAGGCTCAATGGGATAATATACAGGGTGAAAAAGTTCCGCTCAACCCCTATACAGACAGCTCAGGACTGTATGAATGTGTTTTAGCCATTTCCATTAAAGTGGTTTGATGGGCCTGTTACCACATGAGGACAGTCCACAGATGATTTTTAAAGGACTGGAACAAAGACATGTACAACATTTCTCAAAAACTCAAGCTAACAACAAGAGTAAGAAAGGAACTGAAATTGTAGATTCAACCAGAAAAACTGAAAAAAGGATTCCCGTTGCAGGACCAAGCATGGGAAAGAGTCGCAACAGATGCCAGCCTGATTGGTTGGGTAGGTCATTGGAGAATGAAGTCAGTACAAGGGATCTGGTAAGAAGAATTAAGTCTCCACATAAATGCTCTAGAATTGAGCGCCATAGGTCGCTGCCTGAGGAAACTTAGAACATTCCTAAAAAACAAATCGGTAAGTCCAGTTAGACAACCTGGTTGTAGTAAAGTACATCAGGAACCAGGGGGACGTAGGAAGACCATTGCTCAGCAAAGAAGCAGAGAAAATCCTGAAGTGGGTAGAGTCAAATCTGACAAGAATATCAGCTTCTCACATAGCAAGATCCCTAAATCACACAGTGGATTTCCTGAGCAGAAGCACCATAGATCAGGGAGAATGGTCCCAGAACTCAGAAATAGTCAAAAGGTGGGGGAAGCCATCAGTGACTCTGATGCATCACCCACAAACTCAAAATGCCAGAGGTTCTTTTCATGCTGGGAACATCTTCAGGCATTGGAAGTGGATGCGATGATATTGACATGGAACCTCAATCTGGCCTACATTGTTCTCCCAACACCAATGATCCCAGAAGTACTGAGGAACATAAGGATGAGAAGGCCAGCGTGATTGACATTCCCTGAAGTAATGTCGTGTGACAAGAAACGCATTGGAAATTGTTCTGTGTCCAAAATGGTGAGCCACATTACTATTGTATAGTGGTATTACGAGACACCACTCAAAAGAACTTTGAAATACCTCTGTCCGCTCTTCATTCCTGTTGGAATACAGGCACTCTGACTATCAGCCTGTCCATGTCTTCATTTCACCCAGGGAAGGCAAGAGACCGCCTCTGATAAAGCCACGGGGAAGGAAACATCAATCACCGGCAAGATTACAACTAATTGCAGTGAGCCGTTCTGTTACATCTGTGAGGACATAGTATTTGGAGAACCAGCTCTGCCCGCGTACCTATTCTGCTCTGGGACAGCCTTTGACATAATTCAGGGGAAGGAAACCCCAGTCAATGGCAATATAACAGCTAATTGTGGTGAGTTAACCCAGACATACTTTTGAGGACAAGAATGGGAGTCGGGAGAGGTAACTTTGGGAATATAATCTAAGAGCAGAACTTATATTTAAGTTCAAGATTGTGTATTTATGTGGACTATGGTTCTATTGGGACTTGTACATATATATGAACATTTTATATAATAAGTTTGTATATTGATATATGTTTTATTATTAAACACTAGATTCATATTTTTGGATTTTTATTGTATATATGTGCCACGGGGTTTATTAAATTTTTACTTCGATTTATTTTATTTAGTCGTACCATCAGCTGGCTTATGTACAGAGCTCTCCCATTGATATATTTTCTTTTTTGTGATTATGGTAGCTACAGGTTGGCCATGGATAATCTGTTAATCAAAACTGATGAAGTTGTCAATAGATCATCTGTGGCCTCTTCTGAACCAGGGACCAGTCCATCAAAATCAGATTTTTTTTAAATTGATGGCATGGAGGCTGAGAGGACATGCCTAAGACTGAGGGGTATTGTCTGAACCAGTAATAGATACTGTCAAGGCGGGCTGAAAAAGCATCAACTTCTAGAATCTATTGCAGATTTTGGAACATCTTCAGAAGTTGGTGTCAAGGAAGAGGGCTGGACAGATCATCACTTTCCATCTCTCGTGTTTTAGAATAACTTCAAAATGGCTATGAAAAAGGATTAAGACCGGTGTTTTAAAGGTACAGTTGTCATCCCCCTCTGCCATCCTGGCAAAGCAATTTGTGGAATAGGATTTTGTAAAAAGATATCTTAATGCATTTGGAAAAAGAAGGACAAGGATAAGAAGTTTACTTCCTCCATAGGATCTAAACATTTGTCCTGGACCAACTAGCAGGGTTAGTCAAGTTTGAACCCTTGGATCAGGTGGCAACTAAGAACCTAACTCTAAAAAGTTGTGTTTCTAACAGCAATCACATCTGCCAGGAGAAGTGGCGAATTGCAAGCACTGTCAATAAAATCTCCATATGTAGTAATACATAAAGACAAAGTGGTTTCACATAACCAGGTTTCAAAAGTAGTGCCAGATTTCCATTTAAATCAGGACATTGTACTGCCCTCATTCTGTTCTAATCCTAAGGGTAAAACGGAACAGGTTCTACACAATCTGGATCTGGGGAGGTGCATTTCCATTTATTTGAGCAGAACAAAAGATTTCAGAAATTCAGAATCCCTGTTTTTACACCATCAAGATACATTAAAAGGCAGCTGCCTCAAAGGCATAAATAACCAGATGGATTGTGGAGACCATTACACTGACATATCTAGAGGCTGGTCTGGACCCACCAAATGTTTCAAAGGCTCATTCCAATACAGCAATGGCAGCATCCTGGGCTTCTAAAGCCTCTGCTTCTCCAGAAGCAATCTGCAGAGCAGCCATGTGGTTCTTTACACCATTACCTGCTCGATGTTCAAGTATTAGCAGCGCTACAAGAAGTAATTAAAACCTAACTGGTAAGATTGCTCCATTATATATTTCTGCATTACATATTTCCAGTATGCATTATTCCTATTCTGTTTTGCTTGGAAGCCAATGCTTAATTCATTATTTAGACAATATGGGAGTATTAAGTGCCACCCAGATATTGCATTGCTCTGGTATATCCCATACTTTAAACGCTGTGGGAGGGGATACAGAATAAAGGGTGAAATTTACACACCAATATTTGCTTTTCTTGTGTCTCCCCACGGCACTCCCACCCATGTTAACCTCTTTATATCTTTCAAACTAGAGATGCAAGGGAGGAGATCTCTTTATACACATTTTCATTGGGCCTACGCCAGCAGGTGTAAGGGATATAACCCATACTGTTTAAAGGCCATGGCTGGGGACACAGGAAAAAAAAGGAAAGATCGGGGAGTAAATTTCACCCTTTCTCCTACATTATGATGCTTCCAGTGCTGTATGTTTTAACTCTCTTGTTTATAGGTAAACATTAATTTATTTTGTGTACGCCACGTCACTTTTAGCATAATGGGATTTACTTCCTTCCTCCAGCTGGTAGGACCATTCAAATTAGTTTAAATAGGGTACGCCCCCAAAACGCCTTCAGTTATTTCTGGTCCTAGCAGCTGGAGGACAGGAGGCTTTGGGCCTCTGTCAAAAGTAAAAGATAAAAAATGAAGATTGTGTACCTGAAGAAAAGCAGCAGTGTTAGCAAGAGAGGCGTTTTCACGGATCTGCGATGCGCTGGGTTATGGTCTCGGCTTCACCCTTTGTTAGTTTGAGGATACCGCGGTTGCCTTCCTCCTGTCACACGCTGGTGTAGGAGTGGCGCCAGAGTGACCCGTTGGTAACGGGTTTAAGGGGCACTGAAAGGGCGATGGAAGCCCTAGGTAACAGTTTGATTTCCAACAGCCTAACCTTTGTATTATATGCGGGGGTACTTGTTGTTTTGAAGCAGCCGTGGCTGCGCCAATGCGGAATGAGTGGCCAGAAAATTTACTAGCATCCATACCTAGTCGGGATAGCAACCAATGAATATGACGGACAAAAGCTAATGTCGTGAGTGGTGAATCGGCCATGGGCAGTAGGGGATAGTTTATAGGTTTGTTTTTTAAGATTGTGATTAGAGAACGAAGTGTTTGAACGGGACACCATTGATTGTTGGTGGCGTAGTAAGTGATCAGGGTGCCCTTGCCCAATTGGTCTGTTTTCAAGTGGGGTAGCAAAAGTGTGAAACTGTCGTGACTAAAAGTGATGTGGCTCAGATTGAGAAAGGGAGACTTTTTAACTGAAACCATGAATTCACCTGGTCTTAAGAAACCAAAAAAGGCCAGGTGAACTGCAGATAGAATAACGTGGTTGGTTAGAAACTCGAAAGGTTGAGAGTGAAGTAGTGTGACTAGTTCCTTGAAAATTCCACCATCTATTGGAAGACGTGCTTTAGGTGATTGAACCTGTGATTTCTCTAGTCCCTTCATGAATAGTTTGACTTTATAGGAGGAAAATATGGAGGTACGGTTTGGTAGCAAAAGGCTCAGGTGATATTGAATCCCGGCTAGGTATGTTTTGATTGACAAAATTGAGAAATTGAATGTAGTGGTACAGTAGGAAGCAAAGGCCAGTATGGTTTCAATGCTATAAGGTTGACTAGGATGGAACGATGTGTTAAATTTGAGGAAGGAATCCCATGCCTTAGAATAATTTCTTCTGGTGTTAGCTGCTAGTGCTTTGTTAATGAAGGCTTCAGAGTTTGAAATGTGATGATTTAAGGTATTATGAGTTCCTGAAAAGGAGGAGGTACACATGGTTGACTATTAGATTTAGGCTTATTGTGTAAATATTTCTGAAATTTGAAATGTTATAGTGAGTCGGCTGCTTGGTTTTGGTCACCTGGAATAAATTTGCATGATATGTGAAAATTGAACTTGAGCGCTATCAACGTGAGTTTCCTTAAAAATATCATGATCTTTGTGTTTCTAGACCTGCCTTTCTGAATAATATGACAGAGTGCTAAGTTATCTGAGTAGAAGGTAACCATTTCCCCTGGCCATAAGTGACCCCACTGAGCTGCTGCTGCTGCTACTACCGGATAGATCTCGAATAAGGATGAAGAAAAAAGGAATTCTGGAATCTTCTTCACCTCATCCGGCCGTGTCTCCGAGAACCATTCCGATTTGAAGATAGCTGCGAAGCCTTTCCCGGCAGAGGCGTCAGTGAACACCTGAGGGGAATTGGGGCCCGCAGCAGGTGGAAACATAGACCGGCCATTCCAGTTGAGTAGAAAGTGATCCCACATGAGAAGATCAGACTTAGCTTCCTGATCCACTGGAATGATTTTTGTATTGCAGGGGTTCCCAAGATGTGACAACAGATGAGATGTGAAGGATCTTCCTTGTGGAAGTATTTTTGTGGCAAACGTGAGATGACCCAGGACTGTTTGTAATTCCAGTAGGGTACAGTTGTCTTTGAGGCAGAAATCGTGTATCATTTGTCTGATTCTGATTAATTTAATTTCCGGTAGTCTAGCTTCCATTAAGGAGTAATCTAAGGTGATACCCAAACATTCTATTGTGGTGGATGGACCTGATGTCTTGTGAGCTGCCGTAGATATATTAAGTAATGAGAATAAGTGAAGCAGTTTATTGAGACTATGTGGGTTCTGAAACTTAGGGTAATAGAAAGTCATCTAAATAATGATAACCATGGGGCAGTGAGAGTAATTCAGCAGCAACCAAGATAAAGTGTCAGCGAATTCATTGAAGATTTTAGGGCTGCTCCTACATCCAAAGGTCAGACGGGTCTCGAAATAGTATAGCTGTTTCCAACGGACGCTGTGCAAATGCCATAACGAAGTATGGATAGGCAACAGTTTGAAAGCGTCCGAAATGTCTGTTTTTGACCCCAGCAGCCCTGTCCAAACTGTCGGATGTGGAGAATAGCATCATCGATCCTACAGTACTCTAGGGCCATCTCTTCTGCTGGGATTAAGGAGTTAATACAAGGAAACATAGCGCCGTGTGGTACAGAGAAATCTATGATTAATCTTTTCTTTGATGGATCGAATTTTTTAGATGCAATCCCCAAAGGGCTAACTCTCCATATAAGAAAGTGTGGTGAGGGGAAGGGGCCAATTAGAAATCCTTTCTGTACTTCATCCTGTAAGAGTAAATCTACTATGTCAGGTGCTGTTGTGGCAGATAGTAGATTAGGGCATTCTAAAGAAGTGTCAGGGCAAGTCAGAATACCTGTGTGAAATCCTGATTGAAAACCTGAAAGTAGGTATGAAGAAAGTTGTTTGTCTGGGTGAAAAGAAAGGAGTCGTTGCAACAATGATAGGTTAATGGAGCTTAGTCCTTTATTTTTAATCGAAAAATTATTTGGGCAAATTACTCTTGCGTGGGATTTGTGGCATAAAATACACTGATGTAGCAGTCTACAACCACTATAAAAACAGCCCTTTGTATTAAAATTGTTGCAAATAGCCGAATTCCCTATGTAATAGATGGGCCTACCAAGTTTGTCTACGGTGGGAAAATTTGAGTGGGAGGACGTACTGGGGTAGGCCAGAGGCTGACTATCGTTAGGGGTGACAGCCACTCTGGTGGTTGAGCCGGAAGGGCATAGGTGAGAAGCGTGGGTTTGAGAATAGCAGTATTGGCAGTTAGGTATCTTAAGGCCTGCAAAGTGTCTGCAAAATAATTATCTAATGAGCTCCAGTCCAGTTGAAAATTAAACTGGGTCATAGCAGCGGCCACTTTTGCTGAGAATGACTGATGATATTCGTAGAAGGCGGTGCCTCCATATTTGTAGCCTAATTCTACCAGAAGATACATATACTGATCTAATTCTTGTCTTCTCGCGTAAAAGGAAGTGCAAAGTATGTCTCTATAAATGCTAAATGCTAGTATGAACTCTGGAATGGTTAGTTTGCGTGTCAATCTGGTATCTTTGGCTTTTACTGTAACACTAACCTCACCACAACTGACCACCTTTTGTTCAGTAATATCCTGGGATTCTAACAAAGCTGCCAGATTAACGTCTTTACCTTCTAGTATGTCTTTCTTGATGTGTTGTGGCACCATGTGAGCTGGTGTGATACGTGGTGGAAAATTGTTACCTTGTGGGTAACTAGTAGCTGTGATCGTCTGTTCATTATTAGAGGATGGTTGTGTAGCCTCCAAAACCTCCAGTCTAGACTGTATGTTGGTGAGTGTGGAGGAGATGTCCGAGAGCAGATGAACAAACTGGTTTTGGTGTTCTGTATTTGTGAATGAGTGAGTTGGAGATAGAACAGGAAAAAGTGCTGGGGAAGTGGCTCCAGAAGGACCTGGAGAAGGGGGAATGGCAGTATCTGAGGTGTTGGAGCACAGTAACCGATACAGTTCTGCTTTCCTGGCGGAGGCGGGGTATGGAATACCCCTACGAGTTAACTCCATCATGAGTTTGGCCACAGTCCATGACCTAAGTGCTGAACCGGTGTTATTTGTAGAACGTGATCTAGTTGATGGGGGAATGATTCCTGATGTTTTGGATTCGGAGAGTCCCTGTGCTGTTGCATTTTCTATACTGACTGATACCTAAAAGAAATATATGCTGAAGGAAATTTATACAGGGCTCAAAATTTCCACTCGCCACCAGCCAATGGCGAGTGAAAATTCAGCTGTGGTGGGTATGTTTTATGGCTTGCAGTGGATGTGTCTGATGGATGTTATGCTGTTGAATAATTGCTGTGGTAAGACCGGTATGGCCCCGGGTACTGAAATGACATGATAAGTAATGTGTAACATGCCATATGATAACCGATGATGTTATACTTATCTTGTTGCAAAAAGGATTAGATATTGGTTCTATGGAGCCTTCGGCCTCTCCGAAGAGGTAAGGTCCGGTGCGTCTAGCTGTATATGACGTGAACTATATGTACTAAGTAGAATACCAGATAGTTGTGTTAAGGAATTGAACTTAGCGGAACCAAGATGACATATGCCTCTGCGAAGAGGTAAGGGAAATGAAATGGAGAAGAAGGATGGAGCTTATCTATGGTTATCTATGGAGCCTTTGGCCTCTCCGAAGAGGTAAGGTCTGGTGAACTTCATTGTGAAATGTAGTTAATAGAAGAATAACATATGTATGGTAACGTAATTAATTTAGTGTTGGTAGGAAAAGAGTAAATCTGAACGTCACTAAGAAAAGTGAAACTTACCATTGTATGCAGATGAAGATTATACTAGGCTTGGTGAGTATGGTTGATATATATTCTATGGTACTTTCGGCCTCTTCGAAGAGGTAAGGACCTGTGCATCTAGTAGTATATCGTTGGTCTATGTGTGCTGAGTAAAATACAATTAGTTATAAAGAGATGGCATAGGGGAACAAGAGTGACATGTGCCTCTGCAAAGAGGTAAGGAAATAATTGTGGAGAAATAATGAAAAAGAGAATCCATAGCGCCTTCGGCCTCTCCGAAGAGGTAAGGTCTTATAAATTTGAACCTGAGGTGATATAATTGTGAATAACATATGTTAGGTAACATGACAGATTAGCTGTAGGGAAGAAAGAAAACATCTGTACACAATTCTAGGAGGAGTAACTTACCATGTAGGTATGGATAAGGATTATACTTAGCTTGTGGGAATAGATGATATATGGATTCTATGGAGCCTTTGGCCTCTTCGAAGAGGTACGGTCCTGACCGTCTAATGAGAGACACTAGTCTATTTGCTAAAATAGATAACTTAGAGTGGGGTTCAGGAGTGATGTATTGGACATGTGGTGACTCTTTTTTATTTATTATCCTGGGAATAAGGATCTAAGTTGATAGTAGGGAGTGGTAATGAGAAGCCACGTATAACCTTCCCTCTGTGACAGGCGTGGTAACGTTAGAGGGGGAAAAGTGTGGAATAATAGAGGTGAATCAGTAATGAATAATTAAAGAAATACAAAAGTGAGCTGACCTAGTAGGTAAAATCACTTGAAGATATAACATTGGAAGTGACCTAAATAAGTGAGAGAACACCAGTGATGGGAAGGTACATGCAGTAATTACTTATGGTGTAGGTAGAACTCTGGGAGAATCCTGCCTTGATATAAGGTGTGTGAATGTTACATAAATAAGGTGAGTATAGTATATATAAGTGAATAAAAAGTACCTTAATTGAGTAGACTTGTCTTGGTCCTAAAAATATTGATACCAATGTAAGTAGTTGATAGTAGAATGTGAATCATAGTAAGAGTGATTGATCATAGTTCTGACCTTATATCAAGAAGTATCGTCCTTAACAGGTCCTGATACTGGTAATGACAACACTTCAATCTTCTGAGAGTAGAACAAAGGCATAAACTTGATGTTACATAAATTGGGATCCTATGAAAACATGTTAACCCTATTAGCATATACATAAGAGCGATAACATAGGGATAGATGTAAAAGAAGAATGACTGAATGCCTGATTAGGCAGCACATGAAATGTGAATTTAAGATGGACTAGGCTGAATTTAGGGCTCGATCCAAATGTTGGCGTCGCCAGAAAAAACTGGAGACGCTGGTTTTAACGTCAATTGAGCAATGCAAATGTTCTACTAGAAACAAGCGACACCAGTTCTGAAACAGACATCGCCCGTCGCCAGAACAGCAAGATCTCACCCATAGAGGATAATGTACAAAGGACGCCAAAAGCTATTCAAATGTTGGAGTTAGGGCTAACTCGCGTTAAATTGCAACATTTCTCTCCAGAAATCTAACGCCTATTTTTTTTGGAGTACAGTCCACAAGTAAGAGTAGAAAACCAACGTCTCCAGTTCTGAACAGCATTCTCTGTGCTTTTCCCTACCCAGCCACTAGGGGAACACAGAGAAGGCTTTCAGCACCATGGACAGCTTTGAATGCCATAGGGATGTGCACTGCTCACCCCTGTGGCATTCAAAGGGTTAAAATCAATAAAACTAGTACACCAAGCACTACACAATGCCCCCTTCCACATCCCCCCCTTAGTATGTCACATATATTGCATATATGGGACATACTAACCCCATCCACCTCATGGACTTCCATGTAGTGGACAAATCTGCCTTTTATTCCACAATTAACCCTTTGAGTACCAGAGAGGTAGGAAAGCATTGCTTAGCATGTTTCCTACCCCTCTGGTACCCAAAGGGTTAATAGGCAACGTATGGACTACATACCTTGCCTATATATATATATGTGTGTGTTTGTGTGTGTTTGAAACTTTTTTTTAATTAAAATAGTATTATTAGACAGTTTAACTTACATCTCATTCATTGTTAACCCCCTACCTCCTGTGTCCCATTGCTATTAGTACTTTTGCTCCACTCTTCCTCAAACTGAGAGTGGAGCAAAAGTACTAAAAGCAAAGGGACACAGTAAGTATGGCATCATTAATGGTTGAGATCTAAGTTAACCCTTTGGGTGCCAGAGTGGTTCGCAACGCATTGCAAAGCAATGCGTTGAGTACCAATCTGGCACTCAAAGGGTTAACATACAACTGAGGGAGCAGCCTGCACTGTGAATGCAGGGCTTCCCTCAGTTTTAATTATACATTCGTTATTTTGTATTAATTAATTTATTTGTCATTTATTTTTACTTAAAAATCATGTATTTATTTCCTTGCTGCGGGCGGCTGTGAAGCCCGCAGCATAATAAACCCCTGTGCATAGAGGCATTGTCGACAGCGGAGGAGGGGACAGAGACATTGGAGGAAGCGGGTGGTAGGCTTGTACTTGCTGCTTGTACTTGCTGCCCGCGGGTCCATACGTTGCCTATTAACCCTTTGGGTACCAGAGGGGTAGGAAACATGCTAAGCAATGCTTTCCTACCTCTCTGGTACTCAAAGGGTTAATTGTGGAATAAAAGGCAGATTTGTCCACTACATGGAAGTCCATGAGGTGGATGGGGTTAGTATGTCCCATATATGCAATATATGTGACATACTAAGGGGGGGATGTGGAAGGGGGCATTGTGTAGTGCTTGGTGTACTAGTTTTATTGATTTTAACCCTTTGAATGCCACAGGGGTGAGCAGTGCACATCCCTATGGCATTCAAAGCTGTCCATGGTGCTGAAAGCCTTCTCTGTGTTCCCCTAGTGGCTGGGTAGGGAAGCACAGAGAAAGCTATTCAGAACTGGAGACGTGGGTTTTGGATTTTCTGACTGAACTTGATAGTTTGCAGTGCTGTGATTGGCTGTGGTGCTAGGTAACATTTTTATCGTGTGTTTTTAGGTAAGATTTTCTATGCGACGCAGGTTTAAGGTTAACGTGTATTTTGTTGGTTATCGCTCCTTAGGCTTTCTGGGTAAGGAAGATTTGAATCTCACGTTACCTGGTCTTGCTTAAGGAGCGAAGGCAGTTTTTTTCTTCACGTTGGTTTTAACGCCAACATTTGGATCGAGCCCTTAGTTCTTTAATACCAAAAAAATTATCTATGTCATGAATGATATTGATAGAAATACAAGCTAAGAGTTTAACATTTGGTTGTAGCCAACTATAACATGAACCAATATAGGAAGTACCTACACTGGTATCTTCAAAACTAAGAATGGATACAGAGGTCTGCAATGATCCTAGATGTTACTACAACAAAACAGATAACATGAGTATGAGGAGGAATGCATAAAAGAATAACTTGCAGTATACCATAGTTACATGTACTTCAATATAGCAAATCACAGACCAACATACGCAAAATGCAACTTGAATCAGAATGGTGAGTGCCTGTTCTAATAACTCTAATGTTAGTCATGCTCAATGCTAAACGCTAGGTGCCAATGTATTTATTAATGTGTGTGGATACAACTGAAATAAAGTAGTGGAAATGCTTCTAGAGAGGGAGGCAGAACGGATGCCTTTTTTGGGTCAAATTCAACATTTGTGCTCTTACTGTAGACCAGATGGTCAGGCCTTATACTTAATTTCATTTATGGACAGCTTCCTTGTTAAACAAAGTATTACCGTGAGGATTTTGATGACAGCGTGGCCGAAACTCAGATGATGGCAGGAGAATACTCTGTCGCGTGTCGCGAAATATGACATCACTTCCGCCAGGCGACTAATGAAAGTAGTAGGATTGGATGGAGATGTCAGCCGTAAATAAATTAGTAAAAAGAACGGGTTATGGAGGATAAGGTAGTAAGATGGGAATGCGATGGTGATGTGAATTACCTTATGAGAGTCACGTGCGGTGATCACAGGCTCGAGTGACCCACCGGAACAGAGGCCTAGTGGGACGGGCTGGAGGTTTAAGTAGTCCTCCAGCTCCTCTCACAAATACAGGCTCCAGCCTTACACTTAGATTAATTTTGTTATATATTATAACATTGTTTTATTAAACATTATTATATTTGCTGGTGTCCAAGTGATTGTCAAATTTGGGGTTAACTGTTAGGATATAATTCTGCCAAAATTCCTACAATTAATTGGTTGGCTTTTGGGGTGTTGGCAAATGCATGTTGTTTCCAATAACTGTGATAGTGTCTGTTAGTGTGAGCATACTGCAGGCCACTCTGTTTGTGCTAGATTCAGCACATGGTCTGACTCCATCCTGGAATTCTCAAGCCACATGGTTGAGGGCTCCATTTTTAAGAAAGCACATGGTATGTGAGTTTGCAGCTCTTCACAATTTAGATTTAACACAGCTGTTATTGTGAAACCCTTTGCACCAATTAATGCACCCAAAGCCATGAACCACAACAGTCAAGAAAGGTTACATCTTTTCAACAGGGTGGTGCGTGATCTCTTGGACAAAGGAGTTCTGACTCTGGTACCTCCGCAAGAAAGAGGTTTAGGTTTCTAATCAAACCTCTTTGCAGTTCCCAAGAAGGAAGGCAACAGCTGTCCTATTCTGGACCTCAACTATTTTGGTCCATACGCACTACAAGATGGAGTCCTTGTGCTCTGTCATCACAGCGATGTGGTCAGGGGAATTTCTGGCCTCCCTGGATCTGCAGAATGCTTACCTGCATATTCCAATTCATCCAGTCAAAAGTATCTCAGATTTGCTTGCACTCTAGGACGCTTTCATTTCACCACCCTCCCCTTCGGGCTCCCCACTGCACGTGTTTGCACGTGTCTTGGGTGCCTTCATTGCCTTCCTGCACACAAGGGGATTCAGGTTACTACTTACAAAGAAGACCTTCTGCTGAAGGCTGCTTCCAGGGAATGTGCGCAGATCCTCCTCCAGCATGGATGTATTCTGAACATGGACAAGTCTGCTCCAGTTCCTTTTCAGAATCTGGTGTTCCTGGGTCTCCGGTTTGACACCTGTCAGGGTACGGTCTATCTGACAGAGGACTCTGTTCAGTAGATCGCGAACAAGGTGTCCCGTGCTCTGGAGTGGACCTCAGCCTCAGTTCACAAGTTCTCTTCCCATGTGGGCAAGATATCTATCATGAATGTGGTTCTGTATTCCATGACGCATACCAGGAAGCTTCAGAGGTTCATTATCGGAGCTTTCTGGGGATTGCGGAACTCCTGGATCGCCTGTTCACTCTTCCCCAGGAAGTGAGGCAGGATCTTCTCTGGTGGTTGGACAGTTCCAACCTGAGAAAGGGAGACCCTTTGTTGTCAAGAATTGGACTCTGGTGACTATGAACGCCAGCCTTTACGGCTGGGGAGCTGTCCTGGGTCACCTGGGTGTTCAGGGATGATGGAATGCGGAGGAGAACCTCCTACCCATCAACATTCCAGAGCTCGGAACAATTCGCCAAGTTCTGGTGTACTGGTCCTCTCCACTGAGGGACTGTCCAGTCAGCGTCCAGTTAGACAATGCCACAGTCGTGGCTTACGTCAACAAGCAAGGAGGCACAAAAAACACTCCTGCTGGGTTACAGGTAAAGGCTATTTTAACCCGGGCAGAATAATACATTCCTGCCATCTCCACTGTGCAGATTCCAGGTGTAGAGCACATTCTGGTGGACATCCTCAGTCACCAGAGAGTGGACCCAGGGGAGTGGGAGCTCCATCCAGAGGTATTCGATCTGCTGGTCCAGAAATGGGGGCTTCCCTACAAAGACCCGATGGCTACCAGGGACAACAGGAAGGTTCCGCTGTTTTGCTCCCGCTGGGGGGGGGGGATCCTCTGGCATTTGCAGCGGATGCCTTGTCCATTCCTTGACACTTTCATCTAGCCTACATTTTTCCTCCTCTTCCTCTCATTCCCAGGGTGTTGAGAAAGATTTGTATGGACGGTGCATCAGTCATACTGATTGCTCCTTACTGGACCAGGCAACCTTTGTTTCCGGAACTGTTGGTGCTATCTGCTTGGGATCCATTTCATCTGCCATGCAGATCAGATCTTCTCCTCCAGGGTTACCTCTGGAAAGAGGACAATGACAGTCTGCCTTTGATGGCATGGTTGTTGAAGCCTCCATCTTAAGGAGGAAGGGCTTTTCTCCTGAGGTCGTCTTCACCATGATCCAAGCCAGGAAGCCAGTCTATTCCAAGGCCTACCACAGGGTTTGGTGTACCTTTTATTCTTGGTGTGTGGACAGGGATCTGCCCTCAAAGGAGTTTGACATTCCAGCCATCTTATCCTTTTTGCAGGATGGTGTGAACAAGGGTCTTAGCCTTAGTTCCATGAAGATCCAGACCTCTACTCTCTCTGTCTTTTACCAGAGACACATTGCCATGTTGCCGTATGTCAAAGTCTTCTTTCAGGGTGTCGCTCATGCTTTCCCTGCTTATAAGGCTCCCACTTATCATTGGGAACTTACTCTGGTCTTGGGTGTATTGCAGCGGCCTCCCTTTGAGTCCTATGCAACCATTCCTCTATGTTTTCTGACATGGAAGACTGCTTTTCTTTTGGCCGTGGTCTCTGTCCTCAGGGTTGCTGAGTTGCAGGCCTTGTCCTGCAAGCCACCATTACTGGTGTTTCACAAGGATAAGGCTGTTCTCCATAACTCCCAGGAATTTCTTCCTAAGGTGGTCTCTGAGTTCCACATCAAACAAGAGATTGTGCCTCCCTTTTGTCCTGACTCTAAATCGGACAAGGAGAGGGATCCCTGCTTGTTGGATGCAGTGCATTGCCTCAAGTTCTATGGGCACCACACTGAGCCCATCCGCAAGATGAATGCTCTGTTTGTCATCCCTGAGGGTCCCAGGGCTGGTCTGGCTGCGTCCAAGGTGACTATTGCATCCAGGATTATGTCTACCATCAGCAAGGCTTTTGAGTGCAGAGGGAAACCTGTTCCCTGGCATACCACCAGGTCTGCTGGGGCCTCCTGGGCCTACAGGAATCAGGTCTCTGCTGAATAGTTGTGCAAGGTGACCACTTGGTCTTCTGTGCACACCTTTGCCAAACATTACTGTGTGGATGTTCTGGCTTCAGCTGAAGTCAGTTTTGGCAGGAAAGTCCTGGAGGCCGTTTTGCCTGTCTAGGACTATATCATTCCTGTGCCTTATAGCTCTTTATCTTTTGAGCCCTGTTGGCTCTTGTTCTCGTGTGCTGTGTTATCAGTTATTCAGTGTTAGTGGACATTTAGTTAGTTTGGACTGTTCCATGTCCTGGACAGTCCATGAGAACTCTGGTATCATGGGGGACTGGCGCTTGGTCCTTTTCTTCTCTTCCCACCCTGGGGAGCTCAATGTTGGTACATCCCCATGGTTCCTGTATGTCATATTGATCAACGGAGAAAAGAGGATTTTAGTCTTATCTGTTAAATCCTTTTCTCTTAGTCCATATGACATACAGGTCTCCCACCCAGTGAAATGGACGATGCTGGATCTCCTGTGGCTGGACGTGGAGTCCTTTTTGAGTTCATTGCTCACAGGAGTTTTTCACTTCTTCCTTCTTGCTATCTTAGTTGATTGGTTTATTGTCTCAAATCTATCTGGCGGATAGGGGCTAAGGTAGCCTGATATGGAGGAGGGGGAGGCTGCACCCCTGCACTTCTTTCAGAATTCTTCCAGCCAACTGGGAGGAGCTGTCACCCCCTCCCATGGTACCTGTATGTCATATGGACTAAGAGAAAAGGATTTAACAGGTAATACTAAAATCCTCTAGATATACATGTGTTGGGCTCTTTTTCCCAGTAACTCTTCATGAAGTACTGTGTTTGTTAGCTTGTTCAACAAAGAATTACATTCTGTCTGTATATTGTTGTACTGGCCATTCTTCTGTAAAACTATTAGTTTTTTCAGAAGTTATCATTTGGGTTTTCGTGGCACTTTAGACTAATTCCAAGCATAGTATACTAATTACTTAAGTTAAAACTTCTCTCTCACTTTTCCATTAGAAATGACCACAGTGTGGGGGCCTTGTCATTCATAGCAGAGTGGATTGTAACAATGACCCAGTACATAAACTTATAACATAAAGTGCCACACTCTGCAACCAACACATAGCTTAATTTTTCAAAAACTATTCATGTTATAAACAAATATATTGTGCAAAATATAAGCAGTTTTAAATACTGTGCTGTGTGAATTGGTTCCCCAAAATTAATCTTAAATTAATTTTGGATATTATGTCTTCAGAGGCAGATACCAAGCTCTTCCCAATAAAGTATTACTTCCTCATAAAAATACTTCAGTGGGAGGAGTTTGGGGTCATGGAGGCCTGCAGAAGGAATCGTATCTGCCTCAGTGGACATATCCAGCACTAAGTAAAGATTAATTTCTCTTATGTTCTATATGGACCCAAGAACCATGGGGTTGAGCTCCCCTCCTCTAGAGAGCAGGGTACTTAAATCAAATAGGGTCTTTGAGGTGGAGACTCCCTCATCCTCTTTTAGCTCAACCTCCACCTTAATCTCCCAGATTCAAGTGGCTTTTCCAGCAAGAGGAGCGAGCCAACACATCTCTTCATTTTTGACAACTTTTTAATTTTTGCTTTCGATTTAGGGCTGTATAATCCATATTTGACTGGCTTCCCTGGCGTTGGATTGTCAGATTCACAGGCGTGTCTTTGCACCAGTTCGCTGTGGAGGCTGACTTTATAAGTGTGTTCCTCATTGCTTATCCTCTCAGAGGTTCTGCTTTATCTAGATGGGAGCCTGAAAAAAGAAGACTGGTGAGTTAACTCTTTGCGTTACATGGTCCTGTAATTTATATCCCACTACTTTATCATCCACATCTTGTGGAAGTATATGGCCACTCACTTTCTCCCCATTCTATATGTGACTTTGTGGTAAAGGTGGCTGCTTTGCTTTGTTTCTAAAAATAACCTCTTCAGACTCAGTTAGTACATTGGAAGCTATTGAATACCTTACTTCTACCTCTTCGACCCTTTAATAACCAGAGCTTGCCCAGTGTCCATCTGTCCCTCATAGACTTTAATGTGTGAAAGTGGGCTTTCTTCTGCATCACTCGATCAGTGTTATTACTGTCCAGTGGTATGCATTTTGCTGCATTTCATGGCTGGGGAGCTACATGTTGCTCGGTATAAAGTACAATGGAAAAAAAAATATTGCTTAGAAATCTCTGTTTACTGGGCTTTTTTCTGATTGGATGTGTGCCCTTTTTGGCTGCCATCTTACTCCTCCATCCCTCATATTACACAGAGACTCTCTCTCCAGTTTAACCCTTTGCATGCCAGATAAGTACTTTTGGGTTTTTTTCTGGGGGATTTATCATGCTGGTTATTGCTTTGGACTAGTTTTGTCCTAGTTCTAGCTATTCTCTCTAGATATGCCTGATCGCAAGGGACACATGGGGAAAACCAAACCCAAGGATTAATGGGCTCCCCTAACTCAGGCCTGTCCAAGTTCAGTCCTCGAGGGCCACCAGCAAGTCAGGATGTAAGGCTTTCCCTGCTTAAAGGAATAGTAACACTTCGTTTTAACTTTATTTTATTTTGTAGGCATTAAAAAAACATGAAGAATGATATAAGTCTTATCTCTCAAACCTTTATGGTTTATGAGATATTCACAAGCAAAGTTCCCCTCCCCGCCCCTTTTTCCTAGTGTAAGCCATCTCTTCTCAGATGTGAGTCTGGTTGTATGACAGTACAGATAACAGAAGGGGACAATTTTCTTTGTATGAAAACAATGAAAGCCCTTCCCCCCTTGAAAAGTTTTTCAGCTTTTTCCATTATCTTAATTGAAGATTGTCCCTCTCTGCAGTCTACCTGGGCATCTCCCTTCTTATCTGGTTGAACAGGGGGGGGGATACTTTGTTTGTGAATATCTCTTAAACCATAAAGGTTTCAGAGATAAGACTTATATCATTCTTCATGTTTTTTTAATGCCTACAAAATAAAATAAAGTTAAAATGAAGTATTACTATCCCTTTAAACACAAGTGAGTCAGTCAAAATGAATGAGCCACTGATTAACTCACCTGTGCTTAATCAGTGAAATACGCCTGTCTGTGGCACTTGAGGATTGAAATTTGACAGTTCTTCCCTAACTCATTGTTCATCATGCCATTCTGGGCTTCGACAGTAGTAGTTCCTCATGTAGTATGGGCCTCTACTAAACACCTGGAGCTCTCCAACAGTGATTAAAAGCCAGCTTGGCATCTGTTCCATCATCCATTCAGGGATCCTCCATTCATCTGTCAATCAGACAGATTGATCCTGTTTTCAGTGGTCAGATAGCTGGGGACACATCTGATGAGAAGACTCTTTGTCATTTGATGATCCTTTCGAAGCTGACCCCCCAGGTCTTTGAGGCCTCTTATGGGGGAATCTGCTTCTCTGGACATCTCCTAGAGATGCAAGAAATACTCTACAGACTCCAGTCTTTCCTCCTAACAGCACCATGGACCAGGTTCTATTGAAGGAATGGAAAACCTAGATAAGAGATTTTATTCTTAATAAGTGCATCTCTAAACTATACCCCTTTGCCTCTGATACTGTAGCACAGTGGGCTTCCCTTCTTGTAATTGTTCCCCCATTTTCACTCTTGCTAGGATTACAGCTGTTCCTTTGGCAGCCACTGCAGGCCCTGAGGATCAGGCTGACAAATGCCTTGATTCCCAGTTAAAGGCAAATTTTGCAGTAAAAAATCTCAATATAAATAAATAAAGTGGTGTCTCATACTTTCCCCTCCTTTAGGGATCCTGAACCCTCGTGGGACCTTAACTCGCTCCTGGGTGTGTACCAGAGTCCTCCCTTTCAATTGTTTCCTTACTTTTTTTTGACACTTAAAATAGATTTTCTTTTAGCCATTGTCTCTGTTTTGTGAAGTTACAAGCTTGGTCTTGTAAGTCTCCCTTCTGGGGCTGGATTCAAATGCAGGAGATAAACATTACCTCCATTTTATAAAAAAAATTCAGATTGCAGTCTATGGGGATACCTGGCGATAAAAGCAGAGATAAAATTAGCACCTGCATTTGAATCCAGACCCTGATATTTCCCCAAGACAAGGCAATACTTCATACTTAACATAGTAACATAGTAAATTAGGTTGAAAAAAGACACAAGTCCATCAAGTTCAACCTTCGCTTCATACCTCAGTAACTGAGAATTTTATAGCTTTCCTGCTACCAATTAAATTAGTCTTTATCAGACCTTCCTGATCAGCCTACTGATAAACAGTATAACTCTGTATATTCCCTTTTGAAAGAAATGTATCTAATCTTCTCTTAAATGTATCCATTGTATCTGCCATAACTACCTCCCTGGGCAATGAATTCCACAATTTGACAGACCTTACCGTAAAAAAACCCTTCCTCTGCTGAAGTTTAAACCTCCTTTCCTCTAATCTCAAGGGGTGTCCCCTGGTCACGCCTTGGAATAAATAGCTCACCGCAGAGATCCTTGTATTGACCTCTCATATACTTGTACAATGTGATAAGGTCTCCTCTTAGTCGTCTTTTCTCTAGAGTAAATAAACCAAGTTTGTTTAGTCGTTCCTCATATGTCAAGTCCTCCATTCCCTTAATTAATTTTGTTGCTCTCCGCTGTACCCTCTCTAGTTCTAGTATATCCTTTTTCAGAACCGGTGCCCAAAATTGCACTGCATACTCAAGGTGAGGTCTTACCAATGATTTGTATAATGGCAAAATAATGTTATCCACTCTTGCTTCAATACCTCTTTTTATGCAAGACAGGACTTTGTTTGCCTTTGCTACTGCTGTTTGACACTGGTCACTGTTTCCAAGTTTGTAGTTGACAAGGATACCCAGGTATTTTTCTAGCAACGAGTCACCTAAAATTATTCCATTAAGTTTATAAGTAGCTTTGGGATTGTTTCCTCCCAAATGCATGACTTTACACTTCCCCACATTAAACTTCATATTCCACATGTTTGCCCAATCTGACATTGTATGTAAGTCCCTCTGTAGAGAGAAAATATCCTGTTCTGAATTAATGACTTTGCATAATTTAGTATCATCTGCAAATATTGATATTTTGCTTTCTATATCTATTTCCAGGTCATTTATAAACATGTTAAAAAGCAGCGGACCCAATACTGAACCCTGAGGTACTCCACTCTCCACTTTAACTGTACTGGAGAATTTTCCATTTACAACCACACACTGTTACCTATCCTCCAACCAGTTTTGTATCCAATTGCAAAGGTTATCTCCTAGCCCCAATTTCCTTATTTTATACACCAGCCTTCTGTGTGGTACTGTATCAAATGCCTTTGCAAAGTCTAGATATACTACATCTACTGCCTTGCCATTGTCACGGTTGCTGCTTACCTCCTCATAGAAGCTGAAAAGATTAGTTTGGCATGATCTATTCTTCATAAAACCATGTTGATTCGTGCTAATGATCTTATTTTTTGTGTTGTAATCCTGAATATAGTCCCTTATTATCCCTTCTAACAGTTTTCCCACTACAGAGGTCAAACTCACTGGTCTATAATTCCCAGGTACTGTTTTAGTTCCCTTCTTAAAGGGGAACTTTCACCCCGCAATAACTTAACGTTGACTTATTGCTCACCTGGCGACTAGCTGCTTAGTAGCGCTAGTCGCCAGCAATATTACCCGGTTCTTCAGATATCGGCTTGCAACAGGAGCAGGAAGCACGGACGTCTCTTCACAGTGACGTCCGTGCGCCTGCGCTGTCAGTCCCTTTTGCACCGTGTGGTGCAAAAGGGACTGACAGCGCAGGCGCATGGACGTCACTGTGAAGAGACGTCCGTGCTTCCTGCTCCTGTTGCAAGCCGATATCTGAAGAACCGGGTAATATTGCTGGCGACTAGCGCTACTAAGCAGCTAGTCGCCAGGTGAGCAATAAGTCAACGTTAAGTTATTGCGGGGTGAAAGTTCCCCTTTAAATTGAGGCACTATGTTAGCTCTTCGCCAATCCTGTGGCACTGAGCCTGTGGTAATAGAATCTTTAAAGAGTAAATATAGGGGTTTTGCTAACACAGCACTGAGTTCCTGAAGAACCCTTGGATGTATACCATCAGGACCCGGTGCTTTGTCGGTCTTAATTTTGTTCAGTCTTCCCATGACATCTCCTTGAGTTAACCCAATATCTATTAATTGTATTGTTTTATTTGTTACTTGCGGAGGCTCTTCTACCATTCCTTGCTCCCTTGTATATACTGATGCAAAGAAAGTGTTTAGAACATCGGCCTTTTCCTTATCCTCACTAACCAACTCACCCATCTCATTTTTGAATGGTCCAATGCACTCCCTCTTAAGTTTTTTGCTATTTATATATTTAAAAAACTTAAAAAACTTTTCTCTTCTCAAGTTTCAGGTTGTTACCTAAAGTTTTTCAGACTTTAACAACAATCAGGAAATTGTCCCTTCCTCCAAACAGAAGGCTCTTCCCCTGTTAGATGTAGTTTGATGCTATAAGTATTATGTGCATCATATGCATTCTTTTAGCAATGCAGATTCCCTCTGTTATTTCTGAGGCTGCTAAAGAGGGTCAAGCTGCATCCAAATCTACTGTTGCTTCTTGGATCAAGGCTACAATATGTCAGGCATATGTATTCAGGAAGAAATCTATTCCTTTCAGAGTCGTTGTGCACGCTACTTGGTTTGTGGGTGCCTCCTGGGTCTACAAGAATCAGGCCCCTGCTGAATAGCTGTGGAAGGCTGTTACGTTTAAACTCTTTCCACTAATTCACCAAACACTACACTGTCAATGTTTTGGCCTTGGCTGACACCAAAGTCCTTCAAGCAGTACTACCTTTTTAAAACTCCTCTTTTTTCTTCTACTGCCATGTCCTGTTCAGTAGTTTAAACCCAGTTGGCTCTTGTTTGGTTTGTTTACTGTAATAGTTCAGTGTCCATTGATACCTGAGGTTATGTGGTCACCAGTTTAGTTCTGTGGAATCCTAGTACCCTGTGGGGAGAGTTTTTTTTCCACTCCATGGAATCTTATGGGTGGTTTTGGCAAATCCCCATGGTTCCTGTGTTCCATATTGGACATAAGAGAAATCTTTCTCCATCCATATGGAACACAGGACTCCCACCCAGAGAAAAAACGAAAACTGTGTTTCCTTCCCCATGCAGCGGAGTACTCATTTGTTCAGGGGTTTCCTCCCTTTCATACCATCTTTGATATCTTTCTGTACCTCTTTGCTACACTTTAATTTGGACAATTAATGCAGGGGGTGAGCTGGAAGAGGAGGAGAGAGACTATGCTTCAAAGACCCCTTTTTTTGGGGAGCTCAACCTCATGGTTTCTGTATTCCATATGGTCTAAGAGACAAGGATTTAACTGTAAATTCACTAATATCCTATTTCTGGGAAGAGAATCCATGCAGAATTGATTCATAATGACCATTAGGTCTCTCTACTCAGAGTACAGAAGTATGGGTTTATTTGTAGTGGATATTAGTGTTTCTTTAAGTTCAACCTATTTTTGTAAAATGTTTCCTTTGGGAGACCTACGTATATTTGGTAGATGTCTATAGCCTGGTTTTCTTTTTTTTTTACCTGTGAAAAAGTTAACATGGATTTTAATTCAAAATTTCATATGATCTGGGCTTTAAATTTACTGTAGTCTGTGACTGTTTAAAAATTGAGAACTTTTTTTTTTTTTTTAATAAACATTGGGTTGACTAGTAACTTTTGATCACCTCACTAGAAACTATTTTATCTGACTTATCATATTCTTCCAGCCCTGCCTATGTTAGTACATGGTGAATTTGGTGGTTAAAATGAATGATAAATGTAGCACAGGACAATATATCCATTGCTTTATATCTGTGAAAATATAATAAAAAAATGTTGATACTCAGTCTTTTTCTACTTAACTGCTCCGATTCCCACCTCTGTGAGTAACAGCATTATAAAATGGACTGCCTTAGTGTGCATTTTCTCCCCTGTCTTTTCATCTCAAGACCTGGTGCTTAGGGGTGGGAGAAAAGTGTGAAAAATTTCCTGCATGACTTTTCGCAAAAACTTGCAGATTTTTCACTTTTCCTGTGAAAAATTTCACCTTTTTCACCTATGCAAAAATGTCCTCCTTTCACCTATTTTAACACATTTTTCGCCTATATTTCCTATAGGTACTACATTTCCCTCTGTAATATTACTTCTTCTGAGGGCTGAAGTTTAGAAATAAGTGGCTGAAAATCAAAGTTGTGAATCCTACAGCAACATATAGCTTGAAAAATGGGTTAGCATGCAGAATGCATTTGTCCTTTGTCCACAACACTAACTTCCTGCTTAAGTGACACTGGCACATATTAATCATAATGATGTCAAGTAATAAAAAAAAAATAAAGTACAACTTACAATGTGGCAGATGTGTATTGTAGTGGTGGTGGTGGGGGACTGGCTGGTATGGTGTGATTTGTGTATGTATATAGTTTTTACTGTTGTCATGTTTCTGTCAAATCTCTATCCTCCTTCTCAGATTATTAACACACATTACTTGTCTCTCATATCAGTGGTCCCAAGTGGGGAAGATGGAGGAAACCCTTCTTCACATTCCTCCTCCACCTCCTCATCTGTGCTGCGTTTAATATATTTGTCCTGGCTTTGTCTGTCATACTCCTCTGCAACAGGAGCCATAGGTGTTATTTGGACTGAGCTAACTGTTGACACTGGGTGTAGCACACCCTCTGACACATAAATAACTTCACTACTTCTTTTTTCTGCCCTAGAGCCCTGGGAACTTTTTAAAGTGCTTTTACTGATTCTAGTTGTGGCTCCTTTGGCCTGCTGATGGTGTGTCTCCAAGTCAGACCTGTGGTTGTGTTTCTCATAGAGGAGGTGCCTAGGTGTGAGCCTGCTTTGCCCCTGCTCACATGCTTTTTTCACAGACAACAGATAGCAACATGCTTAGCTTGAGGATCCTGAGTGAAGCATCACCATACTGTGGACTTCATTGAATGAGGGGTTCCTGAGGTGGTGGTGGTGGTGCTGCTGCTGCTGCTACTACTACTACTGGGGCTACATGTTGATGTAATTCTACTGCTACTACTACTAGGTTTCAAAGGTGCAGCACTTACAGAAGCAGCAGAGGCACTCGTCATATCTAACATTGTGGATGTTAACCTGTGTTGCTGTTGCTGGGGACTCAAAACAGGTGTGTGTGGCTGAGTGGGACTTGGACTTTGAAGGGGAGATGATGACTGATAAGGTGATTGTGTGCTTTTTGACATATGTGCTTGTCCAGGGTCAGACTTTCCAATGGCTTTCCCAAACAGTTTATAGACAGGCATAGTGCTCCTTAAAAGTGGTGGATTCAGCCTTTGACTTTCTGCTAACCTTATAGCCCTGTCATCATCTTCATTCTCAACTTCATCTGTATCTGAACAAGAGAAGGATGCTGGAGGGATATATTCTAGATCTGCATCATCATCAGTCATCATTAGGTCATCCTCAGCATCACCTGACAGTTCTTGTCCACTACTATGCAACTACACTGTGTTTTTTTACTGTACGGTACACAACACAACTGATGGAGATGTATGATGCCTTGCCTATGCCCAGTCAGCTGTCTGTCACTGTCACCTAAAAAAAAGTTAAATATATTAAGTGGTCCACCCTGTTGTATTATCACAGTCTGTGCCAAAAAAAATTATAACTGAAAAATAAAATCAGCAATTTCTTTCCCCAGACTTACCTACCCAGGACAGAGACAATAACAGCAAGATCAGCAAATAGGTCCCTAGCTGCCTGTGTCTTGCCTGTCAGTCACATGGAATTTTGTAGTATTTGGGGTCAACCTCCTTCCTCCCTTCTTCTCCCCAGTATGCCACACTGACTCTCCTAATAAACAGAACAAATGTCCTACCTAAAAGATTCCCTAAACTAAACTTCAATTCCCCTCTCTGTCTTGTCTAGCTCAAAAAATGTACTGCTCTCTCCTCTCATAAACACAAAATGGCATGCTGTGAGAGCCTGACAGCCTTTTATATGGCTGTAGAAAGCTTTCATGTGGTGGAGAAATATTTTTCTTCCCCTTGATTTCAATGGGAGAAAAGGCTGAAAAACAGCACTTATTTTATTTTATTCACCAAGCAGAAAGTGCCATTATTTGCCGATTTCAGTTTGAGAAAATTATTATCCATCCCTACTGTTGCTGAGAGCGCCAGGGAGAAAGCTGGAGATTCCTACTGACTCGTGATCTCTCACTTGCAGGCATTGTCAATAGGAAAAAGGCTGCTACTGGGTGGGATAATAAGTTTGAGACAGTCCATAATGCCCCTACTCTCAGAAGTGAGAATAGTAGAGGAAAAACATGTAAAATACTAAGCTTTAACATATTTTTCCATGTTGCATTTTTGAAAAAAATGATTTGTGGTGTCAATTTTGAATTTTGAGAATAGCAGCAAAATCTTGAGTATCAAAGTAATAAAATAATACCAAACCTAATACATGTATAATTTTGGAAAAGCTTTTTATGACTAATCCAGTGGAGCAGAGTATTAAAGGGATAGTAATACTTCGTTTTAACTTTATTTTATTTTGTAGGCATTAAAAAAACATGAAGAATGATATGTCTTATCTCTCAAACCTTTATGGTTTAAGAGATATTCACAAGCGAAGTGTCCCCCTCCCGCCCCTTTTACTGATGTAACACTTTTCAGCCAAGGCAGAAGGGAGCTGCCCAGGTAGACTGCAGAGAGGGACAATCTTCAATTAAGACAAGGGAAAAACCTGAAAAGCTTGTCAAGGGGGGCAGGGATTTCATTGTTTTCATAGGAATAAGAGTGTCCCCTTCTGTTATCTGTCCAGTCTATGGACTGCATTCCACATCTGAGAAGAGATTGTTTACAGTAGGTAAAAGGGGCGGGAGGGGGAAACTTTGCTTGTGAATATCTCATAAACCATAAAGGTTTGAGATAAGACTTATATCATTCTTCATGTTTTTTTAATGCCTACAAAATAAAATAAAGTTAAAACGAAGTATTACTATCCCTTTAAGATCCCACTGGTACCCGAATGGTTGAAGTGGATCTTTCACCTACAATTGTTAGCATTGTGGTCATTATTGACTGAATTGTTGTGGACTTGTCCAAACCAGCAAAATGTTTTGTTTGTACAGTACTATGCACATATATCTATGGGAAATCTCATAAAGTAAATCTCTACACAATTTACAGCTAGCCTGATTTTATCATGATGCAATTTATTATTGCTATTGTGTGCTTTGTACCAACAAGAGACATGCAAAAGGTCACATTAACCTATGAGTTTTACAAACAATTTAAGAAATAGATAAACCATTTAGAAAGCCATTGTATTTATTATAAGTTCTTACAGACTGTAAAATATGATCTTATCCAGTGGACCTTAAAAAAACTATATCCTTTGAAGAAGTGGCTCTTAATTTGTTTAATCAGGTATTTATATTTATTTTTTGCAGTATATATTTAATTGCCTGTAAATAGTAATCTCAGTTGAAGTATGCCTTCAGTTCACACCTCACAACAACTGGCTTCAATAGAATGGCTCATTAGGGACACTAGTCTTTAATAGATTTTATGAGATTAAACACTGAAACAACAACCACTAAATGATAATGCATCAAAAATCACATAAAAAATGCAAAAAGAGAACCGAATGCTGTTAGAAGGACACCCGTTTAGGTAAATACTGCTGATAAATGAAGAGCCATTCATTCTTAGGGTCTAGTTTCCCTCTAAATAAGGTGACCAGATCCCCATATTAATACAGGGCATAAGAAAATGTCATTCTGAAATTTAGATCTGGTCACATTATCCTTAAAGGGACACTAATGTCCCATAAAAACGTTTTTTCGTTTTGTAGATTAAAAACCTTTACGGTTTGAGAGATATTTGGTCCTAAAGTTCCCCCCTCCCTCCTCTTCTCCTGACGTCAGCTGTAAGCTGACAGCAGGAGTTCCCTGTCAGGGGACCGACAGGTGGCTCTTCAGCAGAGCCACAATAGCGAGATTTTAAAAGAAATACTTCATTGGAACGGTCTGCACAGTGTGCTTGGTTTTCAAGCACACTTTTTAGACCGTTCCAAAGAACAATTTCTTTTTAAATTGCACTATTGCGGCCCTGCTGAAGATCCTCCTCGTGTCAGCTGACACAGATCTCCTGCTGTCGGCTTTACAGCTGACATTAGGAGAGAGAGAGAGAGAGAGAGAGAGAGAGAGACAACTAGCGGTGAATATCTCTCAAACCATAAAGGTTTGAAAGAGAGGATTTGCTGCACATAATTTTTCTTTAATCTACAAAACAAAAACATATTTTTATGGAACATTACTGTCCCTTTAACCCTTTCAGAAAAAGGCAGTTGTGCAAAACATTGCAATATACTGAACACACCTGTTGACACAAGGAGTTAATGGAATGCAAGATGTCCTCCTGTGTCTCAAGGTAGAAAAGTGGAAATATTGCCCATAGACTTTTTTTGTTAAGAAAAAGTGCTCATCTCTTGATTGTAAACTTTCAGATGCTTACTTAATGTATTAGCACATTGGATGCTAGATATATCCAGTGAAATTCTGAAGCAATGCAGTTTATAGGTCTCTAGCATCGAAGGAGTTAATACAGTGTTTAAATGTTTTATTGAAATTATATTTTCTTCTAATTATAAAAAGTAAAACTAACAAGTCTACTTTTTTGGACTCAACTTTCTAAGCTAAACAAATGTCTAGACCAGGGGTCAGCAACATTTGGCTCTCCAGCTCTTGGGACTATAAACCTAATCATCCACAAGCAATAACTGGCTGCTTGAAAGTGATGGGAGTTGTAGTCTTCAACAGCCAGTAAGCCAAAGGATGCCAACACATGCTTTAAATGAAGTTACTTAGACATGCCTAGAAAGCTCTCCTGCTTAGTGCGAGTTTGTATGATTTTAAACTCCACTGCAGATTCTTGTTCCAATAGCTCTGGCGTTTCCTCCAAGATTTGTCCTGGTATTCGAAAACTGAGAGTACTTTGATTAACAAGTAATTTAGAACGGGAGGATGTAGGAAAACTGTTCCTTCTGTCTACTACACAGCCTGTTCTTTGAAGAAACTGGAGGAAACTTTCCTCTACTGACCCCTCATGACTGGAGAGGCCAAGCTCCTCATCCATTGATTGCTTTAGAAAACATTTGGGGATCCTAGTGAGCTCTGCCCTGATCTCCCTATTTAGACAACCATAAAAGAATGGGTTAAGAGTGAATGATGTGTAGGCAAACCACCGTACTATATTATCCCATTTTCCTTCTGTCTTAAATGTATAGTTTTCAAAAGCATTGTGTGCATGATAAACAAAATAAGGAAACCAACACATAATAAACTGTCCCCCAATTATCATAAGAGTAAAGGCAGCCTTTGCACCCCCTAAGGTTCTTTCTGGTGACATCCTCTGTGATCTGTTCCCTGACATAATATTCATCTGGCTGCCAGTGGAGTTGGCTCTTTGACGTGGACTTGCTGCCCAAGAAGGTAATGGTCCGTGTTGAAGAGCTGCAATCCTTGCAACTCTGAAGACATTGCAATACACTGTAAGTATAATTATAAGAGGTACAACAAAATACACTGTAACAAAAAATGTCACAAACACTTTCTTATACTGCCCTGCATTCCTCTGTAGGGAACAACGAGTAACAGTGACAAGGCTGGCATTGTTAGGCCCAGTTCCATCATGTGTAAAACCAAGAAAGGGTACAGTTGAAGTCAGAGATGCTTGAAACCAGATGAAAACCAAGACTGAGATAGCCAAGCCTAAGGTCATCTTCACTTCATATCTCATTGGGTGCACTATATAGTAATAGCGTTCAATGTTTATAGCAGAGAGTGTGAGAATGGATGCACTGCTGAAGCACACCTCTAAAGAGACATAGGTTTGACAGAGGGACTCTCCAAATCCCACTCTACCAGAGCTTGCCACAATCCCTAATGGCATCACTGTAATGGCAGCTAATGTATCTATTATACATAGGTGCATCACAAAGAGGTATTTCCTTAATTTAGGAGATTTAATAATCACAACAGCAACAACCACATTTCCAGCTACTGCAGCCAGATCCAGAAGTAGCATGAAAAATAGTCCAATGTACTGGAGGATAGAGTCTTTCTCCTGCGGTGTTTGGTGTGCAGGACCCAACAAGGATGACTGAGATGAGAAGATGCAGCTGCCATTAATGGCTGGAATGTTTGTATGCAAATTCTCCATCCCTTATTCCCTTCCAGCAAAAGATAAGCAGAATCCAGTGATATGTTCAAGTCTGTAACCCAACAGAATCCGTAAGACAGCCTCGGGGCAAGGCTTCTCCATGTGCAGAAGCTGACAGCTCTGCTGGTCCTAAGGCATAGACATCTGGCAGGATCTGTGTACAAAGATAATAGATGAGGAGCGAGACATATCAGTTCTAACTTTCCCTTAAAGCGGACCCTGTTACCAACATAATATTTAGTCTCATTATATGTATCCATTTATATTGAATATAACTTGTTATTTTTGTTTTCCAAAAAGGTTAACAGTTTTTGAGATATTTAGTGTATTTATAATATCAGAAGAGCTTTGTTCTCTGATCTAGTCAGATGATGCCTGCATAATGAATTGCATGCCCATAAAATCACCTCTCTCCACTTTCATAGGCTACTAAAAACCAATCAATGTCCACTTTAGAGGGGGAATAAATTGTTAAGGAGGAATAATCATTCAAATCCCTTCAAGATGGAAGCTACCATGGAAGGGAGGTCTAGGAAATATGGTAAGTCCTTTTTAAAAATGAAACCGTGCCTCTTAGCAACAAATAAAAACATAAAAAACTTTTCAATTTCTAAGTACTCTAATAGGCAAAACTATTTTTAAAGTGATAGGTCTGATTTAACCCTTTACGGACCAGGTTTCTGAAGTGTGAACCCCACACTGTAACATTTGCCATATGCTGCCCAACAGCTGCACTACACTGCACGCAGCCACCCTTGATTTAACCCTGCTAGATTTATGGAAATGTAAATACCGCTCTGCCCCTCATTTAACTTCTCCACTATCATGTCACTCTTGCTAACGTTTAAAACTTGTGTACTCTGACACATATTGTCCATTATTTAACACTTAAATACTCTCACAATTATAGCTAATTTTTACCAATACATCCCCTTATCCCTTCTGCTGCCTTCTGCTTAACCCCTTCACCACAGTTTGATACTGCCCATTATTCAATCACCTCTTGGACCATGACACAATTACTGCCCAAACATTCAGTTCATGAACTGCCATCTCTATCATTTTCCCATCATGCAACTGTTTCAGTGTCATGCCCCATAGGATGCTTACCTTTCATTTACATCAATGTCACGTTTTTCCTGTTTCCTTATTTAATCCCTTCTATTTCCTGTTGTGGCAGTTTGTGGGGCATTCCATACATTACACCCTTCTGCTTATGAATATATTATCTATAAAGGGAACACACTGACTTAGTCATAAGCATCTTATTTGAGACTGGGGTAATTGATACTTGGAGATGGGGTTGAGGGAGTTTAAGGGCATCTCAATAGCGGTGGGCTAAAGTGAGGATTAATGGGTACACATTTTGGAAGCTGTATTCTTTTTCTACTATAACCCTTTGCAGAGGGGTATGCAATACATTGCATCACAATGTGTTGCGTATCCCTCTGGCACTCAAAGGGTTAAAGACATACTTAATAATCTGAAAAGGTGCAATACTAGAACACATTAACGACACCACAGGGGAGAACCGGAAATTTAAGTGGAGTTATTAACTCCCTGTATACTGGAGAGGGCTCCGATGCTTTGGGGTGCAAAAACATGGGCATTTGGGGGCTTTTGATTTGTCCGTTATGGTTCAGATGGTTTTCTCCAGTATTGCTCCTCTTTAGTTTATTGCACATGGCCCACAGAGTACATCAATAAAAATGAGTGAAAAGAGGTGACTGGGGGTAGTACAATGAGAACAGTTATATGGAGTATAGCAAGGTTTTAATATTTTACAGAATCCGAGACATAATGCAGAATTGATGATAGATTACATTTAGGATAAGGCACTAGATGAAATAAACAGTAATTGTGGCCTGACAGCAGGGATTGTTCAGTATCCACCAGGAAAGAAAAGAAGCTGAAGGAAAACGTTTTAAGCGCTATAAGAGCCAGGGCTCTGGAAGCACTAAATAATGGCATGTTGAGTCATGCAGTGGAGGGATTAAAACAGTGATGGACAACAGCTGGCCCGAGGGCCACATGTAGCCCTCAGTGGCTTCTCCGTTGGCCCCTGGTTTGTTTCCTGGTATCTTATTTTTATCCATAAAGTACCCATCTCTTTGTTTTGCCTCAAAGCATACTTACCTTCACATAGGCGTGCCTCATTTTAACCCCCTGGGTCTTATTGATGTCTTCAATGCATTGCAAAGCATTGCTTCAACTCCATTTTAGAATTTTTTTACCATAATGGGAGACCTTTTGGGAGATTCAGAAGCCACGCATGCATCTCATGGGGTAAGTCTGGTTAAATTATAGGCAGCATTTGGTTTATGCCACTGGACCATTTTAACTTGGAAAACGTGGTTACAGGACACTAGAATAGTTACAATATACGTAATATCTGTGACTTGGAGCAAGAGGGCTTAAAGATGAAAGTGCGAGAGAGGTGTCAAGAACATTGCTTTGCAATGAGTTAGACACCCCTGTGGCACTTATATGGTAAAAAATAGGTAGTATGAATGGAAGGATACTTGAGGATAGCACGGTTGAGAAGAATGGTAAAAAGGTAAACACGGGTCTTCTCGAGTGGCCTTACAACGCAGGTTTACAGAATATTTTTATGCACTAAGATGGGATAAACAGGAGACACTTTTTCAGAGTGATAAAATCTTCAATTCCTGTGCTATTATATGGAGAATACGCACTAACACATGGGAGTCCAGCATGAGCCCCATGGGCCAAATTGTACAGTTCAAGAACAGATGTTTGTTAAATGCTGTTAAATGTCAGTACTGTCATTGACTTGATCAATAAATATATCCATAATTGCTGGCAAGCTATAATTCCCCTTCATCAATAATAACAAAATAATGCAGACCTCTGACTTATGGCTTTCTGATCATGTGGCCCACAACTGAAAAACTTGGAGGCCCCTGCACTAATATATGTCCAGCTTGGTATTTTAGAGCATAGGCTTCATAGAATAACATAGGAATTACAGTAATTTCTTTTTTGCAGTTGAAGTCCTCTTTCCAGTGTGATACACTCCTCTTTTTTCCTTAAAGGTTTCAGGGTGTTATCCCGTTATACATAAAAATATTTTCAAAATGGCTTCTTTTTTTACCTTCTGCATATATTTCCAACTGCTCAGTTCTGCAGTTACATTCTGACATAGGGTCAAAATGATGACTCAGTATTGCGAGCAGTCTTGTAATTGGTGAAAATGGTTTGTTTTTTTGTGGGGAGGTACATTAAACCTTTGAGGGTTAAAGGGTTAACACAAAACTATTTTCACATACACATCACTAGAACTTATTGTACCCTGAGGCAGATCCTGGAACAACTTCACCCACTGCACTACCTGTTGTTTTGCCCTTGGGAATTAGAGTTTATATCTTTGGGTAAAACATCTTTATGACACTTTAGGGCAACCACCCCCAGGTGTATCAACCTGCACAACTAGGAATACTTTAGGGTCAGAGGCAACACAAAGAGAATGTATTAGAGGTTAAATAAGAGTTGAGGCAGGTCAGTGGAGTTGCTAATCAAGGGTAGTGGGGGTGATGTTGCAGTGGATGTTAACCCCCTTGAGAACCAGGGGGTTATGCAATGAACTGCCTACATACGGGTATCTAAGGGGTGATGCTAGACAACACGTGGTTAATGGCAATGATACCTTTGGTAATATGTGGTGCATGCTACTGTGACGTTTAATAGACATGCAGTAATTGTGACATTGCGCTATAGATGTTAAATGAGACATCGTAGCGAGACAGAAACAAAAAAAATAATACTGCGGATAACAATGTGAGAATTAAATAATGAGTGTATCTGATGTGTTTCTACAACTGATGTATGCAGCCTTTGGCTCACGAGCTATCGTAGAAAACGATGGGATTCGTAGTCTGCAACAGGTACAGTGCCAAAGGTTGCCTGATCGCAAACAGCGCATAATCCTGAATATCATCTCCTCACAGATTTAGGACCCAACAGAGCTGCCTGAACATTGGATGCATTCTACTGTTTAGTGGAATTACAGACTTGAGCATAGGACCAGCAGCGATCTAGTGCATCAGCAGTAGATTTCTCGCTTTGCATTTCACCTGTTATGCTTCATTCCTCCACTACCAGTTCTAGACCGTGAAAGCTTGTAGTGATGCATTTCTCACCTTATGCTGGATCCTTATCGCATGACGCTTCCCATCAGCATCTGGCAAGCCATGCCGTACCTGTAATAACACAGCCTTCTTTGCTCCTCAGGCTGTAAATGGAGCTTCCTGCAATAGCTATGTGAGAGTAGGAGGCGGCTAAAAGCATCCATCTGATCAGACCTGACGTCAGGTGACAGGAACTGACCCCAGCTACTCTCAGTACACAGTGAGGCTGATATTGTGTGTAGAACAATTTGAATGCTACAGAGGTTTCCAACAAACTGCAAAGCAATGCATAGAGACTAACATTCAAGAGGTTAAAAGTGAATCTTTAATTGTTCCATGTGGTGCTGTTTGTTATTCCCCAGAATTAGTCTAGGTCTTCACAGTACTATAATTTCACTGAGGCTCATGTACTAAGTCAATGGGGCAATTCTGGGGCATACCAAATGCACCATAGCAAACAAATAAACATTCTCATTGCTTTAAGCCCTTAAGGACCATTTCTTCTTAATGTATTGCACACTTATCTAGTCCTTAAGAGGTTATATTGGGATATTATCCCTTTGAATGCTGCAGCAGCATACCTCTCAAGTGTCCCTCTTTAGTAGGAACAATCAGTCTTTTAGACCCAAATCCCTCTTTCCCACCCTGATGTCCCTCTTTTTAGGAGATCAGATTGCTTGGTGTTTATATAAGTGTATCATATTGCTCTACAGCAATATAACTCACATAATTGTTTGTTTAAACGTCAGTATATGTGTTTATAAATGAGTCTGTGTAATTATAATACACAAGGAGGTATCAATAGATCACAATATAGCCTATATGTTCTCGGTAATGCCCTGCCCACCAGCCTGTGTTTATAAATTAGTCTGTGTAAATAAAATACACAAGGAGGTATCAATAGATCACAAAATAGCCTATATGTTCTCAGTAATGCCCTGCCCACCAGCCAGTGTTTATAAATTAGTCTGTGTAAATAAATTACACAAGGAGGTATCAATAGGTCACAAAATAGCCTATATGTTCTTGGTAATGCCCTGCCCACCAGCCCCACCCCCAGCAACACCCCCTAAAACACAAGTGTCCTTCTTTGGCAATTTGAAATGTTGGGTGGTATGCAGCAGTCTTAATGCACTGTCGAACCAATTATGTTGAAGGTATCCAAAGGGTTAAAACAAGAGAACAAATCAGTTTGGATATCTTCACATAAATAGATAAATGACAATATTAAATAATTTTGAGAACTTTGCACTATATTAGGTATTGACACGCTACTTCACAGTAAAGAATTGATTAAAATAATCCTGCATATTTGTGCAAAAATGTATATAATTTATTAACTACAATATACTATACTAGTTGAACAGCCCATTACACAGGCCACAGTGCCACTGCCACCCGGTCGCAGGGCAGTCATGCGCAGTAGAGACTGCCCGCGTCACGGCTGATACAGAGCAGGATGCTTCTTCGGAGCACCCAGCTCTGTATCAGCCGCGGCGTGGGTAGTCTCTACTGCGCATGACTGCAGCACGAGCAGCAGTGTCTACTGCGCATGTTGCGGCGTTACACACGATTCAGTGAATTATTGTGTAGGATATAAAGTGTAAACAACAATGATATAAATGAGTGATCAGCAATTACAATAGATATATAATAACTCAAACCACAACTATCACGATTAGGATTACCAGCAATTAAAGGGTTAACCACACATAGGTATATTCAGAGGTATTAGATAACAATAATTGCACTCAGCAGCATAGAAAAGGATAATTGATCCTTACAATTAATAAAATACAGTTGGCAGCAGTGTATATGAATACCTTCTGCCCCAGAAACTGTATAAACTATGCTAATTGAGGTTTAAGGTATATTGTCAGATGAGTCAACTTTAATATGAATCCAGGTCCTCTGACAATTTTCCTTGTACCATATGCAATAGTCAAATTTTAGAGAAACTAACTGGAATAAAAATCCTAGATAGAGATCACTATAATTTAATAATGTACTGATTTCAAATATTGTATACCTTCTGAATACAACATATAAATTGCATTTAATATAGTCAGTAATAGATTATACCAAGAATATACTCAGAATCAATCTAATAATATATGTATAGACAACATACTAAACTTCATGCAACATATATCATACACATGACCATAGCAATCCTATGTAAAACCTGTATGGTACTTTAAGGGTTAATCCACTTAGAAATATATGATGCCACCTCCAAGATGGCTACTTCTTTTGTTTAGTGAGATGTTAAAAAACTTTTTGTTGTACAAAAGTTTAGATCCAAAACCAAGACAAAGAAATCCAAGAAACACCTCTAAGTAAATAGATAAATAGCAGTTAAAGGGTTAATAAATGAAATCAAATAATTCCCCAGATCAAATATTAGCTATTATAACATTTCCAGAAACACAAAATATTATTCTAGAAATACCAAGAATTATATTAACTAATATCTAAACCAAGCTATTTATATATCTACTGCTATAAACTATTTTATTCTTATCTGGCAAAATATGACAATTTACCAATAAATAAATAAATTCTGCTTAATTCCAGAATTTCTATAGCTAATATAGCTTATTATAATCAATCCCAAATGGTTGGCTAGTCCAATTAAGACAAATTATAAGAACAATTATGTTTCTTCAAATATAGAAGAAATATACATTTGATTCTGAATTTTGCAGAATTTAAATAAGGAAATATATATAGCTACCAGTCCAATAAGTGTGGATTTCTTAGGATTTCTTTATCAGCTAGTCTAGAATACTTCAAGAAAACATAGCAGGAATTGAAGAGCCAGGAACCAAGAGGGAAAGCCCCTTTTCTCTCTGAACTTGCATATTTATAATATGAAATTCCTCTTATCAAAATCTGCTCTGGTTAAAGAGCCATCTCATTATGCAGTAATATCAGAATAAATTATGGAAAAATTCCAAAGCATTAGTAATAACACCATGTAATCTATAGATGGCGCCGTTACTCTACATTAAAATTCACACCTAAAATGATACCTGCTCTGGGTTCTGACAAAAATTTGGAATGTGAACCTTGACCCAACGTCACATAAATATGTCACCTTACTAGACTTTCCCATAGGGGAGTATGTCTATGTTTTAGACTTTTGAGATTTTCTCATAAGATACTAATACTTTTTGAGACTGTGGTTGTCTGCAATTCTATATCAATCACCATTAAAGTCTCACAAATAATCCCCCCCTCCATTGAGGAAGAGAGACTCATTGTCTCTGTTACATGAGGTAATTTAAACACATTTCAAAACACAGATTTTTAGAGAATTTGGTTTAAAAGAAAAATTAACCATTTCCTCCCCATCATGGCAATGTCTCTGACAGCACTGGAGACCTTTCCAGAATTAAAAGGGTTGAAAGCCCCATTTAAATCAATGGGAAACATCAACAGAAAATGGAAAGAAGCTGACACTCACGACTTCATAACATAGTTGTGTTTTGTTCACCGTAGCCCGTATGGTAGCAATACAGGAAGAGTACAAGTAAGAGAAGAAGGGCTTCAGCCAACAGCTGTATCATGCCATGTTGCCTAGACAAAGTCCACATTAGCAATAGCTATTAAACAGCTGCAGCATAGGGATTATGTAAAATGTCCATTCATTTAAATACAGCTTTCAACATCACAGTTGCTAAAGAAGTCTCTAATACATTGCTTTACATTTTAGTGCATCTCAGACAGAACTGGCCAAACCATATAGGCAGCCACCTATGGTGCTAGGGGAAGCATTTCCAATGCAGTGACCGTGCGTAATCTCTCCAACATTGCATGACTGGCAACAAAGAGCATGTCACCGAAGGAGAAAAATTGCCACTCATATCCCCCAAGGTCAGTGTGGTAGTGCATATTTGTTGGACAACCTCTCTCTCTGCATACTTTTGAAATTATTATAGCAAGCAGAACTCTACTCACAAGTTCTCTTTGCCACACGAATAAAACATCCTGCTCTATAGAAGTGTTTGCTAAGATGGCAAGCTTAATCAACTCCTGCAATTTTCCTGTCACCACATCTAAATTTTTCATTAGTCTGTGTCTCTGATCAACCCTTTCCTTATAGCCTAAGGTTTAGTAAAATACCTATAACACTAAGCAGTGACTTTAACCCGTTAGTACAAGAGGAACGTGCAAGGCATTGTTTCAGCCTCTCCCATGCATAGCAAGATCAGGTTTTAGTGGGATTGGAGAGGGGTCATATGAAACAATGTATCTAGCAAAAGGGCACACTCTTATGTAGTAGTAAATTACCTGGTTGCTGATTCAGATAATTATGATAGCAACAGAATGAAAACACTCTCACAGAACCTTTGAAACATAATAGTGTTATTTAGTAAATTACATGGACTGTGCAGTTCCATTGATACACACACACTATCACACTATATATATTTATTATATATATATATATATATATATATATATATATATATCTAGTAATGAACAAAAGTTTTAGGCAGGTGTGAAAAGATGCTATAAAGTAAGAATGCATTCAAAAATAGTTCATATTTATCAATTAACAAAATGTGTAGTGAGCAAACAGAAGAAAAATCTAAATCAAATCAAAATTTGGTGTGACCACCCTTGGCTTCAAAACAGCATCAATTCTTCTAGGTACACTTGTACAAAGTCATGGATAAGATAGTAACATAGTTGATGAGGCTGAAAAAAGACATGTGTCCATCAAGTCCAGCCCATGCCAAAAACACCCCTGTTGATCCAGAGCAAGGCAAAAAAAAAACCCTCTGAAGCCATTTCCAATTTAACCCCAAGTGGGTAAAAAAAATCCTTCCTGACTCCAAATGGCAGTCAGATAGATCACTGGATCAACATACTATATGCATTGAAGCCATCTGTCATAATTTTCAATATAGATCTGTGCTAGATAAGCATCCATTGCATTTTTGAAAGCAGTTACATTATCTGCAAGTACAACATCCAGAGGCAAATAATTCCATAGCTTTACAATACTTACTGTAAAGAATCCCTGCCTTTGTCTTAGCAGAAAGTGCCTTTCCTCTAGTCTTAATGGATGACCTCTTGTTCTTAGCTCAGCTCTTTGCATAAATAATTAATTGGATAGTTCTTTGTATTGACCTTGAATGTATTTGTAAGCAGTAATCATATCACCCCTTAGATGTCTTTTCTCTAATGCAAACAAACCCAGTTTGGCTAGCCTCTCTTTATGACTTAGATCTTCCAATCCCTTTATCAGTTTTGTTGCACGTCTCTGCACCTTTTCCAGTTCAACAATGTATTTTTTTAAGACCTGGCGCCCAAAATTGTACTCCATATTCTAGATGAGGCCTAACCAAGGATTTATACAGAGGTAGGATAATATTAGCATCCCTTGCAGGCTATTACCCTATTTGCTCTTGCAGAAGCTGAGTGACACACACTGCTGTGAAGTCGATCATCTATGAGTACTCCTAAATCTTTTTCTAATGAGGATTCCCTAAGTTGTTTCCCATTTAGAGTATATGTAGCAGTTTATTTCTACAGCCCAACTGCATTAAATTAAATTTATCTACATTAAATGTCATCTGCCACTTTTCTGCCCATTCACGCAGTTTATCTAAATACTTCTGAAGAGAAAAAACATCCAGCTCTGTATGTATTTCCTTAGATAGCTTAGTGTTATCAGCAAAGCAAATTGACACACTACTTTCAGTTCCCACTTCTAGATCATTAATAAACAAATTAAAAAGCATTGGGCCCAGGACTGAACCCTCTGGCACCCCACTTATAACTTTAGACCAATTTGAAAAGATTCCATTTACAACAACTCTCTCATTTAACCAGTCTTAATCCGTGTACAGATCTCACCGCCCAAACCAAAGCCTTTTAATTTATGCAGTAACCTGTTGTGAGGCACTGTATCAAAGGCTTTTGCAAAATCCAAGTATACTACATCAGCAGCAATTCCCTTGTCAAAATTACTACTTACTCTTTCATAAAATGCAATAAATTAGTCTGGCATGATGTATTCTTCATGAAACCATGCTGATTCCTACTAATAATATTGTTTGCCTTCACATAGTTCTGAATACTGTCAGTTAGTAACCCTTCTAGTATCTTACTCACTATGGAAATCAAGCTGCCAGGTCTATAATTTCCTTGATAGGTTCTTGCTCCCTTTTTAAACAATGGAACTACATCACTCTTCCTCCAATCAAAGGGCACTATGCCTGATGAAAGTGAATCAATAAATATTAAGTATAATGGTCTTGCTATTACTGGATTAAGTTCCTTAAGTACCCTTGGGTGTATACTGTTAGGACCAGGTGCTTTATTCACCATAACCCTCTCCAGACTCTTTTGGACATTGTCCTCAGTAAGCCATTTAAATGATGGAGGAAATTCTGTGATTTTGTTTGTTTGCCCATAGCCTGTCATTGCTGCTTCCTTTGTAGGCATATAGTCAGTTGTATGATTAAACAATTATGCCAAACAGGTGCTAATGATCATCAATTTAATATGTAGGTTGAAACACAATCATTAACTGAAACAGAAACCATGGCAAGACTGAGCACAACAACAATACATTAGCGGTCAAAAGTTTGAGAACACCTCAATTTTTGCTACTTTTAGTTATTGCCATATAACTTGACAAAGACATTAGAAAAACATGTCAACATTGGGTATTTCTAAAATCAAGACAAATATTATAATCTATTTAGCAGGTTTTTTTAGCATTTGTAGATGTGTAAAAGATTTTTAGTGCCAAAGTTAAAAAAAAAGTGCATTCACAGGCAGAAATTTCAAGACAGACGGGTTTCCAGATGTGCTGTCCAAGCTCTTTTGAAGAAGCACAAAGAAATGGGTAATGTTGAGGACCGTAGACCCAGTTGTCTGCCAAGGAAACTTAGTGCAGCAGATGAAAAACACAGCATGCTTACTTCTCTTCGTAATCGAAAGATGTCTGGTCAGAAGTGGTCTTCATGGAAGACTTGTGGCTAAAAAGCCTTTCCTCCGACATGGAAACAAGGCCAAGTGACTCAACTATGCACAAAAACACAAGAACTGGGCTGCAGAAAAATGGCAGCAGGTGCTCTGGACTGATGAGTCAAAATTTGAAATATTTGGGTGTAGCAGAAGGCAGTTTGTTCACCGAAGGGCTGGAAAGCGGTACAAGAATAAGTGTCTGCAGGCAACAGTTAAGCATGGTGGAGGTTCCTTGCAAGTTTGGGGCTGCATTTCTGCAAATGGAGTTGGGGATTTGGTCAGAATTAATGGTATCCTTAATGCTGAGAAATACAGGTAGATAATTATCCATCATGCAATACCATCAGGGAGGCATCTGATTGGCCCCAAATTTATTCTGCAGCATGACAATGACCCCAAACATACAGCCAAAGTCATTAAGAACTATCTTTAGCATAAAGAAGAACAAGAGGTCCTGGAAGTGATGGTATGGCCCCCACAGAGCCCTGTTCTCAACACCACTGAGTCTGTCTGGGATTACATGAAGAGAGAGAAGCAACTGAGGCTGCTTAAATCCACAGAAGAACTGTGGTTAGTTCTCCAAGATGTTTGGAATAACCTACCTAACAAACTGTGTGCAAGTGTACCTGGAATTGATGCTGTTTTGAAGGCAAAGTGTGGTCACACCAAATATTGACTTGATTTAGATTTTACTTCTGTTCACTCACTATACATTTTGTAACACCAGTTTAAAACCTTTGCACATTACTGTATATAATTTTTTTATATACATCACTGTATATAATTTATTTTTATTTATATAGTACTTTACAGCATTACACCTAACTAATATTTTTGCACATTACAATTAGCAATATGCATAGCGAGTAAACAGAAAGGAAATCTAAATCAAATCACTATTTGGTGTGACCACCCTTTGCCTTCAAAACAGCATCAATACTTCTAGGTACACTTGCACACAGTTTTGCAAGGAACTCTGCAGGTAGGTTTTTCCAAACATCTTGCACAACTAACCACAGTTCTTCTGTGAATTTAGGCAGTCTCATTTGCTTCTCTCTCTCTCTCTTCATGTAATCCAAGACAGACTTGATGATGTTGAGATCAGGGCTCTGTGGGGGCCATACTATCACTTTCAGAACTCATTGTTCTTCTTTTTGCTGAAAATAGTTCTTAATTACTTTGGCTGTATGTGTGTAGTCGATGTCATGCTGCAGAATAAATTTGCCTGTACTCCATTTGCAGAAATTCAGTCCCAAGCATGCAAAAATACCTCCACCATGCTTCACTGTCATCTGCAGACACTCATTCTTGTACCGCTGCACCCCAGTTCCTGGGTTTTTGTGCAAAGCTGAGTCACTTGTCCTTGTTTCCATGTCCAAGATATGGCTTTTTGGTCGCAAGTCTTCCATGAAGACCACTTCTGACCAGACTTCTCCAGACAGTAGGTGGGTGAACCAGGATCCCACTGTTTTCTGCAAAATCTGAGCTGATGGCACTGCTGGACATTTTCTGATTGTGAATGGAAGAAAGCATGATGTGTCTTTCATCTGCGGCACTAAGTTTCCTTGGCCGACCACTGGGTATACGGTGCTCAACATTGCCCGTTCTTTGTGCTTCTTCAAAAAAGCTTGGGCAGCACATATGGAAACCCCTGTCTGCCTTGAAATTTCTGCCTGGGAGAGACCTTGCTGATGCAGTATAACTACCTTATGTCCTGTTGCTGTGCTAAGTCTTGTCATGGTGTAGGACATTTGACACTGAACTGTCTTCAGCAACCTCACCTTGTTAGCTGAGTTTGGCTGTTCCTCACCCAGGTTTATTTCACCTACACAGCTGTTTCTGTTTCAGTTAATGATTGTATTTCAACCTACATATTAAATTGATGATCATTAGCACATATGGCATAATTGTTTAATCATACACCTGACTATATGCCTACAAAATCCCTGACTTTGTGCAAGTGTACCTAGAAGAACTGATGCTGTTTTGAAGGCAAAGAGTGGTCACACCATGTATTGATTTGATTTAGATTTTTTCTTCTTTTCATCCGCAATGCATTTTGTTACTTGATAAATCTAAACTATTAACATGTTTATTTTTGAAAGCATTCTTAACTTATAGCATTTTTCACACCTACCTAAGACTTTTGCACAGTACTATATTATTATTATTAATCTTTATTTATATAGCGCCAACAAATTCCGCAGTGCTTTACAGTAGGGAGTAGACATACAGAGGTATTAAATAGTACAATCAAATGTGGAGAACAGAAGGATCAGAGGACCCTGCTTGTGAGAGCTTACAGACTAGAGGAAGGCAGGTGTGACACAGAAGGAGTAAGTGCTATTGGGTGTAAGTGCCTCCTGCCACCTGACCTGCCAGGCAGTGGGTGGGAGTGAGAAGTGCTGTTGAGTGCAGTGGTCAAGGCAAGGGGTGATTCTTAGTGATATTGTTTATGGAGGCAGTTGATAGGCTTCCCTGAAGAGGTGAGTTTTCAGGGAGCGTCTGAAGATCTGAAGGCTGGGAGAGAGTCAGACTGGGCGGGGGAGGGAATTCCAGAGCTGAGGTGTAGCACGGGAGTGGGAGGATGTGATAAGAGCTGTGGAGAGGAGAAGGTCGTGTGCAGAGCAAAGGTGGCGAGAAGGAGTGTATTTGGAGATGAGAGATGAAATGTAGTGTGGTGCGGTGTTAGTGAGGGCTCTATAAGTAAGCACCAGAATTTTGAATTTAATTCTGTAGGCTAATGGGAGCCAGTGTAGGGATTGATAGAGGAGTTTGGTGTAAGAGAAGCGATGAGTGAGGTAGATTAGTCTTGCAGCAGAGTTCATTATGGACTGTAGTGGGGTTAGTCGGGTGAGAGGAAGGCCAATTAGTAAAGAGTTACAGTAGTCAAGACGGGACATGATGAGTGTTTGGACTAGAATTTTGGTAGTGTCATGTGTGAGGAAGGGTCCGATTTTAGAGATGTTGCGGAGGTGGAGGCGGCATGATTTGGAGACTGACTGGATGTGAGGAATGAAGGATAGGGCAGAGTCAAATGTGACCCCCAGACAGCGAGCTGTAGGGGTTGGTGTGATGGTAGTGTTGTTGATGGTGAGGGTAATATCTGGGGTAAGGCTGGTTGTGGTGGGAGGGAAGATGATTAGTTTGGTTTTGCCAAGGTTAAGTTTGAGTTGACGGGAGGACTTCCAGGTCTGTAAATGAGAAAAGTAGAAGAGACTGAGCTCATAGGACAAAGCATTTTCAGGTTAGGAGCTGCCTATGATGGGGTACCTTGGTGTGGTTACAGGCTTAGAATACTATGGCCATATTATGTGACTAAAATCACATCTTTAATATAGTGGTGATTAGCAAGCAATATGCAGCAGAGTAAATGTTTAATACTAATTAAATGATTAATTAGATGTGCACCAATATTTTCTGTTTTTGCTTTTAGCAAAAATTGGTTGGGTGTGCTTGTCAAACCATGGACTGTAATTATATATTTGGAAGTTTTGACCAGTTTCTGTTGGTTTAACACCCATCCCGACCCCAGATGCACTTATTTGCTTACGCCTGGATTTCCATGAAAAGTACAGTTTTTCATGTTTTTTTTCCTCCTTGACTCACCGACTCCCAGCCTGTTACAGTACAGTAGAACCACGCATACCGACCACCAGCCTTGTCCCTCAGTAGCCAAAGAACCACACATCACATAGTGACCTCCAGCCTTGTCTCACACTAGCCACAGAACCACACATACTGATCCTCAGACTTGTCCTACTGTATTGGTAGCCACAGAGACACATGTATTAAGTCTACAGTCTTGTCCCACTATAGCCATGGAATCACACATACTGTATCCCTAACCTTGTCCCACTAGCACTATAGAACCACACATGCAGAGTGACCACCCAGCCTTGTTCCTTTGAATGGTAGCTTGGATGAGCAACGGGAGCCCCCCCATCTGCTGTCGCACTACAGCTCCCATCAGTCACTGCCATTCAGTAGCTTGTGGGGATTATTGGGAGTTGTAGTCTGACAGCAGCTGAAAGGCTTCATGTTGTCCACCACTGCTGTGATCTCCAGCCTTATTGCAAGGTAGCCATAAAACCCACACATACTAAACCCCACCCTTGTCCTATGGTAGCCATAAACCCACAGATACCATCCCTCCACCCCAGCCCTGTCCCACAGTAGCCATAAGATTGCACAAACTGAACTCTCAGCTTTGTCCCACTGCAATAATAGCCACAGCTTGTGGCCTTGTTCCACTGCACTCAAAGCAATAGAACCATGCATAACAACATCCATCCTTGTCTACTGTAATGATATACCTAGAACCATACATATTAAGTCTAGCACCAACCCGTGGATACAGTCAAAGTTCCCATTGAAAGTTTCTTGGGGTTAGCAAAAATTAAAACATTTGTAGGGTTTCAGTATGCAGGAATGTTTCAGGAAAAATGGCAAATTGCCAGGTTTTGGAGAAAATTCTTGCAGGAATAAAAATGGACTTTTCACCTATCCCTACTCTATCCTCACTACACACCAATATGTAATCATTTAAATACTATAGGTAATCTAGCTAGAGCTCCCCAAGATTCTGTGAAAATATTTTGCATGTATTTTGGAACATTTTGGCTCCCCTCTCTAAATGCCTCATTTATCACTCATTAGGGTATTGCTCACAGTACAGTTAAGACAGTATCACTGCTTTGTATTTGCATTATACTAAATATACATTCACTTCAAATTTGAGGCATAAAGGAACTTGCCCAATCTGAGATGACATGATCTGGCATGAAAGCTCTGCATGCATTTTTCCGTAAACATGTCACTAAACCTCATTATCACTAAACTTTATTATCTGTAGTCACAGGTTGTTTATTGGTAAAAGTTAGGATCTGATGAGCAGACTTTTTTGTATACTGGCAGAAAGTGTATGTATGGTTCTGTGGCTACCTTGTCTGCCACACAGTGGCATGTATGTATGGTTCTGTGGCTACCAGTGGAACAAGACTGGGTTCTGTGGTTCTGCTTCTACCAGTAGGACAAGATTTAGTTGGCAACCAGTGTATGTATGGCTCCGTGGACTACCAATGGAACGAGTATGGAAAGCCACACAGTTTAGTGTAGTTCTGTGTCCACCACTGGAACATGGCTGGTCTGCCAATCAGTGTAATGTGAGTATGTGGCTACTAGTAGAACAAGGTTGGTCTCCCAGATAGTGTATATATTGTTCTGTGGCTACCAGTAGAACAAGGTTGGTCTGGCAGATAGTGTATATATTGTTCTGTGGCTACCATTGGAACAGGGCTAGACTGGCAGACAGTGTAGATTGGATCTGTGACTACCTTGTCTGCCACAGAGTGTAATGTGGTTCTGTGGCTACCAGTGGAACAAGGCTGGACTCTGTGGTTCTGCCTCTACCTGCAGGACAAGATTTGGTTGGCAACCGATGTACGTATGGCTCTGTAGCTACCAATGGAACAAGGATGGACAGCCACATAGATTAGTGTAGTTCTTTGGTTATCACTGGAACAAGAATGGACTACTAGTCAGTGTAGTGTGGGTTTGTGGCTACCAGTAGAACAAGGTTGGTCTGACAGATAGTGTATATATATGGTTTTGTGGCTACCAATGGAACAAGCCTAGGCTGGCAGCCAGTTTACTGTGATTCTGTAGAACAAGGCTGGGGTGTCAGACTGTGTAGTGTGATTCTGTTGCTGTCTTGTCTGTCACACAGTCTAGTCTGGTTCTGTGGCTACCAGTGGAACAAGACTGGGCTGTGTGGTTCTGTGGCTACCAATAGAACAAGGCTGGGTTGGCAGACAGTGTATGTATGGTTATGTGGTTACAAATAGAAAACCTCTGTGCTGGCAGACATTTTAACATGTTTCTATACTACAAATGGAATAAGGCTGGTGTGTCAGACAGTGTAGTGTGGTTCTGTTGCTAGCAGTGTAACATGATGGGGATGTTAAACAGTATACTGTGATTCTGTGACTGCCTTGACAGACAGGATTGTGTGGTTCAGGGCTAGTAGTGGAACAAGCATAGGCTCTATGGTTGGGCTAGTAGTGGAACAAGCATAGGCTCTATGGTTTTCTGACTACCAACAGAACAAGGCTGGGTTAGCAGAGAGTATATGTATGGTTATGTAGCTACCAGTGGACAGTGTAATATCTTGCCCTTCCCCCTTCCTCATTTTGTACTGGCAACAGTGCTGCTTTTGCACATTAAATTAATAAATACATATATGGGGTGCATTCACCCCATATTTATTTTAATTAAGATTTTAATGAAATAAATTAAAATGGGGCCAAAGCCTCCATATTAATTTGCCAAATGAAGGGTCTGGGACCTCACCCTCTACTTTCCCATTCTTAAATAAAAACCAATACTGGGTCCAGACACCCCATATTAATCTATTTACGCAAGGAAGGAGTCAGGGGGCTCTTCATTTACTCTCTCCAAAAGAAGAGGACTCTACACAAAAGAGGTTAATAGGGGAACTGAAGCAACAATATTAACCATACATATGACCATAGATAGGATCCAGGACACCTTCGTTTAACCTCCCTTATAGAAGGGGAAATATAAAAATAAATTAATGTGGGGACTGGAACCCCCACACCATTCAATAAAAAATTCAAAGAAAGGGTCCCAAGGATACCTTCCACGCATTAATGTGCGGTTATTACATATATAGAGTCTTATCTGATTTCAGGGTCCAGAGGTGTCCTCAAAGTCTTGGTCCTCACATTTAGTCACCTAAACAAATACAATGTAAAAAACACAGAAAAATCCTGCCACCACTATTAAAAACCCTTGACTGGGCATGTGTTCAGGAAAACTGTAAAATAATAAAGAGTACCTGGCCTATTATTATCCAGTCATTGTTTACATTTCTTCCCATGCTCTAATTGGCTCAAAGGTGGGGTTACACAGGGCACTGAACATGCACTGGAGTTACATCCACCCTCCCAGCCAAACAAGAAGAAGGGGTCAGGGATGTGTAAGGTATGACACAATCAGCAGCTTGAGGAGATAAAAGAAGTCTCCAACTCATTGCTTGGAAAATTGTATCCTTCTCTATGGTGCAGCTTGCTCCAGAATTGCTCAACATATGTCATATGGAATCTATTATGTCATGGGAAACAGATCAACAGGAAATGGCAAGAGAATCAGGAAAGACACAGGCGAGGTGATAGCTGATGGAAGAGACAGTCATAGAGAGTGCTTGGATTGGAAAGACAAAGATGCAAGGGATGGTTGAGTGGTAAGAGGCATGGGGATTGGCTAGATTATGAGATATGTAGAAAGTCTGATGATAGGCTTGAACAGAGAAGCATGGTATGGTAGAGTGGTAAGAGGCTGTGAATGGAATGGTGACAAGAAGGTAGGGTATGATGATGCTATAAAAAGCAGGGGATGACAAGAAGACAAGGCACAGACAATGCAGAAGTGATAAGAGGAAACGGTGATGGGTGAGGCCACATACTATGCACAGTATATAGCAAATTAAATTGGCCTCCTGCTTTACATTACAGCTAATCTGATTTTTACCTTTGTGCTACACTTCAGATAGAAATTATTTGTAATATTGTGCTACACAAGACAGGTGAACTGCTCAGCATTCATAAAAGGATTGCAACCAATCTATATACAATATGATAAAAGTGCTGCCTTGAGATGCACAGTATATAGAAAGTGATGGCTAAAAGCAGTCATGCAGTAGGATACTACATACTACCTGTGACCCTGTGACATGTGCAATGTTAGTAAGGCCCCTCTTTTTCATCTTTAAATTGATAGTAATGTTTCACAAAAAACAACAGCTCAAATTAACCTTCATAGTATGTGGGCCATAAAGAGTGGTATTTCAATACTGTAAGAGTTGTAGTTCTAGAGTAGTTGAATGATAAATTATCCCCCTCCCACCCCTTTTACCTAGTGTAAGCCTCCTCCCCTCAGATGTGGAATCTGGTCCCTTGACCGGACAGCTCACAGCAAGTGGCAATCTTCTTACTGTGAGCATAAGGAAAACCCTGCCCCCCTTGACAGGTTTTTCATGTTTTTCCTTTTGTTCACTGAAGATTGTCCCTCTCTGCAATCCATCCAGACAGTCTTGCTGCTCTGAGGTGAGCAGTGAGGGGTGGGAGGGGAATACTTTATCATTCAATTACTCTTGAACTACAACTCTGACAATATTAAAATAACACTCCCCACTGCCCAAATACTATGAAGATTAACCGGAGCTGCTTTTTTTGTGAAACATTGCAGTCCCTTTAAACACACTCTCCACAACGTAGTGCTTTTATATAAGAAGGGAACTAAAGCAAAGCCTAGCAATTATAGACCAGTGAATTTGAGCTTAATAATGGTAAAACTGTTTGAAGGCATTATATTCAGGATTACACTGTGAAGAATAATATTATTAACAGGAATGAACATGGTTTTATGAGGAACTAGTGTAAGAGCCCGTGTACACAGGCCAGCATTCTGTGCATTCTCGCAGTCTCTACTGTGCATGGCTGCATCGGACAAACATACATCTGTCCTGTTACATTATAGGATATATCTCTCCAAATAAATATTTTGAGCTTCAATGAAGAAGAAAGAAGCAACCTAGATGCAGTATATCTGTAATTTACAAAGGCATTTTCTACAGTGTCACACAGGACACTGGAAACTGGGAAATTGGGACAAAGAAAATTGGGTCTAGGAACAACTTTCGCAACTGGATAGAAAATTGGTTGAAGGATAGGGAACCACATGCTGTTGTAAATGTAAAATTATCTAATACAATTAAAATGTTGATTTCTATACCTATTTCCAGGTAATTTATAAAACATGTTAAAAAGCAGAGGACCAAGTACTGGACCCTGAGGTACTCCACTCTCAACTTTATTATTTGCTGATGACATTAAATTGCATAGGGTAAGAAATTCGGAGAAGGATCTGCATTCTGTACAGGGGGATTTACATAAAATGACAGTTTGGGCAAATAAATAGATAAAAGGGATATTGAAGAAAAAGTGGACATCATTTTTCCACTATACAAATCATTGGTAAGACCTAACCTTGAATATACTGTGCAGTTTTGAGCTATGTTTTTAGTTATGAAAAGGGATATTGCAGAACTGGAGAGAGTACAGGGAAGAGCAACAACATTAAGGGAATTTAAGATTTGAAGTTTGAAGAATAGCCAAGCTTAGTTCATTAGTTTAAGAGGGGATCTTGTGACACTGAATAAATACATGCAAGGTAAATAAAATGATCTCTCTATTGAGCTTTTCATTCCAAGACCTGATCAAATTACTAAGGACCACCCCTTACAATTAGCAGAAATTAGATTTTAACTTCAGCAGAGGAACATTTTTTTATAGTAAGGTCTCTTATATTGTGGAATTCCTTGTCCAAGGATGTGTCAGTGGCAGGTATAATGGATAATAAAATAAACGATTAGATATATTTGAAGCAGACTGTAACATACAAAGTTATACCTTGTAGTAGTAGGTAAAACAGAAATATCTGCAAAACAGACTAATACACATTTTGAAGTCGAGGAGTCTTATATAATTCTCATTTTCTGGGTTATACTGTGGCAAAAGTTGAACTTAATAAACTTGTATTTTTTTTCAACCAAATTTCCTATATAACCCAACAATACATTGGAATGCACATGAACTACCGCTAGTTTTCAGCTCATCAGATGTGGGTATTTGGCAAGGCTTCATTGAACAAAACCAATTGACACTACCCTGACAGGAGGTCCAGAGGACTATCTAGAGCAGTGATTGACAACATCTTACATCTTCTGCCAGGCTACAACTCCCATAATTCCGTTCCAGGCAATGGTCCTTAAAGGTTTAACATTCTTGATTGTCCTGAAGACATTCTTTTGGACTTGCCATCAGCTGTCCCTAAGCTGCAATCCCCAAAACAATAAATAACTTTGCAGGGGATATGTTATTACTTGTCTGAGTAATTTTGTGTTATGTTGACTAAAGAATAAGTGACATAATGTTTGATAATTGTTCAGGTGCCAAGATATATGTAACAGATGGTTGCCAGGCAGCATTATCAGAATATAAGGTAAGAGTTTGGATCAATGTTGAATTCAACTCACATTAACACAGTAATTTAAGAGGCATGATGTAACTTCAGAGGAATGCTAAAAAAATCATTAAGTGTTTTGGTGAAAGAATCATAAAAGTAAATGTCTATTTGTTTAATAAAATAGTTGTATATAGTTATGGTATATACAAGTGCATTTTGGTCATAGGACCCCAACTTCTAGACCAATACCTGTCTAACTAACCCTTTTTACTTTATTTTTAGTTACAGTTTATATAAGTACTCTATTACAGGCCAGGGTTCTTAGGTATCTCATGCTGAAATAGTGCTGAGAGTTTTGGAAAATGGTTTATAAAAATTGCCTTATCTGAGATATAAAGTGTCATATCTGTGCCTAGATTCACTAAAGTTCTACAGGGACTCAAAATGTCGATGTTATGTCTGAGGCACATGGACAGTATCCAGTAAAATGTCTTTGACATCACATCACTATCAGTCCAACAAAAATCTACCCACATCCATTCGACAGATTTAAAAATGTTCACTCATTGACAATGGCCTATTTCCATATGGAAATTAAGCACAATGACTCAATTCAATATGGAAATGCAGGAAAAGGAGCAATTATCATATTCATGAGGGGTGTTTATAAGTTAATGTGACACTTCACCACATTCACTAAATTTTGATAGCAGTTTCTGCTGTTGGAATTCACCGTCTCAAATTCGCCTACTTGAGGCTTACCTCCTGAGAAAAACCTTTCCGTCTCAGGATGGAGGTCTCAACAGCCATGACGTCAATCCCAATTGATCCACATCCTCCTTCCACAGGTAACCCTGCTGAAGGAGATCCAGTCTGCGTGGCAGAAGAAACGGTTCCTGAAGTGATAAGCCAACAGTTCGGGAAACCAAGACTGTCTGGTCCAATTGGGCTCTATCAGGATAACAGAGGCGTTGTCCAGCCGAATCCTCTGTAGGACCCTGGCAGCAGAGGAAGTGGAGGGAAGATGTAGGCCAGACAAAATCTCCATGGAATCGACAGAGCATCCACTGAGAATGTCAGGGGATCCTGCCACCATGACAGAACCTTCCAGTTTTCCCTCGTGGTCATCAGGTCTATACAAGGAAAACCCCACTTCTGTACCAGGAGGTCGAACACTTTTGGGTGATGTTCCCACTCTCAGGGATCCACATCGCATCAACTGAGGAAGTCTGCAAGGACATTTTCTGCACCTGGATTTGTGCACAGTGGAGATAGTAGGCACATTGTCTTTTACCCAAGCCAAAATAGATTTTACCTCAAATCAAGCCACTGAGCTTCTTGTGCCTCCTTGCTTTTGATGTCATTCACAGCCGTGGTATTGTCTTACTGGACTCGGACTGGGCATCCCACCAGGTGAGAGGACCAATACCTCAGAGCATGAGATATCGCTCTGAGCTCCAAGACGTTGATGGGAAGAAAAGTCTCTTCCGGTGACCAGCGACCCTGAACACTCAGGTGACCCAGGACTGAGCCCCAACCGAGCAAGCTGGCGTCCATGGTCACAATGGCCCAGTATGGAATCACAAATGGTCTGCCTTTCCTCAGGTTGGAGAGGTCCATCCACCAGTATAGGGTCTGTCTTACTTCCACAGGTAGTGAGATAGGGTGATCCAGAAGATCCAGTTTCCCCTGTGTCACGGTTTTTGAAGACTCTCAGACTTAAGGTTTGGTAAAATAACTTAACTTTATTAAAAGTTAAAGGCAGTCCCCATAGGGTAAACATACATAACAATACAACAGTAAATACCTAAATACCGGGCAAGGCAACCCAAGTGACAGTTTAAATGACTCTACCGGCTCTACCGGCCTTGCCTATACCGGGTAAGGCAACCGTGAGATGACGTATACCGGTTCTACCGGCCTTACCAATACCAGGCAAGGCAGCCCAATGGAATGCTGAATGTAGGCTCTACCGGCCCTGCCAATACCGGGTAAGGCAACCATAAAGATGGTGAATTACAAGGTTCTACCGGCCTTACCAATACCGGGCAGGGCAGCCCAAAGGAGTACTGTAGTAGGCTCTACCGGCCCTGCCAATACCAGGTGAGGCAACCTACAGGATGGTCAACCTCTGCTTCAAATTGTCTAGACAGAGCATCAGCCCTAACATTCTTTGATCCCGGCAGGTATGATACAACAAAATTGAATCGGGATAGAAACAGTGCCCATCTGGCCTGGCGAGAAGACAGTCTCTTGGCCTCAGAAAGGTACGTCAGATTCTTGTGATCAGTTAGAATCAAAACAGGGTTTTTTGTGCCTTCAAGTAAATGACGCCATTCTTTGAGAGCGAGGATAATGGCCAGTAATTCTCGATCACCAATCTCTTAATGACTTTGAGCACTAGTCAATTTTTTTGAGAAGAATCCACAGGGTCTGAGTGTACCGCCTTTAACCTGTCACTGAGAGAGCACCGCCCTGACCCCAATATCTGAGGCATCAACCTCTAACGTAAAGGGAAGTATTGGATTAGGGTGGGACAACACAGGCGCTTCAGCAAAGGCTACCTTCAACTTCTCAAAGGCCTCTTCAGCAGCCACCGGCCAGAGGGATGGGTTAGCGCCCTTATGCGTGAGGTCAGACAGAGGTTTCACGATAGAGGAGAAGTTTTTAATAAACTTCCTATAATAATTGGCGAAGCCCAGAAATCGTTGGATGGCTTTGAGGCTCTTGGGTTTAGGCCAATGTAAGACTGCCGTCAATTTCTCTTTATCCATGGCAATGCCGTCTTTGCCAATTATAAACCCCAGAAACGGTACGCTGGTTTTGTGGAACTCGCATTTCTCCAGTTTACAGAATAATTTATTTTTTCGTAAGCGCAGCAAGACTTCAGACACATCCTTGATGTGTTGTGACAGGTCATTGGAGTGGATAAGTATATCATCAAGATAGACTACAACACAAGATTGTAACATATCTCTAAGGACGTCATTGATCAGTTCTTGAAATACTGCAGGAGCATTACATAGACCAAATGGCATGACTAGGTATTCATAATGCCCAGATCTCGTATTGAAGGCAGTTTTCCACTCATCACCGGCTCTGATACGTATCAAATTGTAGGCTGCCCTTAGGTCCAATTTGGTGAAAATCGAGGACCCCTTAAGTCTATCAAACAGCTCGGTGATGAGTGGGATTGGGTAGGCGTTTTTTGCCATCAGCTTATTCAGCCCACGATAGTCTATGCAAGGTCGCAGTTCGCCACTTTTTTTCTTAACAAAAAAGAACCCGGCACCGGCCGGAGAAGTAGATTTCCTTATGATCCCTCTACTGAGGGCATCTGCTATGTATTCCTCCATAGCTTGGTTCTCCTCACAAGACAATGAATACGTGCATCCCCTCGGTGGTACTGCTCCTGGACTCAGTTCTATGCGACAATCGTATGGTCTGTGCTGAGGTAGGGCGCCAGCCTCTCCCTTACTGAAAATGTCGCTAAACTGCTGGTAGGCATCAGGTAGTGAAGGGGAGGTGCACAAGACCTTAACAGGATGGGTAACGCACTTATCCATACAGAACTGAGACCAAGCAGCAATCTCACATTTCTGCCAATCAAATTGTGGGTTGTGCACCTGTAACCAAGGAAAGCCCAAAATCACAGCATGGTGAGGAGAATTAATCAATTGGAACTGCTGCTCTTCCTTGTGAAGAGCCTCAATAGTCATGGACAAGGGCATCGTTTCAAAAGTAACTTGGGCGGGTTCCAAAGGTCTGCCATCAATTGCCTCAATAGCAAGAGGGGTTTCTCTCTGAATCCGTGGAACCCCATGCAATTCAGCAAAGGTATTGTCCATAAAATACCCAGCAGCACCAGAATCAACCAAGGCCAAAACCTCAACCGAGCGTTGTGCCCATGACAATACCACCTGTATGGTGGGTTTAAGTGAGCCCAACAATGGGGATGATTGGACACCACCTAGGCCCTGTCCCCCAAGGTATCCTAGGTGTGTTCGTTTCCCGGACGTACCGGACAAGATCTTAACAAGTGACCATTTTTACCGCAATACAGACATAAACCTTGTGTCCTGTGATACCTTCTCTCCTCCTTAGTTAACCTAGTGAAACCCACCTGCATAGGTTCACTTGGTTCCAGAATAGGTTCACTAGGTTTGGATGCCGAGGGAGGGTTGGGTGGGCAAAATAGGCTACTGGACCTATTATTTTTTAACCGTACTCGTAGCTCTCTGGCGGTTAATCTTTCACGTATTCTGGAGTCAATTAGAATCACGTATTCGATATAATCATCTAGGTCAGTAGGTAAATCTTTTGCTGCAATCTCATCTTTAATCTGGTCACTCAATCCTTGAGCAAAGGCTGCCAACAGGGCCTCGTTATTCCATTATACCTCTGCTGCCAAGGTGCGGAATTCAATGGCATAATCGCCAACCGTGCGCCTGCCCTGTTGTATCTCCATGAGACGTTTAGCAGCAGAGATAGTTCTACCAGGAGGCTCAAATACTCTCCGAAAGGATTGCACAAAATCACAGAAATTCTTTGTGCAAGGTTTAGCGTTTTCCCAAAGTGGGTTGGCCCAATCCAATGCTCTGCCAGTCAGCAAGGATATCATGAACCCAACCTTGCTGCGATCACTAGGAAATGTGTGTGCCGTCAATTCCATAAATATCTCAAGTTGATTTATAAACCCTCTGCATAGTTGAGGGTCGCCGTCATATCTCAGCGGCAAGGGTGCAGAAGCCGTTAACCCTTTGACTGCGGCCCCTGAGGGCCTAGACTCATTCTCCGGTGTCATAATTGGCGAGACCACCGGGTTAGCACCGGACTTATCTGCAAGTACCGTGCGTTCAAGAATAGTTTGGATACCCACCGCTAGCTGGTCCAAACGTTGCTTGAGTGTATCCATCCTCCAATGTATAATCTCTGTGTTACCGTCACTCTTAGTGTCTGAGGTCATGGCCCTTTCGTACTGTCACGGTTTTTGAAGACTCTCAGACTTAAGGTTTGGTAAAATAACAACTTTATTAAAAGTTAAAGGCAGTCCCCTTAGGGTAAACATACATAACAATACAACAGTAATAGAACATATAATAGGTTCTACCGGCCTTGCCTAAATACCGGGCAAGGCAACCCAAGTGACAGTTTAAATGACAGGCTCTACCGGCCTTGCCTATACCGGGTAAGGCAACTGTGAGATGACGTATACCGGTTCTACCGGCCTTACCAATACCGGGCAAGGCAGCCCAATGGAATGCTGAATGTAGGCTCTACCGGCCCTGCCAATACCGGGTAAGGCAACCATAAAGATGGTGAATACAAGGTTCTACCGGCCTTACCAATACCGGGCAGGGCAGCCCAAAGGAGTACTGTAGTAGGCTCTACCGGCCCTGCCAATACCAGGTGAGGCAACCTACAGGATGGTATCGTCAAGGTTCTAACGGCCTCACCAATACCGGGCAGGGCAGCCTGAGCAAGTAGACCAGCTGTCAGGTGACTAAGACAGCAGAGAGCGTAAGTATCGAGGTCTTGCTCCGCAGAAGTCTATTGCCAGGGATAATCAGACAACTGCAAGGAAGTGGACAGCGACTGACCACAGTACAGGATGTTCAGGAGCAAACCAACGTCCGCACGTTGGGACTAATGGTAAATAGCGCCACCAGGTTTAATGGAGCAAACCAGCGTCCGCACGCCGGAACCCGCAATGTATATCGCAGCCAGGTTAGTGGAGCAAACCAGCGTCCGCACGCTGGAACCAACAATGTATATCACAACCAGGTTTAGTGGATCAAACCAGCATCCGCACGCTGAAGCCAGCAAAGTATCTCGCAACCAGTTTAGTGGAGTAAACCAGCGTCCGCACGCTGTGACCAACAATGTATATCGCAACCAGGTTAGTGGAGTAAATCAGCGTTCGCACGCTGGAACCAACAATGTAAATCGCAACCAGGTTTAGTGGAGTAAACCAGCGTCCGCACGCTGGAACCAACAATGTGTATTGCTACCAGGTTTAGTGGAGCAAACCAGCGTCCGCACGCTGGAGCCAACAATGTGTATTGCAACCGGGTTTAGTGGAGCAAACCAGCGTCCGCACGCTGGAACCAACGATATATCTTGCAACCAGTTAGTGGAGTAAACCAGCGTCCGCACGCCGGAACCTACAATGTGTAGCGCAACCAGGTTTAGTGGAGTAAACCAGCGTCCGCACTCTGGAACCAACAATGTATTTTGCAACCAGGTTTAGTGGAGTAAACCAGCGTCCGCACGCTGGAACCAACAATGTATATTGCAACCAGGTTTAGTGGAGTAAACCAGCGTCCGCACGCTGGAACCAACAATGTGTATGTAATAGCGAGGAGAACAATGTCGCCGGAGCGACAGCTGGAGCGCGAGACTCAGGAACTCGTACAGGTTAACCCGCACGGTGCTGGAGCACAGGAACCCTGGAATACAGGCACACAGGAACGCTGGAACACTGGAACACCGGAACGTTAGCATACAGGAACACTGAAACGCTGGAGCACCGGAACATTAACGTACGGGAACACTGGAACACTGGAAAACCAGAACGTAGCATACAGGAACACTGGAAACAGGCCCAGAGATCTGACAAGCAGGTCAGGCAGAGTGGAGTCAAAAACACCACGAAAGGGCCACCTGGAAGTGCTCAACCTGGGTTTAAAAAGGCTGTGTGAGGAGGGCTAATGACAGACAGCCAAACACGAATACTCAGCAAGTGACAGGCACAGAGCAGCACGAATCACGGGCACAGTGATACCCTGCAAACATGCATCACAAACCTCTGAAGTTCTCTGGCTTGGGCCATGGCAAAGAGAACCGCTTCTATGGTCGATATTATCTTCCCCGCCAGAGAGGAGAACTTCCTCGCTGGAGCTGAGTCCCATGCCAGGGCAGGAAGACCATACTCTGCAGATTTTGAACCGGACACCCAGGAACACCAGATTCTGGGATGGAACCAGAGCAGATTTGTCCATATTCAGGATCCAACCATGATGGAGGTGGATCTGAGCACACTCCTGAACATGGTGCTCCAGAAGGTCCTTGGAAGGTGCCTCGATGAGAAGGTCGTATATGTAGAATGTCACCTGGATACTCTTGGTTTGCAGGAAGGTAATTAGTGCACCCAGAACTCGATTTAACACCTGAGGGGCAGTTGTGAACCCGAATGGGAGATCAATGAACTGGAAGTGTCCCAAGTGGCGGGCAAACCTGAGATACTGCTGACTTGTGTAGGTACGTATCCTGAAGGTCCAAAGATGCCAGAATTTCCCCTGGACAAATTGCAGCAATGACCGAACATAGTGACTTCATCTTGTAGTGGATCTTGAACACAAATTTGTTGAGGGCCTTGAGGTCCAGGATAGGACGACAGCCGGCATCCTTCTTGGGAACAACAAAGAGGTTTGAGTTGAAACCTGAACCTTCCTCTTGCTGAGGGACTGGTGCCAGAACCCCCTTGTCCAAGAGAGACTGGACCACCCCATTGAAAAGCCTAAGCTTTTCCTGACCCTGAGGGGAACGAGAAGGGAAGAACCTGAAAGGGGGTAGGGATTTGAAGGGAATCCTGTAACCTTTTGATCTGCAACAGAGCCTGTCCAAACACTCAAAAAGTGTTGTAGGTAACCCCAAGTGGTCACGAACCAGGGTTCGGTGAGTCATGCTGAAAAAAGTTTGGTGGATTTGAGTTTGGTGGAGGTATGTTTTGACCTTCACTGCTGTTTGGGCTTGGGGGTGGAACGCAGGGCCTGAGGCGCCACCTGGTTTGCCCTAAACACTTCACCTTGTTTGGGATGAAAAAGATAATGCATTTTCACCCAAGGGTCGCTTTTGGAAACCTGAGGCAAGAACGCACTCTTACCCTCAGTGACCTCACAGATGAGAGTCTTCAATTCAGGGTCAAAAAGTGAGGTACCCTGAAAGGGAAGAGAAATCAGTGATTTCTTAGATATCAAGTCAGCAGACCAGATCTTCAGCAACAGCATGAGCCTAGCAGTCACAGAGAAGGCTGATGCCTTAGCTTCAAGCCTAACAGCATTAAAAAGAGCATCAGTAACATAGTGCTGCTCCTCAGCTTTAGGAGCACCTTTGTGGACAGCAGCAGTCAGCTGTTCAGTACAAACATCAATGGCCTTATTGACCCAGACAGAAGCCAAGGTGGGTCTCTCAATGGTAGTGAAATTAGCCTTCAAGACAGCTTCAAGCTTTCTGTCAGTCACGTCTTTAAGAGCTGAAGCATCCGCAACTGCCAAAACAGTGGATTTAGAGAGCTTGGAAAAGGGAGAGTCAACTTATGGAGGAGTTAGAGAATCACTTAGACACTTGTCAAGAGTTTTCCACTCATCCAGAATAATCTGATCTACAGAAGGATTCGGTAGAAAAACAGTATAGGACTTCTTGCTCCACTGAAAGACGTAAGAAGAAGCCTGAGACTCCACAGTAGTAGTGGGAATGTTTATGGTAGTTAATACTGTCTTAATGAAGTCCTCCACAGATTGTTCAGGGTCAGGTTCAAAGGAGTCACCATGAAAATGGGAAGACTCTGCTTCAGAACACACACCATCCTCAGAATCCTCATCTGAGTCCTCTATATAAGAATCAGCTAGATCAGGAATACCAGGGGCCTTAGGGGCTATGCACCTGAAAAAAGTAGGGGGTCTCCAAGACTTAAGAACCCCTTGAAGGGAGAGAGGAATGTGCCATGGAGGACTTAAAGTCCTTGACCCAAGCTGGCTCTTGATCATGGCTGGAAGGCCCAGGCAGAGATGCAGGGGCCCAGTACATGAAGGGTATATGTGACTTGAGTATTCTCTTGGAAGCCCTGTTTGGCATGAGGAACACTAAGTAAGGGGGGTCAAATATGCCCCTGAGTCCTTAGCCTTAGGCCTAGCCCCATGTCCTAGTGGATACGACATTCTACAGAATAAAATGTCAAACAGTAAAGGAACACCCAAATACTGTCACCCAGATTACAGATTTCACCCCAGAAAGCCTAAAATACGCTTATCTGGCAAGCGAAGGGTTAACCTGAGGAAGAAGGTTGAGGAGACCAAGCCCTGTATATGATACACAGTAGAGAGGAAAAACAAAATGGTGACCATAAAGGGAACCAATCGGAAATCAGCCCATGAAGAGGGCGTGTATGGGAAACGTAGTTTCTCAAAACAGAGTACCAAAAAACAGAACCAAATCCCTAATCACTAAGACACTGGGAATGTCAACCGGATAATTAGACAAGGGTAGACAATTAAAACGAGCCATCTCTGAACTCGGTACACATATCCCTGTAGATGCTAAATGATAATACAAATTAGGGTACAGATAGTTTTCATGATAGGCGGACATCTTTGGATTTCATAGTTATGGATATGTCTCCATAGGATACTGTTTTTTGTTCTTTGATATCTTGTGAGGTCAGTAAAATGGATACTAGGTGAAAGTCCTTGCCTTTTATTATGTCTTTGCAAATGTGACTGGGGATCATGTGAGCTGAGGCAATGCATGGAGTGCTAGAAATTATACCTGTGGCTGGAGTGGGGAGAGGAATCATGGCAATTGGAGCCGGTAGAACTATTGGGTGTTCCAGATTCATGAGCCTACATTGGATGTCGGAGACGGCTGAGGTTAAATTTGTGAGAAGCTGGTGCATCTGAGATAGTTGAAGGCAGTCTGGTGAAACTGGACACCTTGGAGATGGGGTGGATGGAGGGAAGAGGGTGTGGAAAAGCTTGGCTTTTCTCACAGATGCAGAGTATGGAATGCCTCTTCTTGAAAATTGTTGCATAAGTCTGGTGATGGTCCAGTCTCTGATAGAAGGAGGACTTGCACTTGTATTAGCTCTTTGTCTCGGGGTAGATGGTGGAGCTGGAGAGGGGCTTGCACACTGGGGGAGCGAGAAGCATTTGATTCAGCCATGGTTCTGAGTTGAAATCTGTGGAAAGATGAGTAGGATATATGATACAAAAGTTAATGTGAGGAATGGTGGGGTGGAGGAGGACTGAGTAATGTGTTGGGTGAAGGGGGGGGTGGTGATAAGTATGGTGGAGAGGTGATCAACTTAGTATTTAAAAACCTATGGCCTCTGAATGGGGAGGTAAGATAGGGGCAACAGCCTTCAGCCTCTGTGAAGAGGTAAGGCTGGGGTGTTTAAAATAGGACCTCAAAAAAGGTGGATGGGGCATAAATTTGATATAGTGGAGGACCTTGTAAAGTCACTTCCTTTTGCCTCTTCAGAGGTAAGGATAGTTGAAGTGTATCACGGTCCCCGCGATCCTTTTGCTGTCACTCTCAACTGTGCTGCTCCCTGATTGGTTGAGCTGTGTTGGCCCGCTCCTGGTGACCTGTTTTATTCTGGCCATTGGCACCTGTCAGGTACCCTTTCGTGGTGTTTCTGAGCCAGTATTGCTGTTGCCGTGTTCCAGTGTTCCTGATCTCCTGTGTACCGACTTGGCCTGTACCGACTATGCTCCTGTGTTCCTATTCCGTGATTGACCCGGCCTGTCTGACTTCCTGCTTGTTGCTGATCTGGCTTGTCTGTGAATCTTCTCCATGATCCGATCCGGCCTGGCTGACGTTCTCGCTCTCCTGCTGATCCGGCTTGACTGCGAATCTCCTACGTGTCCTGACCTGGCCTGGCTGACTACAGACCACTGGATTTGCTCCTGGTCCTGCCGCTCCAGTCTACAGTTCCTGTTGTCGCCTCGGCGACATTCTGATCGCTGCAGTGTGTGATCTGAGCCTCCATTATTTCCTGGGTTAACCATTGCTGAGCCGTGTTGTTTGAGCTGAGCCTTCCATCTGCATTGGCTGGTAACGTGTGCTGAGTCTATTACACTTGCTGTGCCGTGTTGCTACTGTGAGCCTAGAACACTTGTGTTGCTTCCATCTACCTCACTGCCACTCTTACCACCGTTAGCCTTAGCCTGATTCTCGGCCTCTGAGAGCTGGCCGCGTTGTGGGCCTCGGTAGTCGGCGGCTCTTCACATCTGCAGAGCAGTAGTTCCGTTACGCCAATGGGCTACTGACAAGCAGTGCAGCAACCGGTGGTCTCCGTTACGCCCGTGAGGCTGTGTTGGCTCAAGCGATCCAGTTACTGTTGGTCTCCGGTATACGCCCGTGGGGCTATAGACTTCAGCTATCACGGTACTGTTGGTCTCCGTTACGCCTGTAGGGCTATTGACTCAAGCTATCACGATACTGTTGGTTCACGTTACGCCCGTGGGGGCTATTGGCTCAAGCTATCACGATACTGTTGGTCTCCGTTACGCCCGTGGGAGCTATTGGCTCAAGCAATTCCAATACTGTTGGTTTCCATTACGCCTGTGGGGGCTATTGGCTCAAACGATCCCAATACTGTTGGTCTCCATTTACGCCCTAGGGGGCTACCACATTATCACACTGCAGCTTCAGTTTCAAGTCGCAGCTCTTGTCTACAGCATCACACATTGAATGGACTTAAGGTGTTATCACCTTGCACCTATTGCAGTCTAGTTCACCAAGGGCGTGCCTTACACCACATTTGAGACTGATTACCCTTGTAATTAACCATTTGTCTTCTGTCATTATTTGCCTACTACTAGAGATATATTCACTGTTCTGTACCTGGCATTTCAGTCAATTTTCTGCTATTCTCAATACTGTCCCTAGGGAGCAACCTTGTTATTATTTTTTGCTCTAATAAAATCACATTTTATTCTAACCCTCTGTCTGAGTGTCTGAAAACCATAACAAAGTATCTGATTGAAAGTTTGACCACCTCTAAACTGACAAGTTCCTTCGGCCTCCAATGAGGTAAGGTAAACTTCACTTAAGCGTGAGTGTTTCCTTCAGTCTCTACTGAGAGGTAATGAAAAACTAATCGAAGCATATCGGTGGAATGGAGGAGTACCGGGGAGTACTGATAAGGTATAGTGAAAGATTCCTTCAGCCTCTATGTAGAGGTAAGGAAAGAGCCTTCAGCCTCTGACAGAGGTAAGGATATACCTTCGGCCTCTGGGAGTACTGTTAAGGTATAGTGAAAGATTCCTTCGGGCTCTAAGTAGAGGTAAGGAAAGAGCCTTCGGCCTCAGACAGAGGTAAGGATACACCTTCAGCCTCTGTGGGGAAGTAAGTGTCACAGAGTGACTAGAGAAATAAAGACACTGATGAATACAGATAAAATGAATACATTTTATTGAAACACAATAGTAGCAGCAATGTACCTTTCACTTTCATGAGACCAGGGAAGGACAGTGCACACACTTCCTTCACCTTTCACTAGGCAAGAGTAAGATGGACCCACGTCTGTACCCTAACGCTAGGGTAAACCCAGGCAACAGGAGCGAGAAACTCCAGAATGCTGGAGCACCAAAGTAGCAACTCAACTCCACCACCTTCTCCAGACCAGGTGTGACGACAACTTCCTCAACACTCACTAGGCAGGTGTCAGCTAGTATACGTATGGCCCATAGTAACCTTCACAAGACTAGATATGAGGACAGTGCACGGCACTTCCTCAGTCCTTCACAAGGCAGGTTAAACTACTGAAACTATACCCTACCGCTAGGGTATACCAAAAGCAAGGTAAACTGCACCTAGAACGCTAGGTGAGGCAACAAACTACCCGAACCTAAACCGCAGAAGGTCACTGACAAGGACTGACCGAACAAGCACTGCTACAGGAGTAGCAAGGGTGGCGGTAATGGTAGGCTGAGGAAGCCAGGATAATGATAGCATGTGCTGGGTAGCCGAGGCTGGAAGTAAACCAAGCCGAGAGCTCAACATTATTATTAGAGTGTATTAGAGTAGGACTTACCATAATGTGAGATACTTTGACGTGGTTGGTAAGCTTACACACGGATTGGCCAATTTGTTGGATGAAATTCTCACTTATTTTACTTAGATTTACTAAGGATTATTATATATGCCCATTACAGGGCACACATTATTCGCAGCATATAGAGGAGCGCAGATTTGGTTGTTTGTATGTGTTCACAGTTAGTTGAATTAACCCTATGAGTGCCAGTGGGCAAGGGTGCCGGTAGAGAATGGTCGACAAGCCGGTTCAGTATCTAACTATTAGTGTAGCTCAATATATTTAGATTTTTTTTTTGTTTTTTTTTTGACAATGTGAGGAGAGCACTTTACCTTGGTGAATAAGATATACTTTGCTGTATGCACCAGGAATTAAATATGCAAGGGGGAGGGCACTTTTCATTTGCATATGAGCTGGTGTAAAGGTTGTCTTTGTGTTGCAATTGCAAAGCGCTAATTTGCAGTGAGTACATATATGGACATTGCATTACAAAGTGTTGAATTTCATGGAGCAGATAAGTGTGCTTTACCACAGATTGCAAACTTATCTGCTCAGTGAGAGATAATTAATAACATTACATGAACATACACATCAGAATTCAATTACTTACCAGAGAAAAAGGCATATTACTCTGACTCCTCTGTTGAGGGTAAATCTGCTTCTGGAGTATCCAACTCTGAGGTGTGCAGGGAGGGGGCGTCACTGCATCTGCTCCTGCAGAACTGGTGCATATCAACAGCCAGAAGGAAGAGTCATTACCTCCAGCAGAAGGAAAAGAAGCAGGCATACTGACATCAGGGAAGACAGGTGTTGGAGGGGCAAGGGAAGACGCAGCGTCGGAGGAATCCACTGGTCCTGCAACAGGGGTGATGGGAGCTTGTCCAGCATAGAATGGCCCAGTAAAATCCTCATCACATCCTACAGCAGGAGCAGCTTCTTCTTCAGATTCTGGAAGGAGGCCATCTGTGACTTGTTCATATGTGTAAAAGACAAAAGGTCCTGCGCCTTCACCCTTTTCTACAGCATCTTCCTCTTGATGTCGGACACCCACTTTTTTCAGCTGCATGCTGCGTGTGAGGTCTCTGCTATCTCATTGACAGCTCTCATCGCAGCAGCCCACATTTCTTCCCTATCCCTTGCTGGAATTCCAGCTGTCAATAGGCCAAGGAGCTGTGCAGAGCAGCCCTGCAGTGCCCTCACTATAGGCTATAGGCTAATTCGCCTCCATGCTGAAGGGTGGTCCTTTTCCTCTGGCTATCGCTGCCATTTTCCTGGTTGAAAGGCTCATTGTGTTGTCTGCTGGCCAGGATGTGTCTCTTCTGGAGGCTTGGGCAGTTATGGGTTTATTTTTGAATTTTCCACCATTTTGAATAGGTCATAGGATCATCTTGAATATTTTTTTTGTATTGCTTCTAAGACAACACCTCTGTTTTGCCAAACAGCAATGCGAATCTCCAGATTTCAAAACTCGGGCAAATTGTAATTGCTTACTGGTAGGGGAATGGGTAAAGATCAAGATCCAATACATGTCAAGAATCCACCATGGCGTTGCAACCTATGCAGGGGTAGGAAGTGACAGATATGGGCTGGCAATGTTTGTCAAACTATACGGGGTAGACGGGGACAAACATGGGTTGGCAATGCTTGTTAAGCTATACAGGGTAGGCGTTGACAAACATGGGTTGCATGAGTTGGCGATGCTTGCTAACCTATGCATATCTCCCATCATTTCAAATGACTAAATGAGGACACTTTTATTTGAATGAATGAATGAATGAACATGTTTATTTATATAGCTCCACAAGTTTACACAGTGCTTTACAATGTATTTGCTTAATGTCCAGGGATGGTCTTCGCATGTCTTGGGTTAAATGATTGCGGCATGCCTCACTGTGCATTGTGATCATGCCGGGGAGGCTGTAACTGATTACTCCAGGACGGGAGCAGTCAGTTTCAGCCTTTCCCTGGTGAGCAGGTACATGTAATCGCTACTACAGAGATCACATGTACCGTCTGAGTCAATGACAAAGGCAATGCATACTGTACATTGCCTTTATCAGTGTTCTCTGCCTCTCTCTCTTCCTTACTGTGATAGTGAGGAAGATTGTCAGCCATACTCGCAAAATTTAAAATAATTCATTTTTCTCACGAGCAGCCATTGCTAGAGGTCCATATCACGCAGCATGACATAATAGATTATTAAAGTTAAAAGGCTACTTTATGTTTCATGGTGTATAATGTAACTGGCATGGAAACATTTTTTACCTAATGGATCACATTATATTGAATAATGAATAACCTTTGTGCTATTTAACAAACATTAACTTGACATTTTGATTGCTTGTATTTAATCAATATTAATATTTAATTCTTCTGAGTGGTTTAACAAAGATTGTTTAATTTAATATTCTTTAACGTTAATATGACAGACTCCTTTTAACCCCTTGGTTACTGGTGAAGTCTCCAAGACATTTCTTTGTATGAATTGGAGAATGCTTTATCATGCAAGGGGATAATTTAGCACAGATTTAGTCAATTGTTGGACCTTAAAGCAGAACTACCACGTATTTTAAATTTTATGGCAATTAATTACCCATCTGGTGACTAGCTGCTCAGTAGTGCAAGTCGCTAGAATAATTACCTGGTTAATGAGAATGATACCCTGCTCTGGGGGTGACAGGCAGTAGAGAGTGTAGACATCTTTCCATAGTGACGTCTGTGCGCCTATACTGTCAGTTCCTTTTGGAGCCGAACAGCTCCCAGCAACGCCTCCTAGAGGCGGCTGCGACTGACAGCGCAGGCGGGCAGACGTCACTATGGAAAGATGCCTGCGCTCTCTACTGCCTGTCAGCCCCGGAGCAGGGTATCATTAACCAGGTAATTATTCTGGTGACTAGCACTACTGAGCAGCTAGTCGCCAGATGGGTAATTATTTGCCATAAAGTTTAAAATAGGTGATGGTTCCGCTTTAGGCTATTGGGGACTCCCAGCATACCCACCCAGTAAAAATTGCCAGCTTTATGTTATATTCATTAAATGTTTTAATAAACCACTTTAATGGCAATAACTTACATAATAATATTGGATAGTGTTGTTAAGGATGGGAAACCACTATCAATTAGAAAATCTGGGGCTCACTGGAGAGCCAGAGGTTTTGTCATCTGTAGTAAATGTTGATTTCTTTTGCTAAAAATGTAATATCTTGTAACAGAAACTTATCACCTTGAGCTGTCATGGAGGTCACATTTTTCTGTGCAGCACTTGTTACTGGAAGGTGTAAGAAGGAATGAAGAGTTGGTAAGAGCAGCTTTGCAGTTATGAATCCATATGCTTTCAGCATGTCCTTTAGAGTAGCTCAGTGCATCTGTCATGGAGGTGACTAAAATGTATGCTTGAAATGTAAAAATAATTATCGAGTGGCCATATTCAGTAGCTTAAAAAGTGAAATTCTTGAGCAAACCACCTGTACCATGGGGAAAAAATAAAAGTTCCCCAAATTCCCATTGATTTAAATGAGGCTTTTAACCCCATGAATCCTAGAGAGGTCTCAAATGCAGTGAGAAGCATTTTAATCAATGTGAATTTGGGAAGTTTCTATTTGTCCCATATGGTACAGCTGGCTTGCAGCATCATTTCTTCAGTTCTTGATAATACATTGGCTTCTTTCACTAGCTTCTTCACCCCTTCATATGCCAGAGTCTATGCCACTTATTAACTGCACTACTGGTAGCCTTTTTTTCTGTAGATGTCGTCAATATTTTCATAACTAAACTTGTTATCAGTGGAGAATATACAAATATGTGTTGTTATAAGTGGTAATGTGTTGGAGACATCTCTAGAATTCAAGGGGTTAACCCTTTGAGTGCCAGAGGGGTACTCAACTGATTGATTTGCAATTCACTGCATGCCCTATGGCACTCAAAGGGTTAAAACAAAGGGCTAAACAAAGGCAGGGCTTTTTTTACAGTAAGGATGGTAAATCTATGGAATTCTTTGCCTTATGATGTTGTGGTTGCAGATACCGTAACTGCTTTCAAAAAAGCAATGGATGCCTATCTAGTACAGAACAATACTGAGAATTATGACAGATGGCTTCAAAGCAGATAGCATGTTGATCCAGGGAAATATCTGACTGCCATTTGGATTCAGGATTTACTTTTTTTCCACTTAGTGCTAAATTGTAAATGTATTCAGTGGGTTTTTTTGTTTTGTTTTTTTTGCTTTCCTCTGGATCAACAGGGGTGTTTTGGAATGGGCTGGACTTGATGAATGCATATCTTTTTTCCAGCCTCATCAACTGTGTTACCATGTTACTAATCAATGGGAACTCCAGGGAGGAGATTCACTAAGTGGTGATAAAGTGGAGATGACTTGTCCAGTTTATCACTTCTCCAGTTCCTATGTTATTCTATGGAGCCTATTCACTAAGATCTCCAAAGCTGAAGAAATCTTAATACATAGGCTTCATAGAATAACATAGGAATTGGAGCAGTGATAAACTGGAGATGTCTCCTCCACTTTATCACCTCTTTATCACGCCTTAGTGAATGTCTCCCCAGGAGTGTGATGCTTTAAGGCTCAATATAATTAGAGGGTTTTTTTTTACAATGTGAGGAGAGCACTTTGCCTTGGTGAGTAAGATATACTTTGCTGTATGCACCAGGAATTAAATATGCAGGGGGGCACTTTTCATTTGCATATGAGCTGGTGTAAAGGTTGTCTTTGTGTTGCATTTGTCTGCAGTCATGTTAAGCCCTTAAGGACCAGAGGAGGAGTTTGCAAAGCTTTGCTTTGTAATGCATTGCTCAGCTCACTGGTTCTCAAGGGGTTGATAACAAGGATGGCAAACTACTCAATAGAAGTTTTTTTCACAAACTTTTTCTGTAGCATTCTAATGTTAACATCTTTTAGTCTCATGTGAGGTTTCACATTAGATATTGATGAGACATTTGAAATACAACTTTGAAATAAACTTTGTGTGAGAACATTGAAGTACACATTTGCGGAGAACTGGGAAATACACAGATTACTCCAATATGCTAAAGTTACTTATTAGGTGGTGTTCTTGAATAAGTGAAATCTGTGGATTGCATACAGTAGAAAGCTATGGCAAATTCAAAATCCTCTTGTCTGTCCTCTTATGTAGGCAAATGTGTTTCTGTGAGCTCTTAAAGTATCACCAGCTATCGGACCTTAGTGCATATGGTGGATAGTCATATTAACATAAAAACACACCCTTAGGAATAATATGTCTCAAGTTTAATTTTAATATGCAAATAAATTATTGGTGACAAAGACACTGGCACATCATAAATGGCAATGAAGGCATACTTGTGATGTTACCACAGGGATGAAATGGCAAAGATAGCCAACATGATGGACTTGAATCAAATTTGCCTCTGTATCAACACATGGGGCCATTATCAAGCCCTACTGCATCTTCCCCAGTTTGTCTTTGTATATCAGCCATAACATTTGCATATTGATATTTTGAATCCTTCTCTTTCTGTTGCACTGATGATAGGTGGGCAGCAAGTTTTTTAAGATGAGAAAACCGAATCTGCAGGTTTGGAATTAATACAAATTTTACAGTTTAGTTGTTTGATAAAAAACTTTGTAGATTTGTTATGTTGGAAATGTTTTATACATCTTTGTAATGAATGGAACTGTGGAAACAGCAGTCATGCAAACGCAATGCAAGAAAGAGAAAAAGGAGCAGCATTATTCTTATTTACATGCATAAGTAAGTTAAAGGGATAGTAATGTTTCATAATAAAAGCAGCTCCAATTAATCATCATAGTATTTGGACTTTGGAGAGTGTTATTTCAATTCTGTCAGAGTTGTAGTTCAAGAGTAATTCAATGACAAAGTATCCCCGTCCCGCCCCTTTTACTGATGTAACACTGCTCAGCCAGATCAGAAGAGAAGTGCACATGTAGACTGCAGAGAGGGACAATCTTCAATTAAGATAAGGAAAAAGCTGAAAAACTTGTCAAGGGGGGCAGGGCCTTCATTGTTCTCATAGATTGTCCCCTGCTGTTATCTGTCTGGTCTTACAACCAGATTCCACATCTGAGAAGAGATGACTTACACTAGGTAAAAGGGGCGGGAGGGGGAAACTTTGCTTGTGAATATCTCTCAAACCATTCTTCGTGTTTTATTAATGCCTACAAAATAAAATAAAGATAAAACAAAGTATAACTATCCCTTTAAGGATTAATTCTAAATACACACATCCAGGGGAATATGCACTAAGGTGTGATAAAAAGAGAACATCCCCATGTTATTCTACAAAGGCTACACACTAAAATTTCTTGATCTGGAGATATCCTAGTGTATAGGCTGCATAGAGTACCATAGATGCATAGTGTGTAGCCTCCATGGAATCTTTAGGCAATCCAAACAAATGATTTTCAAACAAAACAGTGCAGGCTCCTCATCTCTAACCTTAGTGGACACTGTGGGCTAGATTTAAAGGTTCACTTAAAACAGCTGCTAAGTAAAAAAGGCCTATTGGCCGCAAATAATACATGATTTACGGCGGATTCGACAGGTAGTCTACAAGAATAGATAGCGAGCGTAGGCACAACAAAAACATGTAACACAAAAACCTGGGTTGCACCTTTTTTAGCATCACCGTGCGTCCCAGTCACCTGCTAAAACACAATTTAAGTCAAAATGTAACATTACGGCTGACGTTGTCTAGCAACCCTGATAGATGCACAAACAAAATTCAAACCTACAACCAATCCAAAAGCACCAAAGTATCAAAAATGTTCAAATACACCTATATATATACCCAAAAATAAAGGTCACACCTTCTCTATGTTTGGAGTTTTGGTGAGCTAGATCATAGGACCCAGGAGCGGAGGATAGCGATTAGCACGCACGAGAGAGAAGCGTATTCACAAGAGTAAGGCAGAAGGAGTTTAGAGTTTGGAGAGGTGCGCTTAAATAGACACATAGCACACTTTGGCACATATCACATACACCCATACAAACACATACACACACACACACACACACACACACACACACACACACACACACACACACACAAACACACACACATAGTCTTTTTTTATAACACTTTACACATTTTTTAAACTTTATTTTTACAGTGTGAATCTGTGAGTGAAAGAGTGTGACAGACAGTGAGTGGGATCGAGTGTATCTGTGAGGGCCTGTGGGAGTGCCTGGGTATGAGTGGGTGAATGATGGCCAGGAGAGGAGGACAGGAGAGAGAGATGGGGAGAGTAGTGGAGGAGGAAGGTCAGGAGACCAGCCCTGAGCAGAGATCCACAGGGCGGAGGGGGACCCAGCCCAGAAGAGCAGGCAAACGGAGGCCAGGGACAGAATCTGCAGTGGGACGAGGGGTACCTGCTGGGGACCACCACACACAAGCAGGGGCAGCGCAGGCAGGACACTCTGGTTGTGACTCCTCGCAGCCGGAGCTGAGGAGGACAGGATCAGGGATCCTCTCTGTACAGAGGAAGCAAATAGGGCCCTCGTGGAGGCTGTTTTGGTGAGGGAGAGTGTCCTCTTTCCAAGGGAGAGGGTCCCTGGCCTGGCTGTGAGGAGGAAGGTGCCTGGAACCAGATATGCAGCCGGGTGAATGCAGTGGCCACCTGCAGACGGGATGTGGAGTTTGTTAAAAAGATATGGGGTGGCTGCAAGAGGCAGGTGAAGAAGAAGATGGGGGATGCCGCCCTGTACGCCTGAGGCACCAGAGGTGGTCCACAGGTAGACATCACCTACAACCACTGGGAGGAGATGATGTGGCAGACCACGTCTTCCACACTAATTGAGGGGGTCCCTGGAGGATCAGACACTGGGGAAGAGAGGAGCTTCCACACTACTGGTAAGTGAATCATCACATAACCACACACCACATCACACGCCAACACAGTCACACCCCAACATATGCCCATCATTCATCCACACAACTGCACCAACACAGCACCCTGAGGGTTAAAACAGGACACAATACAAGGAAAAATGTCAAGGTTCAACCTGGCCCAAACCTCTCCAAGTCCCAGGTTAACCCTTATGTTGCTGTGCTGCTCACACACAATCCACACAAACCATGCTCATAAAAGTGTTGTATGTTAAACATTATTACTGTTCCTACAAAATGTCACCCATGTACCCACAGGGAAACCAACACATAACCCCTTGAGTGCTACAGGGATTATCAATACATCGCTCAACAATGCTTTGGCAACCCCTCCTGTACTCAAAGGGTTAACCAGAAAACAAACACAAGTCTATAGGCTAACGATTATATGCTACACAGGGGACATTCACTAAGTGGTGAAAAAGAGATGATGAAGATGAATTAACCCTTACATACCCTCACTTCACCAATCCCAATGTTAGTCTATGGAAACTATTCAATAACATGAATCAAGTTGCTAAGGTCCCATTCTATAGACTCCATAGAAAACATTGGAGATGGGGAAACGAGATCACTGGAGAAGTCAGCATCATGTTCAGTTCATCAGGTCTTTATCACCTCTTACCGAATCACATAAAGGTTGGATCAGGTCACACATTACAGTGCCACTGAGAATAACTGGTTGTATGTGCAGCCCACAGGCCTAAAATAATTCCCCGGAATGAAAGGAGACAAATGTAGGCCATGTGTTGGGTAGCAATCTTTTACTGTAGCTTGAAATGACATATCTCACATTTGATTCCCACATGGATCCTCAGGAGTGGTGATGGCATGGGTGTATGTTACACCAGCCACTATTTGCAGGATACACATGGGAACCAAATATGAACCATTGTAGTTTGTTCAACAACAGGCCATGAATGATTTATATCTCTGATTGAGTACGGCTGGCTCACTCATGCCTTAATCAAAGATATCCTTCACTACTGACCTGATTGTTGGCCTTCAGGGTTGAACTGAAACAGACCTCATGGACAGGATCCTGTCAAGTTCATTCATCTGTGATTACCATGGTGGATGCCTATGCATCGAAATGCAATTGTCACGGCTCACCCAAGGGACCAGGCGTGAAGCTGGAGAGCGGCGCTGGGGTACGATGCTTGAGACCGGTGACAGCCGCCCCTGCCTCCTTGCTGCGGCCGAAGCCGAGTTAAAGGTGCTGGCCGCGAAGCCAGATGTCCGATCCCAGTTGAGCCGGGACCCTGACCAGGATGGAGGCAAGGAAGAACTGTACGAGCCTGATCCCCAAGGTGGAGAGGAAGGATCCTTGAGCAGAGTAAACAGAACTGAGAAGGAGGAACCAAAGCCCAAAGAACAGAAGACTAAGAGACCCAGAGCACCCCTCAAGCTGGGACGGAAACCCAACAAGACCCCTACCGCAAGCGGACTAGAACCGAGACCACCAGGTACTGCAAGGACACAAGGTCCAGAAGCGGTGGAAGGAAACCACCCAGAACCGGGCTAGATCCTACCCAAAGAACCTGACAACCCCCTCCAGGGCCCCGAAGTTACCCCAGGCACAGTCAGACTAGGCCCTCCAAGACCAGAAGACCCTCGCTCCTGATCCCCAAAAACTAGGACCACCCCAGCCTCCTCCAGGACCAAAGATGCCCACCCAGCACACCTCAGCCCCCACAAGAAACCCAAAGAACTCACAGGCTTGCCAGGAAACCCTCAAGCCACAGGGAAGTCTCCATACAGACCCTAGGCCCCAATAACCACCCTGGCCTAATCCAAATCTGAATCTGGCCTGGATCTCCCCAGGTGGGGAGTATCCAGCCAGAAGAGCAGAATCCCACTCCCTCTCTCCCCTGAGCGGACAAAGGACACCCCCGGGGGAACACCACCCAGAGCGGCAGGGCACACCCGGGAGAGGACCAGAACAGCCACCTAAAGAAACACCCCCGGCAGCGGGGAATACCCGAAGGCCGGAGCCCCGGATAGGCCGCCGCAAGGAGGACCCCCCGGCGGCGGGGAATACCCGAAGGCCGGAGCCCCGGATAGGCCGCCGCAATGAGGAGGAGGCAGGCCGCGAGAGAGAGAGAAGCAAAGAGGGGCGGACGGCGCCAGGAGACTTAAGGTGGAATGCACCGCCAGGAGCCAGAGAGGGAAGCCCAAAGAGAGGGTAGAGACCGAAGCCAGTGCGAACGCGCCTGGCCTCCAGCGAAATGGGCCCACAGAGGAAAGGCAGAGGCCAGAGCTGAGGTGACCGGAAAAGGCACAGCCAAGGAAGCGGGACCAACAGGGAAGACCAGAAGCAGGGACGACCGGGAGAGACTTACCAGAGGCAACCAAGGAGCGCAGCGGGCCGACAGGACCAGGGAGAGGCAGACCGGAACAGCAGGCACCAGGACGGAACAGGAACTGAGTCAAGGAACCACGATAGGAACCGGAAGGGGAACGCTAAGGGCACGAATAATCGAGCAAGGAAGAGACTGCCAGAGCGGGTTAAATAACCCAAGATCCCAACAGACAGGATTTACAGGTAAGTAAGCCTAGGAGGGTCAAAAAAAAACAGTAAAGCAGGCCTGACACTACCCCTCCCCTAAAGAAGAGCCCACCGGGCGACCAGGCTTACGAGGAAAGGCTTTGTGAAAGGCAGAAATGAGCGCTGGGGCATGGACGTCCCGAGCCGGAACCCAGGAACGATCTTCCGGACCAAAGCCCTTCCAATGAACCAAATACTGAAGAGAACGACGGACTCGCCTTGAGTCCAGGATGCGACTAATCTCAAACTCGGGTTCTCCATCAACCAGAACAGGGGAGGGGGGACGGGCCAGCCTAGAATAGCGATTTTGAATGACTGGCTTAAGAAGAGAGATGTGGAAAGAGTTCGGGATACGCCAGGATGAAGGAAGTGCCAAGGCAAAGGTAACAGGAGAGAGAACCCGAATGATTTTATAAGGACCCACAAACCGTGGCCCAAACTTCAAGGATGGAATCCGGAGTCTAAGATTTTTGGTGGAAAGCCAAACCGAGGATCCAAGGCGCAACCGCGGCCCTGGAGTGCGTCGTTTATCAGCAGCTCTTTTATACCTAGAAGCAGCTTGAGAAAGCTGACATTGTAAGCGATCCCATAGAGCATGAAGGTTATCCACTACTGCGTCAGCTTCCGGAACCCCAGATGGGGCTCCCCAAGGAAACGATGCGGGATGATAACCCAGAGCCGCAAAAAATGGGGAACAGTGCAGACTCTCATGCCAACGGTTGTTAAACATGAATTCGGCAAGAGGCAGGAGCTCCACCCAGTTAGAAAGGTCCGGGGACATATATTGTCGCAAAAATAATTCCAAAGACTGATTGGTGCGTTCACACTGCCCATTGGTCTGGGGATGATAAGCTGTGGAGAACTGAAGAGTAATGCCCAGGCGTGAACAGAACGCTCTCCAGAATTTTGAAACGAATTGTACCCCACGATCAGATACTATATGTGAGGGGGAACCGTGAAAACGGAAAATCTCTCGAAGAAAAATAGGGACCAAATCTGAAGCAGAAGGAAGCTTGGGGAGGGGAATGAAATGACCTTGTTTAGTAAAGCGGTCTACAACTACCAAAATGGTAGTACAGCCCTGTGAAACCGGAAGATCTACTACAAAGTCCATGGCTACATGAGTCCAAGGACGAGATGGAATAGGGAGTGGGCATAAAAGTCCCCACGGACTATGCCGGGGGGTTTTGGACCTAGCACAGACGTGACAGGCTGCCACAAAGTCATGAACATCCCATTTGACAGATGGCCACCAAAACTGACGCAAAAGTAGTTCCAAGGTCTTCTTGATGCCAGGATGGCCTGCTACGGCAGACTCATGAAAAAACTGTAGAATCTCCACCCAGAAGCGAGGAGGAACAAATAGAGTATGGGGAGGTTGTGATGGAACCGGGGGTTGTTGCAAAGATCGAATTTTTTCAAAGGTAGAAGCAGAGATTGCCGTAATGAAGCAATCTGGCGGAAGAATGGGTGAGGGAACTGCTGGAGGGCTGGAGTCAAAGAGCCGCGATAAGGCATCAGCCTTAGTATTTTTGGATCCAGGGCGATATGAAATAATGAAATTAAATCTTGTGAAAAATAACGCCCACCGCGCCTGTCTGGGATTCAGACGTTTGGCGGATTCAAGGAACTGCAGATTTTTGTGATCAGTGAAGACAATGACGGGAGTAGAAGAGCCCTCCAAGAGATGTCGCCATTCTTCAAAGGCCAGCTTGATAGCGAGTAACTCTCTGTTCCCAACATCGTAATTCCTTTCAGCGTCTGAGAACTTCTTAGAGAAAAAAGAGCATGGATGAAGTCTGGAGGTCTCTGGATGTCTTTGAGAAAGAACTGCCCCTGCCGCTAATTCCGAAGCGTCCACCTCCACAATAAATTGCCTGGCAGGATCCGGGAACTGTAGAATCGGGGCTGAAGTGAACGCCGTTTTCAAGAAATTAAAGGCGTGGATGGCAGATGCGGGCCAATGTTGCGGATCAGCTCCAGGTGTAGTTAACACTGTAATGGGTGCAATTATGCGAGAAAAATTGCGGATAAACCTCCTGTAATAATTGGAGAATCCAATAAAACGCTGAATAGCACGTTTATCCGTAGGAAGGGGCCACTGAGTAACTGCTAAAACCTTTGCTGGATCCATCTTCAGTCCTTCTTTAGATATGATGTACCCCAGAAAGGAGGTCTGATGTTTTTCGAATTCACATTTACGAAGATTAGCGAATAAAGAATTCTCTCGAAGTCTGGACAACACCAGTCTGACCTGGGTTCTATGTGTTTTCAATTCGGGTGAGTATATCAAAATATCGTCAAGATAAACGATGACGTAAGAAGACAGTAGATCTTGAAAGATATCGTTAATGAAGCCCTGGAACACCGCCGGGGCGTTACACAGCCCGAACGGCATTACCAGGTACTCGTAATGGCCATGGCTGGTATTGAAGGCCGTCTTCCATTCGTCACCATGTTTAATCCTTATCAAGTTGTAGGCTTCCTGTAAGTCGATTTTAGTGAAAATAGTGGCTCCTCTTAATTGTTCCAGGAGCTCCGGGATCAAAGGAAGGGGGTACCCGTTTTTAACAGTAATTTTATTTAGGCCCCGGTAGTCGATACAAGGACGGAGGGACCCGTCTTTTTTCTTCACAAAAAAAAACCCTGCCCCTGCTGGGGAAGAGGAAGGCCGGATAAATCCTCTAGAGAGGTTTTCCTGAATATAGATCTCTAATGCTTCCTTCTCAGGAGGAGATAATAAAAAGGCCCGGCCCTTAGGAGGAATGGTCCCTGGGAGGAGGTCTATAGAACAATCCGAAGCCCTGTGAGATGGTAACTGTAGAATCTGACCCGTGGAAAAAACATCTTGGAAATCACAGTAGGCTTCTGGTAGAAGATCCACAGAAGCAAGAGGAGTGCAAGCCACGGTATTGGGGACTGGGTGAATTTTAGGTATACAGGAATTCAAACAGACAGAACTCCAAGAGATAATCTGATCCTTCTGCCAATCAATGGTAGGATTATGTTTCTTTAACCAAGGCAACCCCAGGATAACCGGTGTGCAAGGAGCGGAAATCAAGTCAAAAATGATGGTTTCTGAATGAAGAACTCCTGTAGTAACGTGAAGAGGAGTGGTTTCCAGTAGGACCAAACCCTCCCCCAATGGTTTGCCATCAATGGCAGATACTAATAAAGGAGAGGATTTTAAACGATAGGGAATCCGGTGGTTCTTAGCCCAAGTAATATCAAGAAAAATTCCTGCTGCCCCAGAATCGATGAATGCCATGGTAGAAATGGACCCAATAGTCCACTGAAGATACACAGGAACCAGGAGTCTAGAAGAATCTTTCGGGAGGTCCTCAGAATTACTTAGGGAGTGACCTCCTGCCCTCCCTAAGTTGAAGAGTTTCCCTGACGCGGGCGGGAAGGGCGGGTGGGACATTGGCGTAAGAAATGGCCCTTGCCTCCACAGTACAGACAGAGGCCCATAGTGCGGCGGCGAAGTCGTTCAGTCTCTGATAACTTGGACACGCCCCCAATCTCCATTGGTGTCTCAGGGGAACCATTATCCAGAGGGGTGGGATGGGTAGGGGAAAAGATTCGTGGACGCCGGGTATTATCTTTCTCCATCTGGCGTTCAGTAAGCCTTCTGTCTATTTCCAGACATAGCGCAATTAACTCTTCCAAAGAATCAGGCAAATCCCGGGTAATTAGTGCGTCCTTAATCCTTTCGTTCAGTCCTCTACGGAAGGCTGCCTTCAAGGCCCCCTGATTCCAATCCGTTTCATAAGCCAGGGTTCTAAATTCAATGGCGTAGAGATTAAGGGGTCGTGACCCCTGGCGTAAGTCAGATAGCGAGACCTCAGCTGCTGCTCTTCTGCCTGGAACATCAAAAACTAGTCGAAACATCCTTAAGAATTCGTCGATGTCTTGAAGGAGGGGGGAGTTTTGTTCCACCAGCGGAGAGGCCCACGCCAGGGCCTTCCCTTTCAGAAGCGAGATTATAAAAGATACACGAGAAGAGTGAGTACTAAAAAACTGTGGGGAGTTGTTGAAGTGAAGTAGACATTGATTAAGAAATCCTCTGCATTCAACATCGACTCCTGAGTACTTATCTGGTAAAGGAAATTTGGGAGCTCTTCCAATGTTGGGACAGGCTGCAGTTCCAGATTCAGTAGAAGTAGAGGACTGTGGAGGTGGACTGGTAGTTGCTGCTCTGGGGGGGCTTGGACGTTGAAGTAATTCTAGGATAGTGTCCATCTTCTGTTCTAAACTCCTAAGATGGCTCTCATGGGAGGAGAGAATCTGTTCCTGCTGGTCTTGTCTCGCTTTTAACTGAGCCAACTCTGCAGGATCCATGTCTTGGCTCGATTATTCTGTCACGGCTCACCCAAGGGACCAGGCGTGAAGCTGGAGAGCGGCGCTGGGGTACGATGCTTGAGACCGGTGACAGCCGCCCCTGCCTCCTTGCTGCGGCCGAAGCCGAGTTAAAGGTGCTGGCCGCGAAGCCAGATGTCCGATCCCAGTTGAGCCGGGACCCTGACCAGGATGGAGGCAAGGAAGAACTGTACGAGCCTGATCCCCAAGGTGGAGAGGAAGGATCCTTGAGCAGAGTAAACAGAACTGAGAAGGAGGAACCAAAGCCCAAAGAACAGAAGACTAAGAGACCCAGAGCACCCCTCAAGCTGGGACGGAAACCCAACAAGACCCCTACCGCAAGCGGACTAGAACCGAGACCACCAGGTACTGCAAGGACACAAGGTCCAGAAGCGGTGGAAGGAAACCACCCAGAACCGGGCTAGATCCTACCCAAAGAACCTGACAACCCCCTCCAGGGCCCCGAAGTTACCCCAGGCACAGTCAGACTAGGCCCTCCAAGACCAGAAGACCCTCGCTCCTGATCCCCAAAAACTAGGACCACCCCAGCCTCCTCCAGGACCAAAGATGCCCACCCAGCACACCTCAGCCCCCACAAGAAACCCAAAGAACTCACAGGCTTGCCAGGAAACCCTCAAGCCACAGGGAAGTCTCCATACAGACCCTAGGCCCCAATAACCACCCTGGCCTAATCCAAATCTGAATCTGGCCTGGATCTCCCCAGGTGGGGAGTATCCAGCCAGAAGAGCAGAATCCCACTCCCTCTCTCCCCTGAGCGGACAAAGGACACCCCCGGGGGAACACCACCCAGAGCGGCAGGGCACACCCGGGAGAGGACCAGAACAGCCACCTAAAGAAACACCCCCGGCAGCGGGGAATACCCGAAGGCCGGAGCCCCGGATAGGCCGCCGCAAGGAGGACCCCCCGGCGGCGGGGAATACCCGAAGGCCGGAGCCCCGGATAGGCCGCCGCAATGAGGAGGAGGCAGGCCGCGAGAGAGAGAGAAGCAAAGAGGGGCGGACGGCGCCAGGAGACTTAAGGTGGAATGCACCGCCAGGAGCCAGAGAGAGAAGCCCAAAGAGAGGGTAGAGACCGAAGCCAGTGCGAACGCGCCTGGCCTCCAGCGAAATGGGCCCACAGAGGAAAGGCAGAGGCCAGAGCTGAGGTGACCGGAAAAGGCACAGCCAAGGAAGCGGGACCAACAGGGAAGACCAGAAGCAGGGACGACCGGGAGAGACTTACCAGATGCAACCAAGGAGCGCAGCGGGCCGACAGGACCAGGGAGAGGCAGACCGGAACAGCAGGCACCAGGACGGAACAGGAACTGAGTCAAGGAACCACGATAGGAACCGGAAGGGGAACGCTAAGGGCACGAATAATCGAGCAAGGAAGAGACTGCCAGAGCGGGTTAAATAACCCAAGATCCCAACAGACAGGATTTACAGGTAAGTAAGCCTAGGAGGGTCAAAAAAAAACAGTAAAGCAGGCCTGACAGCAATGCATCGGATACCATCATGACAACCAGACAGTCATGTCAACAACTTCAAAATCTTGCATTGTACGGGATAAAACTAAAAAGATAGAGATGAATAACGGTTGAATCGTACTGAAGATCTGCTAAAAATATATATATGTACACAGGAATAAAATGGTCTAATATCTATGTGGATATGCACCTCTTATATGTGTACAAATATAGTCTACCAAGATATAAAACCAGAGATTGGGTTTATATCTTGGTAGAATATATTTGTACACATATAAGAGGTACTTATCCACATAGATATTAGACAATTTTTCTTTCTGTGTACATTGTACGGGATAGTAATGGTTAATATCACCTTGATGTAATATTGTAGGCATTCTAAAAAGCTGCAGATTCCAGCTGTTTGACCAGACGGAGGCTCTTCAACAGAGCTAAATTTTGCTATTTAGAGATGCATACCCCACTGGAATGGTCCACAAGGTGTGCCTGGTTTGCAAGCACACTCTGTAGACCATTCTAGTGAAGTATTTATTTCTAAATAGCTCATTTTGGTTCTGCTGAAGAGCCTCCGTCTGGTCAAATGACTGGAATCTGTAGCTGTCTCATAGGGTGCTGACTTGACTAAAACAGACAGGAAGGGTTAAGTTTACCAAGTGATATCTGTCAACCATAAGGGTTTGAGAGATAATATTTACATCAATCCACATCTTTTTAGAATGCCTACAATTTTATATCAGTATGAAATTAACCATTACTATTCCTTTAATCCTGTCATTGTTACGTTTAATAATCACACCATCTCATTTACCCACACAGCTTATGAGCATCAAGCACAGCAGGAGCCCATGGAGAAGTCAGTACCCAGTGAGGAGTATACAGAGTAGGGGACCAGCCGGTGGTCACCGTACCCACCATCAACACCTGCTCAAACGTCTGCTTCACCTGCTCCAAAACCTGCTGCACCAACTGCTCAACCTGCTCCAACACCTGCTCAACCTGCTCCACCACCTGCTCAACCTGCTCAAACACCTGCTGCACCACCCCAGTACAGTGCCGGGATGCTACAGGAAGACAGGTGGATGCATCCCATCACCTCTACGAGGTTCTACCCTCTAGCAGCAGCGGCACCACCAGCAGGGAGGCAATGGCTTCCAGGGACAATGGCCACCCCTCAATATGGGCCATATGTAGAGCAGATGGACCTGCCCTCATGGATGGCTCCCCAGCATGGGCCCAGGTATGATCCAAGGTGGGGGCCAACACCTACCAGTGGCCAAGGTATGACCCTTGGCCACTGGATTACCAACACCTGGGCCTGATTGGGGAGCCCCAGCACCCTGTACTGAGGGAGAGCTTTATCCCACCACCACCACCACAGACATCATATGGCAGCTGTGAGTCCCTAGATGTGATGGGCACATGCACATCATCTGCAGCAGCCTCTCCACCAGCGGACTCAGCAGCAGCAGCAGACACAGTAGCAGCAGCAGAAGATACAGCAGCAGTAGCAGAAGACACAGCAGCAGCAGCAGACACTCCACCAGCAGCAACCACAACACCAGATTGACCAGGCACATCCACCACCAGCAGTACACGCATGAGGGGGATGGAGGTGGAGTGCATGGTGTTCCAGGGGAGGTTAATCTGATAATTCCAGTGGGCCAACAGGAACCTGGGTGCAAAGGGTGACCAGGCAGTCAGCCAGGCCATCCACCTCTGGCACCTATTTGAAGGTCCCCCCCCCAAAAAAAAAAAATGCCCAACTTGTTATTTTCACCCTTAATAAAAAAAACCCATTGTCCTTTTGAATTCTGTCTGGTATGCTTTGTGTTTAGTGATAGATTGGGAGGCAGCGATGTCTCCATTGCATTGCCAAGCAATGCAGTGAACACAACTTCAGCCTAGGTAACATGTTTGTGGGATCTTACAACATGGGTTCTCACACACCGCTGTACAAATTCAACTGGCACCCCATCCCTGGAGGCAAATAACATGACAGTGTTATATGGCCATGATGTTGGTTGAATTTGTACAAAACATACTCCTTAGCACAACAGCTGGTGCAACACTGTGAACATTCATCTGCATCAATTGTTTTGTTTATGGGGTTAAACAAACAAACAGCTATTTGATTTAGCAGAGAACTAACAAGCAGGACAGATGGAACATGCAGCAAAATAGTCTTTGATTCAAACTCTTATTGTGAAACTGACTTACTGGGGAACCCAATGTGCTACACATTGAAACCCTAGGGTAAGCATTGGGTCCTCCAGTAAGTGAATTTCACAATAAGAGTATGAATCACAGCCTAACTTACTGGAGAACCCAATGTTCACCCTAGGATTTCAATGTGTAGCACACACATTGAAACCTTAGGCTGGGCATTGAGTTATCTAGTAAGTTGTGTTGCTGTTTTACTAAGGTTGTAACAGACTTCACCAGTGATAACACTTGTCCACTTAGTCTGGTTGTTTGTTGATGTAGTCCATGTACCGAGATATGTCAAACTAAAGCAATCTCAGAACATTGATTACTTTGAGTAAAACAAACCATGGACATGAAATCAGTGTGGAAGTATGTCCTCTGTATCACCTCTTTATCACTCACAACACACATCAGTGTATCACCACCATCATCTCTTTGCATGAATACATCACAGAGTCCACTCACGGCCAAACAAGTAGTGAACTCCTGCAATGTAGTTTATGCCTTCCCATGTATGAGGGATACTCTAGCCATGAGTGTGGTTCCACATTGAGACAGGTCTAATCCAACATTTATTCATACAGGCACAGATAGAATAGTGATGGTTCTCCTTTATTGTGTCTCAAACTACAGTACAACACATGTGTTTTCTGGATATATTACATATATATGCATTGAACACTTGTATGAGCACACAAAAGGTACATTTAAACTAAATATGAATACTTTAGAAATGCTACTGAACTGCTCATGTGTTGTCCACAAAGTTTGTTAGCTCTGTAGATGAGCATTCTTACTGTACAGGTTTGATACCTCGATGTTAGTACATGAATTCGTGTCTTGTGTGGATAAGTGAATGTTCCAGTAGAGGTTGCTGTGAACATCAGGTCAGACATTGCATCACCAACACAGTCAGTTGAAACATCAAGAAATGAGCTTCATGGAAGTGTTTTCAAGGCTTCATGAAACAAATTAATTTGGGCTGCCACTGTGAGAGTGACAGTGGCAGCCCAATTTTATTTATTTCATGGAACTATTAGGACATATTTGTTGATGTGTGTATTTATGTCAGGGGCACATATCACTGCACACACGCAGGTCAGCATGATGTCCCTGGAGATCTGATCCACGTTTCATGACCTCTGTGTTGTGTAACAATACCACTGTAGATCCATCCCTCTGCTGCTCATCTCAGCTCTAGCAAACTACAGGTCCCATGTTGACTCCAATGGCCCTTTAACCCCTGATGTGACAGAGTGTTATCCAATGCATTGCATTGGATGACACTTTTTCACTACAAGGGTACCATGGTTGCTATGGCTATGATCATGGCAAATCACGTTAGTTGCTGTTAATCTAGCCCTGGAAGATGTTGAACATGGGTTATGTGTTGTACCTTGGTTCTGAAGATGGTTTTGGAATCCCCACACACAATATGTTACATCCATGGTATGCATGATGTTTGAGGCCATACTACTGCCAGCGTCAGGGATGTGTCATTGATCCTGTGGGGTGAAACAGAACGTCATGTGCGGTGTGGTTAGTGTGTTGGCGCCAATTCACAGGGTTGATAATGGACATGCATGGATTGTGTGAATGCCTGTCTCATACTCACAGCTGAAGTGGTCCCTGATGAGCCTGTTTCTCATCTGCGCCCCTCTCAGAGTCTCCTCATCATGGCCAATGTCCACGGGCACTTCAGGTATGGGGGGCCTGGATATCATCCACCACCCTAGTGTCCACTGCGATGTTGTGCAGTACTGCACATGCCATTATGATGTTACACACTTTTCCTGGGGCATACTGCAGTGCTCCCCCCGTGTGCTCCAAACATCTGAATTGGGCCTTGAGGAGGTCGAAGGTCCTCTCAGTGGCATTCCTCATCCTTCCATGAGCCTGGCTGTATCGCTCCTGGGCATCTGTTTGGGGACTGGTGACCGGGGTGAGGAGCCATGGTTTGCAGGGAGCACATGTTGTGTGAATGATGTTTTCTGAGGTGGACATACTAGCTGTGAGTCAGGAGCATGGTGAACAGTGTTGTGTGTACACCTGTGGATGTGGTGTGATTTAGTATTGTTAACTCACCCAGAAGTCATCTTCCTGTATAAGTTCCATTCTCAACGTCTCTGTGTACTGAGAAGTTTTGGAGAATGTAGGAATCATGACAGCTCCCAGGATACTTTGCACAGACATTCATAATCCTCAAGTTGCTGTCACATACCATCTGCACGTTCATGGAGTGGACGTTTTTTGCGGTTGATGAAGATATGTGCATCATGTGCTACAGCTTTGATATGGACATGTGTGCAATCTATTTCACCCAAGACCCTGGGCATGCCTCCCCTTGCGTAAAAGCCCTGCTTCAGATGTGTCCACTCCATGTTGGTGGTGGGAAAATGTATATAGCTACTGGCCTTGCTTTTGAGGGCTGGCAAGACCTGGGCCAGCACCCTGGAGAATGTGGCCTGTGACATGACAGATGCGTAACCTGCAGTCGACTGGAAGATGCCACTTGCCATGAAGTGTATGGCAGAAAGGAATTTTTGTGAGCCAGATAGGGCATGGTTGTGGATGTAAATCGGATCCACCTGATCCCTGATGACCTAATACAGGGCAATGATGCGGCCTCAACCTGTAGAGATCAATCTCCTCATCATTGGTCATTCCAAAGAGGGTGACCCTTGGGTGGTATACCCTGGGCCTTGGCAGTCGTCTATTCATCCTCCGCTGCACCAGGGGTCCCTGTGGCAGCTGGGGAGCATCCTATTGCTGGGGAGCACCCTGTTGCTGCAGCTGTGCATCTGCAGGCAGGTGCTGTCCTCCAGGTGGGGATGGGCTCCTGTGTGACTGTTGAGCCAGAGCCTCCTCACTTGCAACAGGTGAAGGCTGTTGATCAGGTGTGCATGGGGGTTGCTGGTGTTCACTAGCTCTCTCCCTTGAACACCTTCTCCGCAGTCTTTGCATCAATATGTAACCCAACATACTGATTGTTCTCCCTCTCTATCTCTCTCCCTGAGTGGAAAACAAGCCACAGGAGAGTGTGGTGAGCTGTCCCTTTAAGTACCTGGTAGGGCGTTGTGTAGGTGTGGTGATGAGGTGAGTGCTGACCAATGGGAAGGTGTTTGTTGTCCAGGTAAGTGTTTGCAGGTGTGTCTGTGTTTTAAAATGTGTTGTGTTCTGATTGCTGTGTCTCTGTTAGTTGCGGGTGTGAAGTTGTGGGGTGCAGTTTGTGTCTCGATTGTTGGGTGATGTTGTACAGGTGAGCTTGTTTTGTATTGGCAGGTGTCCGTGTTGTGTGATAACCCCCATTGTTCCGTGCCATGTTGTGTTGGTGTTTTTTTTTTGAAGGCATTGTCTCTGAGGTGTTGCTTGGTTGTTGTTTTGTGTGTGAGAGTGATTTGTGTTGCATGGGCATGTTTTTTGTGTTATTTTGGCATTGCATGGGTTTACATGCTTGTGCGGTAAGCAGTTTGTCTGCTTTCCTATGTAACAGGTTTTTTTTTTATCGTTAAGTGTCTAACGGCTAAGAAAACTGGGTCTTAACTTTTGCCCGTCAACTGTATCTTTTGTTTTGTTGTTAGCAGAACCGCACTCCTTTAAATTGCTCTGGGGAATCTTGTTCCATGAGTCTCCATGCATGTAAGATTATCAGCCATAAGGATTATAAAACTGCTGTTAGCTGTTCTTAAGAAGAACCTTAAAATGGCTTACTGCACGTTAAAACACGCAATGGTCATTTTCTTTTCTAACACCTGCCTTTGAACCTACACCTGTCATGGGTATGTCCCTGACTTCCTGGCTCAGGAACCTGTGAATGTTGTCTTGTCTTCTCTTATCAGTCTTAAAGGGATAGTAATGTTTTGTAATTAAAGTATAATCGAGTTGTCTTACTTTTTATAACGATGTGTAGCAATAAAACCTTATAAAATCTGGTCATCGAACCATACAGATCGCAATGACAGACAATCTTCACTCTTTCATTTTTAAGGAAAAGCCTGATGAAAGAGGGCAGGTTTGTACTTACGCTGGAAGAAGATCGTCTCTCTTCCAGTTCTATCTGGATCAGCTTGTTGAGGCTGCTGAGGTAGGTAGAAGGGGAGGGAGGGTGGAACTTTATTAGAGAATAAATGTGAAACTGCAAAGAAGACTTGAATGTACTTTACTGAAACATTATTATCCCTTTAATTCACTGAAGCTTCATATAAGCTCTCTTCATTCATTATAATGGGAGCCTGAAGAATGAAGATACGATATAAGTTAATCTATTGATTGTTTTGGTTCTTTGCGTATGTCCCTCTTATCTGGAATCTACTGGCACTGATTCATGTGTATTGTTGCCTGGCTTGCACTCTCTGTTATCTACATATGATGTTGGTTTGTAAATGTTTCTAGCTGCCCTGACAAGGATGTGTACTCTGTAACATTGCAAGGGATATTAACCCCTGCACTGCCTTTCTCTTTACTGCAGCTATTCTCCCCACTTGGGGGACTGTCACCTTAAGGATGTGGGCTTTTGTGTTGATTTGCTCACTATTTCACAATATTTTACGATTGTTTTACGCTTATTCTTTAATTTTGATGTATTTGGATATGGCCCCTTTAAAACTGGATGTCCACTTGGCAGCTGTTATGGATTACACACACACACACACACATACACACAGACATACAGTGCTTCTGTGGAACAAATCAAGCTTCAGGTTGCACCTACAAGGCTGTGGGTGCTCCCTGTGATGTACACTATCGTACAGATTTCATGTCCCTCCCCCGTTACCATTTCTTCCTGTCCAGAGTTCCACAGGATATGGATCCAGGATGTCTATTGTGCTAGACAGGCAAATGTTGATCCATGTTCCTTCTCAGGATTTTAGTCCAATCACTTTGTGGTTCCCAAACAAAAAGACAATGAATGCTGTCCTAGTCTAGACTTAAATTGTTTGGTGCTGGCTTTACAGTTCAAGGTGGAGTCTTTGTGCTCTATCATTGTGGATATATGTCCAGGGAGTTTCTAGTTTTCTTATCCTTGAATGATGCTTATCTACACATCCATAGATCATCAACTCTTCTCCTTTTAGCCTAGCATCTGATCAAAGGGTTTCCACAAAGGTCACATCTGCTTTGGTGGCTCACATCCATGCTTAGGGGATCTCCTTGACTCCCTACCTAGACCTCTTTTAATTCAAGGCTCCTTCAGAGGTAATCTTCCTGTGCTCCATTCTGGAGTAGCATGGTTGGGTGCTCAGTTTCAGGAAATCTTTTCTGCTTCTGTCCCAGGTCCTTCATTTTCTTGGCATGAGATCTGATACCCTCCAAGGGAGGGTATTTCTTCCACATGACAAGATTATTGACCATGAAATACCCTAGCCCTCAGCGATGGTGTGGGAGTACACAAAGGTACTAGATTACCTGGACTTTGCTTAGAAGACCGTTCCGTTTGTTCAATTCCATACACAATAATTGCAACTGGACATTTTCACGAATTGGTCCAGTAATCAGGCTCATCTGTCTTGTGTTGTGTCTCTGTCCCTTTGGACAAAAGAGGACCTTAGCTGGTGCCTTCAGCAGTCTGATCTAACTCTGGGACATAGGAATGGGAGAAAGTTGTCGCCATGTTCCTACAAGATATGTCGCAAAAACCATGATGTTATCCGCTTTTTTGTGGCAAAATCCGCTTTAAAACTAGCACTTAAAATTTTCACCAAATTTTCACCAACTGGCCAAAATCTTTTGCCATTTTTTCAATGGCTAGAAAGTTTCCACCCATTGATTTATGTTGTTTCGCATTTCGGAAGGCAGACACAATAGAAGCAGTTACAGAGCGAGATAAAAGTGCTGTGCTGTTCTGCTTAGAAATTTTGGAAAAATTGAGGCAGGAAAGGCTCATATTGACTGCTATCACTATGAGCAGGGTGAAAAATAATCAATGGAGGAGCTGAAAGGACATATGTGTCCACTGAGTCTGAGGAGGAGGAAGAAAGGACCACTACTGAACCAATGCTGTCCAGTCCCTCTAAATCACCCCAAGGTATCTTAGGGAATTTAGTGGGAAGAGAGGAGAAAAGGGAAGGGAGGGAGAAAAGGGAAAGGGAAGGGAGGGAGAAAAGGGTAATACTAGTGAGAGCAGGACAGGTCAGTGGCTGTGCCTGCTGCTAGATGTGCTGCCTCTGCTGACACAGTTGCTGCCCCTGTTGAAACCAGTGCGATGCCTGCTGCCAGTGCTGAACCTTCTGCCACCAGTGTTGAAACTGCTGCCACCAGTGCTGAAGTTGCTAGTGTGTCTTGTAATACTCAGGAAGGGAGAAGGAGAAAATGATGCCAAGTGTGACAGCAGGGGACCCTCTGTCCCATTGCTCATCACCTCCTCCATGCAGCAGTGAGATGTCTGTAATAGAGCAGCAGCATGTAGGGACTAGTGGTGGTGGTGGTGATGATGATGGTGAAGAAGCTTGGGTGGAAGAGACATTGATGACCTGTTTAGCAGAAACTGAGAAGGAATGGAGACAGCGATGAGGATGGGCATCACCACCACCACTAGTAGGCAGCTTTTGGAATTTGCGTAATTTGCAACTGCTCTAATTCCTGCTGCTGCTGAGATGCAAGGGAAGAAGGATGCTGAGGAGCAAGCTAGTGTGCCCCAGACCACCGCGGACAAAGTGGGAATGGGGTCAACAAATGATGTGGGACTAGGACAGGTTCCACTTGCCAGTGCCAGCAATACTCCTGGTCCTAGTTGCAGTGCTAAATCTGAGGCAGTAGCAGCAACATTATCCGCTGCCACAGAAAGTGAAGGGGAATGTGGAGGACAAGAAGAAAGAGGTCATTCTTCTCCACCTGTTCCCTATCACTCCCCCCCCAGAAGTCATGGGTGTTGGACTATTATTCTCTTCCAGCAGGCCAGTGCAGTCATCATCAACAATGGTACAGTGCAAAATTTGTGACAATTTAGTAAAAAGGGGAAAGGAGGGAACACACCTTGGCACAACCTCCCTGATAACACACATGAAACACAGACACCATGACAGTTATGTCAAACATGTTAAAGCCAATCACCCAATTACAGAAATCTAGCACCACTGTTACTGTACCCCCTGACTCTCCAGAAAGGCACCAAGAGGCAAGGTGGAGATCAAAGAGGAGGAAGAAATATGAAACCCATACAGACACTGTAAGTTTCATGATGAGCAAAATAACTAGCTCGCCATCACCATAACCTTCTTCCTTTAGGGTAACAACCAAATCTCCTGCCAGTCCATCTCATTCATCGTTACATCCCCTGCCAAATGATAGCCACTCTGTTAATGTTAGGATATGGCAGTTCAGTTTGTCTCTACCCATTGCACACTGTGTGGTGCACTGACCACACATGCCAGTGTGGTGGAGGAGAATCAATACCAGGTCATCAGGTGGCATCTGAGGAAATTCCATCCCATAGAATATGATAGGATTGTGGCAGGGAGGGTTCATCATTCCTGTTAAACTGTCAGCAAGTTCTCATGTGTCCTTAGCGGGGTCTGGACAACGGGTATAGTGACAGCGGCAGTACTTGGGTACTGGTGTCATGGTGTTTTTTTAACATTATATACATATCAGCTGGAGAGCCTTTTTTGTTTCATAAGTATGCAGGAAAACACAATGTTCATTGATTTTTTTTTAAAAAAGAAAACCTTATTACCATAGAAAACATTTATATTTTTAACCATAGAATGAGAGCGGGGAGACTACCTCATTGCTTAGTAATATGATGGATTCCCCTTTGGCATTCAAAGGGTTAAACAATGAAATGGTTACAGTAAAATTTATGTTACATTGTTATACTTATTTTTAAGTTCTGTTCTTGATTGCACTTCAAAGTTTGCTTTCTGTTACAATGGTGCCATCTTTTGGAGATATGTTATATTGCAACTCTTCAAAAGTCTGTTGGTTTACCTGCAATATGGTGTGAAACATAACAAGACTGATGCTACATAACATGTGTTAATGCTTCTATGATATTCTGTATGGAATATACTGTGTACAGAGTTCTGATACCACTGTAGGAACTGAGTCTGATGCACTAAGAGGACTGAAGCTATTCTGGGTCAATGGGAATCTGAGATATATTTATGTGTGCACCAAAGCACTTGCTTTGCTTCGTACTTGCTCAAATTCTTGGTCATTTAGTATCAAGTGGAATCTATTCAAAAAATTTTTTGGTCAGTCTACCATTAGATCGTCTTGTTATGTGGCCTGCCCGTTTCCATTTCAGGCACTTTACTCTTTCATTTACATCATAGACCTTTGCTGATGAATCCACACACAATTTATTTGGTCTCTTTTTCTTATGATTAGAATTTGCAGATACATACTTCTCTGTATGGTTTTAACATTCAGTGTCTAGGTTTAACAGCCACACTTAAGGACTGGGAGGACACACTGGTCAAAAACCTTTCGCTTGAGGTAGAGTGGTAAATTTTCTTAAAGACAGTACTACTAAGTTTTGCAAATGCTATCCATCAAAATTGTATTAGTCTTTCAATTTCAACTTCTTATAAACAAGATGAAAATAGTATGGGGGAAATTGTGTCTCCTTGTCGGACCCCTTTTTCTATGTTAATCTGGTCTTTAACATGCAGTTGCATTTTCATATATTGATTGCAGGATATTGATGTACGCTCTATCTACCTTGGTTGATCGGATCCATTATTGCTTGCTTTTTCAAGTGATAGTAATACTTTTAAAAAAATATTTTATATTGTAGCCATTTAAAAACATGAAGAATGATATAAGTCTTATCTCTCAAACCTTTATGGTTTGAGAGATATTCACAAGCAAAATTTCCTCCTGAGTGACATCACTTTTCTAGCTGTCATATTTGGAATCCGGTCCACAGACCGGCTGAGGCTGTTCAGCAGAGCTGAGATCCAGAGATATAAAAATAACTACTTCATTGGAATAGTCTACAAAGTGAGCCTGGTTTGCAAGCACGCTTTGTAGATCATTGCAATGAAGTAGTTATTTTTATATCTCTCGATCTCGGCTCTGCTGAACAGCCATCTGCTGCTCTGCAGACCGGATTCCAAATTTGATCACTAAATGGCAGACTTGACCATTTTTTCACTGAGGGGGAAACTTTAGTTGTGAATATCTCTCAAACCATAAAGGTTTGAGAGATAAAACTTATATCATTTTTAATGTTTTCTTAAATGGCTACAATATAAAATATTTTTTTTTGGAAGTATTACTATCCCTTTCACTGAGTCAAAGGCCTTTTTGTAGTCAAAATAGTCATTATGGTGCTCTCTAACTTGTTGCACTGTCTGGATGTGGTCCATTGTACTGAAAACACTCCTGAAGCCTGCTTATGCCATAAGTTGTGATGTGTTAAATATTATGTTAATTATTATGTCCTTTCTTCTTGATAGTACTTTTGTGAAAAGTTTGCAGACCATTGACAATAGGCAACACAATGTAGTGATTAGACAGTGCTTTCTCAATATTCGTAGTATTTTTCAATAGCTGGCTAGAGTCTATCTTCAGGTTTGTTGATCTTATCATTTTCTTTCCTTTTTGAAGTCAATTTTGATTTTTGCTCTCACTAGAATATGGTCACTTCCAAAGTTAAAGTGATTTAAGACTGAGCAGTCAGTGAAAATTGTTTTATTATTTGCAAGTGTGAAGTCAATTTCAATTGTATTACCATTAGGGCTTTACCATGTCCATTTTCTGTGGGCCTTTTTCCTGTAGAATTAATTCATGATGTACAAATGTTATTCTCCAGCAAATTCTTTTACCAGTTCCATGTGGTCTGATTGATTTTTTTTCCATTTTTAATCTTACCAATTCTTGTACTGAAATCTCTTATTACAAATTTGTAGTGGTAATATGGGGCCAGGTCTTGCAGTAGCAAAAGGAAAGAGAGAAAGAGTCGAGTGGAGAGAATGATGAGGTGTGGCAGGAATCTAGGTGAAATAATCTAGGCTTGGACATGTGTAGGTGAGTCTGATTAGAGGGCTCACCTTTAACCCTTTGAGTGCCAGAGGGGTAGGAAACTCATTGCTTTAGTTTTTTTTAATAAGAATGACTGCATTGGAATGATCTACAAAGTGTGCCTGGTTTGCAAGCACACTTTGTAGACCATTCCAATGAAGTAATTAGTTTTAAACAAAAACTCAATTGCAGCTCTGCTGCAGAGCCTCCGTGTCGGCCGACATGGATCTCCTGCTGACAGCTTTACAGCTGACAGCAGGAAACATCAAACTTTGAATGGAGATATCTCTCAAACCATAGCAGTTTGAGAGATATAGTTTTTTTGCATCTAATTCAACTTTTTAAGCTCTACACAATGCAAAATATTTTTTCTGGGACATTACTGTCCTTTTAAGTATGATATTAGAGGTGGTTTGACTGGGAGGCCTAATTGCACAGGGGCCCATAGACTGGCAGAAGCTACGATTGGGTAGATTTTCTTTGTGAAAACTATTAGTTTTTTCTCTTTTTTCACAAAAGTTTTCTCCTTTTCACTTATTTTAACAAATGTTTTGCCTATATTTCCTATGGGTACTACATTTCCCACTGCAATATTACTTCTTCTGAGGGCTGTCGTTTAGAAATAAGTGTCTGAAAGCAATATACGCCCTGAAAAATGTGTTAGCATGCAGAGTGCATTTGTCCTTTGCCCACAACACTAACTTCCTGCTTAAGTGACACTGGCACATATTCATGATGATGTCATGTAATAAAATAAATAAAGTACAACCTACAATATAGCAGATGTGTATTGTAGTGGTGGGAGACTGGCATGGTGTGATTTGTGTTTGTATAAATTCTTTAACATTGTCATGTTTGTGTCAAATCGCTATCCTCCTTCTCAGATTATTGATACACATTACTTATTGGACATAGCAGTGGTCCCTCCTCCTCATCTGTGCTGCTGCTAATATATTTGTCCTGGCTTTCTCTGACATGTGTGGTTTCTGATGCCTGATACTCACATGGTATGAGATGTTGATTCATTTTTAAAGTGATAGTAATACTTAAAACGTAAAAAAAAATATGTTGTACGGTTTATCCCCCTGAGTAAAACAAGAGTACTCCCACTGCTGAAAGGTGTTTCATTCAAAAGTTATTAATTTTCAAAGTTGAATTTTTTAGGTGCAATATCACAGTGGCCTGAAATTTTACAGTGGCGCTGTTGCTACACGATCCTATGGACAGCTCTGGTCCCGGGACCATAAATCTCCATAGGATGGTGTAGCAACAGCGCCACTGTACAATTTCAGGCCACTGTGATATTGCACCTAAAAAATTCAACTTTGAAAATGAATAACTTTTGAATGAAACACCTTTCAGCAGTGGGAGTACTCTTGTTTTACTCAGGTGGATAAACCCTACAACATATTTTTTTTTACATTTTAAGTATTACTATCCCTTTTAGAATGTTAGTCTCCCAACATTGCTGCTCGATAGCCGCATCCTGCTGTCATTGACAATGTAACCAGCCGCACTAAAAACCCTCTCAGACTCAACTCTTGCTGGAGGACAACGAAGGGTTTCCACTGCAATATGTGTCAATGCTGGCCACGCGCACTGCTTTGTTTGCCAGTAGTCCATGGGGTAACTGTTTCTGCCTAGAACATAGCTATCCTGCAAGTATGCAGAAACCATCTCAAATGCAGTGGGACCACTTCTGGGAGCTGTGTTTCAGTGTGTCATTTACCAACCCATACTCAGGGAGCAAGTACCAAAGAGATGTGCCACCACCAATATTGGGTTTTTGCAGCCCATTCTGAGATCCATGAATTGCCCTTTGTTCCCAGTGGGATATTTTGGTTGATGATGTAGCTGCTTCTGCTGGTTGAATTTGCTGCCTTCCTTTTCACTGTACTGTCTAGATGTTTATTGTGCCCTCACTTTCTCTCTCTTATCCTCCGCAATGCAACCCTCCACTCAATGATCACTGCAAGGATCTAACATGTCATTTACCAGCTGGAGCATGTCTGTGTGGTCATTATGGAAAGATTCCTCATCCATGCTTCTCATTTTTTTCTGCAATAAAAATATCAGTGGTAGAATTTCACTAATTTCTGCCACAATGTGACTCACCAGCATGTTTGCCTCCTCAATGGGTTTCAGCAGCTCACATACATTGCACGTGTTGCCATTGGCCAGATGACAAAAAGGCTCCTTCCAAAGCCTTCCAGTTTTGTGTGTACTTGCTAATGGCCTTATTCTGCTCATACAAATGCTCAAGCGTGTATACTGTGGAATTCCACGTGGTAGGGATCTCCATTTTCGGCTGGTGATGGGGTAGGTTGTTACGCTCTTGTATGGAATATAGAGCATTGCGTGCACTGTAGGAGTGACTAAAATGGGCACAGATTTTGTGGGCAATAGTAAGCATCTCTCTGAGGGTTTCGGATTCTGACAGGAATCTGGTCACAACTACATATAGCACATGAGCAAAGCAGGGCACATGTCCCATATCACCTATTCTCAAAGCAGCGATTATGCTGGATCCATTATTAGCAGACACAAAACCAGCTTTTAATTAGTGGGTTAAAAGCCATTCCTCTGTCACCTGCTCTAGCTTACTTAAAACATCTATGACTTTGTGGGACTGTCTCTCAGTGGTGGTGTGATGATGGTATGGGCTATCCTGCTACTGCTGCTGATGCCTTTTAACCACACTGCCAGAACCAGAAGCACTATTACTGGCTGTCACCTGATGCTATAAGCCAGTGTTGTCCACTGTTGGTGCTGGGAGGGAAACCTAGTGAGCAGTCACAGTCATATAGTCTGTGCTCTGCCCACTTGTCCACATATCTGTTGTCATGTGGATTTTCTTGTCATATGCACTTTTCAGCCCCCACTAACCACCTGCTTGTACAATTCAGGCAGAGCCATCCTGGAAAATTATCTGCGGCTTGGGATATTCCAGTGTGGAGCTACACATGACATCAGTTGTCTGAAATCTCGGTTTTCTACAAAAGAATATGGCAGCATGTCCACTGTCAACATGTTGGCAACCTTGCCATTCCACAGGCATATTTTGTGATTGTTTCGTGAAGTTTTTGACTCCTTCCCAGAAACTCAGTCAGTGTGGGTTGGCAGGACATGGCAGAAGAACCCTGTAACATTATTGCTTTAACAACATGCGTAGAGGGGGTGGTGGAGGTAGAGGCAGCATGTGTGGGCAGTCTATGACTCTTGCAATCTTCTACAGCAAAGCCAGAGTCATAATACTCCTCTGCAGCAGAAGCCATAGGTGTTATTTGGAATTAACTAATTGTTGGCAGTAGTACACTCTCTGACACATAAATAACTTCACTACTTCTTTTTTCTACCCTAGAGCCCTGGGAACTTTTTAAAGTGGTTCTGCTGCTGCTAGTTGTAACACCTTTGGCCTACTGATAGTGTGTCTCCCAGTCAGACTTGTGGTTGTGCTTCAGGTGGGATCTCATAAAAGAGGTGCTTAAGTGTGAGCCTGCTTTCCCCCTGTTCACATGTTTTTTGCACAGACAACAGATAGCAATATGATCAGCTTTAGGATCCTGAGTGAAGTATCTCCATACTGTGGACTTCATGGACTGAGGGGTTCCTGAGGTGCTGCTACTACTACTACTGGGGCAATGAGCTTCCCAGCCTAATTTACTGGTGTCGATTCGAAGACAGAGTCTGGGGACATTCCAAAAATAATTTTCCCTTTCCATGCTTTCATTTGGTTTAGCCACCAAAGAAGTTCCTCTCTGGCATCTATGGATAATGGAACTAGATCAGAATAACCGACACCTCTGTGGAGATGCAGAATTTTTAGTCTTTGGAAGGCACGATAATGGAGTGGGCCTGTAAAGTTAGCTTGAACAGAGTCTGACAGGAGTCCCACTATTCTCATTAGAGGCCAGGAGGCTACCCAGGCTGAGTATATGTAAATGCTCATATTAAAGGGGATCTATCACCCCTTTACAACTTTGTGTAAATAGCTTTCTTGTATAGCGAATATGCATTAAAGTTTATTCTTTTTTGTTTTTTAAAAGCGCTTGTTTGCAGAAATTAGAAGAATAAATAGAGCCCCGTACTTACTTCCGGGCAGGCTGTTTTTACCTCATCCTTTCCGCAGCCTGCCGCTCTGCCTCTCTTTATCCAGCCTCCTCCGATGACAGAGGCTGTCTGTCTGTAAGATGGAGCATTCTCATTGGCAGAGATCAATTTGTGGCCAATGAGAGAGCTCCAGCTTACAGACAGACAGCCTCCATCATCAGAGAAGGCTGGATAGAGAGAGGCAAATAGGTAGGCTGCAGCAAGGATGAGGTAACTGCAGTCTGCCCGGAATTAGGTGCGGGGCTCTATTTATTCTTCTAATTTCTGCAATCAAGCTTTTAAAAAAAAAAAAAAAAAAAAGAAAAAAAAAGAATAAACTTTAATTCATATTCACTATATAAGAAATCTATTTACACAAAGTTGTAAAGGAGGGATAGAACCCCTTTAACCATTTGGAGCAATGCACTGGGTACCCTCTGCATGCAAGGGTTAATTTTTTATGGGAATAGAACCAAAAACTAACTGATTTAGGTGGGAGGAGGAAGTTGTTCCAGAAACAATGGTTGGAGTCACATGGGAGCAAGTTTAGTATCTGAAGGAAGGAGAGGAAAGTGGGTTGGCACATGTAAGAGGGAATTGTAGAAGCACTTGAGGAAAGAGCATGAGTGAAGTTTAGAAAGAAAGAGATGGTAAAGCACTGAAAAGGGGCAAAGAGGGGACGTAGCAAGCGCATATCAGAAGAAAGGGTAAGACTGTGAAAAACAAACTGACCTGAGCAGAGAGTGTGAGGAGAGAACAAGACAGGAGAGGGAGGATGAGAAACAGGGTAGGAGGGTAAGCTGTACCATGGGAAATGGCGCTGAAGGCTGCTAAGCAGACCTGTAGGCTCTGAAAACCAGAAGAATGAGATGAGTGCAGGGGAGGATACTGGAGGGGGAAGTGAGAAGAGAGAGGGGAAGGTAAGAGGAGAATGGGATAGAATAGGATAGAAAATAGTTTAGACAACTGAAAAGGAAAGGAAAAGAAAAATGGAAGGGGGAAGGTCGGGTGGGTGCTACCACTAGAACCACATAGTGTAAGCTACAGTATGCAAATCTGAGTGCGGAGATAGGTCTGCAGGAGTTGAAGAAAGAACATGAATGATTGAGTACAACCAACTTGAGTTCACAATGGATGTGATAGGCAGGTCTCCAGCCTCTCCCACAAATCAGGCATATCCTTTTATATATATATATATATATATATATATATATATATATATAATGGAGAGAGAGAGAGAGAGAGAGAGAGAGAAAGGGAGAGAGAGAGCACTTCCTGTCATGTGGGAAATTATTCATGGAAGTGGAGTTTTTCCTTCTTTTTTTCTGCCTTGATCATTGTATTGAAATCAATGATAAAAATGAATTCCCCTCCCCCCGCTCTGTATACCCGCTGTGATAATGCAGATGCGACGTTAGGTTCCCACATCTTTTCATTCTGTGTTTGTGAGAGAGAAACAGCAAAATTTCAACATAAAGGAGATAGGCAAAGAGAGTGGAGCTGAAGTTTACTTTTGTAGTCTTGGTGGCAGCCAAGTTGTACTCTGTGTGCGAGGAGTCTGGGGACTCTGAAAAGTGTGAAGGGAGAAAGGAGAGTTACAAAAAACCCCCCAAAAACCCTTTGACTGTGAAATGAGTAACCGTGAGACAAGCAGGTAATCCCAGCTCCTACCTGAGATGACTGATCTTTGTGACTGACAGCTATGTATGTATGTCTTTATTTATATTGTGCCACACAGTGTACACAATTGTATGCACCCCTGGCCTGATGCCAGATTTGCTAGATGATAGTAGTAAAGTTGGCCAATTACACCATAGCTGTTTGAGAGAGAGGATTTGTGGCACATAGTTTTTTTTTTTTTTTTTTTTAACATCTACAAAAGTAGAAGAATTTTTTATGGGATACTACTGTCCCTTTGAAGTAAGTGCCAGTGGCAGGTTCTTTTTAAGGAACAGAAGCATCTCTGCATGTTCAGCTATAAGTCTGCTTCTGCTGTAGGTCAGAACGTTTGACGCTAAGCTGAACAGTCTTTCACTTTCCTAGTGCATGAGGCTGAAAGCTATTTTTGCGCCATTTCAGCCAGAGCTGGAAACCGCAGTTTATTAATTGCCCAGTACTTTAGGGGTTTGTCCGAATGAGGCACAGTGATCTCTCCCAGGTAGGGGTTGGCGAAAAGTGTGAAAATTCCCCACGAAAAATTTTGCGAAAACGTGCAGATTTTTCGCTTTTCCCACAAAAAATTTTGCCTTTCCGCCCATGCAAAAATGTCCTCCTTTTCGCCTATTTTAACAAATTTTCTGCCTATGTTAACACATTTTCCGCCTATTTTAACACATTTTATGCCTATATTTCCTGTAAGTACTACATTTCCCACTGTAATATTACTTTTTCTGAGGGCTGAAGTGTAGAAATAAGTGGCTGAAGCTCAACGTTGTGAGTCCTACAGCAAAATATGGCTTGAAAAATGTATTAGCATGCAGAATGCATTTGTCCTTTGCCCACAACACTTTCTTGCTTAAGTGACACTGGAACATATTCAGGATGATATCAAGTAATAAAAAAAAATAAAGTACAACCTACAATGTTGCAGATACGTATTGTAGTGGTGGTGGTGGGGGACTGGCTTGGTGTGATTTGCGTATATATTTTTACCATTGTCATACTCTATCCTCCTTCTCAGATTATTGACACATATTACTTATCGGTCATAGCGGTGGTCCCAAGTGGAGTAGATGGTGGCAACCCTTCTTCACATCCGCCCTCCACCTCCTCATCTGTGCTGATGTTAATATATTTGTCCTGGCTTTGTCTGTCCTGTGTGGTTTCTGCTACTACTACTACAACTACTGGTGCTGGATGTTGATGTAATTCTACTGCCACTACTACTAGGTGTCAAAGGTGCGGCACTTATAGTAGCAGCACCAGAGGTACTCGTTATATCTAACACAACCTGTGTTGCTGGGTACTCAAAACAGGTGTGTGTGGCTGAGAGGGACTTGGACTTTGAAGAGGCAATGATGCGGAGGATTACTGATAGGGTGACTGTGTGCTTTTTGACATCTGTACTTGTCCAGGGTCAGACTTTTCAGTGGCTTTCTCAAACAGTTTATAGACAGGCACAGTGGCGGAAGATACAGCCTTTGACTTTCTGCTAACCTTATAGCCCTGTCATCATCCTCACTCTCAATTTCATCTGTATCTGAACAAGGGAAGGATGCTTGAGGGATATATTCTAGATCTGCATCATCATCAGTCATCATTAGGTCATCCTCAGCAGCATCAGCATCACCTGACAGTTCTTGCCCACTACTACCCTTATATTCCTCTAAGCTTTTGGAAGTGTCAAACAATTTATTTTTACTTTTACTATAACAAAATTCACTACTACTTTGAGGACAGGTGTTTTGGTGTCTCACTGTCAGATGCAGCAGGCGGTTCAGCTGCTACACCTTCCTCTGTTATGCTTTTGCCAGCATCATCAACACTTGAATGTGACTTGTTGTCGTCTTCAGTGTTCTTCTTATATGGATCTATATTTCTGCTGGCACTGGTGGTGCTGGAAGTTTTGCTGGGACCTTGACAAACTGCATCCTCCCTTGGAGTAAAGGGATCATCATCATTGATTGCACACGCTGCAACAACCATTGCTGAAGTACGTTTTTGGACTACTACTTTATCTCACGTCACTAAACTGCTCCACCCTTCCCCCTTCACCTTGTGCGTTTGCTGGACATTACACAACTATACTGTTTTTTTTACTGTACAGTGCACAACACAACTGATGGAGTTGTATGATGCCCTGCCTAAGCCCAGTCAGCTTTCTGTCACTGTCACCTAAGATATTTTGTTTTTTATTCTTTTTTTTTTTTATTTTATTGATTTTATTTTTTAAGTTGTCCACCCTGTTGTCTTATCACAGTCTGTCCAAAAAAAAATTATAACTCAACAATGTCTTTCCCCAGACTTCCCCACCCAGCACAGGGACAATAACAGCAAGATCAGCAAGCAGATAGGTTGCCTGTGTCTTACCAGTCAGTCACATGGAATTTTGGAGTATTTGGGGGACAACCTCCTCCTTCCCTTCTTAACCCCTACAGTGCCCCCAGACTCCCCTAATACAGAGAACAAATCTCCTACCTAAATGACTTTGTAAACTATGCTTCAATTCCCCTTTATTTGCCTATCTCCTCTTGCTAAAAAACATGCTGCTCTCTCCTCTCACAAACATCGAATGGCTGCTGTGAGAGCATGACAGCCTTTTATACAGCTGTAGAAAACTTTTTTTTTGTGGCTGTCTCCTCAGAGTATGTTTGCAGCTCCAGTATGAATATCTCTTTGACCTTCCTGGCAGAGTATGCATTAGAGAAAAATCAATCTTTATACCTGCAAAGAACACATAACAAGTGAAACATGAATGTCATGATATAGGCTTAGAAAATTAAGCAGCATCCTTCTCTTTCTTTAACATTAATTAATAATTACTTTGGATCGAGTAAGGTTGCGATGCAGTAAAGTGGGTTTTGCTCTGTATGGGAGAAGCGCATCTGCAAAGCACCAAGCAAAGTTTTCTTCATTGTTTTGATACCTTGGTCCACATCCACTGGTTTTGATAACAGTCTCTGTAGCACTGTGAATTACATCTGAAGCAAAAACATCTGAATAACTCACGTGACGAGTCAGCTCTTCAAAGGGAGTCAAGATGTTTACCAGCTTCTCCATAAGATTCCACTGGTTTGCAGTAATAGTTGCAGAGACTGCAGCATGTAAAATGTTCTATTCCAATGAGTCTGCACGTCTTGTTGGAATCTTAACTGGTTGACCAAGCTGTATTTGAACATCCTGTAGCTAAGAGTATGCCAGGTTTGAATGTTTAAAGTGGCCAACTATTCTCCGCCTGACCTGCACAGCATCAACAATGCTGCGCTGCGATAACAGACCATCTGAGACAGCCAGCTACAGCGTATGTGCCACACGTGATATACTAGAAAGTTCAGCATTTTCCATGCCTTTTATCATGTTTTTGGCATATCATGGACCACAACATGAACAGAAATTTTGGAAATCGCCCAAGTTGCAAGCATTTTTTCAAGTATGCCTGCTATTGCTTGACCGGTGTGAGAGCCTTGAAATTTCTTTGAGTGGAGCTTTGATGTCCTCTTGCAACAAGCTGGCAATGTGCTTTTTAACTGTGTCATGTATCTGTGGTAAGACGACATCTGTGACATAGCAGCGACTGGGAATCTCATACTTCGCCTCCCAAAAAATTAAGAAATCTACGAAAACCCATGTTATCAACTATTGACAGCGGTTGTTCATCAAAAATAATGAACTGGGTAGGCACCTCGGTTATTGTTATAGCTCTTGGGTTGTCTCTTGACATTTTCTCTCGTCTAGCTAGCGTTTGCTTCAGCGTTGGCTGCCATGTGCTACTGCTAGTGATAGCAGCAAATTCTCCATGCTCAATTTTGTGTTTCATTTTCAGATGTTTTATCAGATTACTGGTGTTAAAAGAACTAACTTTTGAACCTCCTCTTGATATTTTTGCAGAACAAAATTTGCAATCTGCCATGTGTGGGTTGTCCTAGCTAATTGTAAAATATTTCCACACCACTGACATTGCCTGTGTGTCCGTGCACTGAAAGGCTCCTCTACCTTCTGGGAAAAAAAAAAAAAAGAAAAAGAAAAATAATTTTATTAGAGAAGCGCAAGTATGCTGTTTATTTAAAAAAAAAAAAATACAGATTAAATGCTAGTATGACTTAGATTGCAAGCACTTGAGGCCATCCCTGTGTTTCCTGGTGACCATCACATACAAGACAGGTAATTGCCCCAAGAGCTTGCAGTCTAACACACATTAGCATTTTTCTGTGAAGACTCACAGCACCAAGCTTAGCTAAATTAAAGTACCTGACAAGTTAGGCAGCAGGGCAGGTGGCACATTGGTAGGTTCCTAAAGCACACTAGCAGGTTCAGGCTGGCAGCAGGACAGGTGGCATGCTGGCAGTGGCAGGGTCAGGCAGCATATTAGGCTCAGGCTCGCAACAGGGAAGGCTGTACACTGGCAGCAGGATCAGGTGACTGACAACAACTATAAGAAGGAGGAATGATTGTCTTTGTCACCTCTGCTTCTGATTGGCTCAGCACAGTGCAGGCTCAGGTTATTGTCTGGCTTTTGTAACATGGAACAGGAAGGAGAGGAGGGAGGCTGTGATCACCTCCCACATGTTTGTAAGAGAGCAGCACCAACAGCAAGCTGGCGAAGCAAAGCGTGGTGGTGAGCGGGCGGCACTGCCGACAGACTGAAAGAGGTAGCACAAGTACTTGTGCAACTGTTCTGTATGGCACCGATACCAGTATTGGTGCATCTCTAGTTCACTGCAAATGAATGTATTTTAATATGGTCCCTGGCACTTTAAGCAAAATTATTTTAAGCAAGAAGAATCAATAACTGTTTTATAATTTACCTGCATAAATATGCATCATGGTCGATGGTGCCAAAGCAGATGTAACGGGGATATTTGGTCCTGACCAGATTTTAGTTCAAAGCATCAGTGATTCCTGGCTTGCATATGTGTTTTAATAAGCAGTCCAGATGCACAGCAGATGTGACATTTATATTTTGGTTACCATTCAGTTATGAATGGTCTCCAAATCAAAACAGACTTAAAACGAACATACAGCTCAAACGTCTTCTTAATAGTAAGTATATGTTAATGGAGCAGTACCTTGCTTTATATTAACAAATATGTGACCAAGTGCCTATCCAGGGGAGTAAAACAACAGTATTCCTACCTCTGGAAAAGGATTAATTCAAAATGTATAATAACTCATACTTTTTTATATTAAACTGCAATTTCCTATTTGGGTCACCAGTTGATGTTGTTGGGCCATAGCCTTAAACTCTTTCATAGAGTGTATTAAAATACCTTTGGATGTCAGTTAGTATTGTTGCTAACAGTCTGAGTTGTAATCACTTCTGAATGAATCATTTCATGGATGTACTATGCTGTTGGTGGGGAAACGGAGAATCCACTATAAAGATAAGCCCAGAAATGTGCTCCCCAAAACATACTCCTCAAGTGTTCACACAACCTAAACCTCACATACAATTCCCAGGCCCTTGTATGTGGCAGTTACAGGTCCAGCATTATAGACAGTGTTGGTATTGGAACTAGTAAGGCTTAAAGATAGCCTGCATATGGTTTCAGGATGCCAGATAGTCCGCATTATAACATAATCTCTGAGCACGGGTACTAGCCTTCATGAACTGGCCACCACTCCAGGGGGTCAGGACTGAGGGGATTGCCTGGAAGAAAAAATGAGGAGTTAGAATTAGCCATTGGGTAATGGGGAGTGTCTTTATGTCTCTTTTTGGGCAGTTTCAAACTCTAGATCTTGATGGCGGTCCATGCATTGGCTGACTCAAATCTCCTGGGGTGTAGGTCATCCTCTGATTGGTTATGGAATCTACAGGGGGGTGAGTGGAGGTGAATTCAAACCTGTGTCTGGAAGTGAAAAAGAGGAGTGTGCTGAAGGTTATGGTTGGGCTGATTGTGCACTGGGTGGTTGTTTTATCTGATACGAGAATGTTTTCACATGTTGGGCATACGGTGTGGTCCTTAAGTGTTTGAATAATGACACCAGATTTTTTGTTTTGGCTTTTTACTCCTGCACACTGTAGTTGAAATGAAACAGTGACTAAGAGGGTATAGTGCAGACTGTCAGCTTGCATTTGAGGGTATTTATGATAAGGAATACAAGGCCCAGTAATAATGATAACCACACGGGTCGCCCAGGGCACAACCAGACATGGTCGGTACCGGAGCTGGTAACAGGCAACAGGAGATAGCAACGGAGCAGAACAGTGCCACCAGTGGTCAGCAATGGAGTGAGTCCTACAGTCAGCCTCAGTCAGAAACGGAGCCGATACACAGCCAGATGCGGTCAGCAACGGAGCGGGTTCTTCAGCCAGATACGGTCTGCAACGGAGCGGGTTCTCAGCCAGATACAGTCAGCAATGGAGCGGGTTCTTCAGCCAGATACAGTCAGCAACGGAGCGGGTTCTTCAGCCAGATAAAGTCAGCAACGGAGTGGGTTCTCAGCCAGATACAGTCAGCAACAGAGTGGGTTCTCAGCCACATACGGTCATCAATGGAGTGGGTTCTTCAGCCAGATACAGTCAGCAACGGAGCGGGTTCTCAGCCAGATGCGATCAGCAATGGAGAGGCAGAAACAGGAACTCAGGAACGTAGTCAGGCAGGCCAGGTCATACACGAATAAGCAATAGCACTGATACACTGTCAGGAACTCGTACACCATGAAAGGGCGCCTTACAAACGACATACCAGGGTATATAAAGGCAAGCCCAGGGTGGAGCAAAATGACCAGCCAATCAGAGTATAGTAAAGCATAACAATGTCGCCGTCAGAGCAGGAAGCACGGGCACCATGATAGTACCCCCCTCTCAACGATCCCCTCCCCGAGGAGGAGGACCAGGCTAAGAGGGAAACTTGGTATGGAATTGACGCAGCAATAGTGGTGCATGAATATCAGCATGCCTGACCCAAGAACGTTCCTCTGAACCGTAGTCCTTCCAATGTACCAAGTACTGGAGTTGCCCACGCACCCTGCGTGAGTCTATGATACTCTGAACCTCATATTCATCGTCGTCTTGGATGCGTACCGGTGCCGGTACCACAGGAGCAGAAGTATAGCGGTTACAGACCAGAGGTTTAAGTAGGGATACATGGAAGACATTGTGAATATGCATATTTGCGGGGAGATCCAATGCATAAGAAACTGGATTGACCCGCTGGAGGATTTTGAATGGACCAATAAACCATGGGGCGAATTTGTGACAAGGAGTTTGCAAATTCAAATTTTTGGATGAAAGCCAAACTCGGTCCCCAACCTGAAATACAGGAGCCGGCAGCCTCCTGTTGTTGGCATAATGCCTGTAACGGTGAAAAGACTCATGTAGAGAAGTCTTTACTTGGGCCCATGTAGAACAGAGCTGTCTAAGATGTTCATCAAGACCTGGCATCTGTTGCGCCTGAAAAGCATCCGGGAAGCAAGGATGGTTGGTACCCATAGTTGACAAGAAATGGGGAGCTTCCGGATGAATTATTAATCGCACAGTTTCTCACAAACACTGCCCAAGGCAACAACTCAGCTCAGTTATCAAGATGGTTGGATACAAAGCAGCGAATAAATTGTTCGAGCCCTTGGTTAGAGCGTTCAGCAGCTCCGTTAGTCTGTGGATGGTAAGCAGACGAATAGGACAATTGAATGCCCATTTGGCCACAAAATGCTCTCCAAAATCTGGAAATAAATTGACTGCCTCGGTCAGATACCAATACCTGGGGTAGTCCGTGGAGTCTGAATACCTCACGAGAGAACACTATAGCTAAGTCCTTAGCAGAAGCCAGACCAGGCAAGGGAATGAAATGGGCCATTTTCGAGAATCTGTCTATGACCATCAGGATATATGTATAACCCTTTGAAGTGGGTAGTTCGCCCCTTTTACCTAGTGTAAGTCACCTCCACTCAGAGCAGCAAGCTACATCAGCAATCTAGCTGACAAACTTGGATTCTGGTCTGCTCATCGGACTGCTTGTCTGGAGAGCCAAAATAGTAGTGGATACACTGCAAATCTTCATGACAACAGTATACAAAGTGTGCCTGGTTTGAGGCAGTAGACCGTTGTCATGAAGATTTGCAGTGTATCCACTACTATTTTGGCTCTCCAGACGACCAGAATCCAAGTTTGTCAGCTAGAGAGCTGACATAGCTAAAAGGGGCGGGAGGGATAAACTTTCCATCTAAATGACACTAAAACTATGAAAGTTATAGAAAAAAGGCTTGGATTCTTTGCTTTATTTATTTAATAACTACAATATTAAAGCTTATATAAAACAACTATTACTATCCCTTTAAATATTATGCATTTGTAGAATATGCATAAGTCATAACACAAGATTACTATCACTTTAAGGCCACATTCATGTGGAAATATACATATGTTAGAAAGTGTATTATTATTTATTTATTTATTTACTATAAAATGATCTGTTTGGTGATGGACATGGCATGCAAATAACATGCAGATTAACCCCAAGAAAGAAAGAAATGGTGTTGGAAACCTCTGTAGCATCCAAAGGGATACAAAAATAAACAACTTGTCATCAAGCATAATCCCAGTTTATTTTGGCAGTAGCAATATTGGAAGATGCCCACATGAAAACAAATGCAGGCCAAGATCAACTGGCTAAAAGCAAGATACACATTACACAGTATGTAAATGTTCAAAATAGCAATTGTAACTATCCAATGAAGGGAGTGTATTAACCCATTGAGTGCCAGAAAGGTGCTGCAATGCACTAGATCCCTCAATGGCACTCAAAGGGTTAATACATATGAGAAACATACAATGAGATTAAAAAAATGAGGCAAATACTGTTTAACACAACTTGCTTAGTGTGGCACATTATTTAATTGTGTATAAACTTATAGGGCCATATGCAAGATGTAAAATGGAGCATTCCAGCTGCACCATAGGGGACAAATTGACAAAATCCCCTTTGATTTATATGGCATTTTAGCCTTTTGAAAGACTGGACACCTCTCAAGCATTTAAGGAGTAACAGCCTCATTTAAATCAATGGGAGTTATCTTTTTTTCCTATAGAATTTCCCCTCTTTAGCATCCTCAATATGACTCATAGGGACTTATGTTCAACAGAACAGAGGAGGAGTTCTGAGGCAAACCAATTGCACTATAGGGGAGAACTAAAAATTCCAAAACATCCCTTTGATTTAAATGGGGGATTTTAACCTTTTGAATGCTAGAGAGGTCTCCAGCGCATTGACACCTCTCTAGCATTCAAAAGGTTAAAATCCCCCATTTAGATCAATGGAAATGTTTAGTCCTCCCCTATTTGCCAATTGCTTGCCCCAGAACTCCTCCACTTTTCTTCTGAACAACCAGCCCGTAGGGTAACTGAAATTGTTGGTATTGAGACTGATAACATTTTTATACCATGGTCTGTCAGTTCTCAGGTGTACTTCTGTCATTTTATGCATTTAGTTTCACTCTCTCTATCAAAGGGAAAAAGCAGTCATAAAAGTGGCCATGGTTTAATCTACCATCACATTGTAAGGTTTCCTTTAAAAAATCTTCTAGCTGTGATGTTTATGTCTCGTTTCCTTGATTTCTTTTTTTACAGAGTAAAAATGGTCTAAACTTGGAGACAAATTAAAAGACAGGAATAAGGAGGTAATGGAGGTTATGCACTAAAGGGTGATTAAGAGGTGATTAAGTGGAGATAACTTCTCCAGTGATATCACTTCTCCAGATCCTATTTTATTCTATGGAGTCTATTCACTAAGATCTCCAAACCTTAAGAAATGTTAGTGAATTGGCTCCATAGAATAACACAGGAACTGGAGAAGTGATATCACTGTAGAAGCCATCTCCACCTTATCACCTCTTTATCATGCCTTAGTGAATAACCCCCAATGTGTTTCTAACAGGTAAAAAATATCTTTATCTCTTTGAAAATTTGTCATGATTTTTTAAAATACTTTTTTTAAAAAATGTTGTGTGCACATCATACAAAGGAATGCATTATGTAAAGAAAGATGCATACCCAAGATGAGAAATCAGATTGGAAGAACAAAATATACAGAAATGCATAATCAAAGATTTAGGATGAAGTACATAGTGAGTATCATATTTTCACCATCTCAGATAGTTCCGATTGCACTTGGAATAGAAAGTATTGCAAGATGTCTCCATATTATAAGTACCGATTCCAACCAAACAAAGAAAAACCTGGGAAAGGTTTAACTTGGGAAGGGAAGACAGGAAATGAAAACTTGTCATTTTAAAGAGCCTACCAGAGCCGGGCGAAGTAGGCGGAGGGGGCATGACAAGGCCCAACAGGAAGGAAGAAAGGAGGATGTGATGCGCATTAGGAGTTTTCGTCAGCAAGGGATTGTGGTCCCGTGGCCATCTTCAGTCTAAAGCGGCACGCGAGCAGTTTCCACCCACCCGCCCCTGCTGTGTGCCTTTTGGTCCACTGAGGTGTGGTTCCTTTCGGTGCAAGAGGTGTTGGGCATGTGGTGGTGTGGGGTTCGTTGGTAGCCGGATGTGCTGGCTGTTCTTTGTCACAGCTTGGCGGGTGTTTGCTGGGCAAGCCAGATGGTTGTGGTGATGGTATGGGTTTAAGACTCTTGGGCATGGGGCCCAAGGGGCAGGAAATTACAGTTGGTGGGCTATTACTTGCCACGTTTGAATAGGGCAGGGTCGGATGGTGGCATGGCCCACAGTCAAGTAATGTGACATTCTAACACTAAGATGTTATATTTGTTATGGTAATGTATATGTTATATTGATGTTATAATTTATTACGGATGTTGTTAATAAATGTTAAGTTAATGATACTTATGTTAATAAATGCTGTGGCCTTTTGACCCATCCGGATAGCCTCTGTGGTGTTTTTATTAAGGGGGGAAAAAGGGGTATGGAGATCGGGATGACTTGATGGTGCACTTGTCAAGGGATAGTAATACCTCAAGTAAACTTTAGCTCTGAGTATTAGTTACATTTCTTTTAACATGTTGCTCTATATATAGTTACTTACATATTTGTAGTTCAAATGCTATTCAAGAGGAAAGGATCCCCCTCCCACCCCTTCTGGCAGTCTCCCCTTAGATGTGGAATTCAGTTGTGGGACTGGACGGATGCAGCGAGGGACAGTCGTCATTCAGTAAGTATAAGGAAAACCCTGCCCCCTTGACGAAGGAGGGCAGGATTTTCTTTTTGCTTACTTAAGATTGTCCCTCGACACTCTCTATCCAAAACCAGACAGAGAGGCAGCGTGATGCAGAAAAAGGGGTGGGAGGGGGATATTTTCCTCTTGAGTAATGTCTGAACTACAAATCTGTAAGTAACTATATATAGCGCAACATGTTAAAAAAATTTAACTAATACTCTGAGCTAAAGTTTACTTGAGGTATTACTATCCCTTTAAAGAGAAATAAAAGACAGCATTTCCTAGGTTAAAATGTATTTTAAGTGCAGTAATCACAGTCTCATCTTAACACCATTTTCAATTCTTTATAACTAATTTTCTCAGTGATGGATTTACTTCTGAAAATACTGTCCTCCTTTTATTGGCAACCCACAATACAATACAATAACTTTTTTGAACATTGCACCCAATAGTCTCACCAGCAAAGTGATTCCACGGGTTGGGTAGAAAGGGTAATAACATTAGAGGGACACTAATATGAAAAAATTAAGCCGGCAGATATAACCAATATCATATACTTACACCCAGCACCTGTAACATCCCTAAAATATAACCCTAAACTTGCTGTTTACACATGTGTACATTTTCCTGTCCCAAGAACAGGGGCGGATTGTCCTATTGGGGGATCGGGCATCCCCCGGTGGGCCGCCCAGTTATGGGCCAGTAGGGAGATCATATGATCTCACCTCTCCAGTCCACAGCTCTGTGAAAGTAAGGCACAACTCAGCAGAGCCCTGCAGCAGTGAAGACTGGGTCCTCTGGTCTGTAACTGTCCCGCCCCCAAGGCTGACTTAGCCGGCCCTGCAATGCCTGCAGTGTGTGTGTGTGTGTCCTGGTGCAGTGCATGATTAGCAGGCAGAGCTTCTGGATTGCAGTTTCAAATGGTATTATTTAATTTTTCTTAACTGTACTGTTGCTAGAGAGGCTTATTTATAATCTATTAACCATTCAACCCCCTGTATGATTTAGAGAGGTATAGTTATTAACCCTTTGCATTCCAGAGAAGATTACATTCTATTCTGCTATTAACTAATTGAATTCCTCATAGGTGCAGTACCTCACTGTTTAACCTCTTGTATGCTAAAGAGGCATGATTCATGAGTAATTGACCCCTTGTATGCCAGAAAGGTGAATAAAGATGTTAATTACTGATGAATTATGCCTCTTTAGCACACAAGGGGTTATTCATTGAGGTACACATTCCTGTGAAATGTGTTATGTGCCTATGGAACAATCAATGGGTTAATTGCAGAACATGTTACTGTACACCTCTCTGGCATACAGGGGGTTAAAAATTGATAATTTATTGCATATAGTAGGTTAAGAGGGTTAATAGATATTTATACTATTATACTGAGCAATGCCCTGTGTACTGAGAAATGCCCTGTGTTCCATCCCCCCCGGCACTCAAATACCAGCTAGTGCACCAGTTAAATAAAAATCCACAATCCGCCCCTGCCCAAGAGCATTCATTTATTTTGAGAGATAAGAGCTAACAGCAGTTGATTGTAATTAATGTTCAATGGTCTTGTATTGTTCTCTTCTCTAAACCCATTTACAGATCATTCTGGGCAATTAATGGGAGCCCTGGGGACCTGGAAAAGGCAGGGATGTTTGTTCCATCAGAGCACATGTAAGACTTGGTTTTACACCTCAGAAAACAAATAATTTTTATAGATGCTTGAAAGTACAGAGTATATAATCCATGTTTTGTTTAATGTTCCTTTAAAAATTAATCAGTTCTGATTTAGGAGAAGATTTATCTGATTGCCGTTCTATAACACACAAAAAAATATTTTTATATTTTATTGATACTTGCAGGCATTTCACATTCAAAACCTTTATATTTATCCTTGACTTAATTGATGTTAACACTATATTCTCAAATTCCAATGGTGATAATAATTTTCCAACTAAGTAAAACAATGGCGCTCCCACTGGTAACATGAATATTTCCAGAATTACTACAGTTAAAACTAGTGATCCAATTAGTCTGTTGCCTTATATAGGAGAGATGAGGCACTAACAACCATTCTCCACAGAATGTGATAGAAACTGCTGAGTCATGCTATCAGTTCAAAGTTACATGAAATAATCACCTTACAACTACTTCCTGGCAATTAGAACTTCTGAGTAAAACAAGGGTGATGCTCGAAGTTACAAAAGTTAAAACTGTCAGGAAGTATTAGCTTCATCAATTCACGAAAGTTCAAACTAACAGGAAGTAATGAAGCTATTGCTATAACATTGTATGGAGAATTATTATCAGTGATGCACCTCTCTCATAGAATGAAACACAATAACTTGAAATATCAGCATTAGAGGACATTCAAAGGGTTAATGTAAAAATCCAAGAGTTGCAAATTTGCACGGATTCCTATACAGTTTTGCAGGATGAAAATTTCATAAGCCTCCCTGAATGCAAACTTTCATTGCTTTGGATACCTTTTTAGCATTCAAAGGGTTAAAACCCGTTTTAATCAATGGAAATTTGGGGAATTTATATCTGTCTCCCTATGGTGCATTTGGTTTAAATCAGAATTACTCCAGTAATTATTAGTGAAGATAACCTGTCCCCCTTCCAAGACCTAATCTCTGTGGGAGCATCCATTTTGACATAATTTGCTTTTTTATCCCTCCCCCTGTCACGGAAATCAAGGAACGTACAAGAGACGGCATAGGTCTTCTAGATGACTCAATGAACGCAACAGTGAAAGAGCACAAACTGGGGCTGGGACCCAGGAAGGTATAACGTAAACTGGGGCCAAGACCCAGGAAAGATAGCATACAGGGTGCCACAAGTAGAATAAACTGACTCAGGCCTGCAGTCAGAATCAAGCGGTAGTGCGGACAAGCCAAGGGTCAATACCAAGAGGATAGTCAGACAAGCCAGGGGTCAATACCAGAGCAAGTGGTCAGCCAGAGTCGATGGTCAATACCAAGCAGATAGTCAGACAAGCCAGGGGTCAGTGCCAGAGCGAGTGGTCAGCCAGAGCGATGGTCAATACCAAGCGGATAGTCAGTCAAGCCAGGGGTCAATGCCAGAGCGGGTAGTCACCCAGAGCCGAAGGTCCAATACCAAGCGAGTAGTCAGACAAGCCACAACACTGGACACCAGAGAGACAGCGAAGCCAAGGGTCATACACGAACACACACTAAACTGAACTGCACTGGAACACCACGAAAGGGCAACTGCTGTGGTGTCCAGACAGTTTATATATTGCTTTCCCCACCACTAGGAGGTGAAGCACTAAAGTGGCCTGTCCCTTTAAGAGTCAGGATGCGACATCACCAGAGGGAATCCCAGTGATGCGTGCCTGACTCTGCTGGCCAGGAGAGTAAGCCTGCAGTTGCAACAGGAGCTGCATGGGGCAGAAGAGATGAGACCGACACCTAGATGAGAACCAGGCCGTCCAGCTCTCAGGATGCGGTGTGGCCGAGAAGAGACATTCATAGGGGACTGGCCACCTCCCTGAGCACCGGAGCAGCTGGCTCCCCTCCGGATGTCAAGGTAAGCGCGTATGCTTACACCCCCATTCATTTTTTCCTGGTGGAAGCTAGTATGTTCTGGCAGCCTCAAAAGATGGAAAGAGGCAAATTCAGGACAGGTGAGTAACTATACAAGCTGTGTCACAGATGCCAGAGAAATAAGCTTTGCTGAGGTTAAACAGTCCCTAACTACTTAATCAAAAATCTCTAAAACCATCGCACTGATTGGAAAAAATACAATGTACATGCTGTTTAAATAGATAACTTTATTGAAGCCAATAGCTTTGTAATTACACGTTAAATCGGTGTCATATCCCCATCCAAGACCTTCTGAAGTAAGGGCCTAAGACTTGCTCCATCATAGGCCAGCACTCTAGAGAAAATTCTTCTTTACTATTTGAGGTTGAGATAGTAAATAGCTAATCTGCTTTTATCAGGCTTCATGGTATCCAGCTTGTCTATGGAATGCATGTCATGTGAGTGACTAAAGTGACATGGGGCAACTCAAAAAAATTATCTGCACATACTCCTGTTTATAGAAACCAGAGTGGATAAGGACGAGCTTTTGGTTAACTCACTTTCTAATTTAAAGGTCAGTACAGGGATCTTGATCAATATATTTATAAAATGTAATGCTGGAACGGAAGCATAGATTTTGTCCTTATTCACTTAGGTGTGATAAAGAGGTGATAAAGTGGAGAGAACTTCTCCAGTTCTTATGTTGTTGTTGTATAGAGCCTGTTCACTAAGATCTCCAAAGTTAGAGAAATGTTAGTGTACTGGCTCCATAGAATAACATAGGAATTGGAGAAGTGATATCACTGAAGAAGTCATCTCCGCTTTATCACCTCTTTATCACGCCTTAGTGCATCTCCCCCTCAGACTGGAAAGGAAAGTAATGCACAAGAAGAAGTAGATCAGTAGTGTCCAAAACCTTTCCTCAAGGTCCTTATGTAGGTCTGGATTTAGGTGTATCCTTGATTAAAGGGAAACTATGCATTAGGAATAAGTAGCTCTGAATGTGTTTAACAAATTAAGTTACCTAGGTAGGTGCCCTCCATATAGCAGTTAGGTGCATCTATCTATTTACATTCAGCATTATATCTGCAGTTTTCTTGATATAGTCATCTCTATTAAATTATACATCTACGTCACATGACTTCACAGCAAACAATGGGCTTCAACAGACCTGAATAGAATGTAAGGGACACAAAATGTTATTAACAAGTTGTTTTCGGTGACCTAAAAAACAGTTCAAAAGCAGCTAAAAATAATATATAGATATACCTGACTGCAGTTTGAATGACACCTAGTTAGGTAAGTCCTTCTGTTAAACAAATTAAAAAACATTTATAGGGTATAGTTACCCTTTGAAAACAGAAGAGTGTGCGACACACTGCTTCATTATGTGCCTCACAAACCTCTGGTCCTTAAAGGGTTATGAATGGGTGCATTAATCAATAGTTCATTTATTTTCAGTAATCCACCTGTGCTAAAGATATGGCATCTTTTATTCCCTGCTCCAGATGTAGGGTGACCATGAGTCCTGGACTGCCCTAAACAGTCCCGTATTTTGAATGTGTGTCTTATGTCCCAGACAGCCCCTTCTGGGTCAACACAAAGCCCTGGAATGAAAACATTAGAATACAAAGTTCCAAACACCAGAGGGAGGACTGTTTCATGGACAGCTGTGCTAAAAAGTTACTTCTCTGCTGGGCTTCAAGGAAAATACCTCCATGTATTATACTTTATGCTATACTTTATGCTAATGTTTGCCGTTAGGAAGTAGGGCTCAGATTACTCTCTAGTGTTTAGCCTTGCATAGGCTGCACTTTCTGTCATAGAAATCAATGGGCAGTACTCCTTATAGTGTTTAGAAATCATTGGTGCTCTGGAGAAGGCACATGTTGTGCATTGATATCCAATGATGTCAGCATGCACTCATATGATATCACATAGTCCTTCCTATGCTTCCACACAAAAGCCAAGGAGAAATACTCTGGCATTCTCAGAAATGTTCCTGAATGGCAAAAGGAAATGTGTTCATTTTACCTACATGTAATTGTGAGGTAGAATGGCAGGCCTTATGTCTACAGGTATAGTGGGACAATTCTGGGATAATCCAACTGCATTTTAGGACACAAATACAAATGCCACTAATAAAGGTGTCTTTTAACACCTTGGGGAGATTCACTAAGCAGTGATAAAGAGGTGATAAAGTGGAGATGACTTCTCCAGTGGTATCACTTCTCTAGTTCCTATGTCATTCTATGGAGCCTATGCAAGAATTCTTCAACTTTGGAGATCTTAATGCATAGGCTCCATAGAATAACACAGGAAATGGAGAAGTGATAAACTGGAGACGTCATCTCCACTTTATCACCTCTTAGTGAATCTCCCCCCTTGAATGCTAGTGCATTGCTTTGCAATATGTTCAGGACATCTATCATTCAAGGCATTGAAAACCCATCTTAAGTCAATGAGAATTTTTTCTTGTCCCGTGTGGTTAGTTTGTCCCAGAATTGCTCCAGTTTCCATTTATATGTATAAAGCTTGCAGGTCCTAGGGATCTAGCTGTGGTATGTGGGCAAAAGTAGAAGAGAACTAAGAAGAGTTATTAAGGTCTATATAATAATGATCAAAATTATACATTGTTATTATTATTCTTTTTCAACCGTAGTAACATAACACTGTGTGGTGAAATATTTTGATGTTTATATTATAATTGGCAAAAATCGAATTTACCACCAGATGGCAGCATATTATTTGATTTTCATGTCACCAGTTCATACTTCAATGTGACAGTTGATTCAGTATTGTAATTTTTGCTAAAAGCAAGTCATCTAATCATTTTACAATTTTAAATTTTAAACAAAGCAGTCAATTCTTTTAAATATTTCTGCTCTGCAAAATATGTCAGAACTGGCTAGCATTTCGCTATGCTGCATAAATGAATGAAAGGTTATCGGACAATATCCGTAGCTATGGAAGCAGTAATCCTAAAGCCAATATGAAGTGGCCAGATGAGAGAAACCAAATGATAGCATATGTCAGAAAGAGACAAGGAGAAGTACCTCTTCAATGTGAAAATCATGAAGAGATCTTTTACGGCCTCTGAACTGAACAAAATGAGCACTGTTTTTTTTAATCTGTGTCTGTGCATGTATCTCAGCCTCAAGAATGCCACCAAAAGGGTGCTATAATTATTTTTAGTACTATGCAGTGTGACCACATTTCCTGATTACCATTTATGGATATTGTTCAGAATGGCAGATAACCTTTAATCTTTAGAATAGCTGCACAGGTGGATTCATTTGACATAAGGTGACCTTGTGCCTCCTCGCTGATGTTATTGGACATCAGTGCACAACCTGTGTTTTCATCAGAGTACCACAGGGTTCTAAACACTAGAACACAAGCTTCTGAAGCTTGTGGCAGAAATTGAAATGTGCAGAACTAAAAGATAATGGAAACCACACTGATATTAATAGAGATGTGCAGAGAATTCTGTTGCATGGAGAAATTAATTGGAAAACAGAACCTTCTGCTCCTGCAGGATATCCTGTGGGAGACCCTTTCTGCTGGCTTTTTCCAAGTAGTAGAAAGGAGAGAATCAGAGTATGTATAATCATGCTTGAGTGTATGCATTTTACTGGGGGGAGGAAAATTCTCATTTTTTTTCTTGCAGGAGTTTCAGTGAAAAATGCAGAATTTGATGCTTTTTTCCCCACATGAATTCACACCTATTTTGGAACCCATATATTTCCTGAACCCATATATTTCCTGAACCCATATATTTTCCACCATTCAGCTAACATGACAGATTTTTCGCCCTATTCATAAAACCCCTCAACATCCCACCATGCAGTATATTGTAGAATAGGAGGGAAAAAAGAGGATGCTGGGAGAAGTGAAATAGAGAGAAAAAGTAAACTAAATAAATAAATAAATAAATAATGTTATTTTGATTATTGTGCTTGCAAAATATGAGCAGGAAAAGGTAGAGGAATGCTGCTGAATATGAGCTGGAGGAATCCAGCAGTAGCAGTTGTCATTGTCTTCTTTGACTAGGCCCAGACGCAGGGAAATATCAACTTTGTTCCCCCAGTATCCTCACAGTTCTCTTCCTCTTCAGCAGCATCACCACTGAAACCGTTGCCACCAGCAGCTAATAGAGAGTCTGCAGATGTGAGTATCTAGCAGTTTATCTCTACTCTTTGCATCTTGTGCGGTGCACTGGCCACACTTGGCAATGTGGTGGCAAGCAATTGAATGCAGGCAGTCAGAGAGAATCTGCAGACAGTCCATCCCACTGAATATGCCAAGCTGATTGCAGGGAGGGTTCATTATATTTCTGAAGTCTTATCAGCCACCAAGTATGCATTTAGTGGAGCATACCATGTAACAGCAGATCCTGATTTCATGGGGGATAGTTGATGACTTAAATGTCAAGGCGGTGGTTATAGCTGTGCTTATTGCTTATGCTTAATATGAGAGTATATGTGCCAAGTATGATTCTTCTCAGTCTTTCCCTTCTTTCACAATTTTCCACACACTGTGTTCATTACAGTTACTGAAGATAACTTCACAGTACCTCCATGCTCTCATGGTAAATTTGTTATTCCAACACACCCATGACTTTAAAGGAGGTGCAGGAGGAGAATTATGATTAGCCATCTTCTTTTCAGCAGATGTACCTGAAGTGGTGGTGGCTTGTTGTGGTGTTGCTGCTGTCTCAACAGCACTAGGCTGATAGGAAGTGGAGGATCATCACACTACCACCTGTCTAATGTCATTGCTGATGAATTCAGTCCTATGAAGCGGCCTAATCCTGATGCTCAGATTACTCAGCAGCAGGAATTAAAACAGCTGCAAATGATATAATGTCATTAGTGGGCATCATTGGGTGACACAATGTTTATTTTGCTGGTTTGCCTCCACCATTGATCACTGCTGGCACTAAGCTAGTAGTAGTGTATCCAATTTTTTTCAGGGCTTAATTTTTGCAAGCCTGAAAATGATTTTCAGTGCTTGTTCTTATCAAGCCTGAAACCTTCAAATACATTTTAAGGCTTCTTAGAAGCCTGCAATTATTTTTTCAAGGCTAGCCATGCTGTAATAAATTGAAGATCTGAATTTCTGTAAGCGTGCTAAAAATGATCTTAGCTTTTCTTTTTGTAAGCCTGCTGCTAACCATCATTTTCAAAAGATGATAAAAACAAGTTGAATTTAATGTGATGGATGTGGATGGTGGTGAAATTGTCTATCCATCTATCTATCCATCTGCACCTGGGGGTTGGAGGGGTGTTTAAACCATTAGAAAATGGTAAAAACTACAAAATGTACAATTCTAATCCAAGTTTTAGTAAACACATCCAAAGAAAAGCCAAAACCTGGACTGGTGATGAAGGTATGCATTATTATTATTATACTATTGTCAAACAACATTAATCAGTTTTTATAGCAGTGGTAACATGTATGGTAGATGGTGGAAACTGTTCAAATCCCTCCTTCTCCTCCTCAGTGCTGTTAATATTACATGTACAGTGGGCTTATCTGATTCTCCAATGATATTAGATGCTGGTTAAATTTTAGAAATTTAAGTCTACCAACACTGTTGCTTGCAGTCATTTTATTTTACTAATTCCTGCCCCACAAAACTAATCAGCATGGTGGCCTCCTCAGCTTCTTTCAGGTCACATACTTCACACATTAGTTGCCATTGACCAGCTGACAAAGAAACCCCATCTAAAACCTTCCTTTTATGCCCTGTACACTGACTAATGACTCTAGCATGTACAATGTGGCATTTCACCTGGTACTCACTTCCATTTTAAGTTGGTGATGGGGAAGACTGATACTCTCTTAGATGGCATATAATGTATAGTAGGCACTGTAAGAACAGATAATATGTCCACAGATTATACAGGTGGTATTTGGAATCTCTCTTATTCTGCAAGGAATCTGGTCACACTCACAACTAAATTTAGGACATAGCAGGGTACAAGGAATATACACCTAGTCTCAAGGCAGCTATTATGTTGGAGGTATTATCCCACACAAAACCAGCTTCAAGTTGCAGGGTACAAGCCATTTGTCTGTCATCTGCTCTACATTCTTTAAGGTGATAGTATTGTAGAGGAGCAGTATCCTGAACATTGTGATTTGTGTGTCAGTAAACAGAATTTTTACCTCTCTGACATGCAAAGGGTTAATTAATCAGTGTTGCAATATTATTTTAAGTAAGGGTAAAGAGACAGTACACGTTATAATACATTTATAATTTGCATCTCTCCTTAACCCTTTGGATGCTGGCGTTCTGGTCATGTGTATCTCAAGAATAACGTTTAATAAATCTTGAACAAAAAACAATTTCACCCCATGTATGAATAAAAAAAAAACCGTGCAAATAGGACTTTTCATCTGAGGCAAACCAACTGCGTGGCAGGGGAAGAATCATAATCCCTATACATTTAAATGGGGATTTAACTCCATGAGGGGATTAAAAAAAACCCAAAAAACTAAATGTTTGGGCTAAATGGGCTAAATGTTTGGTTCCAGATTTACTAAGTATAGCCTTTGATATATATATATATATGTCCCATTATGCATCTAAAGGGTTAAATCACAACACATGCACACAATTTAACCCTCTGAGTGCAAAAGTTGCTACCTCTCTGGCACTCAAAGGATGGAAAAATAAGATTTGTAAAACGTTTTAAAGCATGCTGTGGTTTTGCAGCACATATAACAATTAACCGCACATAACCCCTTCTATGTGCCTTTAAATCTTGTGGGCTAGTGTGATCACCAGACAAATTGCTTCTCTAGCATCTAAAGTATAGAACAAATAGCGCGTCTAGTTTCCCTACCCCAGGCTGGGTACGCTCACTCAGTCTCACAATCCACATGTGCATGCCATGCGTCGCAGTGCTGCCGTCACCACTGTCTCACTCCACACATGCACCCCAACCAGCCACATGGAGCAAATATGCTCCTCTTTATTCGGCTGGTGGTGGTGCGTGTAGGTAGGCTGTGAGGCTGCCTGTGAGTCGTGATCTAAGCACACTAAGTGGTGCATGTCTGTCACTGACGGTGGTGCCATTGAGCAAGCCACTCAGCCACAGAGCAAGAGCATATTTCTGGGACTCTTTATTGTCCCAGTGGGGGGGTGATATGGGACACAGACCTGGTGCCCAAAAGAATATGCCTTGCTCCCGAAACATGTCTGGCGCCCAAAAGTGCCGCCTGGGTCCCATGGACCCACCGGGACCCATGTAAGGGTCACCTCTGACAGCAGCTCCAATTAATCTTCATAGTATTTGAGCCATGACGAGTGTTATTTCAATACTGTCAGAGTTGTAGTACAAGAGTAATTGAATAATAAAGTTTCCCCCTCCAGCACCTTTTACCTAGTGTAAGCCACCTTCCCTCAGATGTGAATTCTGGTCCTGGGACAAGACAGATCACAGAAAGGGACAATCTTCTTACTGTGAGCATAAGGATTGTCCATCTCTGCAATCCATCAGGACAGTCTTGCTGCTCTGAGGTGAGCAGTTTTACATCAGTAAAAGGGGCGGGAGGGGGATACTTTATCATTCAATTACTCTTGAATTACAGCTCTGACAGAATTGAAATAGCACTCCCCATGGCTCAAATACTATGAAGATTAATTGGAGCTTCTTTTATTGTGAAACATTACTATCCCTTTAATGCATCTGTAGTTTTGTGTTATTCTCTCTCAGAACTCTGCATGCCCATGGTATGGGCTACCATCCTGCTTCCCTTTAATACTAATTCCAGAACCTGAGGCAAGAATAACCATGACCTGATGTTGCATGCTGTTGCTGCCCACTCTTAGCGGGGAATCCAAGTGAGCAGTGACAGTTAATATGGTCTGTCATCTGGCAACTTGTCCACATATTTGTTGACAGGTGAATTTCCTTACAGTATGTTCTTTCCAGTCATTTAATAAATCATTAATAAATTCACCTTTTCAGAGAAACGATTTGTTACTCTTGCTCCCAACTCTTAGCCTTTAGAAAAGCTACATTGTGTAGTGGAGACCCTTCACTGCTGGTCCAAACCTGACATGAAGCATCAGTTGATGTCACTACTAGTGTTGAGCGAGCATGCTCGGCCGATGCTCGGATCGGCTCGAGCATCGCTCTGCTCGGCACATGGCGGTACTCGTACGAGTACCGCCATGTGCTCGCCCGCCATGTTCGGGTGGCAGGGATCTGTGCCGAAGGAGGCACAGATCTTACAGACGCTCCGCTGGACCACCAGGGACTGGAGGTAGGGGGCATTGCGGAGATGAAGGGGGCATTGCTGAGATGAAGGGGGACATTGTGGAAGGGGGACATTGTGGAAGGGGGGCATTGCGGAGATGAAGGGGGCATTGCGGAGATGAAGGGGGCATTGCGGAGATGAAGGGGGACATTGCGGAGATGAAGGGGGACATTGTGGAAGGGGGACATTGTGGAAGGGGGGCATTGCGGAGATGAAGGGGGACATTGCGGAGATGAAGGGGGACATTGTGGAAGGGGGACATTGTGGAAGGGGGGCATTGCGGAGATGAAGGGGGCATTGCGGAGATGAAGGGGGCATTGCGGAGATGAAGGAGGACATTGTGGAGATGAAGGGGGACATTGTGGAAGGGGGACATTGTGGAAGAGGGGCATTGTGGAGATGAAGGGGGGCATTGACCAGGCACCCTCCCCTCATCAGAGCAGGGGGTGCCTGGTGTAATGCTCGAGTCCTCCCATTTAATTCAATGGGGTTCGGGTGCTCGGCCGAGCACTCGAGCCTCCGGGGGTGCTCGGTCAGAGCATCCGAACACCCGAGCATCGGGGTGCTCGCTCAACACTAGTCACTACGCTTTTTGCCTGTAGCAATTATTATGGAGAATGTTGTAATCCAATTCTTCCTTTTAGAACCTTTTGCCCGATCATAGATACAGACTACTTCCTGATTTACTGCAGGTAATATTTAAAAGCTTTTTAAAACAAACTTTAACACTATTTGACAGTTATCAATGTACTTCGGCCTATATAAAGAATATCTCATATCACAAATTATGAGCATGATATATATACTTTAGGATTTTACAAGTTATTTCGATAATTTCTATTTAATTTTTGAATAAAAAATACCATTGTATAATATATTCAGAATGTATAATCTTTGAGTTTCTTGTGAAATAATATGTATGTTAACCAGTTCAGTACAAATGTAGCAACCTCTCTGACAAACAAAGAGTTCAATATGTATAGTACATGTGTCTGATATAATTATGAAGGTCTATGGGGTAAGTGCGTATATAGTACATGTGTCTATTGCAAGTTGCATGTGTATGCATGGTATAATTATGCGGAACACTTGTGTAGCTGACTTTGTGGTGCATGTACGTGATATGATATTACATAATATTTATTAGTATATACACACACACAGAAACAAGAACAAACACACATGTTGGGGAGCATTCTATATAACACATTTTTCCCAGGTGGGTAGGACCAGGGGTGTAGTTATTATGGGGGGGAGAGGCCAAGGGCACCTAACGGTGCCTTGTCTTGGGTGGTCTAAGATGCAAATCTGGCCCGTGCCATGCGTTTCAAACCCCCCTGGTCCTTAAGGGTTTTAAGAAGAATGCACAAAATGAGTATGCAGCTCCTTTCTATTACCGTCTCATCAACAGTTTGAGTGCCATGTTACATACCTCTTTAGCAGGTAGCCTTTTAGAAATGGTGCTCTAATTTAATTATTCATGTAAGCGCTGGTCTGGTCTCTTTGATTCCCGGGTGTGTTCTGTGTGTGTACTCAATGGCAGATGTATCCCCTCATATAACGGAACCAGAAGCTTAGTGTAGAGTGGACTGACTGCCATTGAGCACATAGAACACACATGGGGAGTGAAAAGACCAGCTCTGTATACACTGGTAAATAAGTCTGAGGGTCAATGTTGCATTTTTAGAATAAAGAGACGGAGCTTGTTCTGGTGCAACACATTTATTTTGTGATTCTCATCTGAAAACAGATAAATGATTCTGTTTTATTCTGGGCGCTCTAGTGCTATGTCTGTTAACTGCATTCAGTGCTGGCCTCAGTATTACTGAACCACTGAGGTATTCACAAGGTACCAATTACAGTTACTGTGGCTGAGAACATAGCGATCGCCACCTGCTGGTAGGAGGTTAAAACATCAGCAAAAGAACTATGGGCAATGCAGTTATAGGATTGCCTATAATAACAGTAAAAAAATGCTAATACTTGCTTCTGCATACTGTATTCTTTTGGGGTCCAATGAGTTTAATACCCATTTAATACACAGAGTGCCACACTCTCCCCCACAAAATTAACATTTCCTCTTTTTGGAGACTAACACATTAGATCTGTGTAATATAAAAACTGGATGTTTTAGAAGTAGTGTTCTTTAACAAAACACCAACATATATATATATATATATATATATATATATTCGCAGGAATAAATCCTGAACCTGGTAGTTACACTTCTTACTGTCTACCAAGGGTCATGGATAAAGCTAATGGTGCACTTTAAGCTCGGACCATAATAATTTTGCTATTGCACTGTTCGGTTCTCAGTAAAGAATTGAAGAACAATTGTTCACTTAAACCAGTTTCTTTTCATTACACTTTTCTGTAATCAGACTCAATTTTATGGCCTACAGTTACTCTTAGTCTGCTACAACCATATTATGTCTTTAAGAATTTCACAAAAGAATGATTAAACTTTGACAACAAGGGTACCAGTCAGTATACTCTGATGTCTATAACAGTAGTGTTTAACTTTCAATTCTCTAGGTCTCACTTTAATAAGTGGTCTGTAAGTCCATTGTATTCCATGGTCTCCAAAAGCTTGAACTACAATGTGTTGTGTGAATGTCCTTCACAGGTACTTCTCTTTGTATCACAGAAGGTATCTCTAAGGTGTCATAAGTCAACATTCTTTCTTGACGTCTATCTCTCTGTGGATGTGATCTAAGTGATTGTACAGAGTTTTCTTGTTCTTAATCAGAAGACTGTTCTACTTCAAGTGCTGGCTGGTGAACTTGATCTTCACATTCACTGTGTTTGTCATCTTGGAAATATTCATCAAACGGTATCGGTACTTCTACATCAGCTGGCAGTAGGTATTCATTTGGCTGTTGGGTGACTTGGGGTTGGAAAACTCTAGCTTTCGGGTTTAGGATTGAGTCTCCATTTCTAGAATTCTTCTCTACGAGAGGCTTGATTCTGTATACTAGTTGATAATCTTCCTCTGAGTCACTATCCCAGTTACATTTAGGCTGTGTCTTTTGCTTTACTTTCTTTTCCTTCTTCGGGGAATCCTTTTTCTTTTATTTTGGTTGGTCTGCAGCCTTCTCAGGTTTTTCCAGTGGTAAGTGGTAACACGGCATTAACAAATTTCTGTGAATTCCAGGTCCTCCTCTTTCAGTTAAGTTGCGAACAAGCACTCGACCACCAGGTTGTAAATCATTCCCATGGATTCTTCTATCATAGTATACTTTTCCTCTTGTTGCTTCTTTGTTGGCTGTTTTGGATGCAATGTGGTATGCTTCACTCATTCTCTTTTGCCAGTCTTTTACGTAGTCTTGATACATTTCTTGTTTTTCTTCAACAGTGTGAATGAACAGAAGGTCAATAGGAAGTCTTGGGGATCTCCCAAACAGTAGGTAATACGGTGAGTATCCTGTTGCCTCGCTTCGTGTGCAATTATAGGCGTGAACAACTTTCCCTAATGAGTTCTTCCAGTGTGTCTTCTCTTTTTCTGTCAGAGTTCTCAACATGGATTGGAGTGTCCTGTTGAACCTTTCAACTTGGCCATTTCCTTGAGGGTGATATGGTGTTGTATGAGAGCCACAGACTCCCGAGAGTTCTTTCAGCCTTGTAAACATCTGATTCTCAAACTCTTTTCCCATATAATGATGGATCTTGCTTGGGAACCCAAACTTGAATGCAAAATCATTAAAGATCTTCTCAGCTACAGTCATGGCGGCTTTGTTCTTTGTGGCATAGGCCTGTACGAACCGGGTGTAGTGATCCATGACTACTAGGATGTATTCATATCCTTGCTTACATGTCTACAAATGCAAGAAGTCGATGGATACCATTTCAAACTGATAGGCTGTGGTAATGGTAGACAACGGTGCTCTAGTAGGCTTATTGGGCTTCTTCTTCTTAAGACATTCACAGACTCTGGTCACAAAGTGTTCAACATCCTTCTGCATATGTTGCCAGTAGAATCTAATTAAAGTGAATGTCCTTTCAACACCGAGGTGTCCCATTTCTTGGTGTAATTTTTTGAATACGAGTGGGTGGTACTCTTTGGGCAGGATCAATTGGTCTCATTCTGATGTTTTCCTGTGTAACACTTCATCTTTGTTCACATACAATTTTGTCCATTGTTTCAGTAATGACCGGACATCTGGGTGCTCTGTCTTCTGGACTTTGTTTCCTGGACGCTGATTCTTTGACTTGTATCTTAGAACTCTTCCAATGATGGGGTCTTTTTCTTGGGACTTTCGAATCTGCTCCATAGTCAGGGGTCTAGTAGCTGTACTAGAGGGTGCATCTTGTACAAGTTCCAGTGCACTTCCTATTCCCTGTGATGTTTCTTCCAACTCTACAGATATTCCCAGTATTGAAGAGCTGATGATATCCTGTTTGATTTCTTCGGGACATTGATTCATGTAGTCATTTATCTCTAACAGCATTCGGGATAGATCATCTGCATCCTCATTTGGACGGTATCGAATAGTGAAGGTAAAATCTGCAAGCTGTGCTACCCACCGGTGGCCTGTGGCATTAAATTTGGCTGTAGTGAGGATATAGGGGAGAGGGTTTTTGTCTGTAAACACCACAAATGAGGCTGTGTGGTACAGATAGTCCCTAAATCGTTCACAAATGGCCCATTTCAATGCCAGGAATTCTAATTTCCCAGAGTGCATGTGGTAATTCTTCTCTGGTGGCGTCAGTGTTCTGGAGACATATGCAATCACTACCATCTTTCCTCCTTGCTCCCAGACTGCTCTCAGACCTTCCTGCGATGCATCACAATGTAACACGAAAGGCTGTGAGAAATCTACATATCCCAGGACAGGTCATTTCAACAAATAGTTGATGAGCTGGTTTAGAGTTTCCTGATAGCTATTTGTCCAACTAATAGGTCTGCAGGATGGTAGAGGTCCTTGCTGCTTGGTTGTTTGTCCGTTCTTTTTTGCTTGGGGAATTCCCTCTTTTACTGACACTGTGTCTTTCCCATTTAGCTCATATGGGGCCAGAGATAGTAGCTCATATAAGGGCTTGGCAATTCTGGAGAAGTCTGGAATGTAAGACCAGTAGTACGAGAGAAATCCCAACATCTTTCTCAAATCTCCTATTGTTTCAGGCTTTTTTTCTTTCAATTTCTGTACTGGTATAATCTTAGCTGGATCCATCATGTATCCATCTCCTGAGACCATCTTTCCCAGAAATCTCACTTTTCTCTTGAATAGTTTGCGTTTCCAAGGAGTTAGCTTGACACCATGTTGCTGGTACCTTTGTAAGATAGTCGGAACATGCTTCAAGTGATCTTTGAATGTACTGCTATGAACAAGATTGTCATCCAAGTAAGGTTGGCAGATAACATCTCTCAGACCTGAAAGACAATCTTCCATACTCCGTTGGAACTCAGCAGGAGCTGTGCTGAGCCCAAATGGGATACGGACCCACTGATAAAGTCCCCAAGGAGTAATGAAGGCGGTTAACAGGCGACTTTCGGTGTCTAGGAATCCCTGGTGATAGGCCTTCCTTTGGTCAAGAACAGAGAACCATGAGCTGCTACTCAAAGAGTCCAACATGTCCTGTATTCTTGGGATTGGATGGTGATCAGGCACTGACTTTCTGTTCAATTCCATATAGTAACAGAAGAGCCTCATCCTTCTTCCTGACACAGACCACAGGTGAAGAGTATGATGATCTTGACTGAGTTATCCATCCTCTGTTTAGCAGATCTTGGATGTACTCCTTCACTTTTTGATGGAGGGGTTTTGGAACCGACATGTAGGTCTTCCAGACAGGTGTGGTATCTTTAAGAGTGATGTGCATGTTGAGAGATGGGATGCAACCAATATCATCGTCATCGAAAGCGAAAGCATGACATTCTTCCCTCAAAACATGTCTTACTGGTTGTTGCTGAGTCTCACTTAAGTGGTCCACATTTCACTGATGGCCAAACCTTCTGGTAAAGGGCACAGTTCGGATGGAACAAAGAGCATCTCTTGGCCTTTGGTAATGACTCCCACATGGACAGGAGCATGTATAGAGGTAATCTGGTCTGTGGGTAGGACTATTTTCTTTTGCCCTGTTCTCACAATGCCTTCATCATAATTTGCAGCTGAAGTCTGCATGAGTTTCAGCATGGTTTCAGCTGTCTTTGCTGTTAGAAAATGCGGTGCTCATCATCTGTATAACCCTGGCTGATGTTCCTGCTACCCACTTCTCTTGACTGAGTAATTTTTCAATTACATTGAACCCAATAATTGGATCTTCAGCTACTTTAGAGTCACTTGAGACTAAAATTGGGACTGTCAGTGTCTCTGCTGATGCTGGCTCACAGTCCAATTGAAATCTCACCTCAGTCCACCCAAGAAATGGTATTTCTGTCTGGTTAGCTGCTAGTCCAGTCAGAGTTCCAGGTCCAAGCAGTTCTGCAATGGGTCAGATTGTGGTGTGTGGGAGATATTGTTTTCTCCAGACGTCAATCAGAATGCTGGCTTGTGCCCCAGTGTCCCACAAGACTTCAATGGTGACATCATCAAGTCAGCAACGGACAAGGCACCATCTTCCAACCAGATCTATCAGCTTGGCTTGACGTTGTGGTGGTAAATAATTTACTGTGTTTCTAGGATAGGTTCTCAGCACTTCATTACTGGACACCGTACCCTGCTGTCTTGAAGTGTTAGTAGAATGATGGTATCTTTGCTGTTTCGGAGTTCTGACTGGTGTGTGCTGGTGTCGGAGGGACACATGGTAAGGAGCTACTGGGGGTCCCGTCTCAGCAACCTGTTCAAGTTTTCCGGTGGCTGTGCCTTTTCTCTACATCCCTGTGACAAGTGTTCTGTTTGACCACAGTGGAAACAATGAGTACATGTGGCTTCTGCATTGGCCTCCCGGCATTCCCTAAAAACCTCTCTGTCTTACTTGTGTCCGGATCATTGGAAACTCTCTTGGTTTTGGTTGACTGCTGGTCTCAATGGCTGTGAGGAACATTTTCTTCATTTCAAACACATCTGCCTTGAGATCTTCAATTAGCTTATAGGGATCTGGACTAGATTCTTTAAGATTTGCTGTCATTTTCTTTAAGTCTCTAGCGGTTTTACCCCTTTCTGATGTGCATATCTCTTTTGACTCTGTTGATGCTCTAGACAAGGATTTGCTATCATGGGAGTGTACTTCTGTGTGGAGTTCATTTAGTCGTGGACCTTTCCATGAGCAGTTTTCTTTAACTCCTGTTGTCTTTCCACCTCTAGGTTAGCTGCTTCATTCACTCTTTCAATCAGTACTTCATCTGTGACATCGATATCATTAAGGTAAGGTTTTACCTGAAACTTTATAGCATCACTTAGGAGTCCGGTTTCAATAGAACGAATAATTTTCTGTTGAATAAGGTCGGTACTGTACTGGTCTTTATTTTCTTTGTCACTTGACTTCCACCATAGCTTTTCTTTCAACTCAATTGCTCTGAATAAGAAGTTCTGATCTAACTCTTTGGGTTCTTGAGAGGTATTCTTCAGCTTATGGAACAGATCGGAGGAGCTATCTTCCTTATAGTGCCCCTTCAGGATAGTCTTCAACAAGAGCAAGTCCCCTCTTAATCTCTAACATATCTCTGAGATGAAGTCCAGGGCTGACTGCCCGTATCACTGCCTCAGTAATCTCCACTCCAGAATGCCCCTTCTGGATTCCTGTTTCAATCTGATGGGTCAGGCTTGTGTTGGACAGTTTGTCTTTTTGTCCCCCTTCTCCAATCTGTCCACAGATTCAGAATTCCCACCAGAGGGTTACTTCTGGTACAGTGGCTGTCAACGGTACTGTCACTTCCCCCACTTTTCTCACACTCCTGCTGCTCTCGCTGATTCTATCCTCTAATGTTCTTATCTCCTCTGCTAAAGCTCTGCAAGCTCCCTCTTGAGATTGTTGCAGTTGGAGGTATTTGTCCCTTAGGTCTCTCATCTGAGTGGGCTCCTCTACAATTGGTTCTGTGTCTGCTACACCTTGCTTACTTCCAGTAATAAACGACAGGAGGTCTTTCAAGTACTGGCAAACCTCATCTTCCTCTTGACTGCCTTCAGTCTCTTCCAAGACTCTCTCTGCCTTACTAATAAGGTTTTGTCTGGACTTGGTGAGGAAACCTTCCCCGCTTTCTTACAGACACTTTAGAAATTGGCAAACTTCACCAAGATGAGCTTTCTCTAGCTGCAGTAGCGTTGCTCTCACTTCGTCTTGCAATTGCTCCATTTTCTAACGTTATTCTCAAATGCCTTTCTAGTGACTTCTAGATTCGTCCCTGGTAAAAGGAGTAGTCTTTTCTTGCTTTAAATTGCTCCTTCTGGCTGGCTCACCAAAATATGTTGCTTTTTAGAATAAAGAGACGGAGCTTGTTCTGGTACAACACATTTATTTTGTGATTCTCATCTGTAAACAGATAAATGATTCTGTTTTATTCTGGGCGCTCTAGTGCTATGTCTCTTATCTGCATTCAGTGCTGGCCTTAGTATTACTGAACCACTGAGGTATTCACAAGGTACCAATTATAGTTACTGTGGCTAAGAACATAGCGATTGCCACCTGCTGGTAGGAGGTTAAAACAGCAGCAAAAGAACTATGGGCAATGCAGTTATAGGATTGCCAATAATAATAAAAAATTCTTACTACTTCTGCATACTTTATTCTTTTGGGGTGCAATGAGTTTAATACCCATTTAATATACAGAGTGCCACATCAGTGTTAAAAGGATATCTATGTAACCCTTTGACCGCCAGAGAGGAGAGAAATGTGGTGTATAACCCACTGGCACTCAAATGTTTTATAGGAGAGTTAGAGAAAGGAGGTGCAGGTTCATTTAACTTGTTGTTCTTTCAGTATCAGAAAGCTGTCCAGCCATTATCATGCTCAGATACTCAAAGAGCCAATAAAATGTGTGACTCTCTGAGAGAGTCGTTTACTCCATTGAACTACGGGAGATGTAGTTCTACAGAGACTTTTTCCCTAACTAACAAAACCACCAGCGTTACCAGGCCCAATATCCTATGTAATGTTACATTAGCATTGGGCAAGAATTTTAACCAATAACAGAGCAGCTCACACAATGGGTTTCCGCCATGCAAGGAGAACACACAATTGATACATTGTATTTTTATCAATATATCGCGAGGACTTCAAGAATTCAATATAAATTGGAAGTATACTCTGTGGAGGTATCGAGTTCGGTTGGTGAGGTTAATAAGTGGAGGAAAGGAAAACCTGAAACATACTGGATGGTGTTTAAGTGGAATCTCCGAAAGTGTGGAACGACTTCAACTCAAATGTGAGTGGATATATATTTTATTAAGTTTACAGATTGACAACTGATTAAAATATTGTCTTTCTTTATCTATATGTTACTAGAATTTTGACAAGATGATACGAAATACACATACTTTGTGGGAAATACAAAGAAGAAGCATTTAGCGGACTGATACTAGGTTTGGACATTGATATTTATGGCTGAATGAGATTAATACAGAGTTTGGGAATTGAGATTAATCTTTATGAAAATTAGTCTTATGGATTATTGTCTGAAAATTTGTTAGTTCTATTGTTTGAAAATTTGGCAGTTCTATTTTGAAAGATTTGATATAATTTACTGAAAGAAAGTTTAGTTTAATAATATTTAGTAACTGGGGGATCGCCTGAATATATTTATATTTTATATATTTGTCGCATACCTATTGGAGTAAGGTATTTGTTTGGGCTGAACCCCAATAGTTACTATTTACGTGTATTTGTAGACACTCAGCGCCGATTCTTCAAGTTTGATATAAAGTTTGCCAAAACTGATTAGGTTTGCCAAAACTGATTAACTCATATCACAGTATACACTGCTTTCTCAAAATCAAATAGCAATCTCAGACACAAAGATCATGGAAAACAAAGCAGCATCAAACAAGCCCATTTAAATACCCCACCCTATTAATTTATCTGTAATAACCGATTTTCACATTGAAATACTGCATTCCACGTACATTTATATGTAAAACGGATATAATAAGCCAAAACATCTGTTTAAACAACAATATAGATTCAATATAGACAAGTGTAAAGTTATGCATTTTGGGTATAATAATAAAAATGCAACATATAGTTTAAATGGTGTTTCTCTGGGGAAATCTACAAATGAAAAGGATTTGGGAGTAATGGTAGACAATAAACTTAGCAGTAGCACGCAGTGCCAGCTGGCAGCTGCAAAGGCCAATAAGATATTGGCATGTATTAAAAGGGGTATTGACTCAAGGGAGGAAGATATTATTATGCCTCTTTACAGGTCCATGGTAAGACCCCACCTCGAATATGCTGTTCAATTTTGGGCGCCCTTTCTGAAAAAGGACATTATGGAACTAGAGGAAGTGCAGAGGAGGGCTTCAAAACTAGTAAGGGGAATGGAAAGTTTTAGTTATGAGGAAAGGCTAGAAAAGTTAAACTTGTATACACTAGAGAAACGGCGTCTTAGAGTGGATATGATAACACTATATAAATATGTTCAGGGCCCATACAAAGGGCTCTCCAAAGACCTGTTCATTAACAGAACAGTACATAGGACAAGGGGCCACCCACTTAGACTTGAGGAAAGGAGATTTAATCTACAACAGCGGAAGGCTTTCTTTACGGTAAGGACAATAAAGGTATGGAATTCACTGCCTGAGGAGGTGGTGCTATCGAATACATTAGACGCCTTTAAAAAGGGCCTGGATACTTATTTAAAAGAGCATAACATAGAGGGCTATGTACGTTAGTATTAGGATTAATATTTTACTTAGGGCTTGTTGATCCAGGGAGAAATCTGATTGCCATTTGGAATCAGGAGGGAATTCTCCCCCCCCCCCCCCATTCGGGGCAGAATTTGAAATTGCTGTATTGTTGTGTTTTTTTGCCTTCTTTTGGATCAACAATGGTAAACAGGAATAGGAAAAGGGTTGAACTAGATGGACGCAAGTCTTTTTTCAACCTAAATTACTATGTTACTATGTGCGAAAACATCATATATTTAAAAACATTGTGTCTGAGATTGACATGTGATTTTGAGACAGCTGTGTATACTGTGAAATGCGTTAATCAGTTTTGGCAAACTTTGTCATTTTATATTTTACTGTGATTGTGATATTAAGTATTAAATCATTTTTACATTTGAAACAGCACCTTGATTTAAACAATATCCATCTTGGTCACCTGAGAAGAGACAGGTTTACTCTCTCTGCAGGCTTTTATTGTTGGGAGGTGCCATGTGTCCATCTCAACCACCACAATTGCGAGTATTGGTTCATTATTTCTATCTACCAGTTGGTCGGTTATCAGGCACTATTGGGCTCCCTCTTATGTGTGTTTTTTTTACCTCTAGTTCTTTGCATGCTTTGGAGTGTGGCTGTGTATGAATGGTAAAAATAGTATGTTAAGCTTAACCCCTTGTTTATATTTGTCTTGACTGTTAAGTCAGATGTATTGGTTGGGTGTTATATGTCAGTGTTGTCACAATAATCAGCCGCAGGCTGGCTGGCTGCTTGTGTCACTCAAATACTTTTTTGGGGTTCTGAACTCTCCCTTCTTCTCACCCTCACCCATAAAACAAGTGGCAGTGTCTGCCTAATACTCTGCTAACACCTCAACAAACAGCCTGCTTTGTTTTGTTTTTTGATTGTCACCAGAAATCACAGTATGTTCATTTCTTTCTCACTCCATAGCACAGACAGACAACTTGAGGGACACAGATACCTTTTTTATACTAGCACTGTGGAATTACTTTAAGCACTAGGGAGGAAATAGTTCTACCCTTGATTTCAATACAATAAATAGGTGAAAAAGTAGAAAATCTGCACTTTTTGCAAAAATGTACAGCGAGGTGCAAAGTACCATATTTCACCTGTTTTGCTTTTGAAGTGAAATGTTTCTCCATATCTACTGGTACCCACACATACTGACCCCCTACCCTGCCCCACAGTGACCATGGAACCACACACTGTCCCTGAGCCCTGTCCCACAAAAAACATAGAACCACACACTGTGCCCCCAGGCTTGTCCCACTGTGAGTACAGCACCCCACACTGTCTCCCAGCCTTGTGCCATGGTGATCATAGAACCACACAATGCCCCCACCCCCAGTCTTGTCCCACTGTTCCCATACAACCACACATTGTTCCCAATCTTCTCCCATGGTGGCCATAAAACAATACACTTCCCCCTTCTTTTCTCACAATAACCATGAAACCACACACTGCCCTGTAGCCTTTTCCCATGGTAACCTCAGAATCACACATACACTGTCCCCCCAGCCTTTACTTGTGGCAACCACAGAATCACACAGGGTCCAGCAAACCTTGCCCACAGTCACCATAGAACCACACAATATCCCTCTCAGCCTTTCCCTACAGTAGCCATAGAATCACACATAATGCCCCCTTCCCCAGCATTGACCCACAGTAGCCAAAGAAGAACCACACTAAATTCTGACTTCCAGCTGTGTACTGCTGCACTGGTAGCTATAGGAATGCACTTCTGAGTTTAAAGGAGCAGTACTTTTTTAATGAAAATCTATATGTTATAGAGCTTTTCCTGCTGAGCAAAGCAAGGGCAATTCCACTGCAGTCAATTGTTTTATTCAAAAATTATAACAGTTCAAATAACCAGGAAGGAAATGTACATTGTGTTTTCTTCCTGAAATTTCTGACAGCATGACTCAGCAGTTGCTATCACATTCTAAAGAGATCAGTTTGTCATTGACTTTCTTGTCAAATAGAATGTGAGTGAATAACTATTGGAATCTGACCACTAGAGGGCACTGTTAATGTAAAAAAAAAAACAGGTTTAAAATGTAATAACTCTGGAAATATGCCTCTTGCAGGAGTGAGAATACCCTTATTTTACTCAACAGGTTTCATTACAAAAGTTTACTTCTCCTTTAAAAAATCCCACCGCCAACCACAGAGAGAAATGAAAAGATTACTTTTACTGCACTCAAAACATATCAAAACAATTAATGAGTGAAAATATCGCCCCCCAGAAATTATTAAAAATAATGTATTGTTAAAAACAATGCACTTTATTGAGTAAACACATTTCAAAAAGTCTGATATAATATATAGCTGTGATAAAGTGGTAAGTCAGAGAGTATACACTGTAGACACCAGGAAACAATGGTATTTTCTGTTCCAGAAAACAGCGGACGGCACTGGGGGTAGGACCATCTGAGGAATGGGGGTGTGGCTATGGGCCATGGGCACTTGAGTTGCCTACGGGTCCCTAAGTAATATATGAACGATAGGAATGAGAAATGATGACGAGGAAGTCAGTATCTCTTGGCAGATCACCACCAGTTTCCACCTTAGGTTGGCTTTCTTCTCTCCTGCTTCTCTCTTCTTTCTTCTCTCCTGCTTGCTGCCTCCTTCACATTTCCTGGCAAAAGTGTGGGAGGTGGAAGCAAGCGCGAAGGGGGGACTTAGTGGGGTTTCAGTGAAAAGAGAGGGGGATGCTTATGGGTAAAAGTCCTCTTCTAGCTTTGCTTGTGATGTGTCATATCCAGATGACCACAAGATGACAAGCTGGGTCCTCATAAAACCAGAAAGGTGAGAAGGAGGGGAAGATTCACCAGAACCTGGACCTGCATGAGTAGAGTAGGAAAACACTTCTGATGGGGGGGGGTGCAAAGCTCTGTTTTTAGAGTATTGTCAGAGAATCTGCTCTGGCTGTAAAGAAATGGTTAAGAATTTGTTCAGTAACCATTATTCCTGTGTATATGTGAGACTGTATCTTTAAGCAATATTTCGTGGAAAAGAAATGTTAGACTTTCTCATGAATACATCTTTGTAAACAGTTATCTACTGGGATGGAAGCTGTACTTTGTTTGCCATGGATGTAGCTAAATTGCAACTATGTGTTGGAGTAAGAAACTCCAGACACTTTTTTTTAGAAGGCGATAATGTTTTAAAGTTTCTGTTGTTTGAGAAAAAGCATTTTTTTTATGATATTAATTTTTCTTTATTAACATTTCCTGATAGTACGCTGACACCTAGCAACATGATAGGTTTATGTTTCAGATATATTTTATTAGTATTTACTAATATAAATTACTATATGCAAATTATTCTTTTAGAAGTGACCTATGAAAGAGGAATAGGCATAGCCTTCTGTAAAGGGGGGCTTTGGGTCATATAAGCATTGTTTTGGATCTTGGAGGGGAGTCTTCTGAGGGTTGCTGTAACGGTTTATTCAGACACTCAGACCAGAGATAAATTATAAAACACAGTTTTATTGAAAACAAATGAGGTACACTGCCCCCTAAGGGCAGAAATAGGTAATGACATGTAACTGAAGGCAAATATGGTAGTACAGCAGACACAGTATGGATAAGGAGCAATACTGTACAATGCAATGGAACAGAGTATAGCAAGGGTTAAAGTCCAATGCAAGAAATCAGTCTCTGATGTGGTGTGTGAGACAATGCCCAGTAGAGGACAAGAGCAGCCAGAGGCTGAGGTGTAAGGTGGAGAGCACCTGGTAGTGAGTCCAAACAGTAGTCCTCAAAGACTGGCGATATGCAAGACCAACCACTTGTGCTAGAGCTAAATGGTATGAGAGCCAAGAGCACTCTGCCGTGCGTAACGGGATTAACCACACTGTGTGAGCTGAATGGGACCAGAGCCAATGGCACCCTTCCAGTGCTGAATGGGTTAATGACACTGCGAGAGCTGAATGGGACCAGAGCCAGTAGCACCCCTTGGTGCGTCAACGGATACACACACTGCCAGAGCTGAATGGGACCAGAGCCCGTAGCACCCCTTGGTGCGTCAACGGACACACACACTGCCAGAGCTGAATGGGACCAGAGCCAGTAGCACCCCTTGGTGTGTAAAGCGGATACCCAACACTGCCAGAGCTGAGTAGGACCAGAGCCAGTAGCACCCTTCTGGTGTGTAAATGGAGCGAGTGTATTGCAAGAGCTATCGGTAGACAGTTAACGGAAGCCACAACTGCTCTGCAAGTATATCGGAGGCTCGGTAACGAAGGCAGCAAGCTCAGCAAGTGTTAATGGAGCGGCTCGGTATCTGAGGCAACAAGCACTGCAAGTGTTAACGGACAGGCTCGGTAACGGAGGCAACAAGCTCAGCAAGTGTTAACGGATGGCTCAGTATCTGAGGCAACAAGCACTGCAAGTCTTAACGGACAGGCTCGGTAACGGAGGCAACAAGCTCAGCAAGTGTTAACGGATGGCCCAGTATCTGAGGCAACAAGCACTGCAAGTGTTAACGGACAGGCTCGGTAACGGAGGCAACAAGCTCAGCAAGTGGGAGGTCAGCATATATAGCTCAAGATTAACAGTTCACAATGTCGCCAAGCGACATTGATGAGATCTCGCTGGAACAGGATCACAGGAAACCGGACACGAAGCAGGAACGTCAGCCAAGCCGGATCATACAAGGAGCTGGAGCATCAGACAAGCTGGATCAATCACGGAGCAGGAACATCAGCCAGGCCGGGTCATACACGAAGCAGGAGCGTCAGACAAGCCGGATCAATCACGGAGCAGGAACGTCAGCCAGACCAGGTTATACACGGAGCAGGAACCAGAAGAATAGTCAGACAAGCCAAATCGGTACACAGGAACGCAGGAACACAGCAACGGAAGCACTGGTACTGGAACACCACGAAAGGGCACCTAACAGGTGCCAGAGGCCCGGTATAAGAGGGCCACACTGGGCGGGCACAACCAAGCTCCACCAATAGGAACACACCACAGCAGAGAGTGACAGAAAATCACGGGAACCGTGATAGTTGCTGACTTTCTGATTCCTGAATTGAACAGAAAGGTTCAGTGCCTAAGACCACACCCTATTTATGATTGGTAAAGTATAACTTAGTTGTTGCCTTTACACTGTATACACTTCCAAAGTTATCATACCCAGTAAATTCTGGGGTTAACCAGTTTATTACTTCCCAGTGAGACCGGCTATCCTGCTGAGAACGAATGTAATTCAGTAGCCATTTGGCTGTAAAGTTTAGTATAACTTTTTGGAAATTATACAGTTGAATCACATTAATATAGGGTAAAGACCAGATTGATATAAATTTTAAATCATTGGGAGTTACAGATTAACTAATAAGCTGATACCTGGAGATCCAATTGTTTCTTGTGCGTGCAAATATCTATGCCGGGTTGTAGTGAGGTGCATTTCTTTTCACTGCAAGGGGACATAGAGAACGCACAGTAATATACTCTGAACATTTCTGTGTCTTTAATTGTGGATTTTGTATTTTGGCTGATTCCATTCTATACTGTTTTGTCTGTTTCTGATCTCTAGCGTAGGTTGTATTGTTGAGATAGTCACATTTGTGAAAATCTTGACGGAACAAAAACCTTGGAGTGTGTAATTGGTTGAGCTCTTCTGCCTATAACTCTGGTTAACCCTTTGCGCTGATAGATGTGTGCAGCCATGAATCTGTCATTATAATCTTTTAGGGATCACATGCTTTGATGTATTTCACATATATTATCATTGTATTGCTATACCCATACCCTACTTTTATTGCTTAAGATTATAATGTGGTAATGCATATTTTTAGCAGGAAATGTATTTCATTCTTCTGTGCTCCTCCAGAGGTATGCATGAATTGAAACCAGCAGCCATATAGTTACATTTTTCTTTTGTATATCTGGGACCTTATGTCTTTCATGTCTTTCAGATAGAGTTATATTTCTTGCAATATTGTGCATCATGGTTATCAAGGTTTGCCACTTGATCTGTGTCCTATTGAGCACAACTCAAGTGTCAAGTTCCCTGCCACTTAATTGCCTTAGTACGTTGGGGTGGGGCATGTGTTGTGACACTGCCACCTATTGTACTGTCTAAATTGTAGGAATTATTAACCTCTCTACTGCTGGATTCAAACATTGCTAGCTTATACCTCTGGATACCTATATTCATATACAATTTAACCCTATAAGTGCTTGTGTGTTACTTATGCAGTTATCTGATATGTTCTATCGTATTATATTTTCTTATATATATATTTATTTATATCTTAGTCTAGAACTGTTGCTTGATATATATTACTGAGTCAAGTTTGCATATCTCTGTTTCCCAATTCACAGATTATTATTGTTCTATATATCATATTTTATTTAGCTTTAAAATTACATATATTGTTTCACAATTTTTTATCAATTCTGCTCACTGTGCAAAAGTGTGTTATATCTAGTTTGTGTGCAAGATGTCAAATTGATTTATATTGTTTATTTATCTTATGTTAGAGATAAACAGTGCCAGTCTTCTGTTATCACTGTGATTATCTCTCCACAGTATCCTGTTGTACCTTTGGGTTAGGGTGGGGAAGTCTCAGGTATGCTATATGGAAACCCTGAAGGAAAATAAACATTTCCCTAATTCCCACTGATAAAATGGTGATTTTCCCACTTGGATGCTAGAGAGGATCCAAGACATTGCTTTGCATTGCTTTAAAAATGCACTTCACACCTTAACATTGAAAGGGGTTAAACATACCATTTAAACTAATTGTAATTTTTATTTGCCCTCTTCGTCCAGTTGGTTTGTTCCAGATTTACTCATGTCTTGTTCACCACATATTTTCATTATATTCATAAAATATTTCCTGTAACATTGAAGGTTTTAAAGTATTCAGTAGTCTTTTGTAAAGGAATTTTTTGAGCTTCCAAATCGACAGCTCTTATCATATAACTAGATACACTAAAATGTTCCAGCACTTACATGCACATCAGTGCTTCTCTAATGGATGCCAACAGTGCAAGTAAAATTCTTGAGCAGTGATTGTTAGCAGTAGTATCACCAGGCACTTTTGTGTAGCCAAGAATGGAAAATGCACACCCTCATAAGCAAGAAGATTACTTTGAACACTGGAGTAAATATGTCTTAAAGTGACAGTAAACCTGTAATGTACATATTCAGCAAGTGCATAATATGTAATTCAAATATACTTTTTTCACTTTCGCCTATTTTTTTAAACACTTTTAAGTCCCTGACATGGAGATAATTTAACTTCTGTTTCCAGAGATACTGTGAAAGCAGGGATGGTTATACAAGGTAACACTGCCCTTGAAGCATTGAGTACTCTGTATACTGTAGTGCTTTTTCTGCTGTAGAGATAGTGTTACATTGCACCATGGGGAGCAAATAGAAATACCACAATCCCACTTTGATTTTTATGGGTATTTAGCCACATGAATGCTAGAGAGTTCCTCTATCATTCAAGGAGTTGTATGCCCTATTTAAATGATTATTGCATATCTTTATCTTGATGAATAAGTCCTATATTGTTACAATACCATAAATATAAAATGTAAATCATAGGGGACGGTGGTAAGATCACCAAGAGGACAAACATGAAATAAGTCCCCTGGGTCCTTATTGAAGAAGCAAAAAAAAAAGGAGCATTTCTGAGGTAAACTAACTTCACTATAGGGGACAAATTAAAATTCCCATTGATGTCAAATGCTGGAGAAGTCTCCAAAACATTGCATTCAAGGGGTAGAAAGCCCCATTTAAATCCATGGGAAATTTTATTTGTCCACTTTGTTGCTTTTGGTTTTCCTCAGAACTATTACACTTTTGCTTTCTTCATAGGGCCTGAAATATAAAGAAGGGATCTGGCCCATATGTCATGGTGTAGGTGTAGTATTTACTGAAAAGGGCACATGAAATGGGAAAGAACAAAGTAATTTAAAATAAGAGAACACAAAAGGGGGAGCCCAATAGTGTAATATCGCCAATAACAGTGAGTCTAAAAATAAAATAAATCTTACTCACAAATTTCGATGGTCAGCCTAGAGAATAATCTGAGCTGACTAATGAGCCTATGGAGAGATCTCACTACCTCCCCTCAGTGTATACCGGCTGGTTCTGTCTCAATGCTGCACCGCATACAAAAGATTGGATCTGAGAAACTCTTCAATAATGTTTAATGTAGTATATCAAATACAGGAAGCATAAAAACAATTAGGCAAAGGCAATGCTTTTTGCAGTTACATCGCTTTCTCACAGCCTAATAAAAGTATGTATAAGTAATTTAAATGATGGATATTTTTGTCTCCTATGGTGAAGTTGGTTTGCTTCTGGATTTCACCACTTTATCTTCTGAATACTACCCTAAATAGAGCTTTATATACACAGCATGGTGCAAAGCAATTGCACCATGGGGGCTTAAAAATTCTTGTTAATTTAAATGGGGCTTTCCATTTCTTGAATTCTAGAGAGATCTCCAATTAATTGACAAATATAGCTTTCAAAGGGTTAACAATTCTTAGTTAACTCAAAAGGAATGTTTGCCATTTATATTTGGACATAAAGGGCCATATTCTCTAAGTAAAAAAAAGAACAATTATGGAGCCAACTATTTGCACTACAGTGGACAAATATAAATTCCTATTGATTTAAAGGGATACTAATGTCCCATGCTCAATATCTCTCAATCCATAGCGGTTTGAGAGATAGGATTTGTGCCACACATTTAATTATTTAACTTCTAAAAAAACAGAAGAATTTTTATGGGACATTACTGTCCCTTTAAATAGGGTTTTTAACCCCTTAAATGCTAGAGGTCTCCAATGTATTTCTTTTGCAATGCATTGAAGAACTCTCTAGCATTCAAGTGGTCAATAGCTCCATTTTACCTTGTATTTGTCCCCTAGATGTCCCCTATGGTGCAATTGGCTTGCCCCAGAATGACTGCTATCTGTGAGTATTTGTCACAGTGTTACTCACGGGCCTCGGAGGAGATGCCGCATCCTCTCCTCTTCTGGGTTTCGGCCCGTCCTTCCACTTGAGCGTGTGTGCATCACAGGCTCTTCTTATCACGTTCGCACGCTTGTCTCATTGGTGCTTCAGCGATGAGGCTTCTGCTTCCACCCACCTGCCAGGGCTTTATCTGCTTCTTGGCTCCATTGCTCAGTCGCCCTTTTGTGGTGCTCCTGAGCAGACGTAGGCCTTGCTCTGCTTCCGCTTGTGCTCCTTGTGTTCCTGGTTACAATCATTGGCTTGGCTGACTATCCCCACAGGCTCTTGACCATTGGCTTGGCTGACTACCTCACTGGCTCTTGACCAGTGGCTTGGCTGATTACCCTCTCAGGCTCTTGACCATTGGCTTGGCTGACTACCCCCACAGGCGCCCTACTACTTTGGAGCCTGACCGTTGGCTTAGCCAACTCCTCCTTTAGTTATAGACCATAGGTTACGCTGATCTCCTTGGTGCTAGTGACCACTGGCTTGGCTATCTACACTTTGACTCCTGGCCATTGGCTCGGCTGGCTATCCTCATAGTCTTCTGGCCTTTGGATTTGCTTCACAGTACCCTGTGGCTCGGTCAACTACCTCATAGTCCTCTGACCATTGCGGGTCTATCTCTTGGTCTGTTCTTTTGTTATTGTTGCCTGCCTTATTACTATACTATTAATAAAGCTTTATTGATCCTATGCCTGTGTCTGCTCATCATTCCCAGTGGGTTCCGTGACATTATGACACTTAGAGAGACACACATTCGGGAGTGTGAGGTCCACAGTGATTTAATTTCTATGAACCTGGCTTCAGAGACAGTTTGTTTTCATTCTGCAATTTTAATGCTTTTCTGCTTTTACCAGTAAACAATACACTATAAGATTTGTGCCTTTTTTTTAAATTAACATTAACAGCAAGAAATGAAATAGGTTGATATAACATTATATCTCGCATACTTAGAGCAAGTACATGTAAAAATGAATTATTCATATGTTGCATTCTTAAAATATAATTGTGACTTGGTTTCTAATGCATAAGACCTGGAGCCCTGAAAAATAAAGGAATTACAGCCTCAATAGACTAAATGTTAGCCTTCAGGAGACAAATAAGGAACCTTTTCAGCTGCTAGCTTGAAAGACTATGTAACTGGGTTTATATAACCCCCCAGTTCATTTTCAGATGTTTGTGTTCCTTTAAGAAGTGTGCCGCAGGCTGTCTCTAACAATACATTCAACCACACTTACATATGAATTGGTATTCTTCAGAAAACCAATTATTTTCAACGGGGGTATTTTCTGTTAAATTAAAGAATTATTCAGACATACATATGTTTGATGGAATAGGGGTGAAGTCCACTGGGCCAACTGCCACTCCTCCCCCTTAAATCATACAATTTACTTTACTAAATTAAATACAATACATTCACATACATATTGCAGTGGCCCCAAATAAAACATTCCACTCCAATATAAAAATGCAGTTGTCCAATGAATATAACAGTATGCAGCCATATTGTACAATCAAGTGAAAATGTGTGTGCTTATGAAAGTGTGTACAAATATATGTACATGTAAATGTGCCTTTGTGTAAATAATTACACAAATAAATGCAAATGTGTATGTGGATGTGTGCATGCAGTCAAAGACACAATCAAACCTATGTGCATGCATTTGCAAATGCATTTGGGTGTGAATGTGTATGAATGTGTGTCCTAATGCATGAACATAAATGTGCTCACATGTGAATGTATGTGAGGGTGTACAAATGTATAAATGTGTGTGCATGCATGGGTATATGAGCACATGGACAGATGTGACTATCCAACTGTTTTTGGAATAGAACTCCCGCCAATCACCAGAGATGATTGGCGGTGTATTCCAGCAAAAACTGGAGAGCCACATCTTCAATACACACGTACTTTGGGGGTGGACAAAAGCATTTATTATCCACCACCCATGTAATGCACAGGAACTATGGGGGAGATTTATAAAAAGTGTTCTTGTTCGTTTTTGTGAATGGATCTTTAAAATATCCTTCTTCCTTATTATGATTGTTGGTATATATATATAATAAAGTGTTCTAGTTACATTTATAAATATGGTGACCGTAAAGAATTAGAACAAGTCAAACACGGGCTTAAATATTTAGGGGAAAACTCTGTCTCTAAATTGTTGCAAATAGTGACAATTCTGTAAAAATTTGCAGCGTCACTATTTACAAACTTCCTTACTCAGTTTTTAAAAAATATGTACCACATGGCATTATATTCTCCTAAACTTTCGTTAAAGCGGGACTACTATGTCACAAAATGTTTAAATTGACTATGTCCCCTACTGGCGACTAGCTGCTTAGTAGCGCTAGTCACCAGAATTATTACCTGATTTAATAGAAATATGCTTTATTCCCCAGCTGTCAATAGCACGGAGAGCGGACATCTTGCCATAGTGACGTCCGCACGCCTGTTCTGTCAGTCCCAGCCGGAGCCAGATGGCTCCTAGCAACGCCTCCTAGACCCGGCTGTGACTGACAGAGCAGGCGCGTGGATGTCACTATGGCAAGATGTCTGGGCTCCGTGCTACTGACAGCTGGGGAATAAAGCATATATCTATTAAATCAGGTAATAATTCTGGCAACTAGCGCTACTAAGCAGCTGGTCGCCAGAAGGGAACTTAGTTAAGCTAAAGATTTTGTGACATGGTAGTTCCGCTTTAATACTTTTATAACTACCAGAGGCAGTCTTACAGCCATTTTAACACTTCTTTTTGATTAACTCCACTTTTATAAATTTCCCCCTATATTCCCTTCAGAATGCCTCGAGGTGTGTTCAAGACTCCACATCTGTGCATTCAAATCTGATATCGCTCAATATATTTCCAGGGAGTAGAACTTCCCAGGAATGTGAAAACCCTGAAGGGGTTAATAGAGGGGCAGACTGTTGAGGCATGTGCTGCTGTTGTGCAGCTGATTGGAAAATAGCGAAAAGGGGGTGGGAGTAAGGGGAAGGGGAGGAAGTGAGACATTCATTGCCTGAGGTGAAGAGGCATCTGCCAGTCCTCTGCAGCACAAAATATTTAAAAAAACAAACAAACCAAAAAGAGCATTATATTAGTAAGCTCACTGAGACAAGGTATATGCTATAACCTTATGGTTAGAGCAACTACTTTGAATGTGGAAGGTCTCTGGGTCTAATCCAGCCAGGCTCCTTCACTTAAATTTGCTTTTGTAAGTAGTTTTTCATGGGGCTTTAACCCAAGTGTGAGGGCAAGATAAGTGAAGAAAGAAGTGTGGCAGAATTATTATTAGAAGTGCAGTGTGCTGTGCAGGAGGATGGCGGAAGATGGCTGGCTGAGCATCTAGAGCGAAGGAGGCAAGGAAACACACATGAGGAGGTTGAAGAAAGGCCAGTAAGGCAGTCCAGGGCAGGGACACCAGAAAGGCTGAGTTCTGAGTAGTCAGAGAAGAGGAGGAAGAGCAGTAAATTGAGATTAGCAGGTCCAGACACGATAGCAAAGAGAGGAGGAGGAGGATGTGGCAGGTGCGGACACAGCTCAGGCATTCTAGGGACCATGGAAGTGGCAGCTAATACTGAGGCAGCAGAGGAAGTGGTGGTCAAAGCAAGGCTCTTCTCAGTGGTAGATGCCCCCTGTATATCAGGGCAGGTGACCCTTTCACCAGCAATAGAGGGTCAACAGACTTTTTACTTCTCATTAGGAGCCTTAATGTCCTCTGAAGGGATAGTTTTACCAGGAAGGCCCAATGTACAATTGGGGGGTCCCAGCGGCTATGAGCGAAGGCCCAGACCTGGAGAGGGGTCTAAGGTTGGGATATGAGGTCATTTAATTGGTTATGACAGGGATCTCACCCTCTGTGGAAGGTAGGAGGTCAGACAACGCTGAGGGGGATGCTAGTAGTACCGGGAGTATGGAAGGTCCCAGGCAGGAATTGTGGTTCTCTGCTCACAGTGACAGGGGCAGGCATCCCAGTAAAGAGGCTGGAGCACCTCGTGCCAAGGGCACGTGGGCTGTAGCTGATAACACTTTCCTTTTGCAGGCTCATCAGATGGAAGGAGTGGATGCCGGAACCAGTCTACAGGTAGAGGTGACGTTTCCATGGGCAAGACCTGAATCACCAGACTTAACATTGACAAGACAATCACCATTGGTTCCAGGGGAATCAGGCCAATGTCAGAATTTGGGCCTAAGTGGGGTTGGTATGGAGGATTTATTGCAGGGGTTTTTGTCAGTGCTGGATGCATGGAGGGAAGGGTCTAATGTGGGGATATCTAACGGAGGGACCAAGTAGCCACGGTCTGGGGTTGTAATGTGATAGTGGAAGGAATTCGGGCAAGGGGGTCAGCAAATAGATGGGGGGAGAGCTATGGAAGGTGTGGCTTTAACTGGGATCCCTTTTAGTGGAAGTTTAGGGGGGGCATTCAGCTGGGGTGAGTGAGGCATTGGGTCAAGTTCAGAAATGGATGGGGTGGAGGGATGTTTGGGTCGTTGGGTTAGTCACTGATTCCATGGCCTGTAGGTTTTTTGGTACGGTCATCTCATATATCCTCTTCATCAGTCGGGGGAGCAACCGGTGTGGTGGGTCATGGGTTCAGAGACTCATGCAGGCACAGGGATGGGATCTCTTGTGGGAATAGGGCCTGGAGTTGCTGGGGGAGGAGGCGTGTTGGCTCATACTATTTTACCAGGGGTACACGAAGCAGCATACGGGGCGAAATACCTGTGCTGAGTATGTCCATTAGGACTGCATGTGAAGTTAGAAATAAAGGAGAAGATTTTGAAAAATGAGTTCATAGAAATTTACTCACTATTACCACTGGAGGAAGGAGTTCAGGAAAAGAAGGGAAAAGACAAGAAAAAGAAGAAAAAGGAAATAATCCATATAGGATGATCCCTAAGGTTTTTGGGAACTGGATTCGGGCATTTTCCATATTGGTGAATGTGATCGATGAACTATTTCTGGGAAAATGTTCTTCACTGTCTTGCTACCAAGATATGATCTGGACAGCTTGCAGGGTATATAGCGGGCTATCTTGGTGGCATTATGATGAACAATTCAGGCAATGCTTGGCAGTTCGCCACTATCATGGGACCAGATGGACATAGGGCTTTGGTTATCTATTTTGACTCATCCTGCATCTTTCTGGATGGGCTTTGCATCCTTTCAGTCCAGCGTCAGGGGGTTGTGGCTCCTTGCCATTTAAGCAGTGGGCTGTTGCTGGCAGTTTAATGCAGGATCCTGCAAATGGGGGATGGGTTTGACATTAATGTTCGGGCTGAGAAGGTTCCTACCATTTATCAAAGTGTTTCAAGCAGGGAAGAGCCTCAGAAACAGTCATTGAGGCAACTGGAAAAGGGGAGAAAGCAGGTGTGCATCGGAAAGATGTATCCGTGGCTTAATAAATACTGGAATAGGAATGTGGCAGAGTTAATTGAAAACGGCTTCCAAATACCATTTAGGAAACGGCCTCGGGGAGTGTATTCAGATAATTTGAAATCAGTATAAAATATCCCAAGGGTAGTAATGGAAAAACTGGCAAAGGAAGTAGAGATCGGGTGCATGGCAGGCCCTTTTGTGGAGCCCCTTTTGCAGGGTTTAAGAGTGTCCCTTTTGGAGGTGGTTCCAAAGCAGGATGCCAGGACATTTTGGCTAATCCATCATTTATCATACCTCACGGGGTTTATGTGAAAGATGACATTGACAAAGATCTGTGCAGGGTTTCGTATACCTTATTTGATAGGCCAATTTGCTTGGTAGCAGAGACAGGAGTTGGGGCATGGATGACAATGACAGACATTGAATCAGACTTCCCACTTCATCCAGATTGTCACCACTTGTTAGCCTGTAAGTTTCAAGGGAAGTATTATGTTGATCTATGCTTGCCCATGGAATGTTCTTTGTAGTGCGCCCTATTTGAGACTTTTAGCTCATGTTTGGAATGGTTATCAGCAGATTATCCACTATTTGCATGATTTTATGTGTGTTGGACCAGGAGGATTGAATGTCTGTGGGGAGTTACTGTGCTCATTACAGTAGGTGGTGGAGGAAGTTGGAGTGCCCCTAGCTCATGGAAAAAGAGAGGGACTAAGCACCTGGCTGGTTTTCCTTGGAATCGAGATCGATTCAGTGGTGATGGATAGGGATGGGCGATAATTTTCGCCTCAAACTGAAATCGGCAAAAAATGGCACTTTCCACTTGGCGAATCATTTTTTTTGTAGGTCTATAGTTTGTTTATTTATTTATTTTCAAAGCACAAGCCCTGAGAAAAAAATAAAAATTCCCTACTGGCCTAATGCCAGCAGGTCATGTTGGCCAGTGGCCACTGGCCATTGTCAAATGTCCTCCTGAGTCCATAATTGCAGAATTTGCAACTGCTGTTCTTACCGCTGCTGCTGAGTTGTTTAAGCAGCAGGATGATTAGGCAGCTGAAAGGGAATGGGATCAACAATAGCAGTAACATGGAAGATGGATGATGAAGGTTCCACTTCCCATGACTGGCTCCAGTGATGTGCATGAGGCAGTAGCAGCACAATAAGTAGCCCCCAGTCTATGTGGAGAAAAGTAGAAGTTGGCCGTTAAATCTTTTCCACCTGCCCCGCCTCCAAAATCATGGTTGTGTTATTAGAATTGAAATGTTTCCCTTGAGAGCAGGTTCTGTGGCTCTCATCAGCAACTGCAATGTGCACAGTGTGTGTGGTAATTAACATCTAGGGGCACAACTGTACCCAAACACCATGACACCAGAACCCAAGTTCTGTTACTATACCCCTTGTCCAGAACCCACTAAGGACACATGACAACTTGCTGACAGTTTAAAAGAAATGATGAACCCTCCCTGTCAGCATCCTAGCATATTATGCGGGATGGAATCTCCTCAGATAGCACTTGATGACCTGGTATCGATTCTCTTCCACCACACTTGCATGTGTGGTCAGTGCACCACACAGTGTGCAATGGATAGAGACAAACTGCCACATCCTAACATCAACAGAGTGGCTATAATTTGGCGGGGGGGGGGTAACAATGAATGAGGTGGACTGGCATAAGATGTAGATGTTACCCTAGAATGATGGAGATGGAGAGCTAGTTGTTTCACTTGTCATGGAACTTCCACTCTCTGTCCTGATTTCTCTATTTTTCTTCCTCTTTGATCTCCACCTCAACTCTTGTTGCCTTTCTGGAGAGTGAAGGGCTATAGTAACAGTGGTGCTTGATTTCTGTGATGGCTTTAACATGTTTGACATAAATGTCATGGTGTTTATGTTTCATGTGTGATATCAGGGAGGTTGTGCCAAGGTGTGTTCCCTTCTTTCCCCTTCATTGACTTGTCACAAATTGTGCACAGTGCAGTTGGTGATGACTGCACTGTACCTGACCTAAGAGAAAAATATTCCCACACCCATGACTTCGGGGGGAGGGAACAAGTGGAGAAGAATGGCCTCTTTCTTCTTGTCCTCCACATTCCTCCTCACTGTCTGTGCTGGCAGTGGATGATGTTGCTGCTGTTGCTGCTACTGCCTCAAAATCAGCAGTGCAACTACGATCAGGAGTATTGCTGGCACTGGCAAGTGGAACCTGTCCTAGTCCCACATCACTTGTTGACCCCATTCCCATTGTGTCCATGGTGGTCTGTGGCACACAAGCCTGCTATTCAGCATCCTGCTCCCCTTGCAACTCAGTAGCAGCAGGAATTAGAGCAGTTGCAAATTCTGAAAATTCCAAAAGCTCAATGCTAGTGGTGGTGATGCCCATCCTTATCCCTGTCTCCCATTCCATCTTAGTTTCTGATAAAAAAAGGCTATCATCATCACCACCACTGCTAGTCCTGCTCCCTACGTGCTGCTGCTGCTGCTGCTCTTTTACAGACATCTCACTGCTGCTTGGAGGAGGTGATGAGCAATGTGACAGAGGGTCCCCTAATATCACACTTGGCATTTCCGTTTGACCTGAAGAAAAAGGCAGACTAGCAGCAGTAGCAGCAGGCAGAGGTAGCTGATCTGTGCTCCTGCTGCTGGTGGTGGTGGTGGTGGTATTAATTCTGAGTCTGCTCTCCCCCAACACCAGTTCTGGCCTCTTAAGGATCATGTTCCACTTGGACACTGTAGTGAAGGGAAGAGGAGGAGGACTCCCAGAGCCAGAGGAATGGTGTGGGCTCCCTTGATTGCTATTCTGGATGCTATCAAATGCTTCCCCTACCACTGCCTTAACACTTGTCCCACCGGCTGCTTCGCCATTACTGTTACTACTACTACTACTACTACTAACACTACACACATCAAGATCAGCCCCACAGTCTTCCTCCTCACAGTCACTAGTAATATGAGAATATTGATTATCCCCTCTTTCATTCCTAACACTAACAAGCTGCTGGACCTTCTTAGTAGTACTAGTACTGGCGGGACTGCTTGGGGATGGCAAGTGTGACTTAGGATCCCCTGCAATGACACTTCGCATCATCTTCTCCCCCACTCCTGAGTATTAAAAGACACACTAGCAGCTTCAGAACTGGTGGCAGCAGCTTCAACACTGGCAGCAGGGACAGTACTGGTGGCATTGGCAACAGGGCAGCACGTCTGACAGCAGGCTAAGTATTGGTGGCAGCAGGTTCAGCACTGGCAGCAGGCACAGCACTGGTTTCTACAGGGGCAGCATGACTGACAGCAGGCACAGCACTAATGGCAGCAGGGTCAGCAATGGTGGCAGCAGAAGCAGCACGTCTAGCAGCAGGCACAGGCAACTGACCTGTCCTGCTCTCACTAGTACTCTCTTTTTCTCCCTCCCTTCCCATTCCATTTTCTCCCTCCTTTCCCATTAAATTCCCCAAGATCCCTTGGGGTGAGTTAGGGGGACTGGCCAACATTGGTTCAATTGTGCTCACTTCCTCCTCTTCTTCAGACTCAGTGGACACATAAGGGTCCTTCCAGTGCCTCCATTTATTATTTTTAAACCTGCTTATAGTGATAGCAGTCACTATGAGCCTCTCCTGCCACTAATTTGGAAAAAGATCAGAGCAGAATAATGCAGCACATCTACCTCTCTCTGTTGTTGCTTCTATTGTGTTTGATTTCCTCAAATATGTCATGTTTTTCTAGCAAAAAGGTGAAAAAAATGTAAATCAATAGGCTGAAACTTTGTAGCCATTGAAAAAATTGTGAAAAATTTTGGCCAATGGACGAAAAATGCGAAAATTTTAATTGCTAGTTTTAAAACGGATTTTCCTGTGAAAAAGAGGACAACATCGGGGTTTTTGTGGAATTTCCCACGGGAACACGGTGAGAGATTTAGCCCTCTCCTAGTTATGGAATGCCGGTTGCTATAGGAAAAATTGAATTTTAAAAGTATAGTGCAGGAGTGTATGACGGACAAAAAAGTAACACTACGGGGGCTACAATCACTACTGGAAAAATGTAATTTTGCATGCCGCATCCTGATAATGGTTGGCATTTCATTAGGATTATGGCGGGCAAGCGAGAGGATCTTAATGTGTGGTTGCAGTTTCTGGGCACTATAATGGCAAGTCATTATGGTAGGTTCCCGCAGTGTCAAATAGGGAACTAGACCTGTGGGCAGATGCATCAGGGGCTCTGATCTTTGGAAACTTGATGAAGCCAGTGTCGGTGGCCGAAGGACTGGGTGGAAACCGGATTAACGAGGATCCTGATTTTCGTCAAACTGTTTCCGTCATGGAGCTATGAGGGAGTTCTATAAATGACAGGAAGATTAATTTTCAGTCAGACAATATGGGGGTAGTGGAAGTCATTAACAATCTGACAGCTACGGCATTTAGTGTTGCTCTGTTTAAGGCTTAATGTTAATTTTTGTGCTGTATATGTAGGAGGGGTAAGGAATGTGGCTGCTGACTCCCATTCCTGGTTTCAAATGGAGCTGTTTCACAGGATGTGTCCAGAAGCAAAAGAGACTGGGGAGGTGTTTCAGAGTTCCTGTGGGAAATTGGGTTGGAGAAGTAGCAGACTGGGTGCGTAATTCAGTATCAACGGCCACCTGGATGCAGTATTGTAAGATCTGTGAGGAGTGGATAGAGCTGGAAAACTTAGCGGGCAGCCTGGCTGATGATGCCAGTAGAATGCAAGGAGTACTGTGGTTGGCATGGTCCTAGACGAATAAGGGTTTGTCACCCTTGAGTTTGAGTGGTAAAGTTGCTGGTCTGGCCTTTTGATTCAAGCTTTTGGGTTAGCGGTATGTGAAAAAAAAATTAATGATACCCATGGCCCTTGAGGGTGCAAGGAAGGGTAAGGGCAGTCTGGATATGAGATGGCCAGTCTATTTGGAGCTTTTGAGTAGGCTTATGTGCATTCTGCCCCAGGTATGTTTGTCCCCGTATGAAACAGTCTTTGCTTGGCCTTCAGCCTGGCATTCTTTGGGGCCATGCAAATTGTAGAGCTGATGAGTACAAGTAAAATTATCCATGGGGTATACAATGGAAGGATATAGACCATTTGGTTAATTCCCTGTCCTTTATGATCACTCATTTCAAGACTGATATTTTTGGAAAAGGGTTTTGGGTGATGTTACACAGGGTACCAGAAACTGATTTCTGTCTGGTATCACTGGCTCATGTTTTTGGGGATGCTCTCCCAAAAGTGTATGACTCAGTTTTGGTTCATCAGACAGGCCTACAGCTGATGGTTTTCCAGTTTTAAAACTGGGTTTTGCAACATTGGGGTTGAGAACTGCTGATTTTGGGGGCCCACTCATTTTGAATAGCTGAGGGAATAGAAGCTGTGTGGTTAGGTCTCCTGGATGAGGTGGCCCTCAGGATTGGGAGGTGGGAGTCAGAAAGTTTTAAATTTTACATAAGACCAGGGAGTATCCCTTTATGTTAACCTTTGTCATTTGAATGTTTTTCTTGTTGTAGAGAAGTTACCACTGCAAATTCGGATATTGGGATATTCCTAGGAAACGGGCCAGGAAACAGGCAACCAAATGCAGTTGTTCATTGATGCTTCCACTGTTCAGCTTTCCTGGTTTGGTAACAGGTGAATGGTTTGGGACCAATTAATACCAGATGTTATGCAAGTTTAAAAGGAAGAGGTCTTGATGTCTTGTTGGTTCATCTGGGCGGCAATGATCTCTTTACGTTTTCTGTCTGGAGCCTTGGTGAAAAAATGAAGGATATTACTGGCCTGTTACTCAGGTTCCCTGAGATGATATTTATTTGGTCAGAAATTATCCTGAGAAATAGCTGTAGACATGTCAGAGAACATCAAGCAGTGAATTAAGGATTAAGTTAAACAGGAGGATAGCAAAGTTTGTGGTTTCTGCAGGGGCGATTCGCGGTCAGGCACTGAGCTTTTCAGGAGAAGGATCACATCTCTTGGTGAGTGATGGGGTGTACCCTAATGAGGTAGGTTTGGATTTTTTCAACCTGGAGCCATCTAAGGGATGCAGATACTGTAGGAAAACGTACAGGGCAATGGCCTTATAGGAGTCCAGGCTTGGACATAAAAAAGTTGGTTTCTTAGTTGTTACCCTGCAGCTGGCAAGGACAAGATTGGCATAAGGCTGAAATCATGTTTAAATAATATTTAGTTTGGTTGAAAATAAAGCAGTGGCATTTTTTATATACCAAAAGTGGGGGGAGGGAGTAAGGGGAAGATGAGGAGGTGGGAAATTCATTGCCTGAGGGGAAGAGATGGCTGCCAGTCCTCTGCAGAGTGCCTGGATGCGTCCACACCCTCCCTCCCTCTGACTGGTTGTGGGTTGTGTCATTCACGTTTATTGTCACAGCTTAAGCGGTGAGCCGTTGCCAAGCAGATAGGGTAATCTAAGGGATGCAGATACTGGAGGAAATGTTACAGGCCAATGGCCTTATGGGATGTACACACACCGGGCTTTGCCACGGATTAACTTGACCGTACCCATTGGGCTTCAGTGTGTAGCTGGCCGATGGGGTATTTTTTTTATGAAATTTGGAGAATCCAGGCTTGGACATAAAAAAGTTGGTTTCTTAATTGTTACCCTACAGCTGGCAAGGAGAAGTTTGGCATAAGGTTGAAATAATGTTTAAATAATGTTCAGTTTGGTTAAAAATAAAGTTGTGGCCTTTTCTATACTCCAGCATTTTGTGTGGTGTCTTACTATGCTCAGTAACGAATGCCTGCAACAAATAAAGCAGCAGCACTTTTCTGAAAAGCCAGCCAGGAAGTCCAGGGTCAGTTAGAAACATTAGTAAATACACAACTTTCTCAAGCAACAACTTCAGAATTACATACACAAACTGTGCATTGCAAAATATACTGTTTAATTTTACCACAATAGTAGTATTTTAAATGAATGGTAATTATGTGAACCTTTATTTATCTCCTATGTTGTAGATGGACTGCCAAGTCCATTTTATCTTAGTACATCAACCTCAGAGTATTTTAATGAAAATGTAATCATAAGCGTTCAACTTGATTAACTTTTCTTTATCATTAATAGAAAAGCATATCCATGTATTGTTTATAGTAGGCAAATGTTCTTATTCTGAGTTAATGACTTGTAGAACAATATATTTGTTTTCTTCATGGAATCAACTTATCTTCTTAACAATAAGCTGTTGATTACATTTTGAAAGCTCCCAAGTCCAAGACTACTCTCAAGCATTCATCTTTTAATTTGTTCTTTTGTGAAAACATGCACATTGTAATTAAATGTGTGACTTTCAGATAAATGAGTTGTTTAATCAATACACTTGTGTATTATTTAAGGGAACTGAATGAACAATCCAAAATATGTGGAATTAATAATGACTGCAAGCTGTGTTCGGCTTCATTCATTTTTCTTCAATTAACATGTTTCTCCCAGAAGCCAAGATTCATCGGTATTTATAGCTAGTGCCTGGCGGTTATTCTGAGATTCTAGAACTTCTCTGAATTAACTAATGACAAGTTCTCCTATTTCATACTGTAGCACAGGGGGTGGAAAATGTAAGGTCTTTCAGCTGTTGCTGTACTACAATTCCCATTACCACCTCTCCTTGAAGGGATAGTAATGTTTCATAATAAAAGCAGCTCTAATTAGTCATCATAGTATTTGGACTTTGGAGTGTTATTTCAATTCTGTCAGAGCTGTAGTTCAAGAGTAATTCAATGACAAAGTATCCCCCTCCCGCCCCTTTTACTGATGTAACACTGCTCAGCCAGATTAGAAGGGAGGTGCCCAGGTAGACTGCAGAGAGGGACAATCTTCAATTAAGATCAGGGAAAAACCTGAAAAACCTGTCAAGGGGGGGCAAGGCTTTCATTGTTCTCATAGGAAGAAGATTGTCCCCCTGCTGTTATCTGTCTGGTCTGTGGAGTGCATTCCACATCTGAGAAGAGATGGCTTACACTAGGTAAAAGGGACAGGAGGGGGAAACTTTGCTTGTGAATATCTCTCAAACCATAAAGGTTTGAGAGATAAGACTTATATCGTTCTTCATGTTTTTTTTAATGCCTACAAATTAAAATAAAGATAAAACGAAGTATTACTATCCCTTTAAGTAGCATCAAATACTTAATATTCATGTTTGCATAATAGCATTGTTATTAGCTTAAAGTGACTCTATCATCTAAGAAAACGTGGTGAGATGGAAACCTATTTCAAAATAACTTATATGTTGTATTAGGTATTTGTTACTTAGAAAGCTAGAAAACATAGGCTGCGGCAGGATTCACCTTCACCAGTCCCTCCCTCCCTGAGTCCACTTCTGGAACAGTGGCTAAAACCCTTCCCTCTGCCTCTTCTTGGGCAATGCCATGCATCTATGGCTACCAGTAGGGCAGTGCAACAAGGCTGTAGTACCAGACAGTGTTTTGGTGAGTCTGTGGGTACTAGTGGTGCAAAGGAACAAAGCTATATTGTCAGAAAGTTTGTCTGTGGTTCTGGGACTACCAATGAACAGTGGAACAGGCTGGGATGAGAGCCAGTATATGTGTGGATCTGTAACTACCAGTGGAACAAGACTGGAGTGTTAGACAGCGCATGTATGGTTCAGAGACAAAAAATTGGATAGTGGAACAAGACAGTGTATGCGTGGGTCTGTGACTCCCATTGAAACAAGGTTATGCTGTGTGTTGTTTGTCAGTGAATGTGTGGGTGGACACTGGAATATATCTCCCTTCTCAGTATCTCTTCTAACACAGACAATGATGCGCATCATTTTAACTCTTAGAGTGCCAGAGGGGTATACAACTCATTGTAAAGCAACGCATTACATACCCCTCTGGCATTCAAAGGATTAAATAAAACATAACTAATACAACAAATAGGTGATTTTGAAGCTCTTTCATTTTCATTTCTTTATTTTTAGTTGATAGGATTTTTTTAAAACACTAACACTTAAAAATTGTAAGCAATTGTAAAATATTCTGTTTTTTTGACTTTCATCTCTAATCAGCATACATGCCTTGCACCTTAGCTTGGGTACTATCTTGAAGCAGCAGCAGAGATCCGTGACTATCACTTGTTTGAATGATAAAGTTCCTCTTGAATAACAATACTGAATGCCAGTGCCTGCAGCTAGTAGATTTGAGTCAGCGCTGTGGAAGTACCGTAAATGCCAATGCAATGTTTAAAGCCTGTAGAGAAAGAAAATAGACATAAGCTGGCTTTAGAGCTGATTACTGTTTTGTGAAAAAACGGAACATCAGTAGCTTGCCTGGGTTTTAAATGTGGAGATCATCCATTAGGGCAAGAAGGCAACCAAAGAAGAGAGTCAAAGGAAGCTTGAATGCCAGTCTCTTAATCTAGCAAATACTTGTTTGACAGAACAGTTATAAAAGGCTTTAGTAAAGAATGGAAGGGACTATAATTAACCTTAGGCATGCTTGATACCACCTTTAAGCTTCAACTATATTTTTCTTTAACATCCATTCCTAATACAATACAATACCTTACTTGAGATAAATACCGATTAATATTAATATCCTAATGCTAAATATTGTACACGGTTTTCCATTAGTTAGTCATTTGAGCTATCAATTAGTAAAATGTATTTTCCCAAAAACCTACATATCATAAATTTTTAATACCAATAGAAAATGACTGTCCTTCCCAAACTACCCTTAACCCCTTCAGTGCCAGAGGCTAGGGGAATTATTTGTACCCTGCTGGCCTGACACTTTTTGCTATCCCTGGGTTTAGGTATAATTTCCATTGGTAACTTTCTAGTTATATATTGAAAACTATATTTTTTTTCCTGAACAAATTCAGCCTTTTTCATGGCACCTCACTAGAATTAAATTTTGTTTAGTACCCCAAGCTATGGTGTCATGAATCCCAAAAATGTAAACATTTTCTTTTTTTGCCATTATCATAAATTATCTATCATAAGCATTTACAGTTGTATGAAAAGGAAAGTACACTCTTTGAATTCTATGGGTTTACATATTAGGACATATTAACAACCATCTGTTCGTTAGCAGGTCTAAAAATTAGGTAAATACAACCTCAAATGAACAACAACACATGACATATTACACTGTGTCATGATTTATTTAACAAAAATAAAGCCAAAATGGAGAAGCCATGTGTGAAAAACTAAATACACCCTTACTGCTTCCATAGGAATTAAGATGCTAAGTTACAGACAGGTGCTGCTAATCACATGCCCTTAATTAATAGATCATCAGCAAATGTAAACATCTCTTATAAAAGCCTAAGTTTTAGCAGTATGCTGGTCTGGAGCATTCAGGTGTGTGTTAACACAATGCAAAGGAGAACAGACACCAGCAATGATCTTAGAGAATCAATTGTTGCTGCCCATCAATCTGGGAAGGGTTATAAGGCCATTTCCAAACAAATTTAAAGTCCACCATTCTACAGTGAGAAAGATTATTCAAAAGTGGAAAACAAGATAGTTGACAATGTTCCCAGGAGTGGACGTCCCAGCAAATTTACCCCAAGGTCAGACCCTACAATGCTTAGAGAAATTCCAAAAAACCAAAGTACAGTCCTCAACCTGATTGAAATGCTGTGTCGGAACTTTAAAAGAGCTGTGCATAAACAAATGCCCTCAAACCTCCATGAACTGAAGCAACGTTGTAAAGAAGAGTGGGCCAAAATTCCTCCACAACAATGTGAGAGACTAAAGTCATACAGAAAATGATTACTTCAAGTTATTGCTACTAAAGGTGGTTCTACAAGCTATTGAATCATAAGGTGTACTTAGTTTTCACACATGGCTTCTATCAAGGTGCCAGTGTTATTACTGGTGACATTTTGACAGTGCTTCTTCCTGATCCAGTTTTATTGGCTAACGTGGTGTTACTAAGCGCTGTCTCCATTATTCGTGTGTTTCCTGTGTATGACCCGGACTGCCTGACTACTCTGCCTGTATTGCCCTGTGTACCGAACCGGATTGGCTGATGTTCCTGCTTGTGTACCGACTCGGATTGGCTGACGTTCCTGCTATGTGTACCGACCCGGATTTGCTGACGTTCCTGCTCTGTGCACCGACTCGGATTGGCTGACGTTCCTGCTCTGTGTACCGACCCGGCCTGGCTGACGTTCCTGCTCTGTGTACCAGCCCGGCCTGGCTGTCACTCCTGTTCTGGGTGCCAACCCAGGTCTGCTTACTGTTACATCCGGTATCCGGTTAATGGCCTGTCTCCGATTTCTCTGTCTACGGACAGATCCGTTGTTGCCTCCGTTACTGCTCCGGCAGTCTTGTACTGTTACCCGACCAGTATTGTGCCTCGTTATTCATCCGGTGCTTGAAGCACCATTCGGTAGCACCACGGTATGCTTGACCTATACTGCTCTCGCTGAGGTTGGGTCATCTTGGGTGCCTCAGGCGTTATCCATTCTGGCAGTCAACTCTGGCAGGTCTGAGCGTTCGTTAACCCCTTGAGGGTCAGTGCCTGGCACGTTGGGTACAGTTGTTACAGTTCCTGATTGGCGTTATTCCATGCCTCTGTGGCACTCCTCCGTTGGCAGCTCCGGTAGTCTACCGCTTGTCCAGGGCCTCCGTTGCTTTCGTGGCCTTAGTCGCCATTGTGTCACTCTCTGCACAGAGAGTGTACTAAGGGCCATTGCACTATTAGGGCCTATCTATCCTCCCGGCCTAATATCATTCTAAGTTTAGATATACACGAACTGTGCCTGACCTGTGTCAGTATTGTATTGTGTATTGTAGGGCCTATCTGTCCTCCCGGCCTATTATCATTCTAAGTTTAGATATACACGAACTGTGCCTGACCTGTGTCAGTATTGTATTGTGTATTGTAGGGCCTATCTGTCCTCCCGGCCTATTATCATTCTAAGTTTAGATATACACGAACTGTGCCTGACCTGTGTCAGTATTGTATTGCGTATTGTTTATACTGGACCTGTGTGGGTACTTATAACTGTAACCTGACCTGTGTCAGTAGAGTTCTGTCTTCATACCTACTGCTGCATTGACCACTCCCACGTCTGGATTGTGGGTGTGGCTGGATCAATATCATTGTCCTTGTACCAGTTTTCTACCACTTTACAAACTATTATTTAACCCTTCATTGCTAAAGAGATCTCCAGTGCGTTGCAAGGCAATGCTCTGGTGATCTCTCTGACAACAAAGTGGTTAGATTTTTTTCTTCCTTCTTTTTTAAAGGCCAAGGTTGTTTTTTGTGTCCGAAAACAGTGGATGGGTCTGGTATGTGAGTGAACAAAAGAGGTGTGGCATGGACGGGGATAAGGAGGAGATGTTCTAAGGGTTGATATGTGATGAGAACATGTCCTTGGAGAGCCATATGCACCAAGAATAAGGGATGCAAGGGGAGGGGGATAGACTGTGATAATTGGCATTTCATTCTAGTGAAAATGTGTTGCTGTATCGGCATACCTGGGAACTCTCCGGATTTGCCCCGGAGACTCCGGTTCTGACAGAGCGTTACCGGGTCTCCGGGGCAGAGGCTGATTCCTCCGGATGTGGAGAGTTTCTATTGAAACTCTACCACATCTGCTTTTTCTCCCCCTGTTCTTCTGACCCCAGCCTTCTGTGTGACACCTTTAACCCTCTGAGTGCCAGAGTGGTAAGGAATGCATTGCTTTGAAATGCATTCCGTACCACTCTGGCACTCAAAGGGTTAAGACCTCCCCCCACACACACACACACACACACTCGCGGCAAGCCCCGACCCTTTTTGACGAGATTAGCGTCATGTTTGTCACCCCCTGCTGAACAGAGGACTACGCTCCGGGTAGCCCTCAACTGGAAGTTCCCATGTATGTGTATCGGGGATGCCTGGGGATGACTGAGTAGATTCAGGGAGACTTCAGCAGTACCTCCCACTCAACCCTTTGAGTGCCAATGGGGTAAGCACACATTTCAGAGCAATGCATTGTTGACTCCTCTGACACTCAAAGGCTTAAATGATGAGTGCTTCAATAAGGAGTTAAAATACAGTTAATTGCATTGCCACATCACAAACTGCACAAATGTCAATCCCTGTGTAATTAGCTTTGCTATGAATTGCATTCACTACAATCACAACACACACACACACCTTGCCACTTCATCCAGATAACAGTGCAACCTGGCTAAAATATCTGATTAACCTGGGTCTGGATGCTTTAGGTCCCCAATACATTGCACCTGAGACCTCTGTACTAGTAAGAAAGAAGATATATAAAACAGATGCCCACTAGCTATACTATATTTTTCTGTAATCCTTAATTCCTGTGCGAGGGCCAGTAATGATGCTACAGGGAAAATGATACATATAATAGAGAGAAAACAAAGAAAACCCTGGAATACTGGCACTCAAAAGTGGTTCACTGAACAGGTTTAATAAGAGATAGGACATAAAGGAATATGACTTAACCTTTAATGATTCAATTAAAAGATGGGGATTACTTGTGTCTGAAGTGTTACCAGGGCATTATTCCCGCCTGCCATTTAATTAAAATACATCCAGACATGGATAATGAGAATAGAGAATGTGATTACCTGCTTATATATGTGCATGTGAATGAATGAAACAGAGATAATATAGACTAAACGTCTCTATAATATAACAACATATTAGGAGAAGCTAAATTTCTAAAGTCTATTGCACACTAACTGTACAAATCACTAATGAGAAAGACTAAAGACTGATAAAGTCTATGGCATTATATCACTTACATAATTAATTGATCAAAGGTATCTAATGCTGTATGAACAATTATATATCACCCCCTACAGATAGGCTGACGTAACATTAAAGGATGCCATAGAGTAAACAGAAAGCAATCAGTAACTAACTATGCTGGGACATACAGTCCAAGTTGCGGCTTCAAGAAAATAGAGTGAAAGAGGTATACTAAATACCATGGTTACTTGTAAAGAGGGGCTGATTGTTTCTAAAATACAAATTGTGACTATGGGTTAAATTGCATGGTATATAATGAATTACCAAATCAAGGTTAAATTGGAATGGTCATATTCCAACTTCACCCCCAAAAAAGCATACAAATGCCCAAGAAACCTATATAATTGTCCCTATCTGGAAAAATCTAACCTTATCTCTATTCATTAGAGAGAGGGAGAGTGCTTCCATCTTGATTAAATTTAGTATGATTGGCAGCGACCTCCCTTCCCCTCCAACCCTAAGCCTGCCAACAAGACAGGAACTCAGCTCCCACATTAATTTGCCTTCCTCACCCCCACACACTCACGAACCTCAGTGTACATCACCTCCCTCCTATTGCTAGGCTGTCTGACCTCAACCCTTACAGAACCTCCTTCTGCTCCTCACTCAAAAGGCAATGCATGAACAAGACATACAAATGGCAGTCCTGGAAGTTGAACACAACTGAAACCACTAGGCTTAATTTTCCACATAATAACTTGCCCGCCTTTTCCATACCATGGGGACTTACAGCTCTCCCATGAGAACCTTTTACTTTTTTACCTTCTCTAACCATACAGTGAAAAAGGAACTGGAATAATAAAAAAACTTAACTTCTGAAATGTTTGATTTCTAGATTGTTACAGTAAACATAGAGTCTGATCTACTAAGAACTGGTAAAATTCTGAGGCAAACCAACTGTATCATGGGGTCAAATAAAAATGACCAAAGTCATATTGATTAAAGGCAGCTTTTAATCCCCTGAATGCTAGATGTGAAACAATGTGTTGATGCCCCTGCAGTATTCAAAGGATTAAATGTCCCCTTTTAACTCCATGTACATGTGTACTTGTCTACCGTATTGTACATGATTTGCCCCAGAATTGTTCCAGTCCTTTAGCTTCCTAATGTTTGCAAATTGCTAAGCTATGAAGGTTCATGAGGGAATATCTAAAATATAATTGAACTTGATGATATGTTAATTCATGATGATTTTTGTGCCATTGAAGGGTCAATGGCATGTTATCTAAAGATAGATTTAATGAACTTTTTATTGTTGAGAATAATATGACAAGATCTGTGATGTTACTGCATAGAAGATTGCTAATGAGGCTCATCTTTGTGACATTTATAGGAAAGCAATTGTCAAATATTGGAAAAAGTGACAGGCCAGAGTACAATCATCAAGTCTCTCTGGCAGATTCATTCCAATGTCATGTTTCTCTACGGATTATAGTAGACATAAAACTTTGAATAAATTGTGCATGGTGCTGGTATTCTGTGGATGTGTTTTCAGAATGTGTTAAATTACTACAATGTATAAATATAATGTAGAATTCTATCAAATGCCTTGAAGGAATTAATTTGTTTATTTTACCATTATGCTGTATTTACATACTTTGTCTCAGTTATTTAATTTCTTTTTTTCAGGGCTGGATTTCCCAACAGGCAGAGTAGGCAACTGCCTAGAGGTCCAAATTTTGAGGGATGCCTCAGCTGTATTGGCCACACCCACATTCTGAACTGTGGCTGTGGTCAGAGCAATCTCAATGCCCCATGCACCAGTTTTATACCCCATTACAAGCTATTATTCCACCCCATGAGGAGCAATGCATTGGAGATCTCTCAGGCAGCCAAGGGTTAAAGATTGTTTGTACATTCTTATTACAGGCCAATGGTATTTTCCGGGACAGTAAACAGGGGATATGTTGGGGGGAAGGGTGTGAATTATGGGTGTTGTGACAGAGATATGACCCTGGGCTAATACAGCTCTAAGTGGGGTTCTTCCTCTTGTTCCCTAATATAATATAATTATTCCCTATCCTAAATATGGGCGCGTAATATCTTAAGATTATTTCTGTAGACTGGCCTTATACAAATAATATAAGGACAATAAAAAGGATTACAGAGTCTATATATGTATCATGCGAACGTTTATTGGCTAGCTAAAAGATATCAAGCAAATAAGAAAACTTAGTAAAACACAATAAGAACAAATTACATTACATTACAATATCCAACAAGCAGAGTATGAGATAACTATAAGGTATTGCTTGCCATAATAAAGAATCACATACCAGTCAACCTTGGTCACTTAGAGTGTCAGGTAACCTGATCTGTCCGCTACTGATGTATTGGGGTCCTGTCACGCAATATATACCTTTTCTCTTAGAATGAGGAACATGCATTTGGCTTGTGCACGGAAAAACCATATTTGGAGATGGAAATAGCAGTTGGCTATTGGGCTTGTTGCTAGGGGTCTTAGGTAGAAGCAGCCAAAGGTATACTTCTGCTTTTTAGAGGCCCAGGGGTAAATAGGACAACTGTCTAACGGTCTACTTCTCCTTTCTAGGAGCTACAGGGGATGTGTGGCAATTATCTGTTTGGGCAGACGGTTATGTTACAATAAGTCTGTCCAGATAAAGTAAGAATATGTTCTAGTATTCTCTGCCATGGCTAGAGAAATAAATGTATATAGTAACCCTTTGTGTCCCACGTATACTATAAAATACACACAAATTCTCCAGAGTGGAAACTGGTGGTAAGACTGCAACATTTATTAACTTCATTTTAAATATAGCTATATCTTAATAGCAACCACCACCATAACCAATAAATAATTTAATAAATAACAACCAAAAATTAGGCATCCTACCTCTGCCTGAAAAAGCAATGACCCATTCCTCAACCAAGTTACCCAGAATTTGACACAACCTTAACTGTTAATTCAAAATCTTCCACAGCCAATGCTGTCTGACTCATCCAGAAGGATTGGCCTCTTCTATCAAAAATAGTGATTTTTTTCAATTGCATATTGCAGCCACAAATTAAAAATAGCCAAGCCTACATGTGATAAATTAAAGGGGAGCTACCAACCCACAAAATCTTTATCTTAATCCAGTCCCCATCTGGCGACTAGCTGCTTAGTAGCGCTAGTCGTCAGAATTATTACCTGGTTTAACTGATTTAACACTTGTTCCGAGGCTGACAGTAGCAGGAAGCACAGACATTTTGCCATAGTGACGTCTGTGCGCCTGCTCCCTCAGTCCCTTTTGGAGCTGGCCGACCTTCATCGCCACCTGCAAAATCTACATACTAAGAAGACATCAACCAACAAAACCTGGGGATGATTTCAAAATAACTGTACTCTAGAAAATTGAACCAGAATTTTGTTGACCCTTTCCCTGATTAAGAGAAGATACTGAATAGATTTCATGCAGCCTAAGTCATTTCCTCTCAAGAATAAAAAATTGTGTCTTGAGGTCAGGTATGCAGTAAACATATACATCACCTACCTTTGACAGAAGCAGGCAAACAAAGCTAGTGTTTAATGCTAGTGAATACTGTTGGTTACAGGTATACCCTTGCTGGAAAGTAAAGTTGATGACTGCAAAGTCAGATATCTGACCGCCATTTGAGCTGAAGCCAGATCAGGATGGTCACACTTGTGAAAAGAATGAGGGAGGGGATTGTATGTGACACTCCATAACAAAAGCTGTTATTTCACTGCTCTAGTTCAATGAAAAGTAGGTGTTCATAATAACTACTATTACAAAAATGTAAGAATGCCCTTCAGTCCAAACATCCTTCAAATATCAACAAAACATGAGAAAAAATACAGTAATTACCAGGATACACCTGCTACTGAGACAATAGTTAAAGATGAAGATAGAGCCTAATTGTATCTGACTTCCATTAATTTAACCAATTGACAGCCACATCATTAAACCCCAGCTAAACACCTCTGTGGCTGCTCCAATTTAAAAAGAATGTGAGAAAAATGTATTGTCCCTGAAACCCAAATTAGCCAAGCACAGCTTAAAAACACTTGAAAACTGAAACATAGATTCAGAACACCCATCTTCATGAATGAAATAACTACCATTAAAGAAAGCCTAATTCACATAACATCCACAGCTGTTATAACCTAACAAGTTTCATAACCTTTAAATTCATTTAACTTGTATTGTGCTCCTTGAAGCAACCACACCATCTTTTTCCAGAGCAGCCTGTATTTCTCCTGAGGTTACCTTCGGGTTTTTCTTTGTATCCTGAACAGTTCTTCTGGCATTTGTGGCTGAAATCTTTCTTGGTCTACCTGACCTTGGCTTGGAATCAATCTACTTCTTAGTAAGTGATTCAACAGTACTGACTGGCATTTTCAAGACTTTGGATATCTTTTTATAGCCTTTTCCATCTTTATAAACTTCCATTACCTTGTTAGACGGGTCTTTTGACAGTTCTTTTCTGCTCCCCATGGCTCAGTATTTAACCTGCTCAGTGCATCCATGTGAGAGCTAACAGACTCATTGACTATTTATACACAGACACTAATTGAGATTTAAAAAGCCACTGGTGTGGGAAATTAACCTTTAATTGCCATTTTAACCTGTGTGTATCACCTTGTGTGTCTGTAACAAGGCCAAACATTCAAGAGTATGTAAACTTTTGATCAGGGCCATTTGGTTGATTTCTGTTATCATTATGATTTACAAAGGAGCCAAACAACTATATGATAATGAATGGCTTTTTATGATCATTATTAGTGATGAGCGAGCACCCCAATGCTCGGGTGTTCGGGTGCTCTGACCGAGCGCCCCCGGAGGCTCGAGTGCTCGGCCGAGCACCCGAGCCCCATTGAAGTCAATGGGAGGACTCGAGCATTACACCAGGCACCCCCTGCTCTGATGAGGGGAGGGTGCCTGGTCCATAGGAAAAGGGCAGAAAAGGATGGAAACACCACAGAAATGGTTCAGGGACAGCATAGGGAGGATGTCTGGATGCATCTTGGACTCCAACATCACTGCTGGGAACGATCTTTCGCCCGTAGTACGCCATTTTTACAGACTGACCGTAAAACACACAAAAAGGAAAATAAAAACGACTTTAGGCGAAAAATTGTTACCAAACAGTATTTGCTGTATATTTACTTGTATATCATCTGCAAATTCTGCAAAAAATTTCATCGATTTTTCTGAAGTGAGGCCATGATTAAGAGGGAAACGTGCGCAGAGGCAAATTCTCCCAAAAATCTCCTAGATTTTTCTGAACTGAGGCCATGATTAAGAGGGAAACGTGCGCAAAGGCAAATTCTCCCAAAAATTTCCTCGATTTTTCTGAACTGGGGCCATGATTAAGAGGGAAACGTGCGCTGAGCCGACCATCTAAAACATTATGGGTGAGGGTCTGCTGCGGAGCTGACCGTCCTAAACATTATATGCGAAGGCCCGCTAGTGAGCTGACGCTATAAAACATTATATGAGAGGGCCCGCTAGAGAGCTGACCCAATAAAACATTATATGAGAAGGCCCGCTGGTGAGCTGACCTATATAAAAATTGTCAAACAGGGCCCGCTGGTGAGCTGGCCCTATATAAAAATTATATCACAGGGCATATGGAAGAGGAGGAGGAGGATGAGAAGATTAAGAGTCAACCATATACCCGTTTTTTGGGTGGAAGGGGTGAATGGGAATACAGAGTATTACCATCATTGTAAATAACATATATAAAGTGAGTTTATGTTCCCCCGGGGCTTTCCTCCAGTGGAGTGGAGAAGTCAGGGGAAATCCAGGCCTTGTTCATTTTTATAAGTGTCAACCTATCAGCATTGTCGGTGGAAAGGCGGATACGCTTATCTGTTATGATGCCACCAGCAGCACTAAATACCCGCTCAGACAGAACGCTGGCGGCAGGGCAGGCCAGCACCTCCAAGGCGTAGAGTGCCAGTTCATACCACGTGTCCAGCTTGGACACCCAGTAGTTGTAAGGCACAGAGGGATCATTGAGGACGCTGACACGGTCTGCTACGTACTCCTTCACCATCTTCCAAAACTTTTCCCTCCTTGTGACACTAGGCTGCGCATCAGGGTGAGGGTGCTGGCGGGGTGTCATGAAGGTGTCCCACGCCTTGGAGAGTGTTGCCCTGCCTTTCTCGGAACTGCTGTGTGCTCCCCTTTTCTCCCCTTCTCGGTTGGCCAAGGTAGCACGTACTCTGCCGCCAGCGTTGTCAGATGGAAAATTTTGGAGCAATTTTTCGACAAGAACCTTCTGGTATTGCACCATTTTGCTTGTCCTCTCCACCGGAGGAATGAGAGATGAGAAATTCTCTTTGTAGCGGGGGTCCAGAAGGGTGAACACCCAGTAATCCGTGTTGTCTAAAATGCGTATAACGCGTGGGTCACGGGAAAGGCAGCCTAACATAAAGTCAGCCATGTGTGCCAGAGTACCAACAGGCAAGATTTCGCTGTCCTCACCAGGAGGATGACTCTCAATCTCCTCATCCTCTTCCTCCTCTTCTGCCCACCCACGCTGAAGAGATGGAACTAAAGTTCCATGGCTACCCTCTGTAGCGGAGGCAACCGTGTCTTCCTCCTCCTCCTCCTCCTCCAATTGTCGCTGAGAAGACGAAGTGAGGGTGCTCTGGCTATCACCTTGTGTAAGCTCTTCCTCCCGCATTTCCACCTCTTCCACATGCAAAGCGTCAGTTTTAATTGTGAGCAGCGAGCGTTTCAGTAGACACAGAAGTGGGATGGTTACACTGATAATAGCGTTATCGCCGCTCACCATCTGTGTCGATTCCTCAAAATTGCGTAAAACCTCACAGAGGTCTGACATCCATTCCCACTCCTCACTTCTGATTACAGGAAGTTGAACGGAGAGGCGACGACCGTGTAACAGCTGGTACTCCACTACTGCCCTCTGCTGCTCACAAAGCCGGGCCAACATGTGGAAGGTGGAGTTCCAGCGCGTGCTCACGTCACACAGCAACCGGTGAGCTGGCAATTGTAAGCGCTGCTGCAGCTTCAACAGGCCGGCCGAAGCTGTAGATGACTTACGGAAATGTGCACACACGCGGCGCACCTTGGTCAAGAGATCATGCACATTGGGGTAGGTTTTTAGAAATCGCTGAACCACTAAATTAAATACATGCGCTAGGCATGGTACGTGTGTGAGCTTGCCGAGCTCCAAAGCCGCCACCAAGTTACGCCCATTATCACACACAACCATGCCTGGTTGCAGGTTGAGTGGCGAGAGCCACTGCTCGGTCTGGTGACTAATCCCCTGCAACAGCTCTGAGGCCGTGTGCTGTTTGTCCCCAAGGCAGATCAGCTTCAGCACGGCCTGTTGACGCTTCCCCACTGCAGTGCTACACTGCTTCCAGCTACTGGCTGATGGGGGAGTGGCGCTGCGTGTAGAGAATTCGGAGGTGGAAACGGAGGAGGAGGAGCCAATAACGTAGGTGCTGGCGGAAACCCTGATGGAGGTAGGGCCCGCAATCCTCGGCGTGGGTAGCACCCGTGCCATCCCAGGGTCCGAGTCGCTCCCAGCCTCCACGACATTCACCCAGTGTGCCGTCAGGGAAATGTAGCGTCCCTGGCCACAAGCACTTGTCCATGTGTCAGTCGTTAAGTGGACCTTCCCAGTAACTGCGTTGGTCAGGACACGGGTGATGTTACGGGACACATGGTGGTGTAATGCGGGGATGGCACACCGGGAAAAGTAGTGGCGGCTGGGGACCGCGTACCGAGGGACAGCTGCTGCCATCAGGCTGCGGAAGGACTCAGTGTCCACAAGCCTAAATGGCAGCATTTCGATGGCCAGTAATTTGGAAAGGTGTGAGGTTAGTGCTATGGCCTGTGGGTGGGTGGCTGGGTATTTTCGCTTGCGCTCAAATGCCTGGGGTAACGACATTTGGACGCTGTGCTGGGACAGGGAAGTGGATGTGGTCGCTGATGGTGCTTCAGATGGTACAGGTGCAGGGCGGGAGGTATGCGGGCCTCCGCCTTCGACAGGCGATTGGCCGGCACCGAAAACAGGGGAAGAGGAGGCAGTGGTGTGGCCTGCAGACACAGATGGGCGATCCAGGCATTCCTCCCACTTATTACGGTGCTTGGATGCCATGTGTCGGATCATGCTGGTGGTGGTGAGGTTTCTAGTGTTCATGCCTCGGCTCATTCTGGTGTGGCACAGGTTGCAAACTACAATTCTTTTGTCGTCCGCACTTTCCTTAAAAAAACGCCATACCGCGGAACACCTACCCCTTGGCAAGGTAGATTTACGCAAGGGGGTGCTCCGTGAAACATTTGCGGGCCGGTTTGGTGCGGTCCGCCTTCTTTCTGTAGCCACACCACTGCCTCTTCCAGCCTGCTGCGGTGCTGCAGATGGCTCACCCTCAGGACTGCTGTCATCGCTCGGCTCTACACCTTCCCAGGTGGGGTCAGTCACCTCATCGTCCACCAAGTCCTCCTCCACTTCCTCACTCTGATCATCCTCCTCATGTCTTGATCCCACCACATACTCAGTCATTGACAACTGTATAACATCCTCCTCAACAAGGTCTTGAGACAGTAATAGTGGTTGATTTAATGGCAACTGTGTCTCATCATCATCATCATCATCCACTACTTCCTTTGACCTTAAATGCCGTTCACATCTGTCATCTTCTTGTGATTGGGTACCCTCTAGAGGTTGTGAATCAGGGCATAAGATGTCATGTTCCTCTGCAAGTGTGCTTGGAGAGAGGGTCAAATGAAGGATTGGTGATGAGACGAGCTCCTCACTATATCCCAGTGTGGGATCACTTCTTTGAACAGACCGTCTATGGTGGAATGAAGGATGATCAGAGTGAGGATTATGTTGACCAGACTCTTGGCTACTGAGAGTGGACTTGGTGGAAGACAGGGTGGTGCTTAACCGACTGGAAGCAGTATCAGCTGACATCCAACCGACCACCTGTTCACAGTGGTCGGACCTCGAGAGTGATGTCCTGCGACGCCCTGTAAAATGAGACATGAAGCTAGGTATGGTGGATGTCTTTCTTTCTTGTGCTCTGGCACCAGGCACAGTTTCTCCGCGTCCTGACCCGCGCCCTGAACTATCAGGATCACGTCCACTTCCCCGTCCCTTTTTACCCGCCTTCTTCATCTTACACGGAATATGTGACTTTGATATTTGAGTTTTAAGACTTAACAGTATTTCTTCCTATTCTGCAACTGTGCAGAGTACACAGAATATGCTGCTAAACTGCGGTGACGCACACTGAATGGAATATGTGACTTTGATATTTTAGTTTGAAGACTTAACAGTATTTCTTCCTATTCTGCAACTGTGCAGAGTACACAGAATAGGCTGCTAAACTGCGGCGAAGCACACTGAATGGAATATGTGACTTTGATATTTGAGTTTGAAGACTTAACAGTATTTCTTCCTATTCTGCAACTGTGCAGAGTACACAGAATATGCTGCTAAACTGCGGTGACGCACACTGAATGGAATATGTGACTTTGATATTTTAGTTTGAAGACTTAACAGTATTTCTTCCTATTCTGCAACTGTGCAGAGTACACAGAATAGGCTGCTAAACTGCGGCGAAGCACACTGAATGGAATATGTGACTTTGATATTTGAGTTTGAAGACTTAACAGTATTTCTTCCTATTCTGCAACTGTGCAGAGTACACAGAATATGCTGCTAAACTGCGGTGACGCACACTGAATGGAATATGTGACTTTGATATTTTAGTTTGAAGACTTAACAGTATTTCTTCCTATTCTGCAACTGTGCAGAGTACACAGAATATGCTGCTAAACTGCGGTGACGCACACTGAATGGAATATGTGACTTTGATATTTTAGTTTGAAGACTTAACAGTATTTCTTCCTATTCTGCAACTGTGCAGAGTACACAGAATAGGCTGCTAAACTGCGGTGACGCACACTGAATGGAATATGTGACTTTGATATTTGAGTTTGAAGACTTAACAGTATTTCTTCCTATTCTGCAACTGTGCAGAGTACACAGAATAGGCTGCTAAACTGCGGCGAAGCACACTGAATGGAATATGTGACTTTGATATTTTAGTTTGAAGACTTAACAGTATTTCTTCCTATTCTGCAACTGTGCAGAGTACACAGAATATGCTGCTAAACTACGGTGACGCACACTGAATGGAATATGTGACTTTGATATTTTAGTTTGAAGACTTAACAGTATTTCTTCCTATTCTGCAACTGTGCAGAGTACACAGAATAGGCTGCTAAACTGCGGCGAAGCACACTGAATGGAATATGTGACTTTGATATTTGAGTTTGAAGACTTAACAGTATTTCTTCCTATTCTGCAACTGTGCAGAGTACACAGAATATGCTGCTAAACTGCGGTGACGCACACTGAATGGAATATGTGACTTTGATATTTTAGTTTGAAGACTTAACAGTATTTCTTCCTATTCTGCAACTGTGCAGAGTACACAGAATAGGCTGCTAAACTGCAGTGACGCACACTGAATGGAATATGTGACTTTGATATTTTAGTTTGAAGACTTAACAGTATTTCTTCCTATTCTGCAACTGTGCAGAGTACACAGAATAGGCTGCTAAACTGCGGCGAAGCACACTGAATGGAATATGTGACTTTGATATTTGAGTTTGAAGACTTAACAGTATTTCTTCCTATTCTGCAACTGTGCAGAGTACACAGAATAGGCTGCTAAACTGCGGCGAAGCACACTGAATGGAATATGTGACTTTGATATTTTAGTTTGAAGACTTAACAGTATTTCTTCCTATTCTGCAACTGTGCAGAGTACACAGAATATGCTGCTAAACTGCGGTGACGCACACTGAATGGAATATGTGACTTTGATATTTGAGTTTGAAGACTTAACAGTATTTCTTCGTATTCTGCAACTGTGCAGAGTACACAGAATATGCTGCTAAACTGCGGCGAAGCACACTGAATGGAATATGTGACTTTGATATTTTAGTTTGAAGACTTAACAGTATTTCTTCCTATTCTGCAACTGTGCAGAGTACACAGAATATGCTGCTAAACTGCGGCGAAGCACACTGAATGGAATATGTGACTTTGATATTTGAGTTTGAAGACTTAACAGTATTTCTTCCTATTCTGCAACTGTGCAGAGTACACAGAATATGCTGCTAAACTGCGGCGAAGCACACTGAATGGAATATGTGACTTTGATATTTGAGTTTGAAGACTTAACAGAATGTGCTCTAATCTGCAACTTTGCACACTAAACAGAATGTGCTCTAATCTGCAACTTTGCACACTAAACAGAATGTGCTCTAATCTGCAACTTTGCACACTAAACAGAATGTGCTCTAATCTGCAACTTTGCACACTAAACAGAATGTGCTCTAATCTGCAACTTTGCACACTAAACAGAATATATGAAATTTTTTTTTGTTTGTTTTTTTCCCCCCACACAAAATAAACTGCTGCCCCCACACACAGTAGTCCTAAAAAGGACTTTTGGTTCTTTTTTTTTCACAAATTTGCTTTTTTTCTCCCTACACTGACTTTCCCTTCCTATCCTCATCTCACCCTGGCTAAGACTGAGCCGAACTCGCTGGTCAGGTGCTATACAGCACCCGACCACGGGTTCTGGCCAGCCAATCAGTGTAATGCCAGCAGCCAACATGGCTGCTGGCATTACACTGATGTCAGAGCCTCCCTGCACGTTTATTGGCTGCGCAGCAGCCGCAAAACGTGCGGGGAGGAGACCCGAACATGGCGGGCGAGCACATGCGGTACTCGTACGAGTACCGCCATGTGCCGAGCAGAGTGATGCTCGAGCCGATCCGAGCATCGGCCGAGCATGCTCGCTCAACACTAATCATTATCCTTAAATAAAAAACTGTTTTTTTGCACGATCAGTCATATTTTCAAATTCAATGCCAAAATTTCACAATTTCTGCCCAGGTATGCAAACTTTTGAACACAACTGTATCTCCATATTTGATGAGACTGCACCAAGATATCCAATTAAATTGCTTGCTGCTTTAAAATCACATAAGCTGTCACTGGAATAAAGGTTCATAAAGTACCTGACCCATCATTGTTGTTTCTCACTGTAGTCCAGTTGTCCAAAAGCCACACTATATTGCTGGCCAGTCTTGCTGGCTGGTTCTGTCTGTCACTGGTTCATCAGTCCATCTCTCTTTTAATGCAGTGACAGCATTGGATTGATGAACCAATAACAGATACACCGCCTCCAGGAACACAGGTATTTTGTTTGGCTTTTTGTTTTATAACTAGAACGGGGGAGATAGCGCTGGCCAGCAAGAACGGGATGTGCCCTTTTCAGTAAGCAACCTGAGAATCTCGCACTGTCATGCAGCGTGAGATTCTCATGTCGCCACTTTAATCCTGGCAACATAGTTAAAGTGTTATGTGGTTGCACGCTCTTTTGCGTGCAACCTTTTAAAAGGATCCCCTAAACTGCAAGAAAACAATCTACACATGCTAATTATAGATGCAAATGCTAGCAAGCCTAATAATGATTTTAATAACTGCGCCTTACCAGTAAACAAGTTGTATATGCAACTAGGTTGACTTTTCCTTCAGTAGCTGGAGCTCCATGATAAGGGCAATGTAATACCCAATAAAACAATTTTGGCTGTGGGATGAACAGTATTTTTGTGAGCTGGGGGAGACCAAGATCATCTGGTCCATTACAAAATATTTCAAAAAAGCCTCACAAACCATTGAACTCCTCTGGTACATGAACAGAAAATCATCCAAATAACCTATAATCATTCTGTGGCCTGACAACTTTTACTACCAACTCAAAAAAAACTGCAAAGGGCTCAGATTAGCAGCATGGCAAATCATACCCGGTAGGGAAATATTTTTCAAAAAATAAATAGTCATGAAATTGAAAGTCCAATGACCCAAAACTATTTGGATTGATATGTTGAAGTCTGCATGTGGATTGGAGGTCTACCTTTGCCAGTAGGTCATTTTCTTTATAATTTTTCACCTATACTAGAGCCTCCTTAAATTACACATATGTATCCAAACACTATTCACTGCTCATCTCATCCAAGAAAGCCCCTGTTGGAATAGGGAAACTGTTAAACAAACCTAAAACCTAAAAAAGCACATCAACTTATTGGAACCAGCCATAATGCTGACAACCTGAAACTAGGAAAGGAAGGATACATGACAGGACCCTCAACCCATTTTTTCCCCACACAATGTTAAGTCATTCTCCAGCTGATTGAGTTTTCAATCTCCTGAATGTTATTGAGCTATGTACATTTGTGAATTTTATAATTAAACATATTGATTAATTGATTAATTAATTCGTTCATTCATTCATTCAAAGAAATTGGACGTTCAAACTTCCATCTAAAACCCTCCTAAATGAGCTGAGCTCTCTTCCTGTTTGGGTACTGACTTATCTAATATATTTATTTCCGCTTTAGTGGAGCTGCAGTCCTATGATAGGCTTTCCTTAACATGTGTTTGGGCAAACAGGGCCTGCTTCATGATGTAGAGAAAACCTAGGAGGCCTGTTCAAAAGATACACTTATCTTTAAAACAGTAATTTACCTGAAATTTACACTGCTCTTTATTAAAGGGATAGTAATACTTAAAATGTAAAAAAAAATATGTTGTAGGGTTTATCCCCCTAAGTAAAACAAAAGTACTCCCACTGCTGAAAGGTCTTTCATTCAAAAGTTATTAATTTTCAAAGTTGAATGTTTTAGGTGCAATATCACAGTGGCCTGAAATTGTACAGTGGCGCTGTTGCTACACGATCCTATGGACAGCTCTGGTCCCAGGACCATAAATCTCCATAGGATGGTGTAGCAACAGCGCCACTGTACAATTTTAGGCCACTGTGATATTGCACCTAAAAAATTCAACTTTGAAAATTAACAACTTTTGAATGAAACACCTTTCAGCAGTGGGAGTGCTCTTGTTTTACTCAGGGAGATAAACCCTACAACATATTTTTTTTTTACATTTTAAGTATTACTATCCCTTTAAACAACCAACAAGCCCCTTTTCTGACTGACTGACCCACTTGTACTGTTGCCCTCTGGTTATTAAATAGGAATGTTGAGGCATCATCAGGGAAACACTTAACCCAACATAAATTTGTCCCCAAGATGCAGCCTTGTATGCTGCTAACATTTGTTGGACTTGCTCCTCATAAAAAACAAGCAAAGCTACCAAACTTCATGAAAGCCTCTGGAATAGCTTCCCGATGTTGCAAAATGCTGGACCAGAACTCTGAATGCCTCACCCCATTACTTATGCATAAATACCAAAGCCTGTTGTGTAAGGTCCTTGAAACAGGTTTCCTCTTGTCCTTTTCAACCAATTTATTTTTTGCTCTTAGTATTGAAAGTCTTTGGAAGAGACCAATAAAGTGAGTTCATCACTGAACTCCCCCTTCCAGATTATCTCCTCAATTTGTGAGGATAAATGAAAACCAAGTAGTTATGTTTCACAATTTAAGGCCTTTTTAAGACAATTTTCACCTACATTGTGTATATTTTCTGCTCTTCAACTCATCTTTGGGACTTGCTGGTACTGAAGTCTTAACAGTGGCATAGTACTTATTTTGGAATGCATAAAATCAGTCATGCTATCTAGTATATACCTCAAAATGCAGCCATAGGATTTGAAGGATATTGCCAGTGGAACTGTGCTGGCAGATTTGTGCCTGCTTATAGTGTTTTTTTTCCTTTTCTGTGATGATTAAATGTCATTAAAATGTTTTGAAGAACAATTATTAACTAAATGGAGATTTCTATGCATGATCAAATATCCTTATAGTAAATAAATCAATGTCAATCATGACAACATAACAAGAAAGCTCTGTGTTGCCATTTTTTCTCAGAAAAGTGAATTTTCAGTTCTTATTCCCAGTATAAAAATAGAAAACATCTCCAAGATAAAAACACGTGGATCTATTATTTATTATTTATGGAAGGGGTTAAATCTTCTTATGTATCTCACATAGTGCATCATTTTATATACATTATTAAATAACTTCTCTTGAAAAAATCAACATACTGTACTATGAGTGTAAGTTTAAATGTGTTAAAGTAGAGAAAACATACAATATTAAAGTCATGTCATCCTCTTAACATTCAACTCTAACCCTTTGATTGCTGGCGTATTTTCTCCTCCTTTGGATGGCACACATTTACAAGATTTTGATAGCCGTCTATAGAATACTATATATTGCTTTTTCTCAGCATAACATCAATTTTCCAGTGAGGCTGATGTAATAAGACGAACTGGAGCAGTTCTGGACCATAGGGAACAAATAAAAACTCCCCAAATGTCATATTGATTTAAATGGAGCTTTTAACAATTTAAGTATTAGGCGCTAGATTTAATGGCAGGCGTTAGCAAAAAAAAAAACTACCGTCGTGTGTTTTAACGTGCAGTAAGATATTTAGAGGTCCATCTTAAGAACAGCTAATGGCAGTTCACTAATCCTACATGCATTGAGACTCATGAAACAAGATTCCCCAGAGCCATTTAAAGGAATGTCGTACTGCTAACGGCTGAAAAAAAGATACAATTAACGGGCAAAAGTTAAGACCCAGTTTTCTTAGCCGTTAGACACATAACGGTCACCCCCCCCCCGTTAGACTGAAAAACAGACAAACTGCATACCGCACAGGCATGCAAATGGGAAAATTAACCCGTGCAATGCCACAATAACAAAAAAACATGCCCATGCTACACAAATCATTCTCACACACAACACAGCAACCAAGCAACACAACAGGGACAATGCTTCAAAAACACACCAACACAACATGTCATGGAACAATGGGGGTTATCACACAACACGGACACCTGCCAATACAAAACAAGTTCACCTGTGAAACATCACCAGACAATACAGACACAACCTGCACCCCAGAACTTTACAGCCGCAACTGACAGAAACACAGTAATCAGAACACACCACATTTTAAAACACAGACACACCTGCAAACACTTACCTGGACAACAAACACCTTCCCATTGGTCAGCACTCACCTCATCCCCACACCTACACAACACCCTACCAGGTACTTAAAGGAACAGCTTACCACACACACATGTGGCTTGTTTTCCACTCAGGGAGAGATAGGGAGAGAGAGACAGATGGAGAGAGGAGGCAAATATCCTTTTTGATTCCTTTTATTGGCTAACTAAGCAGATTTAAATGCAAGAATTCAAGACCTTAGGTCTCTTCCTCAGGCATGTTGATAACATGTCTGAGGAAGAGACCTAAGGTCTTGAAAGCTTGCATTTAAATCTGCTTAGTTAGCCAATAAAAGGTATCAAAAACTATATTTGCCTCCTGTATTTCTACAGATAACACGGTACCAACTTTCATCTGTTATCATAGATGGAGAGAGAGAGAGAGAAAGAAAACAATGAGTATGTTGGTTACATATTGATGCGAAGACTGCAGAGAAGTAGTGCAAGGGCGAGAGCTAGGGAACACCAGCAAGCCCCAGGCACACCTGATCAACAGCCTTCACCTGTTCAAAGTGAGGAGGCTCTGTCTCAAGAGCCACACAGGAGCCCATCCCACCTGGTGGACAACATCTGCCTGCAGATGCACAGCTGCAGCAACAGACTGTCCACCACCGACATAGAGTGGATAAATTTGAAGCAGGGCTTTTACGCAAGTGGAGGCATGCCCAGGGTCATGAGTGCAATAGCTTGCACCCATGTCCGTATCAAAGCTCCATCACGTGCTGGACATCTATTCATCAACAGGAAGAACTTCCACTCCATGAACGTGCAGATGGTGTATGACAGCAACATGAGGATCATGAATGTCTGTGTAAAGTATCCGGGGAGCTGTCATGATTCATACCTTCTCCAAAACTCCTCAGTACACAGAGACTTTGAGAATGGAACTTATGCAAGGGGATGGCTTCTGGGTGAGTTAAAGGGATAGTAATACTTCGTTTTAACTTTATTTTATTTTGTAGGCATTAAAAAAACATGAAGAATGATATAAGTCTTATCACTCAAACCTTTATGGTTTATGAGATATTCACAAGCAAAGTTTCCCCTCCCACCCCTTTTACCTAGTGTAAGCAATCTCTTCTCAGATGTGGAATGCAGTCTATAGACCAGACAGATAACAGAAGGGGACACTCTTATTCCTATGAAAACAATGAAATCCCTGCCCCCCTTGACAAGCTTTTCAGGTTTTTCCCTTATCTTAATTGAAGATTGTCCCTCTCTGCAGTCTACCTGGGCAGCTCCCTTCTGACCTGGCTGAACAGTGTTACATCAGTAAAAGGGGCGGGAGGGGGATACTTTGTCATTGAATTACTCTGGAACTACGACTCTGACAGCATTGAAATAACACTCTCCAAAGTCCAAATGCTATGATGATTAATTAGAGATGTTTTTATTATGAAACATTACTATCCCTTTAACAATACTAAATCACACCACATACAGAGGTGTACGCACAACACTGCTCACCATGCTCCTGATTCACAGCTAGTACGTCCACCTCAGAAAACATCGTTTGCACAACATGTGCTCCTTGTCTCACCATGTCACTCACTTTCCTCAGGTGATGCTGGTTATGGCTGAAAACCATGGCTCCTCATCCCGGTCGCCAATCCCCAAACCGATGCCCAGGAAATATATAACCAGGCTCATGGCAGAACTCAGAATGCCATTGAGAGGACCTTCTGCCTCCTCAAGTCCCGATTCAGATGTCTGGACTACTCAGGGGGGACACTGCAGTATACTCCAGGCAAAGTGTGTGACATAATAATGTTGTGTGCAATACTGCACAACATCACAGTGGACACTAGGCTGGTGGACTATATCCAGCCCCCCCCCAGACCTGATGTTCCCGTGGACAGTAGCCATGGTGAGGAGACCCTGAGAGTGACACAGATGAGAGATGGCTGACCAGGGAACACATGAGCAGTTTAGTGATGTTTTTAAAGTATTCATATTTAGTTGAAATTTAACTTTTGTGTGCTCATACAAGTGTTTGATGCATATATAAGCAATATACCCTGAAAACACATGTATGTTGTAATGTAGTTTGAGACACAATAAAGGAGAACCATCACTATTCAATCTGTGTCTGTATGAATGAATGTTGGATTAGACATGTCTCAATGTGGAACCATACTTAAGGCTAGAGTATCCCTCATACATAGGAAGGCATGACCTACATCACAGGAGTCCACTAGTTGTTAGACCATGAGTGGACTTTGTGATGTATTTATGCAAGGAGATGATGGCAGTGATACACTAATGTGTGTTGTGAGCGATAAAGAGGTGATACAGGGGACATTACTTCATGTTACCTAGGCAGCCCATGTTGTAACATCCCACAAACATGTTACCTAGGCAGCCACCCAATCTATCACTAAACACAAAGCATATCAGACATGATTCAAATGTACAATTTTTTTTATTAAGAGGGAAAATAAGAAGTTGGGCAGTTTATTTATTTATTTTTTTTGGTGGGGGGGACCTTCGACTGGGTGCCAGAGGTGGATGCCCTGGCTGACTGCCTGGTCACCCTTTGCCTCCTAGGTGTAGCTTCAGGGGTCACACTGGAGGGAGTGGTGGGTGCAGTGGACCATCAACCACTGCTTCCTCTCCACATGCAGGTTCTCCCTGCGGTTGTGGTCTCTGAACTCCACCAGAAGCTGCCCCATCATGTCCATCATCCCTGTATAGTACTGACGGAGTTGTGTGCTCTGTACCGTGTACTCTACCTCCAGCAACCCCTCACGCCATGCCTGCCAAACCTGAAGTTTCAAATATTTAACTTAGAACTAGATACACATAGATGTCAATTATAAAAAGTGGCGAGTAGATCAAGATGTAATCCAAAAACACCAGGATGTGGGAAAGCAAAATATCCCTAAAGATGTTATTTACAAAGCCTTGGAAGACGGCAGGGGCATTACATAGTTCAAAGGGCATTACGAGATATTTGTAATGTCCATATCTCGTATTAAACGCCGTCTTCCATTCGTCACCAGCTCGTATCCAAATGAGATTATATGCTCCCCTGAGATACATTTTGGTGAATATAGTAGCTCCCCGAAGCTGGTCCAACAATTCAGCAATTAAGGGCAAGGGGTAACAATTCTTTACCATAATTTTGTTCAGACCTTTGTAGTCTATACAGGTACGTAATGAGCCATCTATCTTGGAGATAAAGAAAAACCCTGCCCCTGCTGGGGATGAGAAGTTCGAATTAACCCTTTTTTAAGGTTGTCTTGGATATATGTCTAGGTGGGGTAGTGCAAGGGAGAAGTTCAATAGGACAGTCACATGACCGTGAAGGAGGAAGAATTTCTGCCGCCTGTTTAGAAAAAACATCACTGAATTCCATGTAATGTCTTGGAAGTAGTTCTAGACTTGTGGAAGCTAACATTCTACTTCCTGGTATGATCTACTCAGTAATTTTCTGTAAATAAGTCTGAAAACAGAGAGTGCTCCATGCCGTAATTTGTTCAGTCCTCCAATCAATGGTAGGGTTATGGGCCTGAAGCCACTGTAACCCAAGTATGACTGGTGCCTTAGGAGAGGGAATAGCATCAAATTTCAATTTCTCTAGGTGAAGAGCTCCAGTCTTCATGCATAGTAGTGTAGTTTCCCGCAAAACTAGACCCACGCCTAAAGGTTTTCCATCGATGGAGGATACCAGCAGGGGTCTCTTCTTAGCTTGTAATGGAACATGGAATTGTTGGGCCCAAGTAATATCGATAAAAAGGCCTGCTGCTCCCTAGTCCATAAAAGCCTGGATGGATATTGAAGATGCCTCCCAAGCTAGGGTGATAAGTATCAATAATCTGGAAAATGTAGGAGCTTGACAATATGCAATACTTAGGGGATCTCCTACTTTAACCCCTAAGCCTTGAAGTTTCCCATCCGTATCGGGTATTGTTTGATCAGATGACCTTTTTGTCTGCAATATATACATAACCCTAGGGTTCTGTGTCTTTTCCTTTCAGTGTGTTATAATTTATTGACATTACCCACTTCCATGGGTTCTTCCGAACTTGACGTAGCCGTGGGAGGGATGGGAGGGTTAAAAAATCCCTTCGGTCTACGGCTCCTATCTCTCTCCATCTGTCGCTCTTGTATATGAATATCCAATTCTAAACACACCTCTCTACAATTAATGGCGTAGTTTAGACTTTCTTTTAGCCCTCTTTTGAATGCCGCTCTTAATGCTTCTGAATTCCAATTGGTTTTATATGCCAGTGTTCGAAACTCTATGGCATATTGTCCTAAGGGTCAGTTGCCCTGGTGTATGCCTAATAATGCTGCTTCAGCACCAACTGGAATTTTTGAATAAAGGCATCAGCGTCTTCTAATAATGGTGAGTTCTGCTCCACAAATGGAGATGCCCATGCCAGGGCTCCATCTTTCAGAAGTGAAATAAGGAAGGAAACTCTAGCGGAGTGTGAGCTAAATGCCTGAAGTAGGGTTTTAAAATGGATAGAGCATTGATTCAGAAAGCCCCAACACTCGGCTGATTTGCTGAGTATCGTTCCTGTAATGGAATCTTTGGTGGTTTAGGACTTTGGGTTGTTTCTGTCCTACTTGCCCCTGAAGTAGCTCCTGATGACTCTGTTGTAGGAGGAGCAGGTCTGGGCATCGTAGCACCCTGAAGCATTTCTAATACGGCATTAAGTTTATGTTCTGAACTTTGAAGATGTGCTTCGTGCGTAGATAATACTTGTTCTTGGTAAGTTTGCATTGCTCTGATTTGCGCAATCTCTGCTGGATCCATATCTTTGGCATGATTATTCTGTCACGTGGAGGCCTGGGTCATCGCTAGGGATCATAGCTAGAGCATGCAGCTAGTGTCCGGAGCCAGATGCGAGAGTCCTTTGCTGCAGCCGAGGCTGAAGTAAAGGTTCTAGCCGCAAAGCCAGATGTCTGACCTCAGTTGAGGTGGGGCCCTGACCAGGATTGGAACTCCCACTGATCTGGAAGAAGACCCAGGCTTTTCTGATAGACCCAATATGCAGATAGCCACCCAGGTGGGGGCATACACCCCAGAATGAAGGATGGCCCAAACCACTAGACAATAGAAAGGAGACAAGAGGGACAAGGCCACCTGCGGGCTGAGACTGCTAATAGCTTTTCGAACAGGAACCGATAGGAGGAGTGGGCTAGGACCGCTAATACGGATGCGGCTAGACCGCTGACTCTTATGCGACTGACCGCAAATACAAATGGCTGGGACCACTGCTACGGAGGCGACTAGGAACGCTACAACGGATGTGGATAGAACTGCTGACACTTATGCGGCTGTGACCGCAAATACATACGCAGCTGGGACCACTGCTTTGGATGCGGATAAGACCGCTGCTGGGACTGCAGATACTGATCCGGCTGGAACTGCTACACTTGGCAGCTGGGACTGCTGATTTGGATGTGGCTGGGACTGCTTCTTATGCAGCTGGGACTGCAGATACTGATGCTGATGGAAATGCTAAACACTGCATCTGGAACTACAGATTCGGATGCGACTGGGACTGCTATACTTAGCAGCTGGGACTGCAGATTCAGATGTGGCTGGGAACGCAATACTTGACAGCTGGAACTGCAGATTTGGATGCGTCTGGGACCACTACACTTAGCAGCTGGGACTGCAGATTCGGATGCGTCTGGAACCGCTATACTTATGCAATTGGGACTGCAGATTTGGATGCATCTGTGACCACTGCTACGGAAGCGACTAGGAATGCTACAACGGATGTGGATAGGACTGGTGACACTTATGCGGCTGTGACCGCAAATACATATGCAGGTGGGACCACTGCTTCGGATGCGGCTAAGACCGCTGTACTTATGCAGCTGGGACTGCAGATACTGATATGGCTGGAACTGCTACACCTGGCAGCTGGGACTGCAGATTCGGATGCGGCTGGGACCGCTATACTTATGCAACTGGGACTGCAGATTAGGATGAGGCTGGGAACGCAATACATGGCAGCTGGAACTGCAGACTCGGATGCGTCTGGGACCACTACACTTAGCAGCTGGGACTGCAGATTCGGATGCGTCTGGAACCGCTATACTTATGCAACTGGGACTGCAGATTTGGATGCAGCTGGGACCACTGCTACGGAAGCGACTAGGAATGCTACAACGGATGTGGATAGGACTGCTGACATTTATGCAGCTGTGACCGCAAATACATATGCAGCTGGGACAACTGCTTTGGATGCGGCTAAGACCACTGTACTTATGCAGCTGGGACTGCAGATACTGATACGGCGGGAACTGCTACACTTGGCAGCTGGGACTGCAGATTCGGATGCGGCTGGGACCGCTATACTTATGCAACTGGGACTGCAGATTCAGATGCGGCTGGGACCGCTATACTTGGCAGCTGGAACTGCAGATTCGGATGCGGCTGGGACCGCTATACCTATGCAACTAGTATTGCAGATTCTGATGCGGCTGGGAACACAATACTTGGCAGCTGGAACTGCAGATTCGGATGCATCTGGGACCACTACACTTAGCAGCTGGGGCTGCAGATTCGGATGCAGCTGGAACCGCTATACTTATGCAACTGGGACTGCAGATTTGGATGCGGCTGGGACCGCTATACTTGGCAGCTGGAACTGCCAAAAAGGGCTACCAAGGAGGCTAGCCCACACTCAGGCCACTTGCTGAGGAATACACGGAGTGCAACCGTCACAGTAGCACTTACATTGGCCCAAGTAACTTTGCACTCAAGTAACGATCTGGCAGACCGGGAATTGCGAGAGCACCACGGGAACCTTCCAACCTACAGGCCGCGGATGCTGACACTCATCCACTCCCACTAGTGTGAGCCTAGGTACAAGCAATCTGGAAGAATGGCTCCGGATCCACGTGGCACTGCCCCCTGCACTTCCTGGCAACCCTCTGGAGGGGAACCACTGACAATAGGAGGTAGGGAGGCCCAGGCCAAAGCCGCCAACAAGCCTACAGAGACGAGTGTAGTCAAACATTCCGGTCAGCAACTAGCGAGGCAATGAGAAGCAGAAAGGGAAACCAATGCTCAAAGTCATGGTCAGTCCGCGTCGAATACCAGAAAAGTCAAAGATCCGAATACAGTACCGATGAGGAATAGGCAAACACAAGATCAGTGAGGAATATCGAAATGCAGAGTAATGCCAGGAAATCAGAATGAGCTCAGAATAATCGGGCAAAGCTCAATAGGTAGCGAACCTATTTAAGGCCCTCCTGGCCAATAGAACTGAAAGGGCTGGATCCAGAGAGAAAAGGTGGGAAGCATGATGCTGCTGTGCTGGAGGCCCGTAAGCTGTGTGGGTAAATGATATGGTGTGATTAGTAAATGTAGCAATGACAAGATTAACAGGATAGTAGTGGTTAATTTCACCTTTATGTAATATTGTAGGCATTCTGAAAAGCTGCAGATTCCAGTCATTTGACCAGACAGAGGCTCTTCGGCAGAGGGCAAATTGTACAATTTAGAGCTAAATACTTCATTGGAATGGTCTACAAAGTGTGCTTGCAAACCAGGGACACTTTGTAGACCATTCCAATGAAGTATTTATCTCTATATAGCACAATTTTGCCTCTGCTGAAGAGCCTCCGTCTGGTCAAATGACTAGAATCTGCAGCTTTTCAGAGTGCCTGCAACAGTACATCAAGGTGAAATTAACCATTACTATCCCATACAATGTACACGGAAAGAAAAATGGTCTATATCAGTTCAAGTTAGAGTAAATGATTGCATACACAACACCAAGGCCTACTTTTTTCTCCTTGAATTATGTGGATTTATTTTAGGCCTGTGTGTTGCACATACAGCCAGTTATTCTTAGTGGCACTGTGATGTGTGACCTAATCCATCCTTTTTGTGATTCAGCAAGTGGTGACGAAAACCTGATGAACTGAACATGATGCTGACTTCTCCAGTGATCTCATTTCCCAATTTCCATTGTTTTCTATTATTTTATTGAATAGTCTCCATAGACTGACATTGGTATTGGTGAAGTGAGGGTATGTAAGGGTTAATTTCTCTCCATCATCTCTTTTTCATTGCTCAGTGAATGTCCCCTGTGTATCATGTTATCTTTACCCTATAGACATGTGTTTGTTTTCTTGTTAACCCTTTTTAGAACTGGAGGGGTTGCCAAAGCATTGTTGAGCAATGGACTGATAATCCCTCTAGCACTCAGGGGGTTATGTGCTGGATTCCCTGTCGGTACAGGGGTGACATTGTGTAGGAACAGTTATGATGTTTAACATACAACACTTTTATGAGCATGGTTTGTGTGGATTGTGTGATCATCACAGCAACATGAGGGTTGACCTGGGACCTGGACAGGTTTCGGCCTGGTTGAACCTTGACATTTGTCCTTGTATTGTGTCCTGTTCTAACCCTCAGGGTGCTGTGTTGATGGAGTTGTGTGTATGAATGATGGGCGTATGTTGAGATGTGGTGCCTCGAGCATACAGGGCGGCCTCCCAATTTTCTTCTTGACCACCCTCTTGCAGTCACCCCATCTTTTCTTGATGGAGTCCACATCCCGTCTGCAAGTGACCACTGCATTCACTCAGCTGCAGTTCTGGTTCCAGACGGCCTTCCTCCTCGCACCAAGGCCAGTGACCCTCTCCTTCATAAAGAGGACACTCTCCATCTCCAAGACATCCTCCACGAGGGCCCTATTCTCCTTCTATATATATAGGGGATCCCTGATCCTGTCCTTCTCAGCTCTGGCCTGCGAGGAGTCAGAACCAGAGTGTCCTGCCTGCACTGGCCCTGCCTGTGTGTGGTGGTCCCCAGCAGGTAATCCTCATCCCACTGCAGGTTCTGTCCCTGCCCTCTGTGTGCCTACTCTCCTGGGCTGGGTCCCCTCTGCCCTGCGGATCTCCCTCTCCCACCCCTACTCTGCTCAGGGATGCCCTCCTGACGTTCTTCCTCCTCCTCCACTACTCTCCCCATCCCTCCTTCCTGTCTTCCTCTCCTAGCCATCATTCACCCACTCACACACAGGCCCTCACAGATACACTCGATCCCACTCACTCTCTGTCACACTCTATCACTCACAGATTCACACTGAAAAAATAAAGTTTAAAAAATGTGTAAGGTGTTATAAAAAAAAGACTATGTGTATGTATGTGTATGTGTTTGTGTTTGTATGGGTGTATGTAATACGTGCAAAAGTGTGATATGTTTTGAATTAGTGCACCTCTCTCCGAACTCCAAAAACTCCTTCTACCTCAAGTGTACGCGCTTCTCTCTCTTGATCACTAGCCTCCGTTCCTGGGTTCTGTGCTCTAGCTCTCCAACAACTCGAAACACAGACAAGGTGTGACCATTATTTTGGGGTATATATAGGTGTATTTGAACATTTTTGATACTTTGGGGTCTTGGGATTGGTTGTAGGTTTGAATTTTGTTTGTGCATCTATCAGGGTTGCTAGACAACGCCAGCCGTAATGTTACATTTTGACTTATGTTGTGTTTTAACGGGTGATTGGGACGCACGGTGATGCTAAAAAAGGTGTGACGCAAGTTTTTGTGTTACATGTTTTTGTTGTGCCTACTCTCGTTAGTTATTCTTGTAGAGTACTAGTCGAATCCGCCGTAAATCATGTATTATTTGTGGCCGATAGGCCTTTTTTACTTAGCGGCTGTTTTAACTTAAACCTTTAAATCTACCCCTAGATGTCTGTCCTCTGTGATGCATAAGGGGTGTTCCAGAATTGCTCCACTTTACATAGTACATGATCCTCAATGGTACATTCCCTGAAGTAACCTGAAATGCAGATGTTTACATGGAAAAATAAATTAGTATAGTAGAATCAAACTTGAAAGAAGTTATTTTATTTTATAGTAAAAATGATGCCTTTAAAACCTGTGAGTCTGTAATGGATTATAATGGATTTGTAAATAGATGAAATCTACATTGCAAATCTAGATAGACAGCCAGAACATTGGTTTCTTTAGAAAATGTTCCCACTTGAATACTGGATATAAGCTTGCTCTCGCTATAAATCATTGCCTTAGAAAAATCTTGAAATTACTTATCTAAGGTTGCATCTTACCACTGTACAGTATTCAGTTATACTTCTAAGAACTTACAACTTGTTCTTAGAGAAAATAATCTCCTATATTTGTTTGGGAACTTTTCTCAAATTACCTAGTCAGTCTCTATTGCTCATGTACTACACAATGAAAATGCTTATCACTATAATCCACCAACTAATGTTCAACAAATAATAGAACTGCTCTGGTAGAAGGCCTTCTCCTTGGTCATTTAGGGAAGAGCGTCTCTAATGAAGCCATCAAATACCCCTAACAGCGCAGGTTTTAAAGCGGAACTTTCATCTGCTATAAAGTCGCCCTGCTATAATTAAGCAGATAGCAACTAGCTTCTCAATATATATTTTACCTTTCAAAAGTAGCCCGATGTAAAGAAACTCATCATTGTGCAATGCAGTCTACAAAGTGGAGACTGGAACTGACAGCGCAGGTGTGCAGACAAGATGTCTGCGCTGTAGCCTGTGTTCCGGTCTCCTTCAATGATGGATTTCTTTACATCGGGCTACTTTTAAAACGTAAAACATATATTGAGAAGCTAGTCGCTACCTGCTTAATTATAGCAGGGTGACTTTATAGCAGATGAAAGTTCCGCTTTAATGATTTTCCAGCCTTAGTACAAATAAGCAAATCAGAATGAACAATCTATTAATTACACGCCTGTGTCCACTCAAGTGGCTATCAATTACCTCTACTGTTAGGGGTACTTGAGGACCATGGTTGAGAAATTCTGATCTAGAGTAACAATACCAACTGTGCCTAGATTTTCAATGATTATCTGTCATTCTTCAGCTCAGAGGTCACATGTTAATGTGTCTGTGGCAACAAAAATCCCTCTGTACTTCATCTGTAGTAGAAGTGTGCAAATAAGTGAAACACTCTACATCAGCACTAAGGGGTAGATTTAAAGGCAGATGTTAACATAGCTGGTAGGGCCAAAGTGAATACCGGCTGTTAAACTAACATGTTTAAAGTGGTATTTAAAGGCCCTACCATGTAAAACCACAAAGGACGTTAAGCCACATAACATCCGTTTTGTGCGTTTAGTTCCCAAAACGCCGCTAAAAGCAGTGATATTGGGAACTTAACAGTAAAAAATAATTAACTATCGGTGCCTGACATACTGCCAAACACCGATCTTTAACTGATCCATGTTACACTTACCTGTCATCCACTGTCCTTCTGTCTTCTCTTCTTTCTTTTATCTTTTGCCTTCTCTTCAATCTTCTTCTCTTTCTTTTCTTTCTTCTGTCTGTAAAATAAAATAAAATATTTAATACCAAGCACGAGCGAATACATTGTTGAACCCTTTGAGTGGCAGAGGGGTACACAAAGCAATCCGTTGCGTACCTCACTGGCACTCAAAGGGTTAAATAGTATTACATACTGAGTATTCCCACAATAACTGCCTCTATTTAATGCCCAAAAGTATGATTATGCAAAGAAAAAAGAGTATCCAAATACACAGAAAGCAATGCCCTCCATTAATGCTAAGTAAAATCACTTAACTGAATTCTTCATGCCTCTGCCGCTTGGACGGCGTCAGCAGAGACACAGATGACCAGCACTGGTCCCTCATCAGTGCTGTATGGGCTGATGCCCGTAGCACACTGAGGGCATTGGAAGTGAGCCTGCCTTTATATATGAGCAGGCTTACTTCAATATCCCTCACAACCATTGGCTGGGATGTTCTTCACATCTCAGCCAATCAGATTTGAGAGGCTGTTCTTTAATCTGATTGGCTGGGATATGAAGAACATTCCAGCCAATGGCTGTGAGGGAAATGGAAGTGAGCCTGCCCATATATAAAGGCAAGCTCACTTCCAGTGCCCTCAGTGTGTTACGAGCATCGGCCAGTACAGAGCTGAAGGGAAGCCACGTTGGACATCTGTGTTTCCACTGGCACCACCCTCGTGGCCGCTCCAAGCAGCGGACACATGAAGAATTCAGCTAAGTTCTTTTACTTAGCATTAATGGATGGCATTTATTTCTGTCTATATGGATAATATTATTTCTTGGCATGTTTATACTTTTGGGCATTACATAGAGGCTTTTAATATGGGAATATTTATGGTGCAATACTATTTAACCCTTTGAGTGTCAGAGAGGTACGCAACGCATTGCTTTGCAATGCATTGAGTACCCCTCTGCCACTCAAAGGGTTAAACAATGTCTTCCTTCATGCTTGGTATTTAATATGTTATTTTATTTTACAGACAGAAGAAAGAGAAGAAAGAAGACTGAAGAGAACGCAGAAGAAAGAAGACAGAAGGACAGAAGATAAACCAGGATTCTGTGGACTCCGCTGGACATCAGGATTAATGGTAAGTGTTAATGCGATGTTGCTTTACTTAGTCAGGTTAACCCTATGAATGCCGTTTCTTAACCTTCTACGGACAGAAGATTTGGCTGCAATCTGAATTACAAAGTATGCCAGTGTGCAGTGCTAACCCAGTTTACCTTAGTTGGTGCCAGACAAGCATAGGCTCAATGAATCAATGCTGTATAGTAGCTATATTTCTTGAAAAAGATCCTTTCCTCCTTCTCGGCAGCCATCAGATGTGTAAAAATGATGGGAGTTGAAGTTATGGGCATGTGACCTTTCAGTAGGCATCATGAGAATCTTGTGCTTTCATGCAGTGTGAGATTCTCATGTTGCCATTTTTGGCATGGCAACATTGTTACTGTGTCTTGTGGTCACACACTCTTTTGTGTGCGACCTTTTAAAAGAATACCAGACTGGCCCAACTCTGTGTGTGTGGATATATAAACATGTTCTAAATTCCTTCAAGCCTTCAAGTTGTAACAAGTCCAATGTAAATTTAGTGTTCAAGTGGTTAAAAACTGCATTAAATTCACTAAGATTTTTTGTTTTTTTTTTGCTTTAGGATTTCTCCAGTTCATCTTAGTATATCAGCCTCCAGTTGTTTAAAGGAGATTTAATTTAATCTTGTATGTCCCTAATGCATTGTGAAAACATTCAGTGGGTTAAAATCCGTCTTGTAGGGTTATCGTGCCAGAAAGTACTGCAAAGCTTCAAAATTGTTCAACCCTTTGAGTGCCAGAGATGTATCCAACAAATTGCATTGAAAATGCATTGGACACCTCACTGGCAATCAGAGGGTTAAATGCCTGAATGTGATTTACATGAGACTATGGTAGAGATTGAAGGTGAATGTTTGACCACAGTTCTGTATAAGACCACAAGCGGAACTGATTTTCTTGTTCTACTTCTGCCAGATGCCAATTTACTAAACTAATTATGCCCCCAAACCTCCCCTTAATGCTGCTTGTCCCAAGAGGGGTAGTGTATGGCCATTTTGGGTCAGTCCTTTCCTTATTGTACATGATGTACTAGTAGTGAGCAGAGGAAAATTGCATTTTGTGTTTGTACCAGTGTAAGGTTTCTGGTGGTTGTAACTCAGTTGCTTTTGTCCTGGGGTTGAGCCCCCGAGGTTGTGCAGCCACAGGAAGCACATCCAAAGCACAATACAGTAGGGCAGAATCCAAAGCATAGGCAGATGGTTCAACGTCAAGGGTAGGCAGATAGGTCAAGCCAGCCAGTAATCAAGAGGAGTCCAGAGAAACAAACCAGGCCAAGAGCAGGAAGTCAGAAACTGCAGAATATGCCAAGTAGCCAGGAAGAAGCCAATATAACCAAGCAATGCTGAATATGGTTGGAGCTTTTCATAGCTGAAGTTTTGGCCAAATGGAGTGTTGTCTGCACTGTGATTTTTCATTTCCGATATTTTACTTCTGTAATGTGACTGTGCACTTTTACTGTGCTAATCTGCTATAGTTCCATGCTAATTGCTCATTGCAGGCAGATGTCACACACGAAGGATGTGACAGAAATGAGAACACTGGATGCCATCTTGCTGACACAGAGACAGACACCATCAAGACAGACTCCATCTTTGCATCTAGTATGCATTAAGTGATCATACGCTCTGTGGAAGCTGCATGTATCAGAGGTGCACTCCAGTGGGACAATGCTGGCTGATTTGTACATTCACCTCATTGTTGCCTAGTTTAAAATTATTTCCTTTACTAATAATTAAGTCTATGACATGTTTTCAATGTGTTTTATCCTAGTGCAATTCTTCTCATAAGAAAAATATCAGCTCCTTGTGTAGCTTCCATATAAAGGTCATTTCTTCATTTATGCTTTTTTAGTGTCAGTTCATTTTAATAACTTTCAGAAACACTTACACTTCACAATGTAAACATAAGAGTGTTTAAAGGTCACTCTCACATCAATTACAATGCATATTTTCTCATCTCTCAAATTTTAACCCTTTGAGCCAAAGGGGACACAACACATTGCAAAGCAATGCGTTGCATACCTCTCTGTTGCTCAAAGGGTTAATGCAATTATATGTAAGCATGACATGCTAAAGATCACTGGGAGGTTATATATAGGGATATATATATATATATATATATATATATATATATATATATATATATATGTGTGTTTGCATGTGTGTTTCTAATTTTTTTGATTGTTCTTAAAGGAGCAGTAAACTTTTTTTATGAAAAAATATATATTGTAGGGATTTTCCTATTGAGTAAAATAAGGGTACTCCCACTGCCGAGAGATTTATATTTCCAGAGTTATTACAGTTTAAACCCATGTTTTTTACATTAGCAGTGCCCTCTAGTGGTCAAATTATAATTAGATTTCCTGTTAGATTCTAATGGAGAGGAATGTGATAGAAACTGCCTGTCACTTCCTGTCAGAACTGTCAAGAAATAAACACAGTAAAATCACTTCCTGATTATTTAAACTGCTATAAATTTTATATAAAACATCTGACAGCGATGGGAGTGCCCTTGTTTTATTCAGCAGGAAATGCTCTATAAAATATGTGTTTTCATAAAAAAAGTTTACCGCTCCTTTAAACTGAACTTTCAGAATGTTTACCACCTTAAGCCTTTAAGGAACATAGGGTTGTACAATGCACTGGAATTATACTATGCAGTTAGTTTGCTCCACATTTGCTCTTCTTTACCTAGGTGAATAAGGGCTCGATTCAAATGTTGGCGTTAAAACCAACGTGAAGAAAAAAACTGCCTTCGCTCGTTAAGCAAGACCAGGTAACGTGAGATTCAAATCTTTGTTACCCAGAAGAGTTAACGAGCGACGGCCTACAAAACACACGAAGACTACAAAACTGGAGTCGCCAAATATTTGACCTCATCGTCGACGCCAAATACACGATAAACGCGAGAAACGTCTCCAAAAAAAAAAAAAACACGCGAAACGTCCAACGTGACCCAGTCTCAGCCAATCACAGCACCCCAAAGTATCAAGTTGAGTCGAATAAACTATAAATAGACCCAAAATCACCTACGCACCTTTGTCTGTTATCGAGTTCCCAAGAGCTAGATATCAGGACCCAAGGAGCGGAGGTTAGTTTTTCAGAGAAAGGGAGTTTAGGCGGCGCACACACACAGACAGGTAGAAGGAGAGTTTGGCAGCACACAAAGCGACACAATACACTTTTGAACATACAAATACACGCATCCAAACACACATACACACATACACATAGCCCATTTTTTTTTTTGTAAAACACACACACACTTTTTTTCTTTATTTTGACAGTGTGAGTCTGTGAGTGCAAGTGAGTGACAGAGAGTGAGTGAGTGAGTGAGTGTGTGAGGGCCTGAGTGAGTGCCTGGGTGTGAGTGGGTGAGAGAGATGGAGAGGAGAGGAGAGAAGAGAGGGGTGGGGAGTGTAGGAGGAGAGGAGGAGGAGATTCAGGGGGGCAACCCTGGTCAGGGTAGGGGAGGGAGAGGGAGATCTCTGGGGCGGAGGGGCAGCCACCCAAGACCAGGCACATCTAGTGCAGGGGCAGACACAGTGGGACGAGGGGTAGTCCCCCTGCACCACACACAGACAGGGCCAGTGCAGGCAGGGCTGGGGAGCCACAGCCAGGGCTCTCAACCAACCTCTGGGGGTGAGGAGGAGGAGAGGTTTAGAGAGCCCAAATACACAGAGGAGGAAAACCTGGTCCTCTGTGAGGCTGTGGTTGCCCACTACAGGTACCTCTTCCCCAAGGGGCCTAAAGCTGGCCTGTCAGCAAAGAGGAAGGCAGCCTGGAAGGAGGTTGTGGCTGCTGTGAATGCAGTGTCCTGCCGCAGCCGGACGTTGGATTCTGTGAAGAAAAGATGGGCAGACTGCAAGGCTAAGGTAAGACAGTAACATAGCAACACAGTAATCAATGTTGAGAAAAGACCTGTATACATCTAGTTCAACCCTTTTCCCATTTTTGTCTACCATTATGAAGGTGAAGAAGAAGATGGGCGAGCAGGCCTTGCACGCTGCTGGCACAGGGGGTGGTCCTCCCCTGCGGGTGGAATACAGCCAGTGGGAGGAGGCTGTGCGTCAGACCATCTCCTCCATCATGGTGTGTGGGATCCCTGGATGGAGTGACACCGGGGATGAAAGTAGCCTCCAGACCACTGGTAAGTGCATCAAGACCCACACACACACATCACACCAATCCTGACACCCACCAGGCAGAGGCCAACACAGTGACACATGGACAGCATTACACAACACAATTCAGTCACACAGCTTGGAGGGACGTCAAACAAGGACAGAATACATGACCAACCTAGCCTGAATGGTAATGGTCAAGTCCCTGTTGAACCCCCTTTATGCTGTCCAAAACGACATCATGCACAGCACAAAAACAATGCACAATGTCATGTGTCAGTCACAGATCCAACTGTTATGTGTATCACAATGTCATACACATAGTGACAAAGAGGTCAGCACACAACCCCTTGAATGCCACAGGGATAAGTAATTCGTTGGTTGACAATACATTGGCTAGTCCCTTGGCACCCAATGGGTTACCGGAGAATAGCAAGGAGGGGACTTGGTGTGTTTCCTATTGTATTGTTACTGCATGTCAGGGCTAGACGTTGTACATGTAGGTAGTTAGTCTAAGTGGAATAGTCAAGGTTCAGCTTTCTGCATCATATGTAGCCTGCAGAGTGGGGATGGCCAGGGGGCATTCCCCGCCATCCCCACTCTGCAGGACATATGTGATCCACAGGACTCAACCATGATGGGGGGGGGGGGCATTCACTAGGATGTCAGAAAGAGGTGACAATGTGTACATGACAACTGCAGTGTCATCACACCTGAAATCCCTGTGTTGTTCTGTGGAGCCAGTGCACTGAGATCTAAACAACACGTGACATACCAGTGCTTAGGCTCCATAGCATAACAAACATGTGAAAAGGTAGAAACAACCTCCAATAGTACATTCTAACAATGCACTTGTTTGCTGTGTGTTAGGATTTTAGCGGTCCTGGGGTGTGTTTGTGTGTCCTCCAGCTGTTTGGGTTCCTGGGTTCCACAGATCATGTTGGTTGGCGTGCTTGGTGTGGTTATTCCTGCTGCCGACATCATTTACTGATTGATTGGCCTCTGTAGTCATAGGTCCTCACTGGTGCATTGCTGTGTTTAGAGGTCCTGGTGTGTTTGCTGTTGAGGCCTAGGTGAAGAATGTGCAGTGGGTTTGTGTCACTCAAGGTGTGATAGTTCAGTGTTGCTCACCACATGGATCCTGATGAATGGGGATAGCAAGGAGGTATATGCCTTGCCATCCCCATTGCTCAGGATACACATGATGACCAAATCACATCACTGCAGGTTACTGTAATCAATGTATGTGATCACGTCAAACCTAGCAAAGTGTGTTAGGATGGTAACCAATGCATTGCAAAGAAATGCAATGGATACCATCCTGCCACTCAACGGTTTGCGTGTCAGTGTAATAGTCTTGCAGCACTCCTGTCATAGTTCACATCACTGATTACATCATGTCATTTCCCCACACAGCACACCAGACAGCAGGAGCAGAGGACACAGGAGGTTCCTCCACTGAGGAGGCCAGCACCTCCAGTGCACCACCACCACCACCACCACACCAGCAGCAGTGGCAGCAGCAGTGGCCCCAGCATGGCCCCCAAGGCCCACCACACCACCAGCAGCAGTGGCAGCAGCAGTGGCCCCAGCATGGCCCCCAAGGCCCACCGCACCACCAGCAGCAGTGGCCATACCATGGCCCCCAGGCTTCACCCCACCAGCAGCAGCAGCAGCAGCAGCAGTGGCCACAGCATGGCCCCCAGGCTTCACCCCACCAGCAGCAGCAGCAGCAGCAGTGGCCACAGCATGGCCCCCAGGCCCCACCTCCCACAGTCCAGCACCGGTACACTCCCCTGCAGGATGTGCCGACAGCCATGGGGAGGCACCGGATGCCCGACATCGTGGGGATGCCACAGCATGGGCCACTGCAGGCAGCCACCAGGCCACAGCCGCGGGACAGTAGCCAGTGGCCTATGGACTATGAACACTTTGGCCTCATTGGCCAGCCACAACGGCCACAGGCCCTGGTGGTGGTCACCACACCATCCCCGCCCCAACACACAACACCCCCACAAACCATGCTAGCCACACATATGGCAGTTGTGACATCCCCAGGGGGTCACTCATCTGGGGATGCAGTGATGGGCTCCCCATGCTCCCTCCACATCCGGACCCATGGGTCCACCCCATCTCCCCCAACACCTGTGGTGGAGCCACAGGACAGCCAGAGGGCATCCCCACCACTGTCCCGTTCCCCCTCCACACCACACACTCCTGACAACACCATGGTGATGGATCAGGAGTGTCTGGTACTCCAAAGGAGGCAACTCAGGGTGGCCAGGAGGTGTGCCTGCTCACTCAACAGGCTTGAGCAACATATGGCACACCTCCTGGACAGCATGAGGGCACTGGAGGCCCATCACGTTACTCTCAGCAACCACCTGGTCACCCACACCAACAGGGTGACAGCTTCAATTGACCAGGTGGTTGCTGAGCTCCGTGAGAGTAACAGGCTGGAGACCATCCGCCAGGCCCAGGCCTCCAGTTCCAGTGCCTCAACCCCTGCCAGCACTCCACCAGTGGCACCCCCAGCCCCCAGAACCACTAGAGCCTCACGGCATCAAGTGCAGGAAGCCACCCCTGCAGCCCCGCCCAAAGCACACCCCAAAAAAAGAAAATAAATGTGCAGTTGTTGCTTGAGAACATATCAATGTCTGTGTTTTATTCAGATGATACAGTTAGAGGGGCAGAGTTGTCTCCAATGCATTGCAAAGCTATGCATTGAACTCAACTCATGCACATCTAACATGGGGGTCAAGTAATGAGTTGTCTCCAATGCATTGCAAAGCTATGCATTGAACTCAACTCATGCACATCTAACATGGGGGTCAAGTAATGAGTTGTCTCCAATGCATTGCAAAGCTATGCATTGAACACAACTCATGCACAATGAATGGTGTCACAAGCTTTTACAGCAGGGTGAACACACACATCACAATCAGACATGTTTGTCCAAGTTCAACTCACAGACATCTGAAAGCCGAACAACATCAGGGTGTTGTTCCATGATGTGACTTGAACTTAAACAACATGAACACATTAGATATCTCAACAGATAAACCACATGATCACAATTAAGGGGATAGTAATGCTTAGGATGTGTCCAAACATATGTAGTTGGGTTCACCCCCCTGATTGAAAAAGGGAACAACCACTGCTGAAAGGTGTTTCATTCCAAGGTTTTCCCAGCTCAACACTTGAAGTCATATAACAAATATCCCAGTGGCCTGAAGGTGTCAAATGGCACTGTGACTACATCATCCTATGGGGATCCATGGTGCAGGGACCGGAGCTGTCCATTGGATGGTGTAGTAACAGTGCCATTTGACACTTTCAGGCCACTGGGATATTCAATCTATGAATGTAAACTTGGAGTTGGAACAACTTTTGAATTCCACACCTGTCAGCAGTGGGAGATCACTTGTTTCACTCAGGGTGATAAACTCTACTGCATGGATTTTCAAACATTCAATGTATTACTATCATCTTTTCAAAGAACATGAAGAGGGAGAAGTAATCAATGACACAAGATAGATAGTTATATACGATCATATGTTTTATTGATATCAACACTAACAAACAGATGATCCTCATGGATGTGGAGTAAACATGTCACCGGAACAAACTTCTGGACCATATTAAATCATGGCCTGGATGCCTGCAGAGGGTGGAAACAAGATTGAAGGTGCACTATGAACACAACAGTCATGCTATTCCTTTGCCATCATATTTTCTTTCTCTCTCTCATATAAATATTTATATATATATATATATATATATATATATATATATATATATATATATATATGGTGTGTTGTCCATGAACAGTCATGTGGGTTATGATGGACTAATGGTAAGGTGTGTGTTATCCAGGTAATTATTTTCTGGTGTGTGGTTAGTGGTGTGATGTGTTGTAAGTGGTATGTACCTGCCAGGTGTGTGTTTCGTCTCCATGGACTGCTGAGGTTACATAGGTGAGCTTGACATGTTGTTGGAGTGACAGATGTGCATGTGGTGTTGTGTGTTAACCCCTGTTGTTCGGAGGTGATTTTGGATGGCTTATGTTGTGCTGCTTTGTGTTCCCCTGGTCCCTGTTGGGTTGCTTGATTCTTATGGTTTGTCTGTGTAGGGCGGTGGTTCCCAACCAGGGTGCATTCCTCCCAACATTTCAAATGGCGAAAGAGGGACACTTCTGTTTTAGGTGGCGTTTCTGGGGGCACGTCTGGTAGGTGAGGCATTGCCAAGAATATTTAAGTTATTTCTTGACCCATCTGCACCTCTTTGTTTAACTGATGGATGATTTAGAAAAAGAACAAAGTATTTTAGTTGCCCATATTACTGGATAAACACATATACTGACAATTAACAACACATTTATGTATGTTTTATTGCTGTGGACCAATGTAATACACATCACTCATTCTGATGTCCGAAAAAGTGGAACAAAAGGGTAGAAAAGAGGGACAGAGGGATTTGGATCTCCAAGAGGGACTGTCCCTCCTAAGAAGGGACACTTGGGAGGTATGAGGGTGTCATGTGATGTTGATGCCCCATGTGCACCAGCTCAGGATGCATCACTTTTCCCATGTTGCTATGTTCTGCACTGGTGATTGGTAATATTGACTTTACACATTTTTGGGGGGATGTGTGTATGGGACATTTGAAGCACTATTCCTCCTCATTGCCATTGACAAAGTGGTACCTGATGCTGGCCATATGTTTTTTTTTATTTGGGTATTCCCTTGTGCCCGCTTCCTCCAATATCTCTCCTCTCCTCACGCGTTGGCATTGTGCCAACGCGTCTGCGAATTGTAGAATAGGCGACGCCAGGCAGGGGACAATGGCGACGTGTGAGGAGAGGAGAGGTATTGGAGGAAGCGGGCATCAAATACAAGCCTGCCACCCGCTTCCTCCGATGTCTCTCTTGTCCCCAGCCTTTTCTTATGCTGCGGGCTTCACAGCCACCCGTAGCAATGGCACTTTTATGAATGAAGGGAAGCGCTGCAGTCAGAGTGCAGCCTGCTTCCTTAATTGTATTTTAACCCTTTGAGTGCCAGTGTGGAATGCAGCGCACGCCTTTGCAATGCGTTGCATACCACTCTGGCACTCAAGGGGTTAATAATGTCCTACTTACTGTGTCCCATTGTTATTTGTGTGTTTGCTTCACTCTGCATTGGAAGGAGAGTGGAGCAAAAATAATGATAGCAATGGGACACAGGTGGTGGGCATTACAAATGAATGGATCTAAGTCAATCTACGTTTCATGATAGTATTTATATTATACAATGTATGTAACACACCCACTCACACACATACAGGCATACCTTGCCTAATAACCCTTTGGGAACCAGAGGGCTGGGAGACATGCTATGCAATGCTTTCCTACCTCTCTGGTAATCAAAGGGTTGATTGTGGAGTAAAAGACAGATTTGTCCACTACATGGAAGTCCATGAGGTGGATGTGGATGGGGTTAGTATGTCCCATATATGCAATATATGTGACATATTAAGGGGTGTGTGGAAGGGGGCATTGTGTAGTGCTTGGTGTACTAGTTTTCTTTATTGTAACCCTTTGAATGCCACAGGGGTGAGCAGTACACATCCCTATGGCATTCAAAGCTGTCTATGGTGCTGAAAGCCATCTCTGTGTTCCCCTAGTAGCTGGGTAGGGAAAAGCACAGAGAATGCTGTTCAGAACTGGAGACGTGGGTTTTTTAACACTGCCTCCTGTGCTATTCGCCAAAAAAAGTAGGCGTTAGATTTCTGGCGTGAAATGTTGCAATTTAACTCGCGTTAGCCCTAACTCCAACATTTGAATGGCTTTTGGCGTCGCTTGTACATTATCCTCTATGGGTGAGATCTTGCTGTTCTGGCGACGGGCGACGTCTGTTTCAGAACTGGCGTCGCTTGTTTCTAGTAGAACATTTGCATTGCTCAGTTGACGTTAAAAGCAGCGTCGCCAGTTTTTTCTGGCGACGCCAACATTTGAATCGAGCCCTGAGTCCTTTAACATTTGCTGAATAGCTGTCACCATCTCACATTGCTTTGAATAAGAATATGGTTTACAGCATTGTACTATGCATCCAATATGGTGTTTATGTGAACAGCTAAGCTAAAACCTAATTTATTTTATCTTTGGAAATTCTTCAACGCTCATGTAAATTAAATGTCAAATTAATAAGCAATGTAATTGAATGAAAAATTACTTCAATTAAAATGTAAACAAAACGAGCATGCACTGTAAAATGAGCACTTAATTTTCCAAAAGGAAACCCATGCTCACTACTTAGCATTACTGCATGAAATTCTTCTGAATACATTAGGCAGCTATAGATCAATGAGAATGTGTCTATATACTGTCTGATTCTCATTCATTAACACTTGTCAGATACAAGGCTACAGTACACAAATAACCAAGTACATCACTCCAGATTCTGACTGATGTATTCTATAGTAATCAATGGGATAGGGAGATGCATTCAAATAGGTATTGAGGCTGATGAGCTAAAAAGAATTGTAACAATTCTGGGGCAAACCAACTATACCATAGGGGAAAAATAAAGATTCCCCTAGGCGTAAATAGATATTTTAACCCCTTGAATTCCATAGAGTTCTCCACAATAGTGATTTGCAATGCAGTGGAGACATCCTAGCATTTAAGAGGTTAAACACACCATTAAATAACTGGAATATGAAGAATTTTTATTTTTCCCCTATGGTGCAGTAAGCCAGTTCCAGAATTTGCTGTAATTCTACATAGCACTCACAATGTTAATTTAACAAGACAGCTAAACCCATATATCACATGGAATGGAACAGCACTACCCATTTGTCATTCAGTCGTGTGAGGTGTGTGCTAATGCATAGTAAACAGATACATTAACTCACGGCAATTCTGCACCTACTTTTCTTGGCATAAAACACACAATGAAGCATTTAAACCCCCCTGACAACACAAAGCAGGGAACAAATAGCTTACACAACACTAAGGACAAAGCACAATGACAACAAAGGCAAAATAACCCCTGAACTGCCAAGGAAGCACCTTCAAATGTGCATGCCATACACATAAGTCCTGAGCAACCAAAATTAACAAATCACTCCCCCTGAGGAACAACGGATGTGCAAATCAACGTCAACCAATTTGTGGCACTCCCTCCCCCCGGCACAACAGGGGTTGACACATACCAAGATGTATGTCCACACAACACAATATGCACACCTGTCAAATGCTAAACAACCTAAATCTGGCTGTGGAAAATCCATAGCTAATGGAGAACCAGCTTGTACCAGACAATGTCACGTAAACAGCAATTATGCCAAACAAATAACAGCCACACTGGTATACAATCACCTTGTCAACACCCTTGTTCCCATAGGTCCTTTTGAACCTGAAGACCATGTCTGGCCAACACCCAACCACTGTCTGAAAGAGATATCCCATCTTCCTGTAAAGTGGCGTATTTATAGTGAGTCCACTCAGATAGCAATTATGAGCATTATGTTTCCATTGCAATACTTGCAAAGACATCAGAGAAGGGGGCATGCAAGGGCTAAGGATCCCTGCAATCTCCCTATCACACCTGCACATCTTCCAGCTGTTGCAACTGCGGATGCTCCAACTGGGAATCTGGCCAGAAAGCCATCTCCATCTGGAGGTCCAGGCCAGCCAACATCACTTGAGCTGCTGCAACTGGAACTTCACCAGCCACAGCTGCTGTTTGGAATGGCAGACACTGAAGTGAAAGACTGGTACACTTTGGGCATCACACAGCATCACAGACTTATATGAGGTGATCAAAGATGATGTTGACCCTATCCCTATCCAGCATGGAGAAGCTGCTGTGTGCCATCCATTTTATGGCAACTGGATCCTGTTGCCTGTTCCAGGATGTTGGCTCAGGTGTTGCCAGCCCTCAACAGGAAGGCCAAGAGGTAGGTATATCCATTCTCTTCCACCTAGATGGAGTGGGCACTTGTCAAACAGGAGTTCTACACAAGGGGAGGCATACCCAGAGTAATTTGTGTGATTGACTGCACACATGCACATAAGGGACATCTCTTTATAAATTGCAAGCATTTCCACTCCATCAACACCCAGATGGTGTTTGATGACAAGATGAGGATCACCCATGTCTGTGCTTCCTATTAGGAGTGGGCGAAAAGTGAGAAAAGTTTCCTGCATGATTTTTCACAGTTTTCTCCTTTTCTCCAATGCTAAATTTTCCTCCTTTTTGCCTACTCCAGCAATTTTTGGCCTATTCCAGCATATTTTTCTCCTATTCCAACACATCTGTCACCTATGTTTCCTGTGGTGCAACATTTCCCAGCACAATAGCATTTCTTCTAAGGTCTGTAGTGGAGAAATAAGTAGCTGAAAGTCAAGGATGTGAGTCCTACAGCAACATGTACCTTGAAAAATGTGTTATCATGCACAGTGCATTGGTACTTTGACCACAACAGTAATTTTCTGCTTCAGTGACACTGGAACATATTCATGATGATATCAAGTGATAGAAAAATAATGTACAACCTACAGTGTGGCATATGTTGCACATTCTGCAGCAACCATTGCTGCAGTCAGTTTTTGAATTGCCACTTTATTCTCACATCCCTGCACTTCTCCACCTTTCCCCCTCCCTCAGTCCCTTGTGCATTTTTTGGACATTACCCAACTATTGCGAGTGTTTTTACTCTCTACAGTACACAACTGAGGGAGTGTGATGTCTTGCCTTATCCCTCAACAAAATTATCAATGTAGTTTGCTTTCTATCAAGTCGGCCTCAGTAACAAAGCTTACATCAGGCTCCCAGTCAACTTTGTGTTATTTAATATATTTCTTTGATTATTTATGTATTAATTTTTTTATTTTTAATTTAATTTAAGTTGTTCACCCTATCTTATCACAGGCAGTCCGAAAAAAATTATAACTAAAAAACAAAAGCAACAACTTCTTTCCCCAGACTTCCCCAGCACAGAGACAATAAAAGCAAAATCAGTGTCTTGCCAATCAGTCACACAGAATTTTGGGGTATTTGGGGTCAACCTCATTCCTCCCTTCTTCCCCCCACAGTGCCCGCAGACTCCCCTAATAAAAAAACAAATGTCCTACCTAAAAGACTCCCTAAACTAATCTTCTATTCCCCTTTGTGCTACTTTCTACTCTCACAAACACAGAATGGCATGCTATGAGAGCCTGACACCCTTTTATATGACTGGAGAAAAGAAGAGAAAACTTTGCTGTGGTGGGGAACATTTTTTTCTTCCCACTGATTTCAATGCAATGAGCTAGGTAAAAAAAGCAGGATAATGGCACTTTTTGTGGGAAAATATTCACCAAGCGGGAATAGCCATTTTTCACCTATTTCAGTTAATAGGTCAAAAAGATAATGACAGTTAATCCTTTGAGTACCAGAGAGGTATGCAGTTCAGTTTCAACTCCTGTCATTCTTTCCTACAGGTAGCTATGGCATGACTCATCCAGGGCTGGTGCAAGGATTTTTGCCACCCTAGGCAAAACCTAATTTTGCCGCCCATTTGGCTCTGCCCCTTGTGCCCCATCCCTTTATACCCTGCCTACTTATACCCCACCTCATTTCATGATTGTCCTCTCTCTGCCCCTGGTCTGGAGATGCCTGTAAGAGATGCCCCCCACCAGCTCCAACTTGCCCCCACCGGCTCCACTTTGCCCCCTATCAGCTCCACCTTGCCCCACCAGCTTCAATTTGCCCCCTTAGAGCCAACTTTCCCCCATCTGCTCCAACTTGCCCACACCAGCTACATGTTGCCCCCACCAGCTCCACTATGCCCCCATCAGCTCCAACTTTCCCCCATCAGCTCCACTTTGCCCCCATCTGCTCCAACTTGCCCACACCAGCTCCACTTTGCCCCCATCAGCTCCAACTTGCCCCCCATCAGTTCTACTTTGCCCCCACCAGCTTCACTATGCCCATATCAGCTCTAACTTACCCCCACCAGCTCCACTTTGCCCCCCATCAGCTCTAACTTGCCCCCTCAGCTCCACTTTGCCCCCACCAGCTCCTCTTTGCCCCCACCAGCTCCTCTTTGCCCAACATCAGCCCCAACTTGCCCAACATCAGCCCCAACTTTGCCCCCCATCATCTCCACTTTGCCACCCATAAACTCCAACTTGCCCCCCATCACATACCTGTAGCTCCGCGCAGTATTGTTTTCAGTAATGCAGAGCGCGCCGGGAGATCATGACTCCCAGCTCGCTCTGCATTACTAAACAGTTGAAGACGATGAGGGAGCGCAGTAGAGACACAGATCTAACTGTGTTGCGTTCCTTGTGCGGTGCGTGCGGGCAGCGGGCGCAGCTCTTCTCTGCTGCATGCCCGCGCCCCCAGTACCTGTGCGCCCTAGGCCGGCGACTACTTCGCCTATAGGTGGTACCGGCCCTGGACTCATCATGGAACAGAGGGATGTCCAAGTTACTCTGGTGAAATGCTAACTCTGCTTCCATATAGTGCTCCTCCTGATGTTTTTTAGTGCTACTGCTTTTTAATACCGTATGGCAAAATGTTATGTCACTGACATAAGTCATATGGTAGGATTTGATTAGGGTACATCTCCTGTTTCTGCACAATTGAACAAAAGGAGAGACATGACAAATCCCCAATAAGCCTTTGATATGTGTTGGCCCTGACATAAAGTTAATGTATCAGAGGTCATCCACACCATGAAGAACTAGGTGTTGAGGACCTGCACAGCATCCACATTTTTGTAAACTCAAGGGACATCATCTAAATACCACACATATTCATTGTTAGGAATATTGAATACCCATTATATGCACCTCCTCATCACTGTGTAACTGAGAAGGAACCCATCATGAAGACAGTTCAACATCAAAGTTTGACCAGTTCTTCCTTCAGGACAAAATGTGTCTCTTGCATATGTTCCACCTACTTTGGAATGCAAAAACGTTACACAATGCATATATGTGTGATGCATCCCAGAATTCCCCAAGACTCCTCCACCACACAAGTGTACCCCCGGATGAACACAGACCCTAGAGTATGCACATTCATTGCTATAAGGGATATATTTCTGTCTCAGACACTGTGTATTGTGAGAGTTGAGTTTGCTTAGTGTGATCTCTCTGCCATATGCCTGACATGATCTTATGTTAAGGAGGTGTACCTTTGAGCTACTATGCCAGTGTGTTAACCGAGGTCCTGTGTGTGTGACCAGACTTAGATAGTCAACTGTTTCCCATCAGCTATTGTTGAATATCAACTCACATCATACCCAATCAACAGAAAAGAGACTTTAATTTGCTTGGTCTGTTGTGAGTTGAAATTGGACAACAACATATGTGCTATGTTTGGTTATCACTGCTAAAACACTTTCCCAGCAAGTAAAATGTGCAAATGATGTGTTCAATGCATTGATTTCCAATTCTCTGGAGACATCTCTGGCACTGACTTTGCTAGATACCTGAAGGAATCACAGACATGATTGGTATTAATATTAATGCTTTTTTAGTTAGGGAAACATAACACTTTTTTTTTGTTTTAAGGTTTGGGACGGGGTGCAGATGTGGATGACCACACCGACTGTCTGGTGACTCTTGACTGATCTGGTATTGTTCTGGGTGGCACAGTTGAGGGGAGGTGGTTGCAGTTGACACTTAAGTTGACAATTGGACTCTCTCCACCAGCAGCCAATGGATGTGATTATGTTTGCGTATTTCAATGAGCAGCTGTCCAAGCAAATCATTCAGTACAGTCCCAATATGGCATATTGCACGGCATGCTGGGATTCCAGACCTCTGATACTGGCTGTACTTCTCTCCAGGGTGCACAGACACCTCCTGCTGAAGCATCTAGTCTCCCTCAGTAGCCTCCTTTGGATGGTGATGTACTCTTCATCCATTCTGCTGGTTCTGGATAGCTGTGGCACTGATGAAGGAGTGCAGGGTGCACATGGAGGTGCTGCTGATGTCTCTCCTTGTTGCTCTGTGTCTGTACCTTAACCAGTTGTTCTCTCATGGTCTGAGTGAGCCGTTGATGCTGCAGCTGCTGGTGAGGTAAATTTATAGACAGGTGTGAGGGGGCCAGCATGTGATGCATTTGAGGGTGATCGTTGTGCTACTACCACATCTATGGTCTACTCGCTAACTGCAGATTTGTGTTCCACTGGTTCAGTCTGTGATGATGGTGTGTATAGAGTGAGTGGTTGTAGTCTCTGAGGTTCAGTTATGAGCCAAATATGGTGGTAATCGAGTGGCCATGGGTCATACTGTGGCCACTGGGATGTGTTCCCTTGCCACATGGGTTGTGGCTACAGGCTGCTGTGTTTCTATGTAGACATCCAGCTGTGTGCCTGTGGAGGTGGTCTGAGGTCAAATGACTCATATCGCTGTGTGCTGACACTGCAGGGCATCCAACAGCATTCCATTGGTGGTGGTGTTGCTGTTGGGGGCATCCAATACTGTCCAGATGTTGGTGGCATCCATCTCTGTTATGGAAATGCTGCTGGGACTCCTGCAACCTTAACTCTTGGGCTGTTGTGGGTGGCAGCCCATACTGTGATTGTGGTGGTGGTGGCATCCAGCTGGTGCCCTCTGCTGGCACTTCAGGGGCTGTATCACTGGGGGCCATTGTTTGTTCCCCATCCTCTTCCTTATGTTCCTCCTGCTCTTCTTCAGGCATGGATGCTGTGTGGGCAAATTTTATTGTTTGATTAATAACCTGAGTAATGCCAAGAGGTATGCAATATGATGACACTGACATGCGAACCCTTGAGTGGTAGAATGGTATCTAATGCATTGCATTACAATGCATGGGATACCTTCCTGGCACTCACTGATTGAACAGCTTGACAAGGTCCTGTACATTAATGGAAGAGACCCTCAGTGGTTTAGCTTTCTTTTCATACTTATCCGGAATAATGGCAATGGCAAGGAGCTATGCATACATGTTGAGGACGAATTATGCGACTTAGGCGACACATAGGTTTGAATCCACATGGATATTGTGATTACCATTCCCATTATCCATAATCATCTGCTTATTAATACATGTGTTGTAGTTCCCTAATGGTATGGTTGGACAGTTTTGCTAACCTAAGTATGAGTGTTTGTTCCAACATCACATTTTATGTTGGATGTGCAATCAGTTTGTGTTTGTTCAACTATCATGGGTGAGATGACCCGTGCACAACATGACCCTGGTGTAGTGTGTTCTTCATCTATTAACGCTTTGAATGTCAGAGAGGTGCCCACACATTACAGACCAATGTGTTGCATAGCCCTCTAGCCCTCAAAGAGTTAAGTATTGGCATTCCTGTGGCAACATGTGTAACATTGTTCAAGAACATAATAGACTCCAGGCAAGCTTCTTCCTTCCAACTGGTCTCCCTCTCCTTCCCTGGCCTGGTATCCCCTGTTGTCTTTCGTTCTCTTCTGCACCTCTCCCCATCCCTCCAGCCTCCAATCCTCTCTCTGCCGTCTGACTATCACTCTCCTAGCTCCCTCACACAGCCATTCACATCCAGTCACTCACAGAGGCACTCAATCAGAATCACTCTCTAGCACTGCCTTGCATTTACTAAATCACACTGTATGAAATAAAAATGTTGTGTGTCCAAAAACAAGAGATGTGTGTGTTTGTGTGTATACAATGTGTGCAATATGTGCCAAAGTGTATTATGTGTATTTGTTAAAAGCAATTCTCTCCACTTCCAAGTCCACATGTCTCCAAAGTATGCTTCTGTCTCTCTGTTGCTATGTATATATTCTCTGGCTCTGTGCTGGAGCTCTGAGAACCTCCAATCACAGGCAGTGTGTGCCAGCTATTTTGGGGTGTATATACATTTATTTGAATGGACTTACTACTTTGGTGTGTTATGACTGGTTGTGATTCTGAACTTATTCAGAATCACAGCCTAAGTGCATTGTCCTTTTCGGTAGATGGCATATTGAATAGCTGTGCTGCACAGACATGGCTAATGTTTGTTAATGCTTTTCCATTTTAACATGCCTTTTTGAATCGAACCCTAGGTAAGTAGTTTTGATTATATTTACTTTTTTCACTTATTAAGTGCTTTAACGGGGGGGGGGGGTAATTTCAGGACTGATACATGTCTTTTAACCCACAGTGCTTCTATGCATTGATATTTTGGCTATTTTTGTTTGATTTTGTTTTTTACAGCAGAATGCTGTATTTTTTTTCTATTTTTTTCTTTTAGATTTATTTTGCATATAATTCTTAGAACAGCAGATTCTGTGTATGCAGCCAACATAGAATATACTTTTCTATGCAGATCAACAGTGGAGAACAGTGTCATATATGCTGCTTTTTACACATTCAGATTAAAAAAATGATCATATTGTGCTAACAAATCCTATAAATATAAATTTGAATCTCAGTATTCACATTTTGTCAAAGTCTTCATAGACACAAGTTGCTCCCGAAGTGTATGTCAATCGAACACCAAAATGCCATGGCACGCTGGTTGAGAATGATAACCACTTCCTTGGGGTGACAGTCTCAGATCCACTTTAGCTGGTTCAAGTGATTTCTTACTGACAGGTCACCCTACACTTGTACTCCTGTCACCAGAAATGCCACAGGATCCGTGTCTATATAGCATGTATTTTACTTTTGTTATTATAAATGATTTCTCTAAGTGACTAGATCACATGCAATAACCTAGATTGTTATTACTGGGCACAAAACTATATCTGGCATTTAGACAGGGTATTAATGAAACAATTTCAGTGCTCAGTTTATGCACTGATGAACGTTGAACTAATGAATGCCAACAGGATAAAAGGGAATAAAATGAAATGAAGATGCTTGCCTTCAGCAAGATATTAGTAACAGGATCAGGCAGTTATTCATAGTAAAATGTGGTTATGTCCAGAATATTCTACCTTGTTTCATGTGAATTGATATTTTAAAATCATATTTCAGCAATGAACAAACAGTATTCATCTGGGAAAAAAAAATACCCCTAATATTCAAGTAGAATTGTTACATAGTAACATAGTAACATAGTAAATTAGGTTGAAAAAAGACACAAGTCCATCAAGTTCAACCTTCGCTTCATACCTCAGTAACTAAGAATTTTATAGCTTTCCTGCTACCAATTAAATTAGTCTTTATCAGACCTTCCTGATCTGCCTACTGATAAACAGTATAACTCTGTATGTTCCCTTTTGAAAGAAATGTATCTAATCTTCTCTTAAATGTGTCCATTGTATCTGCCATAACTACCTCCCTGGGCAATGAATTCCACAATTTGACAGACCTTACCGTAAAAAAAACCCTTCCTCTGCTGAAGTTTAAACCTCCTTTCCTCTAATCTCAGGAGGTGTCCCCTGGTCACCTGAGCAGGCCTTGGAATAAATAGCTCACCGCAGAGATCCTTGTATTGACCTCTCATATACTTGTACAATGTGATAAGGTCTCCTCTTAGTCGTCTTTTCTCTAGAGTAAATAAACCAAGTTTGTTTAGTCGTTCCTCATATGTCAAGTCCTCCATTCCCTTAATTAATTTTGTTGCTCTCCGCTGTACCCTCTCTAGTTCTAGTATATCCTTTTTCAGAACCGGTGCCCAAAATTGCACTGCATACTTACGGTTCAGTACACTCAGACACGGAGGTATAGGTAAAAACACAGCTTTATTGAAACACACGATGAACAATGTAACCCTCACGGGTCCAGTATAGCACACTGACACAAGACAGGTTACAAATGGTTAACCCACACGGTTCCAGTAGAGTGAACACACAATACTGACACAGGTCAGGTAAATGAATTGATACAATGTATGACGCCCACTTAACTAGTGAAGTGCTGGTTGTACACTCTGCAGGCTAAATGTCACCTGAATAATAAGAGGCTACAGGAACGGACTGCACACAACTAACGGAAAGGTCAGAACTGCTTAACAGAGGCCCTACCAACAAAACCCAGCACCGTGTGCACGTACTACCTGACAGGGTTAATGGGCAATGGTATATATGGATGGCCACAGGAAGCGCCCTACTCGATAGCGGAATACCAAGCCCAAACAATACTGCCCAAAGGAACCCAAACTGGTAGCAGTCAGCGAGGCCCTTTCCCCGAAGGGGTTAATGCGCTGTGGTCTGTACAACGGAATATACCGGAGGTGCCCTACTGAACCAACACAGACCAAGCGAGTGCAACACGGAGTGGAAGCAGCGAGACTCTGACAATGGGTAATGAAGTGCAGGCAACGGAACTCAGCACTTGGACCAGACACGGGATAGGTGCCCAACCAGGGCTGGCAACAGCAACACGGATCAGCCAACTGGAACAGCAGAACAGGAACCTTGCCTGGATGGGCGGTAGAGAGATCAGGAACGTCAGCCAGGCCAAGTCGTTACACGGAGCAGGATCCTCAGACGCGCCGGTTCGGTACACAGAGCTGGGTCGTCAATCACGCCGGGTCGGTACACGGAGCAGGAACGTCAGCCGGGCCGGGTCAGAACAGGAAGCAGGAACGTCAGCCAATCCGAATCGGTACACAGCAGCAGCAGCAGGAACGAGACTAGAGCATGGTCAGGCAGTCCAGGGTCATACACTGGATCAGAACAACTATTACTAGCGCCAGGCATCAGGTACACCACGAAAGGGCACTCGCAGAGTGACGGCCCAGGGTATAAAAAGGCTGTCACTAGGAGAAGCAGTACAGACAGCCAATAGGAGAATAGAATCAGCCATGATGGACAGAATGTCGTCCAGATAATGGGCACCGTGATAAGAATTCTCCCTACTTGACTTTCCTGCCTTCTTGCCTGGACCAGTGCAGTTCAATTTAATAACAAAACACACATCCTGATGCCATCCAGTTGTTTAGGACTATATGACAAACAAAGGGAATCGCTTCACAATGCCCCATAAATGTAACTTTTAACTTACCAAGGCTCAAAGGCCTGTGCAGGTCCTGAGCCACTCCCCACAGCCAAGGCCACCAGCTCTGACAAACTAGACGAAACAGGAAGGGACCTATGCATAAGTCACAAAACACGTAAGGCGATTTTGTGTTACAATTGTCATCCATTGGCAAGTTTTTATGCTTGGGCAATATGATGCTGATTTTATTTTTGTAAAAATAAAAGATTGAGTTGGCTGTTTGGATTTGGTGGGTCCGTGTAGCACTCCCTTCCTTTGTCATCCTGTTTAGGACTATAATTGTCATCATTCCCAGCCAGACATAATCTAGCTGGGCATAATGTGAGTTGAATTCCTCAACAGTTGGGGACCTCCCACTCCTGATGTAGTACAACAGAGTTTATCATGAAGGCAATATGTTCATAATAACAAAGGTTAATTCTTGGGCAAACCAACTGTGCCATAGGAGACATTAAAACTACTATTTATTTGAATAGGATTTTAACCCCTTGGATGCTAGAGGTGTCTCCAATGTGTTACAAATCTGTAACATTCAAGGGTTAAAAGCCATATTTATTTCAATGGGAAACTTAGGAAACGTTGTCCTCTGTGGTCCAGTTGGTATATCTCAAAATTACTACATTTCACTTTTTGAAAATAAGACAATGTTTCTTTTTCTCTGTAAACAAGTAGACCTATCCAGATATCTCACTTAAAGGTTTATAACAAAACAAATGCAGTAAAGGATAGCTTCACTCACCCAGATAATGAAGCAAATCACACTGATGAGTGCATTCGATCAGTGCAATCTAATTCATCCAAACAGCCGGTGCACGATATACGTGGACTCTCCCTCCGATAAATCCAAGACACAAGTGGTTATATCAGCAACTCTGCTTATGATGAAAGCACTTAATTTTATTGCCAAGATTAAAAACTTGTTAGAAGCAAACGGATACAGAACAGTATGATATCCTGCAACACTTTATACATTTTGGACCAACTAGTCCTTACTCATTGGTATGCATGCTGGGAAAGTGAAGGGTATTTACAATTTGATCCTCTAAATCCTTTCTATCCATCTGGATACTGTTGAGTAACACAGTCTTATATTCATAGATTAGATCCATTAAATTCAATGAGCATGTAGTTAGTTCTGTGTTCCATTTATCAACAAAGGTGGATTCAGATACAACAAAAGAGGGAAACCTCTTAATTTTTAAGGAATCCTACTGGCTTTTATATAATTTTCTAAGGTATGAATGCCCCACCACATATAGGTCTCTTTGGTCATGGCTTTCTTTATCTTCTTGAAGGTGTCTTTAAGACTAATGTTACTTTCAGTAGGGATCGAACATTCTAAGTTGAAAAGTTTATCAGAGATAGATTTCCTAGTATCCCCATTATTGCTTTTCAAAGAAAAACTAGCACTTGAAATACTAGGTTCGACAGAAATTCCAATGTGAATATCTTCATCTGACATATTAGATAGATGAATAGTAATACATTTTACAGTATGTTTATATGAGTGGCTTGAATCGGTGAGACTTGATGAACCAATTACAGCACAATATCAAGAAAATACAAGTCAATGACAAGAATGAAGCTCAGTCTGAAATATAGAAATAAATATATACATATGTATATCACATCCAACCATGCCGAGTAGCTAAATATATGAGGAAATTCAAACAGCAAACAACAAACATGCAGACTGTTCCAGGTATCTCACTCAAAGGTTTATAACAAAACAAATGCAGTAAAGGAAAGATTCCCTCACACAGACAATATAGCAAATCACTCTGATGAGCGTATCTGATCAATGCAATCTAATTCATCCAAACAGCCTTTCATAATATGCGGAGACACTCCCTCCGATAAATCCAAGACACAAGTAGCTATATCAGAAACTCAGCTTATGATAAAAACAGTTGCCAAGATAAAAAACTTGACAGAACAGCATGATATCCTGCAACACCTTGCTCATTTCAGACCAGCCTGTCCTTAATCATAGGTATGCATGCCGGAAAGGTGAAGGGTATTAAAACTTCCTGCATTTAACAGCAAATATACACATAATAATATACATTATAAAATCAAAGGATGATGCTATTAAAGTAAATTGTGTTCAGAAAAGCACATTCAGGTAATTCATTGCTTTGGCTAATAGTTTTCATCTGCTGCATCTAAAAACATAATATTCCAATAGGGCAATTTATTAGATTATGTTCCACCAGAGAGGATTTTCTCTTACAAGCAGATCTTTTGTCTGAATGTTTGCTAGAGAGAGGTTACTCTGAAATGCACATTTTTAGGGCTAAGACTGAAGTTGATACTAAATATCAGAGGAGCAAGCTCATCCAGAAATCAGAAAAGCCTATTATTTTTATTACAATTTCAGATTTCAATATAATCAGATTTTTAGAGTTATAAATGGCCTTTTGCCCATTTTATATGAGAACGAAACTATAAAGGAGATTGTTAAAGGTAGATGCAGGTTTACTAGTGGACAGGTTCCTACAATCGGAAGACAATTCTCTCCTAGTTTTTTCAAGTGGTCAAAAACTTGTAATACTACCTGGTTAAAGTGGAACTACCACCCCTTAGAAACATGGCCCCAAATAATTACCCTTCTGACGACTAGCCTCAGTAGAGCTAGTCGCCAGAATTATCACTGCGTTCATGAGATTTATAGACTGCTCCAGGAATGACAGACAGGAACAGGAAACCGAGCAGACATCTTTCCATAGTGACGCCTGCAACGCCTCTTAGAGCAGGCTGGGACTGACAGCGCAGGCGCGCAGACGTCACTATGGAAAGATGTCTGCACGGTTTGCTGCCTGTCATTTCCGGAGCAGTCTATAAATCTCATGAATGCGGTAATAATTCTGGTGACTAGCGTACTGATCAGCTAGTTGCCAGATGTGTAATTATTTGGGGCCATGTTTCTAAGGGTTGGTAGTTCTGCTTTAAAGGGATAGTAATACTTAAAATGTAAAAAATATATGTTGTAGGGTTTATCCCCCTGAGTAAAGCAAGAGTACTCCCACTGCTGAAAGGTGTTTCATTCAAAAGTTATTAATTTTCAAAGTTGAATGTTTTAGGTGCAATATCACAGTGGCCTGAAATTGTACAGTGGCACTGTTGCTACACGATCCTATGGACAGCTCTGGTCCCGGGACCATAAATCTCAACAGGATGGTGTAGCAACAGCGCCACTGCGCAATTTCAGGCCACTGTGACATTTCACCTAAAAATTCAACTTTGAAAATTAACAACTTTTGAATGAAACACCTTTCAGCAGTGGGAGTACTCTTGTTTTACTCAGGGGGATAAACCCTACAACATATTTTTTTTACATTTTAAGTATTACTGTCCCTTTAAGTTCTACTGGGTTTTATAAATGTTGAGGTAGGTGTCCATGTTATGCATATGCAACAACTTCCAAGTCTTTTAAAAGTAGTATAATTTCTAATGTTTCCACCATTAAACACTGTATTAACTGTACTACCACATTTGTAGTATACTTGACCACTTGAACATGCTGTTATAAACAATATGTTGGTAGCACCAATCCTCCATTAAAGAAACACATTAGGGAACTCTATAGAAAGAAAAGAGATGTTAAATCACCAGTAGTGAGACATTTTATGACACATAATTCAGATTTGAGTCTTTTCAGTTTCCAGGGTATCAAAAAGGTTGGGAAGCCTATTAGGGGAGATTTATTGCTCCTCTTGAATCGTAGAGAAGCCTTTTGGATACACAAACTGGTTATCAGGTTACCTGTTGGGATCAGTTGTGAATAAGATTTAAGTATATTTTATTGATTTCTCTAGAGTGTTTTCTTTTATATTTGTGCGCAGCTTTGTAGTTGCTATCTAGATGTATAGATATTTGAATACCGATACACCAGTCTTTACATTTGTAATCAGATTCCCTTTAATTACATCTCCTTTAACTGTATTTTAGTATGATGTGCCTGTCTTTTCCTGTACGCTTGGATCTATTCTACTTTTCTTACGATATTACATTTATATCAGATATCCTTTGATTTTATTATGAATATTATTATGTGTACCGTATATTTGTTCTTAAAGGGGTAATAATGCCCGAAATAAAGTTTATTCCATATGGTAGATTTTACAAAAATAAAGTATTTGGAGAAAGTCCTATTTCTCAAACCTTTATGGATTGAGAGATATTCACCGCTAAAGTTTGTTCTGCTGACAGCAGGAGATCCTGGTCCTGGGACCAGTCGGCAACTCTGCAGCAGAGCCGAAATAGTGATATTTTAAAATAATTACTTAACTGCAACGGTCTGCAAAGTGTTTGCAAACCAGGCACCATGAAGTAGTTCTTTTTAATTATTGCTATTGTGGCTCTGCTGAAGATCCTCCTCGTGTCGGCCAACACGGATCTCCTTCAGTCAGCTTTACAGCTGACATCAGGAGAAGGGGAACGTTAGTGGAGGATATCTCTCAAACCATAAAGGTTTGAGAGATAGGACTTTCATCAAATACTTTATTTTTTTAAAATCTACCTCATAGAATAAACGTTATTTTGGGCATTACTAACCCCTTAAATGCAGGAAGTAGGAGCGGTTTATATGCTTTAAATAACCTACACTTTGCTGGCATGCATGCCATTGATTAAGGACTGGTTAGTTTGAAACGCATAAGGTCTTGCAGGATATCATGTTTTTCTGAATCCATTTGCTTTTGTCACATTTTTAATCTTGGCAATAAAGCGTTTTTATCATAAGCCAAGTTGCTGATATAACTATTTGCTACTTCTGGCATAGCCCAATATTGTTAGTTTATTTATGTATTTATTTATTTACCAACCTTTTTGGTACTTCTTATTTTTTATTATTGGTACTGATTGCCGTAGATATATAATGGCACTTGACAGTTGCTGCCCTATCTCTGTCTCACTGCATTTATGTTGGTAACTGTTTTATTACTGGCTTATTAGGGACTATGTGAAGTACCTCCCCCATTCCCTTTCCTTATTTCATGTACTGATCCAGTACTAGTAAATATTCCCAGAGACCACAGTCCAGGTCTGTAGTCATACAACCCTAAAATAGATCTGCATCTTACATTCATAATATTTTACTACAGATTTTCATCTCCAGGGAACATTTAAATGCTGACATCAAATGTCTGTCAAAATATATTAGGATCTTTTAAAATGCTATCAAACCAATAGTGACTGAAACAGCAGATTATTAACAACTGCACCAAGAACCTTGCTCTATTTTTGCCACAATGCATTGTCAGTTTGCAACTCTGCAATGGAATCTTTTAAATCTTTGAATGTCAATAGGGCTTGATCCATGGAAATACGTGACTGCTTTTTGGAGTTAGGATGATTTTGTCTGCCTACTTAGACCAACACAGGCACCCTTCATGCCGCATTTATACTATGCCTTTTCGAAATAAAATAATATTTCCTATGTGTTGTGTGTAAATTCAGTGTTCCCATTGATTTCAAAGGCATGAAACAGTTGAAAAAAACCAGAAAACGGCACTTTTCGTGGGAAATTATTTGCCAAGCGGGAAGTACCATTATTCACCGATTTCAGTTTGAGATGATAATTTTTTCCCATCCTACTAGAGAGTTCTCCAACCCATTCATCTACTGCGTATGTATCTCCTTAAACAGTTTAGTGTCATCAGCAAAGATTGAGACACTGCTTTTAACACTCACTTCAAGATCATTGATATACCTAAGGTATTCCACTCAAACTTTAGACCAAATTGAAAATGTTCCATTTACAACAACTCTCTGCATTCTGTAATTCAACCATTTATATATTCATGCACAGATATCACTTCTCAAACTGAAGCCGTTTTCATTTTGCAGTAAGCTGTTGTGAGTCACAGTATCAAAGGCAATTAGTTTGACATTACCTATTCTTCATAAAACCATGCTGACTTTTACTAATAATGTTGGTCGTCATTTTTTCTTGAATACTATTAGTTAGGAACAGTTCAAACATCTTATCCTCTACAGAAGTCAAACTCACAGGTCTATATATTCCCTGTTTAGTTTTTGCCCTTTTTCGAATAATGGTACATCTGCTTCTCTACAGTCAGAGAGTACTGTGCCAGGTCAGCATGAATCAATAAATATTGTGTACAATGGCCTTGCTATTACTTAAATAAGGTCCTTAAAGTGATAGTAATACTTTGTTTTAGGTTTATTTTATAGGCATTCAAGAATAATTAAGAACGATATTAGTCTCATCTCTCAAACCTTTATGGTTTGAGAGATATTCCCAAGCAAAGTTTCCCCCCTCAGTGATGTCAGCGCTGTAGCTGACAGATTTGAAATCTGGCCCGCAGACCGGCGGAGGCTCTTCAGCAGAACAGACATAGCAAAATATAAAAATAACTACTTCATTGGAATGGTGTACAAAGTGTTCCTGGTTTGCAAGCACACTTTGTACACCATTCCAGTGAAGTAGTTATTTTTATATCTTGAGATCTCGGCTCTGCTGTAGAGCCACCGGCTGGTCTGCAGACCGGATTTCAAATCTGAAAGCTAGATGGCAGACTTGACCGTTTCGGACAGTGAGGGGGAACTTTGCTTGGGAATATCTCTCAAACAAGAAAGGTTTGAGAGATAAGACTAATATTGTTCTTAATGATTTTTTAATGCCTACAAAATAAAATAAACCTAAAACGAAGTATTACTATCACTTTAAGTACCCTTGGATATGTGCCATCGGGACCAGGTGTTTTATTCCCTATATCCTTTTCCAGTGTCTTTTGGACTTTTTTCTCAGTAAGCTATGTACAATGAAGGAAATTCAGTTTGCCCTAAACCTGTCATTGCTCCCTTTGTATACCAACTCAACAAGGCTTAAATTGTAAAGCACTGTGTAAACTTGTGGTGCTATATAAATACAGATGAAACTAATTTCTGAAAGGTGTAAGACATTGCCGTATTCTCACTAATTAACAGAAGTTTACAGATGATACAGTCACTTCCCTACTGAGACAATCATGGACAAGCAGAATGCCTTATCAAACAGGTAACGGGATGTAGGAAGAAAGGGAAATCATGCAACCTTTATCACAGAAATAATGAACAAAGCTTAATAAATATAGTACCTACATTTCTAGCCTTTCAGAAACTACAGTAAGTGATAGAATATCCAATAAATTCATTGTCCCATTTCCAAATATGCAGTGTATGAAAATGTGACAGCTTCAGTGGCATTGTAATGCATGGGTATACCTCACACTCACCAGGTCTTCCAGTTTAAGGCTTTTTCAAATGTCTCAGATTTTCATCAAGGAACCAGGTCAATCCTATTATCAGAAAGGATGGAGAGGCAGACAGCAAAATGACTGTTTTTCACATAAATATTAATTGGCCTAACAAAGGCTACCATAAAATGTATCATCAGCTGCAGTGCCAACTCTACAGGAGGTAACTGAGCAGAAGGAATTCTGGTAACAAACTATATAATGACAGACTGGGCAGTGTGATTGTACTGTGTCAAAATTGTGCACCATCTGCAAGGTTTCAGACAATTCTGCTGCATGTATGTTGGAGGTGCTTTGTACACTTATGTGACATTTTACAATATTCATAATTCCAGCTTTAAAGTACATACTGATTGCAATACTAAATATACCAGCAATACCAAATATTTTCAGTGACAAATATTCCATAGTTATTGGCATTAAGAGATGCAGTATACAGTCTGCTGACTGAATAACATGAACACCGAAAGGGAAAGTATTGCATAATATGGAAAATTCCTACTTTGTAGAGCTTTGACTGATGAGTACAAGAAATATACTGTCACTCTAGGAATTCAAAAATAATTACAGCTCAAACTTGCAATACAGCTCAAACTTGCAATATTTATGTACAGTACTTCCACAACCTGGCAGAGTTGGAGATCTCTAGAATGCAAGGGGTCAAAAGCTTCTTTTAAATCAATGCACATTTTTTTTTTGGCCTGATAAGTACATTTGGCTACCTCAGAATTATTCTACCTTCCTTTTCATTTACAAATATTGTTAACACAATACAAATAACTATTGCTGGGAGAACACTTTATTTACAAAGCTTAGCAAAACACAATATGCCATCAGTTGAGACTAGAAGAAAGGTGTTTTGGATTAAAGGAAGTGTTTTTTTTACAGTAAATGTAGTAATGATGTGGAATTATTGGCAGGCTCTCTTGTAAGATACTTTAGATACTTCCAAAAAAGTATTGAAAACATTTTATGCTCAGAAAAATATACATAACTGTGACAGTTGGTTTAAACGTTTATAGGATGTTGGTCCAAATGTATCCTATAGACTTCTTGAGTCAGCAAGGACAGTTTTACCCTCTCGGTACATAATTGGAAATTGCTATCATAAGAATGTGTTGCCTTCCTCTGGATCAACAAAAACAAGAATGTTGCAGCACATGTATTTTTTCAACTGCATCAAAGATGTTACTATGGTACCATAAAGTTTTATTTTTCAGCCTAATTTCAAATGAAACAATCTTTTTAGTGCTGTTTCCAAAAACTTCACACACTTGAATAATGAACTCCAACCATTCATTTTTTGTTATTGGTAAAAAAATAAAACCCTACATAGACCCATAGTAGAGGTCTATAGAAGCTGCAGAAGTAATCCATGAAGGTTGAGGCTGTAAGCCACAAAGTTCTACTATATGCTCTGTTCTATTGCCATCCAATGAGCTTAATTTTCTGATCATAATATGCAATAGTGGTTGGACTTTATTATATGTACCTGTATTTGGAAATATGTAACAGACACCCATTAGATTAATTAGATGAAGCCAAAGCAGCATCATAAGTCACAGTAAACCAGAGGAGGAGCTAACTGAAGGAAAGAGAGACCCCTGATGCTCACTCACTGGCCCTGTGGGAGAGTCTGAACTGTGAGATTTAAAGTCTTGCATTTCAGTTCAGTTCAGTGGATGGAAAATGATGAAATGAAAATGAATGAATGAAAAATGTCTATAACTAATATAATAGAACATTTTAAAGGGATAGTAATACTTCGTTTTAACTTTATTTTATTTTGTAGGCATTAAAAAAACATGAAGAATGATATAAGTCTTATCTCTCAAACCTTTATGGTTTAAGAGATATTTACAAGCAAAGTTTCCCCCTCCCGCCCCTTTTACCTACTGTAAACAATCTCTTCTCAGATGTGGAATGCAGTCCATAGACCAGACAGATAACAGAAGGGGACACTCTTATTCCTAGGAAAACAATGAAATCCCTGCCCCCCTTGGCAAGCTTTTCAGGTTTTTCCCTTATCTTAATTGAAGATTGTCCCTCTCTGCAGTCTACCTGAGCACCTCCCTTCTGCCCTGGCTGAACAGTGTGACATCAGTAAAAGGGGCGGGAGGGGAAACTTTGCTTGTGAATATCTCTTAAACCATAAAGGTTTGAGAGATAAGACTTATATCATTCTTTATGTTTTTTTAATGCCTACAAAATAAAATAAAGTTAAAACGAAGTATTACTATCCCTTTAAAGAGAATGACTGGCACCAGTCATATTAAACATAATACATCATATTAAAAATTATAATGCTTTGTCTTTAAACTTGCATAAGAGCTGGTGTCAAAAAGTCCATTTCTCTACCTGTTCTGTTAGTCACAGCTTGTAAAGAGAGAATAACCCTCAATATTTGTTACCTTGTATTTCGTATGTGTAGCTGAGACCACTTGAGCATTATTATAGTCAATCCTTTATCACATGGGTATTATTATATTTTAACCCTTAATGGCATAGTTGGATAACCTGAGGTCCTCCATTTGTTTAGAGCTACAATTTCCGTCATTCATTTCCAGCAATCAGGGAACTTTGGAAATTGTAATACTGAACAGTTAGAGGGCCTCAGGTTACTTAAAAATACTTTAAGGATGCCGCTCTGGTTCTTGAATGGTGAAACCATAAACTTCCACATATACATATGCAAAGTACTGTTTTACATTTCTCTGTATTTAAAATAGCATTTTTGTCTTTATTGGTCTAATTATGTCATGCTGATGTATTTCTTAAAACTTGCCATTTTTTCCATAAGCTTATCCATATCTGGATTCAGTTTCACTGTAATAAACCATCTGGTGCTTTCTTTAACCAAAAATGACATTTCAGTGGTTTCCTCATTGATGATATTAACATTGTACACTGAATGAAAGTCACTTTACATGTTAAATCAAAATGATTTGTTTTGGATTTTCATCATGAGGCTTCATTTATTTATGATGGATCATAAATCTATCAGAACTCAAATGGAAGTTTTATAACAGCAATTAAATAATCATAGTTATAATAAATCGAATCTTGGAACATTATGAGAATCTTGGAAATTATACTTTTTAAAAATAGTGGGCCGTAAGTATAAAAAGGGGAGCAATTTTGGGGCAAATCAACAGTAAAGGGTAAAAATTAATATCCCTTTTGGACAAAATAGAGCTTTTAATTCCTTGAATGCAGCAGAGGTATCCAATGTACTGGTAAATGTGTAGAAATTAAAATTTTTTATTTGTGGTACAACTGGATTTTCAAAAAATTGCACCACTTTTCATTTGTGTATAAGCCCCAGTGAGTGTGAAGCTTTTTTCCTCCTTTTCCGCCCATTGAAATCAATGGGAAGAAATATTTCTACACCACACAAAGGTTTTCTACAGCCATGTAAAAGGCTGTCAGGCTCTCGCAGCAGCCATTCTGTGTTTGTGAAAGGAGAGAGCAGCATGTTTTTTAGCTGGAGGAGATAGGCAAATAAAGGGGAATTGAAGCTTAGTTTAGGAAGTCATTTAGGTAGGACATTTGTTCTCTGTATTAGGGGACTCTGGGGGCACTCTAGGGGATAAGAATGGAGGAAGGAGGTTGTCACCCAAATGCTCCAAAATTCCATGTGACTGACAGGCAAGACACAGGCAACCTATTTACTTGCTGATCTTGCTGTTATTGTCTCTGTGCTGGGTGGGAAAGTCTGGGGAAAGACATTGTTGATTTTCTTTTTCAGTTATAATTTTTTTTGGACAGACTGTGATAAGACAACAGGGTGGACAACTTAAAAAAAATAAAATAAAAAAGAATAAAAAAGAATAAAAAATGAAATATCTTAGGTGACAGTGACAGACAGCTGACTGGGCTTAGGCAAGGCATCATACAGCTCAATCAGTTGTGTTGTGCACTGTAAAGTAAAAAAACAGTGTAGTTGCAGAATGTCCAGCAAATGCACAAGGGGAAGGGGGAGGGGTGGAGCAGTGCAGGGATGTGAGAGTAAAGTAGTAGTCCAAAATCCTACTGCAGCAATGGTTGTTGCAGCGTGTGCAATCAATGATGTTGATCCCTTTACTCCAAGGGAGGATGCAGTTTGTCAAGGTCCCAGCAAAACTAGGTCCAGCACAACCAGTGCCAGTAGAAATATAGAACCATAGAATATGAACACTGAAGATGACAACAAGTCACATTCAAGTGTTGATTATGCTGGCAAAAGCATAATAGAGGAAGGTGTAGCAGTTGAACCACATGCTGCATCAGAGACAACCAAGCACCAAAACACCTGTCCTCAAAGTAGTAGCGAACTTTGTTACAGTAAAAGTAAAAAGTTCTATGCCTCACATCAGTCAGCCGGATGAAAAAGGCTCACACTGTAAATATAAGCCGATAAAATCCTGTTTGGAAAAGTTACCAAATAACACACATTCAACAGCCGGCTGGCACACAAGACAACAGAAAGAGAACATACGTATCTCAAATATACAAAGCACCAGCCTGTGTCTTGCCAGTCAGTCTCTTGGAATTTTGGAGTATTTGGGGGTCAACCTCCTTCCTCCCTTCCCCTATATTGCCCCCAGACTACCCTAAAACTGAGAACAAATGTCCTACCTAAATGACTCCCTAAACTAAGTTTCAATTTCCCTTTATTTGCCTATTTCCTCCAGCTCAAACACACGCTGCTCTCTTCTCTCACAAACACAGAATGACTGCTGTGAGAGCCTGACAGCCTTTTATATGGCTGTAGAAAACATTTGTGTGATGGAGAAATATTTTTCTTCCCATTGATTTCAATGGGTGGAAAAAAGGCAGGAAAAGGCAGAAAAATGGCACTTTTTGCGGGAAATCATTCGCCAAGCGGAAAGTGCCATTACTCACCAATTTCAGTTTGAGGTGAACATTTTTGCCCATCCTAACCATTTTGCCATTGTACAGATCACTGGTAAGACCTCACCTTGAATATGCAGTACAGTTTTGGTCACCAGTTCTGAAAAAGGATATTCTAGAACTATGGTTTATTTACTCTAGAGAAAAGAATACTAAGAGAAGATCTTATCACAATGTACAAATATATGAGAGGTCAATACAAGGATCCCTGTGGTTAGCTATTCATTCCAAGGCCTGATCAAATGACCAGGAAACACCCCTTGAAATTAGAGGAAAGGAGGTTTAAACTACAGCACTGGAAGGGTTTTTTACAGTAAGGTCTGATAAATTATGGAATTCCTTGCTCAAGGATGTGGTTATAGCAGATACAATGGATACATTCAAGAGAAGATTCAATACATTTCTTTTGAAACAGAGCATACATGGTTATACTGTGTATTAGAAGGCAAACCAGGAAGGTCTGAGAAAGACTAACTTATTTGATAGCAGGAAATTTATATAATTCTCATTTCTCTGGGTTATGAGGCAAGGGTTGAACTTGATGGATTTATATATTTTTTCAACCTAATTTACTGTTACTGTCGCCCCCCCTCTTGACCCCAACATTCTTTATCTGCTGTGTGGTATTTATATTTCTTTACATCATTGCCATCTGTAGTCAATTTGGAAATTGCTGTTAACAGAAACATGTAAAGATAGAAATTGACTGTAGATAACAACAATTTTAGCCCACCTAGTCTGTCCATTTTTCCTCTTGTAAAAACCTCAAGCCTTATGTTGAATTCCCTCACTGTATTAACCTCTACTACTTCTGCTGGAAGGCTATTCCACTTATCTACCACTCTTTCAGTGAAGTAAAACTTTCTAATATTTCATGTAAGTCTTTGCCCTCTAGTTTTAAACTATGACCTCTTGTCCTAACATTTTTACTGCTTTGAAATGTACTTCCCTCCTGCGTAAACCATTTGCCATTTTAGCAGTCTTTCTCTGAATTCTTTCCAGAATAACTATATCCTTCTGGAGCTGTGGTCGCCACTCCAGTACTGTACACAAAAAAATGGGCCCCACTACAGATCCTTGAGGTACTCCACTTGCAACAAGAGCCTCCTCTGATTATTCGATGTTCATTACAGCCCTATGTCTCCTATCACTCTGCCATTGCCATAGTAACATAGTAAATTAGGTTGAATAAAGACAGAAGTCCATCAAGTTCAACCATTGCCTCATACCCCAATCTTTGCCTCATACAAGGGTGACATGAGAATTGTATAGCTATCCTGCTACCAAATTGTCATACCGGCGGTGGGGATTGCGCCGCATCCTGCGCGATCCCGTTCGGCGTCTTCCTTCCCGGGGCCGCATCTCTCTGTGCGCATGCGCAGTAGCCGGATCCGGCTATCCTAGCGCATGCGCCATTCTCTTCTGGCCTGCGGTACTGGGCGCATGCGCATTGCGGTGCCCAGCGTGTGGACCTCCAGCCCTGCCCCTTCCTGTCTCTGCTGCTTATCAGGGGGGTGAGTTGTCTGTATGGACGCGTTGTTATAGCGTCTTCTAGCTGTGTTGAGCTGTCTCTGACTCTCTCTCTGCTCTTCTTGTCTGCGTTCCTGCCAGTCCTGATCATGTGTCATCTTCTGTCTCCTGTAGGCCTCCGTGAGTGTCCTGGTTGATGCCCGTCTGCGTCCTGTGCTAGCGGCTTCGGCGGTGTTCCTGTTGCTCCTGTGTATGACCCGGCTTTGCTGACCATCCTTCGGATTCGTGTTGGGACCTCCTCTTAGTCCTTCTGATCATCTGAGTACTGTTCCTGTTGGAGTTTGTTTTCTCCCTGGGGATAGCGGTAGTATAGATTGTCTGGAGGGGGGCATCGCGGGACCTCTTTGGCTCAACCAAAGGGGTCCAATCTAGCCTTGCGGCTAGCACCTATATACGGCCGTGGCCGCTGCACGTCACCCTTCTGACAACCTCCGTACGCGAGCTACACACCCCAGCGTCGTTCCCTAGCCGCTCGCTCCTCTATCCCTTGTTGGAGGAGTCTGACCTTCCTCACTCTTGGTTCTGGTTAGAGGCGGCTACTTGTAGGTATCCCTTCTCCTGGGTCTCCGTCGTTACACAAATCAGTTAGTCATTTATCAGACCTTCCTGATTTGCCTAGTAATATGCAGCATAACCCTGTGTGTTCCCTTTTGCAAGAAATGTAATTAATCTTCTCTTAAATTTACCCATTGTATCTGCCATAACCACCTCCTTGGACAAGGAATTTCACAACTTAACAGACCTTACTGTAAAAAAACCCTTCCTCTGCTGAAGTCTAAACCTCCTTTCCTCTAATCTCAAGGAGCATCCCCTTGTCACCTGATCAGGCCTTGGAATGAATAGCTCACCACAGAGATCCTTGTATTGACCTCTCATATACTTTTGCAATGTGATAAGATCTCCTCTTAGTAGTCTTTTCTCTAGATTAAAAAAAAAAAAGTTTTTCTAGTCGTTCCTCATACGTCAAGTCCTCCATTCCCTTAATTAATTTTTTTGTTCTTCGGTGTACCCTCTCCAGTTCTAGTATATCCTTTTTCAGAACTAATGCCCAAAACTGTACTGCATATTCGAGGTGAGGTCTTACCAATGATTTGTACAATGGCAAAATGATGTTATCCACTCTTGCTTCAATCCCCTTTTTATGCAAGACAGGATTGTGTTTGCTACTGCTATTTGACACTGGTCACTGTTTCCGAGTTTGTAATTTGCAAGGATACTCAAGTCTTTCTCTAGCAACGAGTTTCCTGAAATGATTCCATTAAGTTCATAAGTAGCCTAGGGATTTTTTTCCTCCCAAATACATGACGTTACACATTCCCACATTAAACTTCATATTCCATTTGTTTGCCCAATCTGCCATTTTATGTAAATTCCTCTGTAGAGAGTAAATATCCTGTTCTGAATTAATTACCCTGCATAATTTAGTGTCATCTGCAAATATTGATATTTTGCTTTTCATATCTATTTCTAGGTCATTTATAAACACGTTAAAAAGCAGTGGACCTAATACTGAACACTGAGGTACTTTCAACTTTAGTTGACTTGGAGAATTGACCATTTATAGCCACACACTTTTCCCTATCCTTCAACTAGTTTTCTATCCAATTGCAAAGGTTATCCCCTAGCCCCAATATCCTTATTTTATAACCCTACCTTCTGTGTGGCACCGTATCAAATGCCTTTGCAAAATCTAGATATACTAACTGCCTTACCATTATCTAGGTTGCTACTCACTTTCTCATAGAAGTTTGGCGTGATCTATGCCTTATAAAACCATGTTGGTTCCTGCTAATGATCTTATGTTTGTGTTGTAATCCTGAATATAATCCCTTATTATCCTTTCTAGCAGTTTTCCCAGTACAGAGGTCAAACTCACAGGTCTATAATTCCCAGGTTCTGTTTTAGTTCCCTTCTTAAATAGAGGCACTACATTGGCTCTTTGCCAATCTTGTGGCACTGAGCCTGTGGTAAAAGAATCTTTAAAGAGTAAATATAGGGGTCTTGCTAACACTGCACTGAGTTCTTGAAGAACCCTTGGATGTATACCATCAGGACCCGGTGCTTTGTCAGTTTTAATTTTGTTCAGTCTTCCCATGACCTTTTTTTTGTGTTAGTCAAATATCTGATAATTGTATTGTTTTATTTGTTACTTGATGATGAGGCTCTTCTACCATTCCATTTTCCCTTGTATATACTGATGCAAAGAAAGTGTTTAGAACATCAGCCTTTTCCTTATCTTCTCTAATCAACTCTCCCATCTCATTTTTGAAAGGTCCAGTGCACTCCCTTTTAAGTTTTTTGCCAATTACATATTTGAAAAACTTTTTTGGATTGGTCTTGCTCTCCATTGCAGTTCAAGTTTAATTATCTATTTTTGCTAACCTAATAGCCTTTTTGCAGTCTTTGTTGCACTCCCTGTATTTTAAGAAAGAATGTTCAGTTCCTTCAGACTTAAATAGTTAAAATGCGTTATTTGTACTTGCCATTTCCTTCTTTACATGTGCAATTAACCACATTGGCTGTGATTTACTTCTTTTGCATTTGTTCCCCATTGGTATATGCTGATGGGTACATTTCTGCAACCTAAATTTGGATTCTGACCATTTTTCCTCAGTATTTTTGCCTTTAAAAAATGTATACCAGTCTATGTATTGCATTGAAGCTCTTAACAGTTTGAAATTAACCTTTGGTCGAACCTATACAGTTTTGCTTTGCCATACTGATCTCAAATGTAACCATGTTATGATCACTGTTTCCCAAATAGTCACTTACCTTAATATTGGATACCATTTCTGTTATTCATTATCACTTGGTCCCATACATTGTTATTTCTTGTCGGAACTTCCACCATTTTTGACATGTAGCTTTCCCGAAGCATGCTCACAAACCTGCTACCCTTAGCACTCTGACAGGTCTCATTATTCCAGTTGATATCTGGATAGTTAAAATATCCCATAATTATAGTATGCCCAAGCTCGGCAGCTTTCCTCATTTGCAATAGCAGTTGGGCCTCAACATTGTCATCAATATAATTATTTTTTACCTTTTTTTACACCACATTTAGTCTCAATTTCTACCCACAAGCACTGCACATTATGGCCAGTTTCCTCACTAATATCACCCCTAAAAATTGGATTTAGCTCTGGTTTCAAATATAAGCACACACCTCCCCCTTTTCTATTAATCCTGTCTCTCCTAAACAGGGAATATGCACAGCCCAGTCCTGTGTATCATTCCACCTTGTTTCCTTTATACCAATTATGTCCAATTGCTCATTAACCGTCAGCAATTGTAGTTCTCCTATTTTATCTACCATACTTCTTGCATTTGTTAGCATACAATTAATAAGTCTTTACATATTTTACCCCCACATGCCTTTTTTCTACATCTTCATTTAATATGAGTTCCTCCCTATTCAACTGTAACCATTCAACTATTTTTAATTCCAGACCCAAACACTGCAATTTGTCACAACCCTAACAGGTCAGGGCTTGTCACAAGCTGGACCAGAGAGGCAGGTATGGAGGACAGGCCCCCAAAAGTATGGCTTATAATTAATAGTGGTGGAGCCCAAGTATGCAAGCCTCAAGGAGGTCAGGCAATGACATTAACCAAAGCGACAGAGTCAGAGGGAAATCCAAAAGAAAAGACAAACAAGCCAAAAGTTGGGGCAGGTAGCAATATGGATGGTCAGGCATAGCCAGAGGTCAGGGCAGGCAGCAATGTGGATGGCCAAGCTTAGCAAGAGGTCAGAGCAGGTAGATATGTTGAGATCAAACAAAGCCAGAGGAGAGTGGATACACAGGCCAAAGGTCAGGGTAGGAGGCAAGGAGAATGGTCAAAAATGGAACCAGAGATCAATACCAGTGATACACACTATAAGATTTATCTTAGATACTAGAAGAGCACACATAAACTGAGCACCTAACTCCTGGTGTTCAGAGGCTTTATGGAGGAGAGACGCAATGTCACGGCTCTCCACATCGCTAAGCCAACAGCAATAAAATAAGCAGAGGAGAGGCCGACGCTCATTACAGGGTAAAGCGATAACTCATACCACCATACCAATGCGGAGGTGTCTGGCAGGTAGGGAAAGCATTAGACTCCCGAAACCTCACAGTCTTCTGTGAAAGACAGTGTCAAATGCCTTGCTGAAATCTATATAAGGTATATCTACTGTTCCTCCCCAGTCTGTTATTTTAGTTACCCAGAAAAAAAAATATGTAGTTAGTTTGACAAGTTCTCCATACTGTAAACATGTACAGCAGATATACCAGTGATAAAATGCATAATACATTTTTTCTGTATTTCTTCTTTCTGTGCTAAGTTAAAGCAGATCTAACTTGGTCTGGCTTTATCCTTTATGAACCTGCTTGCCTGATTTCTTGTGTATGACCATGCCTTGCTTTTGGGCTTAAGATTCCTCCCGTCTTGCTTACCTTGTATTGGTCCTCATTGTGCAGATTTCTATGAAATTCTCTGAATCTTTGCTACTTGTTTTGACCTCTGGCTTGATATAATCTCTTCCTGACCTTTTTCCTGAAGTATGCCAGGGACTACCTGTCTGATAAGTAGTATTGCCCTATTCTTTCAAATCCAATTGTTCATAAATGGGAGCTTAAAGTTTGAGACAACTGGTTGCTTGGTGATGCTTCATTCTTTGTGTTGTAATAGTTTTTCAAAATCATGAACAACACTGCAGTCCAAAATTGGAAATTACCTATAATCACATACCTTTGCCAATCAGCTACTCAAACCCAAAGGTTCAACCCACAAGGAAATTAAGTTATTAAGTAAAGACTCTCTCTGTCATTTCTCCAATTTTTCCCCCAAAATAACTGCTAGTAATTGGATTTCAAGTAAGCAGCTGTCTCCATACAGCCAGTTTGTTTCTATCCTATATAATAATTGGCTAAAACGTGTGTAATGACGTAGTCATGCGCAGTACAGACTGCTGCGCGTGCTGCAGTTATGCGCAGTAGAGACTGCCTGCACCGCGGCTGATACTCTGTATCAGCCGTGGTGCGGGCAGTCTCTCTTGTGCATGACTTCCCCGCAACCGGCTGGCAGTGGCACTGTGGCCCGTGTAACGGGCTCTTCAATTAGTATGTTATAGAAAGAGGGCATATCTTCAAAACTTATAGAAGGTTAGTTGCAATTATAAATGTATTGGGTGCCTAAGAGACCTCATAGTGCTTTGATTACTTTTGAATTAATGCCAGTGAAGATATATGATAATTGTACTGATCATGAGAAGCAACTTAATATATGTATCTCTGTTGACCATAGCGATTAATATTGGAGTGTTCATGCTTTAAAAAGAAGTACTTCTGAGTATCTGTAACTCTGCTTTTTTCAGTCATGTTGTTTGACTAATTTTAATCTCCATGGACAACCCAGCAAAGATATAGTGCACAAACACTTGATCTTTTGTTTAACATGAGTGGTATCATACCACTACCAACATGGTGAATTAAGCAGTATTCCCATTAATACATCTGGGTGTCCCTTTATTAAATGTGCTATTGGGTGTTGATTACTAATTTTTTTTACCAAGAGGACTGAGAGTGTCCCACATAGCATTACGAACCTGTCTTTCTCAGGGTGAATTTGTTTGTGTTCGATCTGCAGCAAGGGAGATTTTTCTATAAATTATATCTCACTGATAAAATGCTATTTAAAGCACACATCACACTCATTTAGTCTGGGAAAGGGATATTATTGAAGAATATCTTCATAAAGTTGTAGTTGGTAAATTATATTAATATAAGTAATTCATTCCTACACCTATAAAAAATAACAAGCAAGTTATGTGGCCCTTTTATATATTTTATTTCTTGTTTTACAAATAAAAGTTATGTTTCCATCCCCATTCATATGCAATTACCCCCTGCATGTTGAATCCATTGTATATTCAAGCCTTTATCCAATGAGTCTGGTCCTCTGACCTGCCTCATAAAGTCTGCATTATGAATTACTAGCATGTCCAGAGAATCACTTCCGTTCTTCTTCTAGTACCTATCAGTTTCCATCAGAGGGGTGGAAGAAATTAATGGAGATTTAAAATTATACAAATCCTTTCAACATGGGTGGTTGCACTTAAAGGAACATTTCTATTGATGTTAATGTGAATTTGTTAATCAGGTGTGTACTGTTTTATCTCCTGATACATGTCCATATTTTTCTTGATATATATATATATATATATATATATATATATATATATATATAGACTCCAAATGAACTCTTAATACCAAAAAATTATATTGTGTTAAATACATTTTAATATCATGTACTTCCAGGTATCATCTATAAAATGTAGTTCTCTTATGTCAGATCCTTAAAACCTAATCCTAAACGTGCATTTTTAATGCACGTGTTCACTGTTCTATTTATACACAGTTTGGATAATTGCATCTGTTCAGAGCTAATGTTAATCTAGTGAGATTAATACCCACTGCTTTTCTATTCAGAAAGGCTGGCACATTATCTCAGCTTATTTGCAGACAATAAAACAGCATAACTTCTTAGACACGTATCAAGAAAGCGATAGTAATGGAATCCCTGGAACTCTGGAAAAGCAGAAACTGGAGCCCCAACAGAGCATATGTGAGACTAGATTTTAGGCCTCAGAAACCAAATACAGAAGTTTACAGATACCAACATGGAATACAGGGTATTTAAGTGTGTATAACCCCACATAATTTTTTGTGTTATTGTTCCTTTAATAGTATCACATTCAATATTTTCACTAAGTATATAAATCTATAATACCAGGTAATATAAAGGCAGACCAAAAAGGATACATTTCACTTTCAAATACATTGCCAGTAAATCTGAAAAGTAAAATGATGAAGTAAGCATGAATGATAATAGCTGCCTTACTATAATTCAAATTTGTTTGCATCTTCAATAAGCTTTTTGTGCATCCCACGGCACACACTACGCCTTTGTTAGTTTCTGCTTCATACAATTTTCTTTAAAGTTAATTCAAAAATGCAGTGGGATTCTAAGTACTTACCATTTAGAATTTAAATGGAGGTTTTTATGGATGTGATTTTGTACTTAGGTGTACAAATAGCTCATTAAATGTGCAGTTTTCAATGAATTCAGTATAGTACATCAATGCTGTACATTGCTTGGTTCAACCTATCCTTTGTACTTGTGATAAAAGATTCATTGTAGTGTGTTTTGTGCAAAATAGAAGACTTGACATTTCTGATGTTTGACATTTGACTAGTGATAGGAAAATGCACTAACAATACAGTTAAACTGGATTTATTTTGAAGAATGTGGGAGAAGTTGACTAGCAGTATGTTATCAGTTTAACCCTTTGAGTGCCAAAGGGGTAGGCAACACATTGCAAAATCAATGTGTTGATCACCACTCTGGCACTCAAAGGGTTAATTGAAAGCCTTTTAACTAGCCAGCTGGAGTGTATCTTATTGAATATCTACACTTGCATTTAAAGGGCCACAATTACATCTGCATGCATAAAACTCTGGGTGTTTTTTCACAGTAGGAAAAGCATTTTAGAACTGTCACAAATGGTGTCAGTGACTCAGGGGGGCTTGCAGAGCCGTCCCTTATATGGGTGGTCCATGGGACCCAGTCGGCACTTTGACAGGAGCGGCAATTTGCTGCCCCAAGGCACGTTCTGTCTTGCAAAAAAAATAAAAACTTGCAGGCAGAGGAGCTGGCTCAACAGTCACTCTGCAGGTGGGCAGCCAGTTTGCCCACAGACATCCTCCCGTGTTGCCTCTCTTGCTCCCCGCGCTGTACTGAGGTCAGAGTGTCGAGGGTCATGTGACCTGCCGGTGCTCAGACTTCAGACCACGTTGGGAGCGCAAGAGGCAGCGTGGGAGGACCAAGCTGCCTGCCACTAAACATCAGGGAGCCTGACAACTGTGGGTGTTGGCTGGGGTAAGTTCTTGGTGGGCGATGGGGCATGTCCTGAGGTGCTGGGGTAAGTTCTGGGTCAGCAATATGGAATATGGAGGGAGAAGAGAGACAGACAGAGGATGGAAGAGGAGAGAGACAAAAGAGGAGAAGATACATGGCAAAGAGAGACATGGGGAGAGGCGAGAGACATGTATGACATGGTGAAGAGAGAGCGACAGACATGGGTGGGATGGAGGGAGAAAGAGAGACAGTCATGGGTGGGATGGAGGGAGAGACATGGGGAGATATAGACATGGGGGGGAGAGCAAGACAGACATAGATGACATGGGGAGAGAGAAACATGGTGGAAAGTGGATGGCATGGGGGGGTGGCAAATATGTTATGTATGCCTATGGGAGGGACATAAATGGGGTGGGGCTTAAGGGGAGGCAAAATAAGGTTTTGCCCAGGGTGACAAAAATCCTTGCACCAGCCCTGAGTACAGGAGCAGACATTCCTGGTTATGAAAGGGTTAAAGTGGTGTCCTGTGTTAAAGATTTCTATCTAATACTGTTGAAAAAGTAAAAAATGGACATTTATAAAATATAATCTAGAACTTTTAGATGGTATTTTAAAACTGTCTATTTTTTTTACATCTGCAGCAGAGTTAGATAGCAATCTTTCACACAGGACACCACTTTAACCCTTTCATAACCAGGGATGTCTGCTCCTGTACTCAAAGGGTTAGATTTCCTAACCCTTTGAGTACAGGAGCAGACATCCTTGGTTATGAAAGGGTTAAAGTGGTGTCCTATGTGAAAGATTGCTATCTAACACTGCTGCAATTGTAAAAAATGGACAGCTTTAAAATACCATCTAAAATGTGCAATTTTTCCATTTGTCTTTACGTTATACTAACTGCACAGGGAATGAAACCAGGGGAGTTGGTTGGTTTTGAAAGACCTGGGGCTTAACCCTTAGTGTGCCAGAGGGGTATGCAACGTATTTCAAAATAATGCATTGCATACCCCTCTGACACTCAAAGGGTTAAATGTGCATAGAGCCTCCATATGGGCGTGTTTTGGTGGGTGTGGTTTGGGGGGCAGCATTTCATCCTTGGACCCTGGCAGCACAATGTCTTGGGCCGGGCCTGGGGGCATGGTTACTAGCAGAGCACAAAAGACACTTATCTGTAGAGCTCCACAAATTGAGGGTGCTTTTTAAAGCAGACAGGATGATAAACACATATTTTCTCTATCCAGTGCAAGGATTCAAATGGATGAATCAGCTCTACCATGATCTATAGCAAGAATGCAGAAAATAATGTGCCATACCACTACACCCAGATTTGGAACCATGAAAAAAGAACAGGCTTTCAACAATTAAGTCAAAATGGCAACTACTGGGAATTAAAATGTGGCCTTGAGTCTCAGGTTTTATTTCACAAAAGAGGACTTAGTGACACCAAAAAGGACAATAAAGATATAAGGGGATGAGTAGCTGACCTTGAGAAAACATGATTTACTCCCAAATGCAGCAACTTTTTATTATCTTAAAACAACAGACTGAGACAGACATTGAGGTTGCAGGCTCATTCATAGTTCAGCATCTCTGACTCCTAATTTACATTTGCAAATTATCCTAGGGAGTAGTCACCCAAACGGTAATAGGGGAATCCAGCACTGGACCCCTTGCTCACAGTGCCAAGGGAGTGCAGCTGCACCTCACTGATGAGGCCTGGCCAAAACGTATGGCTGGAGTTGGCTGCTTTTCTTGTTCAGAGAGGAATTACTGGGCGTTTCATGGCTGGACCGCTGTTTTGGCAGAACCAGTATGATATTCTTTAGGATATTTCCTCTCTGTGAAAGGCACTAGTGGGCTAAAAGAGACTTCACCCTGGGTAGGATACCACTCCTAGAGAGCCTGCAAATTTGAATTTTGGGCTTGTTCCTAGTTGAGTGCCTCTGACTGCTAATTTACATTGAGGTTAAAAGAGGCCAGAGAGTGTTATGACCCAGGGGCCTGCCAGAAGAATGCCCTAGATATGTAATGTGCTGATTATATTCTATCCATGCAAAAGATGTTATCAAGAGATCTGTGAGACAGCTCTATCAAGTCTCATTTGAAGACAAAGATCTACATTATAAAAAAATACCTATCTACTTCTACCCTGCAGCAACACAAAGCATTCAAACATCTGCCAGAGGTGTTGAGGGATTACCGTGTTGTACACCTGTAGGGATTGCTCTTCACACCAATAATAACACCAAAAAGAAGAACCATATCTACAAACACGGTGGTAGATGGAAGGAAGATTTATGAACAATTGGGACTTGGCCCAATGCCACTTGTATCTGCAGAACATTTACAGCCACCTACCACTCTAAATCAATGGGTCAGATGGGCTATGGTGACAGAGAAATTGCCTTCAAGCACCTCTTCCATTAACAGTGGACCATTCAACCACCTAAAGGATTGCAAATCAGATGTCTATAGATAGATGCTGCTTACTCCTTTATACGAACAAACAGACCTGCGCTCCTCTATATACTGTAAATAATGTGTGCCCTGTAATGGGCATATATTAATTCATAATAAATCTTCGTGAAATAAGTGAGAATTTAGTTCCACAAATTGGCCAATCCATGTGTAAGCTTACCACCACGCCAAGGTATCTCACTTTATGGTAAGTCCTACTCTAATCCATCTACAAATACTACCTAAAATTTATCTAAATTAAAAGCCTCTGATGAAAGATCATGTTTTCATTGCTATTTGTGGGTCCCAATGTGGTGCAATTTAATTGTTCGTATGTGTTTTCACTTTTGGGTTTAGGCCTAATGTCAGGGGGACTGGAGAACCCTCTCATTCCTTGCTGCTATCTATATCTTTCATCTTTATATTTATATTTAATTTATATTTATTATCTGGATATCTTATGATGAGTTTAGCGCTGTGAGCTTTTTTTCTTTTTTCTGTTTTACTTCTTTATGGTTCTCAGTGAAGCTGGGGCTATGTCAGGGATAACTATAGAAATTCCTTGCCTCCTATCTACCATCTACAAGAATAGAAAGCTGTCACTATCTATAAGACTAAAGGTATAATACTGTTCAAACTGAGTCTTACCCCAGATACATATTGATATTTGGATACTATAGTGCTTAGGCAATGATTAACTACCCTTGACTACTTCCTGAAGCCCGAATGGTATAGACCTTAAAAGGTTAAATAATATTCAAAAAGGCATGGAGTTTCAGTTTAACTGTTCTGTTTAGACATTGTTGAAATCAATGCAGAAGTCTGTTATATTCACATGGAAATTAAACTGGGCGAAATTCCCTGTGCTATGTTCTATGGACAATATATGCTTTTTCACACCTGATGGATGTTTGTTAGCCACTGGTTTTATCTGTTGAGAAAAGAATAAGTATATTGGGTGTTTGCAAATTAATTTATTACATACTAGTTTTAAAGCCCGTATACACTGACTACTTGAATGTGCCGAGGGTATTCCAGTGCTCAGAGAGGACTCCGTCTGAATTCAGAGTACCCCGCTCTGTATCAGCTGCAGTGCGGGCAGTCTGTACAATGTGCACAGCCGTCTCTACTGGGCATGACGGCTTCTGACAAACATACTAAGCAAATTATAATATAGGATACTGCATCCTATGTATGGCAATGCATTGGATACCTCTGTGGCACTCCACTGATTAAGGGATAAAGAACCAGCGGGTTGTACAAAGCACTGTAATGAACTGCACACCCCTCTGCTTGTTTAAATGGTTAATTGGACAGTTTTCAGAAGTGGCATAGTCAAAAAGTAAAGCTGTGTAATTCTAGGCAAAGCAACTACAACATAGGGAACAAATGGCAGTGTTCAAGATTCCAATATTTGTAACCTTTAACCCTTTGAGTACCTGGGGGTCAAATGCATTGCAATGTATTGGAATCCGCTTTGGCACTCAAAGGGTTTAAGAGATCTTTGCACCCCAAAGAGAAGCAATATGGTACATTCCGCTTTGGGGCTGGATTCTACTGCAGGTGCTAATTTTATCACTACTTTTATCTCCAGGTAGACTTCAATAGGAAAATGTTTGATAAAACTGGTGTTAACAGAATTCAGCCCTCGGTCCTCAACAATTTGAGTGCCAGGGAGGTATAGAGTTAATTGAAGCTTTAAACCCCTTCTAAGCCAGAGGTCCCCAACCTATTGAACTGGAGATCTCTCTAGCCTTCAAGAGTTTAAAAGCAGTATTTAAATCAATGGAAGTTTTTGTTTCCCTCTGAATGATTACACTTTACTCTGTGTATATGGCCACACCACACAAAGGAACAACAGCACAAGAGCTTTATATTACAGATTTCCCAACATATACTATACAAATGTTAATTATTTCATAGGTATTTATACTGTAGATTAATGGCTAATGTGCTTATATTCCACTATGGATTCTAGGAAATTATATAACCATTATTCTTGTCGTTATACCAACAATTAAAACCAATTATGGTATTGTAAGTCATTTCTTTAGCTTTCACTAAATAACCTGTAGTCGCTTCAACATGAAGTTCTACAAGGAAAGTCTATTATTTTAACTAATTCTCATGCATGGTAAGCGAAAATTTCTTTTTTTTTTACTATGGCCATACGGTCAAAAGAAAAGTGAAGACATTCTGGAGAAAACCAATAAGACTATAAGGGAAAATTAATTTTTTTTTTTTTTATATTTAAATTGGAATTTTAACTCCTTGAGAGCTAGAAAGTGTTCCAATGCATTGTAAAACAATGCATCTGAGACCTCTCTCTCTAGCATTCAAGGGGTTAAAATACCTATTTAAATCAATTGGAAATGTTAGATCTCTCCTAAAGTACAGCTGGTTTGCCCTAATATTATACCACTTTTATTTCAAAAATACATCATCAAGTAATTTATTCTTATGCCCTTTCCATCAAATATAATTTGTAGCTGCTTTGTCTGTGAAAAATATATTAAACACTTAGATACAAAGGTATAGACAAACCTCACCCAGCAACCAAGTCATACTTGTACTTATCTTCCTCCTTATCCTATATAATAAAATGCTAGTGATGTTTGTCAGAAGCCGTCATGCGCAGTAGAGGCTGCCTGCTTCGGGCAGTCTCTACTCCGCATGACTGCATCTTGTTGAGCAGTGATGCAGCGTCAGTACACAGGGCAGGACAGGAGCAGTGAGGCGGCATCAGTACACAGAGCAGAACCGGAGCAGCGAGGTAACGGAAGTACGCAGAGCAGGACCGGAGCAGTGAGGAGGCGTCAGTACACAGAGCAGGACCGGAGCAGTGAGGTAGCGGCAGTACGCAGAGCAGGACCGGAGCAGTGAGGAGGCATCAGTACACAGAGCAGGACAGGAGCAGTGAGACGGCGTCAGTACACAGAACTGGAACAGAGCAGTGAGATAGCGGGTGTATGCAGAGCAGGACTGGAGCAGTGAAGCGGCTTCAGTACACAGAACAGGACCGGAGCAGTGAGGTAGTGGCAGTACGCAAAGCAGGACCGGAGCAGTGAAGCGGTGTCAGTACACAGAGCAGGACCGGAGCAGTGAGGCAGCATCAGTACACAGAGCAGGACCGGAGCAGTGAGGTAGTGGCAGTACGCAAAGCAGGACCGGAGCAGTGAAGCGGTGTCAGTACACAGAGCAGGACTGGAGCAGTGAGGCGGCATCAGTACACAGAGCAGGACTAGAGCAGTGAGGTAGTGGCAGTATGCAGAGCAGGACTGGAGCATTGAGACATCACCCGGACCTTGGCCCTTGTACATGGGCTTTTACACTAGTTTCTCTATATCTCATCTCTAAAAGATTCTAAATAGATTGTAAGCTCTCTGAGGAAGGTTTCCCTTCGAATCAGGTGACTGTACAATGGTAATTCCATGCTACATCAGGAGCTTGAATCGCTGATAATTCCCTACACCTGCCTAGCACGAATTTATTAACCCCTTACCGAACTGCAGCACGGCCATGCATCCAGCAGTTAAGGACCATGGAACATTTTTTTTCTCCATTGAATTCAGGGGTCCCAGAACAGCATGAAGCAATGCAGGGACCCCTGAATTCCATGACATACATAACCGTCATGGGTCCATAATAGGAATGGGTGAAAACTTCCTCCTCAAACTGAAATCAGCAAAAAATGGCACTTTCTGCTTGGCAAAAAATTTCCTGTGAAAAGTGCAGATTTTCAGCTTTTTTCTGCTTTTTTCACCTAGCTCATTCCATTGAAATCAGTGGTAACATAGACGTTTTACACAACACATGGCAAATATTATTTTATTTCCCAAAGGCATAGTATAAAAGGGGCATGAGGGTGCCTGTGTTGGTGGGGTGTGGGGAAAGAATCAGTTGAACAGGGGATGATTTTTGGGAGGTTGTTTTCTGGGATTGGGGGGACTTAATAAAAAAGAAATCCTAAATAAAATAGAAACCATAAGACATGGAATAAAGGGTTCTGAGGAGGGTGCCTGTGTTGGTGATTGAATGAATCATTTGAACAGGGAATTTGTTTTGGGGAGTTTCTTGACTGCTATTGGAGGGACAATTAATAAAAATATAAATCAATAAAATAAGACATTTGTATGTAAAGTGATAGAGACAGGAACCCCTTGACATAAGCTGCCACTGGGGTGGATTGATACTTGACTTGATAGAGTATTTTGTAGAGGATGATTTGTTTGATTTGTAGTTAGAGGCTTTTGTAGGACTTAGACTTATTAGAGGCCCAAGCCCTGAAAAAACATTGATTTGTAGGACTTAAGCTTGTTTGGCGCAAGCCCTAAGGAAACATTGATTTGTAGGACTTAGGCTTGTTAGAAACAAACCCCCCCAAAAATTGTTTATTTTTTTGTAGGACTATGGGTTTTTTTTTTTTTGTTTGTTTTTTTGTTTTAAAGCACAAGCCCTGAGAAAAAAAATAAAAATGCCCTACTGGCCTAATGCCAGCAGATCATGTTGGCCAGCGGCCGCTGTCAAATGTCCTCCTGAGTCCTGAGTTGCAACTGCTGTTCGTACTGCTGCTGCTGAGTGGTTTAAGCAGCAGGATGATTAGGCATCTGAAAGAGAATGGGATCAACAATATCAGTAACATGGAAGATGGATGATGAAGGTTCCACTTGCCACGACTGGCTCCAGTGATGCGTCTGAGGCAGTAGCAGCAGAATAAGTAGCCCCCAGTATTTGTGGAGAAAAGAACAAGTTGGCCATTAAATCTTCTCCACCTGCCCGTCCTCCAAAATCATCATGGGTGTGTTGTTATTAGAATATATTTTTTCCCTTGAGAGCAGGAACAGCGGGTCTCATCAGCAACTGCAATGTGCACAGTGTGTGTGTGGTAAATAAGATAAGGGGGCACAACTGTATCCAAACACCATGACACCCGAAACCAAGTACTGCCACTGTCACTGTACCCCTTTTCCAGACCAGCTAAAGACACATGACAACTTGTTGACAGTTTAATAGTAATGATGAACCCTCCCTGCCACCATCTTAGCATATTCTGCAGGATGAAATCTCCTAGATGCCGCTTGATGCACTGATTGTGATTCTCCTCCTCTACACTGGCATATGTGATCAGTGCGTCACACAATGCGGTAGAGACAAACTGCCACATCCTAACATCAACAGAGTGACTATCATTTGGCAAGGGAGGTAATGAATGATGTGGATTGGCAGCAGATGTAGTTACCCTAGAAGGTAATGGCGAGCTAGTTGTTTCACTCATATGGAACTTCCAGTCTCTGCCTGGGTTGTTCTATTCTTCCTCCTCTTTGATCTCCACCTTGCCTCTTGTTGTCTTTCTGGAGAGTCAGGAACAGCAAAAGTGGTGCTTGATTTCTGTGGTGGGTGTTTGTTTTTAACATGTTTGACGTAAATGTCATGGTGTCTGTGTTTCATGTGTGATATCAGGGCGCTTGTGCCAAGGTGTGTTCCCTCCTTTCCTCTTTTCACTGACTTCTCAAATTGTGCACAGTGCCGTTGCTGATGACTGCACTCTGCCTGCCCCAAGAGAAAAACAGTCCCACACCCATGATGACTTCAGGGGGAAGAGAACAGATGGAGAAGAATGGCCTCTTTCATCTTGTCCTCCACATTCCCCTTCATGGCCTGTGGCAGAGGATAATGTTGCTGCTACTGCCTCAGATTCAGCACTGCAACTAGGATCAGGAGTATTGCTATTGCTGGCAAGTGGAACCTGTCCTAGTTCCACATCACTTGTTGACCCCATTCCCACTGTGTCCATGGTGCATCCTGCTGCCCTTGCATCTCAGCATCAGAAGGAATTAGAGCAGTTGCAAATTCCTCTAAATCCAAAATATCATTGCTAGAGGTGGTGGTGATGCCCATCCTCATCCCTGTCTGCCATTCCTTCTCAGTTTCTGCTAAAAAGTCCATCAATGTCTCTTCCACCACAGCTTCTCCAACATTATCATCACCACCACCACCACTAGTCTCTACCTGCTGTTGTTGCTGCTTCTCTATTCCTGACATCTCACTACTGCTTGGAGGAGGTGACGATCAATGTGTCAGAGGGTCTGCTAATGTCACACTTGCCATTTCCTTTTGAACTGAAGAAGAAGTCAGACTAGCACTAGCAGCAGTAGCATCAGGCACAGGCAGCTGATCTGTGCCCCTGCTGGTGGCGATGCTATTAATTTTGAGCCTGCTCTCCCCCAACACCAGTTCTTGCCTCTTAAGGATCATGTTCTACTTGGTCACTGTAGTGAAGGGAAGGGGACTCCCAGAGCCAGAGGAATGGTGTGTGCTCCTTTGACCGCTAGTCTGGATGCTCTCAAATGTTTCCCCTACCACTCTGGCTGCCTCACCATTGCTGCTATTACTACTAACACCAACCACATCAAGTTCAGCCACATAGTCTTCTTCCTCAGTCTCACAGTCACTAGTAATATGAGGATATTGCTGATTACCCCCTCCTTCACTCCTAAAGCTAACAAGCTGCTGGACATTAGTAGCAGTTGTACTAGCACTGGCAGAATTGCTTCGGATTGGCAAGTGTGATTTAGGGTCCCTTGCTGTCACACTTGGCATCATCTTCTCCTTCCCCTCTGAGTACTACAAGAAACACTAGTAGCAGGCAAAGTATTGGTGGCAGCAGGATCAGCACTATCAGCAGGTTCAGCACTGGCAGCAGGTTCAGAACTGGCAGCAGGGACAGTGCTGGTGGCAGCATGGGCAGCATGTCTGGCAGCAGGTACAACACTAGTGTTTGCAGGTACAGCAATGGTGGCAAAAGCAGAAGGGGTAGCTCATCTGGCAGCAGGTACAACAATAGTGACTGCAGGTACAGCAATGGTGGCACTGGCAGCAGGGATAGCACGTCTGGCAGCAGGTACAACACTAGTGGCTGCAGGAACAGCAATGGTAGCACTGGCAGCAGGGGCAGCACGTCTTGCAGCAGGCACAGGCAGCTGACCTGTCCTTCTCTCACTAGTACTACCCTTTTCTCCCTCCCTTCTCTTTCCCTTTTCTCCCTTCCTTCCCATTCCCTTTTCTCCCTACCTTCTCATTAAATTCCCCAAGATCCCTTGGGGTGATTTAGGGGGACTGGACTAGTCCAGTGATTAGTCTAGTCACTTCCTCCTCCTCCTCAGACTCAGTGGACACATAAGGGTCCTTCCAGTTCCTCCTTTTAATATTTTTAACCTGCCCATAGTGATAGCAGTCACTCTAAGCCTCTCCTGCCTTAATTTTTGCAAACTATCACAGCAGAACAGCACAGCACTTCTGTCTCACTCTGTAGCTGCTTCTATTGTGTCTGCCTTCAGCAAAAACGTCACATTTTTATAGTGGAAGTTCGAAAACAATGTAAATCAATGGTCGAAAACTTTATAGCCATTGAAAAAATGGCAAAAGATTTTTGCCAATGGGCGAAAGATGCGAACATTTTAAGCACTAGTTTTAAAGGAGATAACAATGTGGTTTTCATGAAATTTCTCGCGGGAACACGGCACCAACTTTCTCCCATCTCTAGTCCTTAACGTAAGTTTTCCCATGATGTTTATGTATGTCATGGGTACTTAAGGGGTTAATCTATGTACACAAAAAAGCCTCCTTAGTGCTGCTAGCACCAAAAGTAGGATAATGGGGAAGTCTGTGGGCAACATAACATAGCATAGGCAACTTTCTCACCATCATAGTGAATTGTTTTTAAACTAGTTAATGCCATATTACTACTTCACACTACTATCTGCTTATATTATTTAAACTGTTTTCTCCATTTTAGACCATTTATTATTTTGCCAGAAAAAGTGACAAAAATTAGATAAAAACAAGAACTAGAAGGAGCTTTTTATAAATATCTTGCAATCGGATGGTAGATTAAACCACTCCAACTTTTTCCTTTGACTGAGATGGTGGAATTGAATGCATGCATATGTATGACAATTGACTGACCATAACATAAGGACTGTTTCAAAGCTCATTACTGACTATTTCAGTTACCTCAACCTTTGAGCATTGTGGTAGATTCACTAAGCGGTGATAAAGAGGTGATAAAATGGAGATGACTTCTCCAGTTTATCACTTCTCCGATTCCTATGTAATTCTGTGGAGCCTATGCTACAAGATATCTTCAACTTTGGAGATCTTAGTGCGTAGGCTCCATAGAATAACATAGGCACTGGAGTAGTGATAAACTGGAGAAGACATCTTCACTTTATCACCTCTTTATCATCTCTTAGTGAATCTCCCCCATTGTGTTCAAAATGGGGGATATCTATCCTGCTGTACCCAGAGACAATGGGATGTTGACTCTTTAAAATTCTATACACCTAGAATTTTCGGGGCTCCTATACGCATACTTCTGGCGTGAATTTATCATAGGTAATTCAGTGTATACAAAAGATAGTAAACCGGATAATTTATAACACCTTTCTAAAGTAAAGTACTGACATGTATATGGAAAAATGTTTCATTAGTGTTATTGCATTAGCTGCCTTTGGCATTTCATGTTGGTGATCAAACTCCTTCCCCAAAACTGGACCCCTGAGAAAGGAGAATTAGGCTTTTGGGACATAACATTTTTGGACTCAGTAACAATTTTACCAACTTTAAGTGTACCCTGCACTTCCCCTGGTAAATCCTATAACTACAAATAACAATCTTTTATTCAGAGCTTTACAAGTATTTATAATATATATTTTAGAGGGGTAAAATAAAATAATGGAACATCCAATCATATAAGCCTGTCCTTTTTACCCCAATCACAGGGAATTGGGCAACATACTTTGTGTTAAAATCAGTTAGGATGATAGCATTAAAATGTCACTTACTTCAAGAGTGTGTCCTAGATTTTTTAGTTAAACTGAAACAACGTAGCATAATAGTATATAAAACCAGCCATTAAATGTATTAATATCAGGGTTGTTTTCTGAGACAGGGTAACATTATATGCCTACCTGGCAGGTGATTGCCACAGATTACCCTATCATTGTACATCAAACGCCACCGCTTAAGACCTTAATTGCTACCCAACTGGACCATATTATGTGGCACTGGTTGAGCTTTATAAGTAAATATTATTTATAATATTAATAGCAATAATATTATGGTGATATTCAATGCTCAGTGTTTTCATTACTCATATTACTATGTCTAATGAGATATTACCATTTTCTTCTAGCTTAAAATGCTAAAATTGGATCCAAACCCATCAGTCTAGAAACTTTCTTTGTTTGACAGAAATGTAAATAAAGCAAAATAGGAATTCAATTGGAAACATGGATTTCTACAATTAAATTGCTTGCAATTTTATCCATTAATAATAAATATTTATAATGCTTAACATTGATAGTTTAACTACTCTATGTATAGTGAAACTTATAAGGGAACTTTTGTCTTTATGTCTGTCTGTAATTTGAAATAGAAACATTAATCCATATATTTGCATCCTAAATACATTTCTTGGTACAAATAAATGTATCAGCAGATTTCTAACAATTTAATAATTATTTGGACTTTTTAATATGTTTTCTTATTATGTTTCTTAAATAAAATTGTAACTCTTTAGTCCATGGTCATTAGGTTATGCTTCTGCTGTTACTTCAGTGTTTTGGCTATGAATTGCAAAATAATTTTTCAAAGTAGCAGCAATAATGTATTACACTCGTTGAATGCTTGAGAGGACATCCAAGGGGTTAGAAAAAATAGAATTTTAGAATTATATTTTTATTAGAGTTTAGTTTTCATTTTGTACATTCCAACAATTATTTAAAGGTGACTCTGATACATTTTATTTGTATGGATATTTCTGGACTATGCAGATTTTGATCGGAACTGTAAAATTATAATTTATGATGTTCAGCAGGCTTCAAACTTTATTGGGTATTAAATACAGCCAAATGTTTTTCATGGTTTTAAATAATATATGGAAATACAATAAAAAAAACACTCTGGAAGACTTGATAAAAAATGGATTGCAAAGTACTCTCAAAATAATGAAAACGTGATATTTTTTTCTATGAAAAAAAGACTCTCTGGCTACAGTCATCTTTGTGACTGATTAGTAGGTCAAGACTTTTTCCTGTCAGGCAAGTTTAATAATTTAGAGGAGTAGGTGATAAGATGTGACAGTTTGGATGACTTTATTTTGACCCCTATTTTACAGTAGTATAGTTTTTAACAATATATCTAAGAAAACTTTGAACATTTTTTTATTTTTGTCTTTTATTTTAAATATAAGAAATACATGCTTTATTTAAACTAATTCCATTTTTAAACACATCAAAATATCGCATCTTATATATCATCATGAATTAACCTAAATACATACCTGTAATGGACATAGGGTGTTTCTTTATCAAGAGAATGACTGTTTCATGTGTCTGGGCAGCTAAAATGTTTTACTAAATTTGCTCTTATGAGGACAAACTTAGTAAAAAGCCTGGAGATGTGCTTTGCAGCTACAAAATGATTCCTAACAGCCATTCTGAAATTCATAAATTCCCCATGGTAGGAGTGTGAGGCTAAACAACAGGCTTAACCTCTTGGTGAAAGGCATTCCTTTTAGTCATTAAGAGCAAAGTCTGGAAACTGGATCCTGAACTGACTATTTCTGCATTTTATATCCATTGTAAGAAAATACATTTTAAGAGTAGGTGGGTGGTGGGGGAAGAATGCAATTATCTGACCTCCCCCCTCCCATTCAGCTGTTTAGTAGATCAGTTTGGACTATAAGGTGATCATTCACCTTTAATTTCCTAATTCACTCTACAAATCATAACCTGTTTTGTAACACTTTCTCCATGAAATCATTGAGTGTGACCACATCCACACAAAAACACTACTTTTATAGATTGCATTCTGTATTTTTATTCAAGCACACTTGTCTATGTAAACAAATTTAAAGGGATAGTAAACTTTAAATTTACTAATCCCCAAATGGTACAACTTACAAAAAGAAATGAAATGCCCCAAATCACATCTCTGAAACCTTTATGGTTTGAGAGAAACTCAATTTCAAAGTCTCCCCCTCCCTCCCTTTTCCCTGACATCAGCGTCCAGATGACTGCCGGGGAATGCGATCCTGGGGTCATCCGGCTGCTCTGCAGCAGAGTCGAGATTGCGATAATGGTTTCCAAGCACACATACAAGACCATTTCACTGAATTATTTTTTTCTTCATTAATGCAATCTCGGCTCTGCTGCAGAGCCTTGGGATGGTCGTATGACAAATGCACAAGGGACAGGGGGAGGGGGAAGACTGGAGCATTGCAGGGACGTGACAGTAAAGTAGTAGTTCAAAGATTTACTACAGCAATGGTTGCTGCAGTGTATGCAATAAATGATGATGATCCCTCTACTCCAAGGGAGGATGCAGTTTGTCAAGGTCCCAGCAAAACTTCCAAAACCCCCAGTGCCAGTACAAATAAGGAACCATATAAGAAGAACACTGAAGATGACAACAAGTTGCATTCAAGTGTTGATGATGGCAATTGCATAATGGAGGAAGGCATAGCAGCTGAACCGCCTGCTGCATCAGATAGTGAGACAAACAAGCACCAAAACACCTGTCCTCAAAGTAATAGCAAACTTTGTTACAGTAAAAGTAAAAAGGAATTGTTTGAGACCTCTTAAAGCTAAGATGAATATAAGAGGAGTGGGCAAGAATTGGCAGGTGATACTGATGCTGCGAGGATGACCTAATGATGATGATGATGCAGATCTAGAATATATCCCTCCAGCATCCTTCTCTTGTTCAGATACAGATGAAGTTGAGAATGAGGATGACAATGACATGGCAATAAAGTGAGCAGAAAGGCAAAGGCTGAATCTTCCACCACTTTAAGGACAATTTTTCTCTTTTTTGAAGAGTTTTATATTTTTCTCCAATTAAAAATCTTCCTCCTTTTCACCTATTCAAGCAAATTTTTTTCCTATTCCAACACATTATTTTCCTATTCTAAGACATTTTTTGCATATTCTAACACATTTTTTGTCTATTCTAACACATTTTCTCTAATTCTAACACATCTTTCTCCTACTCTAACACATTTTTTCCAATGTTTAATATGGTGCAACATTTCCCAGAACAATATATGAGGGCTGTAGTGGAGAAATAAGTATCTAGAAGTCAAAGTTGTGAGTCCTACAGCAACATATACCTTGAAAAATGTGTTAGCATGTAGAGTGCATTTGTCCTTTGCCCACAACACTTACTGCCTGCTTAAGTGACACTGGCACATATTCATGACGATGTGAAGTAATAATAAAAAAAAAGAAAGTACAACCTGCAATGTGGCAGATGTGTATGGTAGTGGTGGTGGGGGAATGGCGTGGTGTGATTGATGGGAGCTTGACAAACTGCATCCCCCCCGGGAGGAGAGGGATCATCATCATTTATTGCAAATGCTGCAGCAATGATTGCTGCAGTCAGTTTTTGCACTAGCACTTTACTCCCATGTCCCTGCACTCCCTCTACCTTCCCCCTCCCACTTGTGCATTTGCTAGGCATTACTCTACTACTGTGTGTGTTTTTACTCTCTACAGTGCATAACTGATGGGGTGTGATGTCTTGCCTTGGCCCTAAACAAAATTCTCAATGTCATCTGCTGTCTATCAAGTCTGCCGCAGTCACAGAGCTCCCAGGCAGATGTCTAATATATTTATTTGTTTAATTATTTATGGGTTTTATTATTATTTTTTTTTAAGTTGTCTACCTTATTAAGTCCCCCAAAAAATATATATATAACTAAAAAAAAATATATATATTTTTGTGGCTTGAGAAAGTGGTCCTGTGCCGTGTAACACATAGCCCTTTTTATTGATTTTATTTCGACATCAATGTTGTTTATTTTATCCGGAATATATTTGTAATAAATCTTTTGGAAACCAGACGGCGTGGATGTCCTTTTGCGTGTAAAGTGAGTGGAGCAATGGATTGTGATACACCGAGTGTGGACGGTGAGATCTCCCCACCTGCTTGTAAGTCAGCCCAGATTACTCTCTGTTGCTGTCCACAGATAAATGTCAGTATAATTTGTAACTATTTTGCAAGAACAATATCCTGACTATATTACACTATTGGGCGCTTTCCTTGTTTTTTCTGTTTTGGAGATTCTTGTGCTGCTTGGAGTCAGTGAGAGGTGGAGTAGCAGTCTAAAGAATAGTGAATATCTACCTGTGACTGGGGTAGTTTTTAAAACCATTCTGTTCTATTTACTGTTTCTCATATACTTGATTGACAGCCATTTTGCTTGTGAGTACCCACATGTGGGGTGTTCTTTGTGGTGGTGGAATGTGATCCTGGATTTATTGCACTAGGGCGATCCCTGTTGCTCTCCTTTTGTTTTTCTGCAGCTTCTTTCCCCAGACTTCCCCAGCACAGAGACAATAAAAGTAAAATCATCAAGCAATTTGGACCCCAGCTCCCTTCTTCTCCCCAATTTGCCCCCAGACTCCCCTACTACAGAGAACAAATGTTCTACCTAAATAACTTCCTAAACTAAGCTTCAATTCCCCTTTATTTGCCTATCTTCTCTAGCTCAAAAAGATGCTGCTGTCTCCTCTCACAAACACAGAATGGCATGCTGTGAGAGCCTGACAGCCTTTTATATGGCTGTACAAAACTTTCCTGTGGTGGAGAAAAATGTTTCTACCCATTGATTTCAATGGAAGAAAAAAGCAGGAAAAACAGCACTTTTCGCAGAAAATTTTTCACCAAGCACAAAGTGCCATTTTTTGAATGGTGTGGGCTGTCTTGACCCCTAGTCTGAATGATCTCAATTGCTTCCCCTACCACTCTACTAACACTAGTCTCACCGGCTGCCTCACCATCACTGTTACTACTAATAACAACAACCACATCAATTTCAGCCTCTGAGTCTTCTTCCTTACAGTCACCAGTAATTTGTTGATTATCCCCTCCTTCACTCCTAATGCTAACAAGCTGCTGGACCTTCCTAGTAGTAGGTTTTATTTTGTATGTGATATATCCTCTACATGAAGTGGTTTGTACCACGAAACATGTTGAGGAACATTTAATATTTTTCTTTTAAAATAAAACAATTTATATTTTTTTTTTAGCTTGGTCTGCGTGGAAGTTTGTTTCCACACTGACTGATGAAAACTGCAAAGGAGTGCCAATAGATGCTGTCCAATGGAGTCTACAGTGGGGAGAGCTAGCATCCAAATTCCCCACGATAAGACCGGGATCCATCTGGTGGTCCACTCATCCACCTTATGTGAGTACTAATACAATTCAATTGTTGCTGTTTCTTTGTTAGTTTGAAGAAGGTATCTCTCTCCTTGCATATTGTCTCTTTTAGTAGTAGTACTAGCACTGGCGGGAATACTTGGGGATGGCAGGTGTGACTTTGGGTCTCCTGCTGTCACACTTGGCATCATCATTTCCTTTCCCCCCTCCTGAGTATTACAAGACACACTGGCAGCAGGTTCAGCACTGGTGGCAGTAGGTTCAGCACTAGCAGAGGCAGCACAACTGACAGCAGGCACAGCATATATGACAGCAGGCGCAGCATGTCTTACAGCAGGCACAGCACATCTGGCAGCAGGCGCAGGCAGCTGACCTGTCCTGCATTCACTACTACCCTCTTCTTCCTCCCTTGACATTAATTTCCCCAAGATCCCTAGGGGTGATTTAGGGGGACTGGCCAGCATTGCTTTTATAGTGCTCACTTCCTCCTTCTCCTACTCAGACTCAATGGAAACATAAGGGTCCTTCCAGTTCCTCCTTTTATTACTTCTAAACTTTCTCGTAGTGTTAGCAGTCACTATGAGCCTCTCCTGTCTCAATTTTGTCTCAAGATCACAGCAGCACAGAACGTCTACCTCACTCTATAGCTCCTTTCATAACACAAGACACCCTAGCAGCCACAGCTCTAGCAGCAGGCGCAGCAATAGCAGAAGGCACAGACAGCTGACCTGTCCTTTTCACACTACTACCCTCTTCTTCCTCTGCCCTTGACACAAATTTCCCCAAGATCCCTATGGGTGATGTTGGGGGACTAGTCATTATTGGATCTGGAGAATCAGGTCATTCAGACACTTTCATGTTGGTAGAAGTCACTTCTTCCTCCTCAGACTCACTAGATAAATGTCATTCCAGCTCCTCCTTTTATTATTATTCAACTTGCCCATAGTGATAGCAGTCACTATGATCCTCTCCTACTTTCACTACTATAATGATAGCACATTAGCGTAGCACGCACTCTCTCTCTCTCTGTAGCTGCTTGTATTGTGTTTCACTTCCTGGAAACATCATGGTTTTATAGAGAAAAGGTGAAAAGACATGTAATTAAAGGGGTGAATACGTTTTAGCCATTGAAAAAATAGCAAAACATTTTGGCAATGGGCAAAAACAGCAAAGATTTTAATTGCTTTATTAAAAGTGGATTTTCCTGCTAAAAATGTTTAAAATGTAAAAATGATTTTTTTCGTGGGAACATGACAGGACCTTTCACCCACCCCTACTGGTGAATACATAATTGTGAGTTTGCAGAATGTGGAATAGGTCTGACTGTATATGTGATACTATGAGCTATCCATGCTATCCTGAAAGCTTTGATTTATGACACCAATAAGAAATATTAAGTCAAGTGATGGAAATCTAATATATAGAGTTAATATCTTATGATACCAGCTGGTCATATTTATTATATAAACTATACATTTGTGTGGTGTACACCAAACAAAGATAAGATACTTTGATATGTGAAATGTGAAGTAGCTTCAATTTATATTCATTCTATCTGTGACTGGATTTGAGAACATTGGCTATATTTTTACCATCACAAATTATGTTAGTTACTTTTTAGGATAAAGTCTTTTTATATGGGTGTGGTGGTGCTGCACACCTGCTGATTCTGAAGTAAACAGGTGTATCGTCATCCTGAAAAGTACAGAAAATACTAAGAATGAACTCAAGTTACGAGAGGAAGAAAACAGCTGCTGAAATTATGACATTAGCACATACAAAGGTGAAGAGGGTGAGAAGAAGTTGTTTTGTGATTGCAGGGAGTTTTCATGTAATTTCTTTGTTGACAGTGATAGACAGGGATATTTTATTAATACAAAAAGAAACACTTTTGACTGATTGGTGACAGAGCCAGACAGGGACATTAGCCTGAGCTGTGACTGACAGTGACAGCTATTAGAGACAGAAATGTACATGATATATTTTTTGAGAAGAGCAATACATCACTCCACACGCAAACAGTTCTGTTGTGTTGTGTACAGTAGAAACCAACACTACTTTCATTATGTCTAGCAAACATATCAGGGGCAGGGGATAGAGAAAATGTGTAGGAGGACAGTATGAACATGGCAGCAATGTAGGACTCCAAAAACTGTCTACAACTGTCTACAACCTGAAGAGGCTGTTTGTAAAAGTGATAGGGAAATGTTCCACCAGCAGCAATAGTAGTGCAAAACCTTTTAAGAACAGTGAAGTTGACAAAAAGTGACATTCTTTTGTTGTCATAGTGAAGGAGGATTAAGTGTTTGGCAGTGACAGTAACACCCGTCCTCAAAGTAGCAGAATGTTCTGTAAATCCCACTAAGGTAAAAAAGAAAAAGAGACTGTTTGAGATTTCAAAAAACCTAGAAGAATATGAAAGTAGTGCGGAGGAAGCGGACAAAACTGTCCTCCCGTTCTTATGATAAAGATGAAGTAACGAGTGACATCAATGATGATATGGCCATGAAATAGCTGAAAAGAAAAGGCTTTCTTTAACCACTGAAAATAAGTTGTTACACAGTGTATCTATGGTCACCTAGGACTCAATTTAAAACTGCCAATGTGAACCACATGATTCTAGGGTATGGTGCTAGAGTGCTATGCTTGAGAATTATAGACAGATTACTGTGCAGACTAAATGTGGCCTAAGCCAGGTAATGGTGCCAACCACAAGGTTGGACAGCACAGACCAGTTAACCTGGACTATGCTCAGGATGACTGGGTAGGTACTATAGAAATGGTCACAAGTAGAGTTCCAGAGCCTATTGCCAGGCAGTGAAAACAGGGTTAGACAGGGATTCAAGCTTGCAAACTAGACAGGGCACAAGGAGGATAAATATGTGATACTAACTTCAATAAAAGGAGATGAACACTGGGTGAAATTACTGGAGACAGAGTACAATATAGAGATTGGGTACAAGGGGAAGCCACTGGTGACAGACTGCAGTACAGACTTGGATCACTGGTGGCAGTGTAGAGAAAATTAGAAAGAGCAGCACAGTTGGGAATTCACCTGAACAAGATTCAGAGCTACAAGCTCTTAAAGGTATAAAAGTCCAAAATACCTACGCATACAGTGGCACCTGAGAAGCAGGGCAAATTTAAATGACTGGGACAAGTCCAAGGGTACAGCACAGCAGGAACAAAAGTGACTGGCTACAAAAAGAAGCAGTACGAGCAGGATCAAACAGCAAAGGACTGGGAAAGGACTGGTTGTATAGCCACAAGTAATAAAACAACAAGCAAAATATGACAGTAAAGACAGGAACAGGTCCAATGCAGCAACTACTGATCAAAGCAGGAACAAGCACATAGTAGCAGTGTGGTCAGAAACAGGACTGATTCAGCAACAGTTGATAAATGAGGAAACAAGCAGCAAACATTAGCATGGTCCAGAACAGGACTGGTTTAGCAATAGTGGATCAGTAAAGGAACAAGGAGCAAACAATAGCATGGTCAGGAATAGGACTAGTTCAGCAACAGCTCATCAATACAGGAATAAGCAGCAAACATTGCATGGACTGGAACAGGGCTTGTTTAGCAGTAGTGGATCAGTGCAATAACAAGTAGCAAACAATAAAACGGTCCAGAATAGGACTGGTTCAGCAACAGAAGACCAATACAGGAACAAGCAGTAAACAAAAGAAGGGTTACAACAGCATAGGTCAACAACAAGAGAGCAGGAGCAAACATCATATTCTGGTCAAGGTAACACAAGACAAGAAGCTTTTGAGCCAGCACTTCTGCAAGGAAAAGACTTCTCTATAACAGGAGACTAGGTAATCATAAGAGCTGAACTGTAACATTGGATCATCAACCGGTAAACTCAGAACAAGACTATGACAGGACCATTGTGTCTGTTTATACATTTTGTGACATCAATAGAAAAATCTAACTCTGGACCAAATATGCCTAAAAATACATAATCGCCATGTCAGTCATCATCATCATCATCCTCACCAATTACAAGTCCAAATCTCACCCAGTCACACACACTCTATTGTTGAGTAAGCCGCAACACATATCCTCATCAACATCCACAACAACCCTAGCTATGATATCTGCTTTTGATGCTGCATGAAGTGCAGCAACATTGACACCTACTACTAGTAAAATATGTCCCCAGCAGTAGTAGTAGTTGTAGTAGGCATAAAAAGAAACACCTCAGTTTATGAAATCTTCAGTATGACAATACTTCACTTACAATCCAAAAGATAAATATGTTGCTATTTGTGTAAAAAAGCATGATAGCAGGGGAAAAGCAGGATCCCGCCTTAGCACATAAGCACATCCTTACTGAGATCCCACCTGAAGCACAATCACAGGTCTGACTGGAAGATACTCAAGCAGCAGTACATCAGACATGCAATGTCTAGCTGTACTAGAAGGACTCCTACAAGTTCAAAGGGTTCAGACACATAACAGAAGTGCTATAGATGGCTCAGAGTTTGCCAACATTTCACTAATTTACAACACCAAATCTCATATGCTGCTTTTCTGCAAATGCAAAACACAAAGGAATTTGACTCTACCACCCCCACCACCACAAATCATGTTTTTAAAACAATGACGTTACATAGTTCCTTTGCTGTGTACTGCCAACCCACACTTAAAAAAGGAGTAAAAAACACAGAAATAATAATTCAAAAGTACAACTGTGGAAAGGTAAAGTTGCCAAAATGTTGGTGGCTGCACACATTTTAGACAGTCCTACAGTGCTCACAATGCATTATATTCCGTATGTAAGCATAACCACCTGCTCCATCATCATCTGAAAATGGAGGTCTCTACAAGGTGGAAATCTACAATGTACATGTTAGAGTATTTCTATGAGCAGAATAACTTGATTAATGATTATACAATGCATAACTGGAAAGCATCAGAGGGGGTGTCTTCCTCACCTGGTTAATGGTAACTAATGTGAGATGTATGTGTGCTGCTGAAATCTTTTGAGGAGGTCACCTTGTTGCTTAGTTGTGCTGGAGCAGGAATTAGTGAGATACTTCCCTTATATATTTACTGCAGGAAAAAACTGAAGAGCATCTCTAATGAAGCTTGCAATAATGAAAACACAGACATGAAACAGCAAGTGAATGATGTTAGCATGATTTGAGCAGCATTCTCAAATAGTGTTCATTAAAAGCAATGAGAAATACATTTTGCTACATTGCTGCACACTTGTTTTAAACATAACTTTTCTAAATTTGTGCCAAGGCATGAACAACATCTCTCTGAGGAAATTAATAATGTGAAATAATATAAAGATATATTTATATATTGAATGGACCTCTGCATTGCAGAGGATGAGAGAGAGAAAGGTAGGGCCAAAAAAAAAACCTAGTAGAAAGCATAGTAAAAAAGAAGCAAAGGGCTTATATCATCATTAGCATCAACAAAAACAAAATGGGCATCCCAACATTTTTCAGAATACATGTTATCTTCATCTCAGAAATCAATTAATCTACCTCAGTCTAAGATTTGTGGTGGTGGTGGTGGCACATCTCTATGGGACTTGCTCACAGAATATTGTGATGCACATAAAAACTGTCTAATGCCAAATAGTCGTCCACTGTATGTGAGATGGTTACAGCACACTTGCAAGATAACTATGTTCATGGCCAAAATGATGACCCAGATGACTACTGGCAAACAAAAGTGTGTGTGTGTGTGTGACTTTGAACCAGCACTGGCATGTACCTCCATGGAAACCCTTAGCTGCTCATCAGCAAGTGTGCAGTCAAAGTGGGTTTATTTAATGCAAATGGGTATATTGTTAATGATCGCCAAACACATATATGCAGCAGCAGTGTTGAGAAACCTGCATTTTTAAAAGTGAACAGGCATATAATGCCATCTATCATGTAGCAGAAGTGGTAAAACCACAAGACAGAGAAGCACATGTAATATTAACTGCAGCAATGAAGAGGAGGAGGAAGAGGGATTTGAATAGTTGCCTCCATCTACTACAGTTGGGATCACTGCTATGACCAATGGGAAATGATTACAATAATAATAATAATAATACAAGGTTAAATTGGAATCAAATATGCAAATGTTTCCTAGAATTCCTACATATTGATCATCATATTGTTTTCAGGCTTGCGAAATGCAAGCTGTGAAAAAAAGTGTATACACTGCAGGCTTATGGGCCTACTGCCAGAAGTGCTAGGTGGTAGTGGTAAGCCACCACTAGATTTATTATGTCACCGATTGGCAAAAACCCACCAGTGACATTATTTGTTTGTTAATCTGATTCCTGCTGCTGAGTTGTATGAGCATTTGTCAGGAACTGTAAGCACTGTCAAATACTGCAAGCACAATGAGGTATTGCAAATATGATCAAGTACAGTAAGTACTGCTATTTATAGCTAGGCACATAAATCACAGTAAGAAAATAATATAGTAAGATATATACATATATATATATATATATATATAAATACAAAACAAAAGCAAAAACAAAACAATCTCCAATGACAAATCCAAGTACAGCCATAAGTCAGGAACCAGAGCCTGTAGTCAGCCAGGCCAATGTCCAGATACCAATAAGCAGCAGAGTCAGGAGTCATAGCGGAGGATAAGGCACCAGGAATCAAAGTCAGCCAAGCCAAGGTTAAACTGGTAAGCACCACACAATAATAACACGCTGAGCAGACACCACGCAAGGGTAACTGCAAATCACTCCGGGCAGGCAGAAATAGGGCAACTAAGAGGCAGAGCCTGAGTAAGGCCTGCCATAATGGGAAATAAAGATAGTGTGCTTTGCAAATAAACCCTGCCGGCAATATAATATACGCACGCACACTTCGAGACGTGACACAGAGATGGAAGGTAGAACAGAGCCGCCGGACAGCCGAACGTCAGCATGAGCACAGTCCCAGCAGCCTGGATAGGAGCAACAACCGGAGCCTAGAGGAAAGGAGAGAGAGCAACTTAGGTACCCTAACAGCATCAGGACTAGGCTACCACATGAGTTTGGGATAATCATCCCCATAGAAGGTGTCAGTGCTGGAAACAGAGATGGCAGTGACATGAGACGTCTAGGTGAGGATGTTTCCACTTCCTACTAGCCCTAGTGGTACCAAGACAGTAGCATATTTCTCCTGTAGCTTATCCACAATCATGGGAGTTGAACTATGTTTCCTTGAGAGCAGGAAGGAGCTATGTACTGCAATGTGCTCTGTGTGTGAAAACATAATGAAGGGAAGGGAAGGACTGGACCACACTCAACACACCTGCTCTTATATTAAGCACAGCTATAAACACCACTTTGAGGTTTATGTTGACAATGTTAAACCATCTCCCATGAAATCAAGTGCTGCTGTGTCAGTCTGTGTGGATTTTGTATGTTCCACTAAATACAAGTCACTGAGTTGTGGTGGTGGGTGAGTGACTCTAACCCCCTTGGCCATCAACACTCAATAAAAATACTTCCCTGCCATGAGCTTGACATATTCTGAAGGATGGAAGGTCTATAGATTCTCTCCACCCCATGTGTTGTCAGGTCATTACCATGGAATATTCAATATGTGAAGACATATTGCCAGATCCTCACAACTATTGACTCATTGACAGCTCCTGGAGTTATTTGTAGCATCAGTGCTGATGAGAACGAGGACACTTAGTTGCAGGGTGGGACCTGGACCCTAGTAAAAGAAGACAATGATGACACATGTTATTATTGTGTTTGTCTACATTGCAGGCTGGTTTCAATTCAATTTTCTATTCAATTCGATTATACATTTTTTTCTGGGACTTTTGCCCATGTTCTTTTTGGCACGGGGGAAGACAAGGGCACCGTGACAGGAGCAATTGATTTGGTTTTCTTAGGGTGCAGTTTCACATGCTAACCATGCACGTTTGGGTGGTTAAACGTGCTATCCTTTCCCCAGATCTCATGCACTCCCACACGGCCCTCCCCTTGGCACAGTTAGCATTAGAAGGAGAAATTTCAGCATAGACAGATTAGTATTAGTATATCTCCCTTTTGTGTGGGAATATTCACAGATTATAACATAACATTTTAAACAATGAAAATTATTTACAACCTTATAAAATGTGGTTGTTGCATTTAAATAAGATTATACCTTAAAATGATAGTGTAAAATTTGGCATGTTTTAAACATATTCAAGAGGATCAAAAACTGTTCATTTCTTATTCTAGCTTTTTGTTTGCAATATAAATATTTTTTGAGACATTATCAAATGTCTGTGTGTTGGTGGCACAGTCTGGAAATTTATGCAAGTTCATTTATATGCTGAACCAGTATGACCACACAATGTACTATGAATGAATCTTGGTAGAGCCCACACATTGGGAGCCTCAAACAGAACTAATTAGCATACTGTCAAGGATTTAGGATAAAGCTCCATACTGCACCATCAAAATTTAATGGTTAATTATTTAACAGAAAATTGGTTAGTACAACATACACAGCTTATAATTTTCTCTAAAACAAGCTAAACTTGCTTTAGTATGAGGAGCCAACATTAACCAGATTGTAAGACTTAATATGTAAAAATATATATTGTAGAGTTTATCCTTCTGAGTACAACAAGGGTACTCTCACTGCTGAAAGGTGTTTTATTCAAACATTATTTCAGCTCAAACTTCCATTTTTACATGCAGTATCACAGTGGACTGAAATTGTACAGTGGCTTTGCTGCTTACACCATGGTATTAGCAGCATTGGTCACTTTACCATTAATCTCCATAGGATGGTAAAGCAACAGTGCCACTGTTCAATTTCAGGCCACTGTGATACTGCACCTAAAAATATGAGTTTGAGCTAAAATAACTTTTGTACAAAACCCTTTCAGCAGTGGGAGTACCCATATTTTACTCAAAGGAATAAACCCTACAATAATTTTTTTTTTACATTTTAATTATTACTATCCCTTTAAGGTATTATGCAGCAAATGTTGAACAACCGTTCATTTGAAAATCTTAAACTAGAAACATTTTATTCACAGAACTGAAATATGCTGAATAAAAAATGGAAATACTTTGCAATTCAAACGTTTTATCCATACCTGAAAAAAATGTTTTACTTGTTAATTCAAGATGTGCTGCTTAGATAATCAAATGTGCTGTTTTAAGTTTCATATGTCATTGTCTCTATGCCCTGAGTTTGGTATATTTAATTTGGTATTAAAGACAAATAAAGCAGCATAGGAGGCAGCTGATCTGTGCTCCTGCTGGTGATGGTGGTATTAATTCTGTGCCTGCTCTCCCTCAACAGTTCTGGCCTCTTCAGGATTATGTTCCACTTGGACACTGTAGTGAAGGGAAGGGGGCTCCTAGGGCCAGAGGAATGGTGTGGGCTCCCTTGACCTCTAGTCTGGATGCTCTCAAATGCTTTCCCTACCACTCCCCTAACACTAGTCCCAGAAGCTGCTTCACCATTACTGCTACTACTACTACTAACACGAACCACATCAAGTTCAGCCGCAGCAAATATGTAATGTTTGTATAGTGAAAAGGCGAAAACCATGTAAATCAATGGGAGGAAACTTTCTAGCCATTGAAAAATTGGTGAAGAATTTTGACCAATGGGAAAAAAATGCAAAGATTTTAATTCCTGGATTAAAAGCGGATTTTCCAGAGAAAAAGTGGACAATAACGTGGTTTTCACAGGATTTATTTCGGGAAAACGGCGACAACTTTTACCCACCCCTACTCCTAAGATCTTATTTTCTTCATTATGATGGATACTTCTCTAGCAGTAGGGCAAGTTTGTTTCTTTGCTTGCATCAGTTTCATGTTGAAGCATATTTATTTTATATTTGATGATAATTTTTGGGAGAGTGATGGGCACAGATGCTTTTCTGAACACCATGGTCTGTGGAGTGACTCAGTCAATATGTCAGCATTTCTAAATTTCTAAATGAAGAAAGATTTGTACAATAGACATTTTTAGAATAAAATTAGAAAGATGGAGAGAGAGTGTCATGGTTTGGATGAGCTGCTCTAACTCTGCTGTTTGATTCTGCTGTCTGAGCTAATCTAAGAGCTCTGCTATCTATTCCTGCTGCCTTCCCTTTCCTGGATCAGGCTGAATGAGCTGGCCTCTCTGTGATTGCACACCTGACTGTTATTAGCTAACCCTCCCAGGGTATTTAAAGCAGCTTGGCTCCTGACTCCTGGCTTGTTTCTGACATTGCGGACTTCTGTGTTCCTGACTCCTGACTTGGTCTTGACATCATGGACTTCTGTGTTCCTGGCTCTGCCTTGGCTGAGTACCTGTCTTGGTTCCTGACAGTGGCTTGTCTTTTGGTTTATGCTCCAGGATCACCATTCTGTTTTTGTCACTTTAATAAAGGTGTTTTGCATTTTACCTTTCTTGTATCTGTCTGGTTCCTGGTCCCTAACAGTACACAAGGACCTTGAACTCAGGAGGTGCAGGCAATCCACCAAATGTTTTTTTCAGGCTGGCCAGCGCATAGACCAGTTTGTGTTAGCCCTCCAGGCTTTGTTGCTCCGTACTGAGCATCTGGCTCCACCCCCTCAGTGGCCCCCGGCACAGGCTGTCCCTATAGTTGAGGCTGCTCCTGCTCCTGTTGCCAGTGGTGTTTCCAGTGTTGCTAGAGGTTTCTTGAACCAGGTCGGTATCTATCTGGAGATGGTACCACAGTCTTTCCCATCTGATAGGAGTAAGGTGGGCCTCGTGATTTCCTTACTCTCTGACAGGGCCTTGGCATGGGCTACTCCCATTTGTGTGATGCAGAAAAACTATAGTATATAATTACCCTGAGTTTGTGGCATCCTTTAAAAGCATAATTGATGTACCGGCCACTCCACCTCGGCTGCCAAGCAACTAATGTCCACCCAGCAGGGTACTACAATGGTTTCAGCTTATGCCATAGAATTTCGTAGCCTGGCAGCCGAGGTTGGTTGGAATAATGAGGCTTTCATTGCTGCTTTCTCTAATGGGCTTTCAGATATGGTTAAAGATGAGATTGCAGCCCGGGACCTCCCCAGAGATTTAGAGGAACTGGTCTCATATTGTATCCTGATTGACTCCCAAATCCATGAGAGACATTCCTTCAGGGAGCACCTGCGGAAGCATCCCATCCTTTTTAACTCCAAGCTTTTCATCCTCACCCATGCCTCCCTCTCCTCCCGCGCCTCCTAGTCTCGAAACCTCAGGTGATGTGAATCCCATACATTTGGGTTCATTCGCCTTTCAGTTGCGAAAAGGGCCTTGAGGAGGAGGGAGGGCCTTGTCTTTACTGAGGTAAGGCAGGGCATCTACTGCTAATGTGCCCCACACTTCCGGGAAACACCTGCACCTAAGGTCCTATAGGGGACAGACCTTAGATGGCATCTCAGCATCCTCAGATATTCATACAGATAAACCACTAGTCTCCGTTGGGCTCTCTCAGGGCAAGATTTCCATTACTTCAGAGGCACTCATTGACTCTTGTGCAGTGGGCCTCTTTATCGACAGTGCCTTTGCCCAGAAGCATTCCATTCCATTGCAGCGCCTTACCACTCCACTTGCCCCCAAGGTGATTGATGGCAGACCCCTACAGCAGCTGCAGGTCACCCACGAAACTGCTCCTTTGGCTGTAGGGGCTTGCCATTATGAAACCTTACAATTCCAGGTGATCCACTCTCCTCAGTATCCTGTGATCCTGGGCTATCCATGGTTGCACAAACACAATCCCACAGTCGATTGGGTAAGGGCTGAAGTCATGGCATGGTCACCCAACTGTTCCAAGGCATCCCTAGTAAAAGTGGGGAGGGTGCTAACCACATCCCCGGTCTCTTTGCTGGATGAAGAGTACCAAGAGTTCCATGATTTATTCAGTAAGGGCCGGGCTGGTGAGCTCACGCATCACCATCCATCCGATTGTACCATTGAACTACAACCGGGTGCCATACCTCCTCGAGGTCGAGTCTACCCTCTTTCTGTCACGGAGAATAAGGCCATGGAGGAGTATGTTGCAGAAGCACAGTCCCGGGGGTTCATCTCAAGTCCCTCTCTCCTGCCGGGGCCAGATTCTTCTTCGTGAAGAAAAAATATGAGAACTGAGACCCTGTATTGATTACAGGGGGCTCAATCGTATCACGGTTAAAAATGCCTACCCTATTTCACTGGTTACTGATCTATTCGATCGATTGAAAGGGTCCAAGGTATTTACTAAGCTTGACCTGCGAAGGGCATATAATTTAGTATGGATAAAGGAGGGCCACAAATGGAAAAACACATTTAACACCGGGAGCAGGCATTACGAATATCTTGTAATGCCCTTCGGTCTCTGCAATGCTCTTGCGGTTTTCCAGGAATTCCTAAATGATGTCCTCCGGGACATGCTCCAACAATGCGTGGTGGTATACTAAATGATATTCTGATCCATTTCCTCCATGGAATGCTTCCACCCAGAGTTCTGCAAAGATTAAGAGAAAACAGTCTATTGTGCAAATTAGAGAAGTGTGAGTTCCACAGCAAACAGATCACTTTCTTGAGGTATGTAATTTTAGAGGTCGGTTTCTCTATGGTCCCGTAGGTCTCCGCTCTCTTCAACGTTTCCTCAGGTTCGCTAAATACTATATGAAATTTATCTGCAAATTTTCCTCTATTGTAAAACCCCTTACGGACATGACCAAAAAAGTTGGTAACGCCACTCACTGGTCCCCGTAAGCCATCAGGGCATTTTAGTCACTAAAAGCTGCTTTTGCTGCAGCACCCATTTTGGCACACCTGAAACCTGAGCTTCCATTGATACTTGAGGTTGATGCATCTGAGACAGGAGTAGGCTCCCTCCTGTCTCAACGTCCCTGTTTTACAAAAGGAGATTGATAATTTGAAGGCTGAAATCTACAAGATGTCTGTGAGCTCCACAAAGATACAAAAGAAACAAGTGCCACTGCCTCAGAGACTTCCAAGAAATGGCAGATGGACTACAGTTGGTTCTGGAAGGGTAAGAGTTGTGGACAATAGGCATGTGCCACAGTCTGTGCCTCTTCAAAATTCCTTTGCTGCACTTCCTTAATATTGGAACAACTCCAGAAGCAGAGACTACTGGTTCACCAGCCTGTAATCCACAGGTAAGCCAGAATGCAACCACTGACAAACTGATAAAGGTAAGAAGTAAAAACAACTTTAAGAGGAAGCAACTATTATTGGGGGATTCTATATTAAGAGGAGTGACTCTGGAGGATAGTCATGGTGGTAGCAAAGAAGTCAGATGTCTTCCTGGTGCTACAGCTCACAGAGATAGAAAACACATTTTAAATATTGTTAAGGAAGCAAGACAGAATGGAGAGTTGGATGTCATAGTCCATTTAGGAACAAATGATTTGGCTTGTAATGAGGTGAGTGTGGTAAAAGATGTATCTGTTTCAGAGGTTCTACCAGTGTATAAGGAAGATGATGGTAGGATGCAGCGAATAAGAGATTTTAATTCATGGCTAGGGAAGTGGGGCCAAAAACATGGATTTGACTTTGTTTCTCACACAAAACCTATTTGGCGTAACAAGGAATTGTACAAAAAGGATGGCCTGCATCTTTCTCAAAAGGGAACAGAGGTTCACAGCAAGCAATTCAGAAGTTTTGTTAACGGGTATTTAAACTAGAGGAGGGGGGCAATGGAATGATACAGGAGATAACCAATTGCCCCCCACAGCATAGCACAGATGAATTTGATCAAGGTATGTCTGTGGCACATAGGTCAAAAACCAGTAGACTTCGAGCCATGTGTACAAATGCATGCAGTTTAGGGAAAAAGATCCCTGAACTCATTGCAATAATAACTAGGAAAGATGTGGACTTAGTGGGAATTAACGAGACCTGGTACAATGATAAAAATGACTGGGATGTAGAAATACCGGGGCTCTTTCCATTCAGAAAAGACAGGAAAGGCAGAAAAGGAGTAGGGGTTGCCATTTATGTTAAAAATAGCTCAAAGATCAATTTTATACAGGGTATGGAGGAGAACACAGAGACTGTTTGGATAACTTTAGAATATGGGAATAAGAGGTCACTCGTATAGGTGTGATCTATAGACCTCCAGGACAAACAGAGGAGTTGGATCAACTGCTGGTCAAGGAAGTAACTAAGATGACTGTGAAAGGTGAGGTTATAATTATGGGGGACTTTAATCTTCCAGATGTGGACTGGAAAAACCAAGCAGCAGGTTCAGCCAGGAGTAGAGATATCCTACATTCTTTACAAGGATTATCTCTTAGTCAATTAGTAGAAGAGCCGACTAGGAAGGAAGCCACACTAGATTTATTATTTACTAATAGAGACTTGGTATCAGATATAGCTGTAGGAGAGTGTTTGGGCTCCAGTGATCATCAATCTGTGTGGTTTAATAAAAAGACAGAGGCTGAGCTGAACCACAAAAGCAAAGGTTATAGGCTGATTTTTTCTAAATGGGAACATTTTTATGTCAGTCTTTCACAATGTGGAGATTGTTAGATGGAGTCCAGGAGAAATGGGATTATCTGAAATGTGTTTTACTAAACACAACAGAATATTGCATTAGACATGTCAGCAAAGGTAAAAGAAAAAGAAAACCACTGTGGTACTCACCAGAAGTGGCAAATATAGTAAAAGAGAAAAGAGAAGCATTTAAGAAATATAAGCAGACGCAGAAGGAAGAAGATAGGTATCAGTACAAAACTAGGCTGAAGGAGGCCAAATGTATTATTAGATGTGCCAAAGCACACACAGAGAAAAAAATTGCCCAGTCAATAAAAAAGGGGGATAAAGCATTTTTTAGATATATAAGTGAAAGGAGTAAAACGAAACAAGGAATAGTTTGACTGAAAACAAAAGATGGAAACTATGTAAATGAGAATAAAGGGCTAGCTGACTGTCTCAATGAATATTTCTGTTCAGTTTTTACAGAGGAGGAGGAAGGGAAGGGACCTATGTTAGAAAAAAGAAATGGCAAGACACGGGAAACATGCATGCTTACAGAGGAAGAAGTTCTACTTCAACTTTCTAAGGTAAAAACAGATAAATCAATGGGTCCAGATGGGATACACCCAAAGTTATTAAAAGAACTTAGGTGTGTTCTGGCAAAACCTTTAACAGAATTATTCAATCAGTCACTAGCGACAGGAATAGTTCCAGAGCATTGGAAGGTAGCAAATGTAGTACCGCTTCACAAAAAAGGTAGCAGGGAAGAGGCTGGTAACTACAGACCAGTAAGTCTTACATCAGTAGTGGGAAAAGTAATGGAGACTATGTTAAAGGAAAGAATTGTTGAATATCTAAATATGAATGTTTTGCAAGATACCAAACAACATGGGTTTACAGCAGGGAGATCTTGTCAAACTAACCTCATAGATTTTTTTGACTGGGTAACTAAAATAATAGATCAAGGGGGAGCAGTAGATATAGCTTATCTAGATTTCAGTAAAGCATTTGACACTGTCCCTCATAGAAGACTCATAAATAAATTGCAGTGTTTGGGTCTAGATGTAAAAATAGTGAAATGGATAAGGCAATGGCTGAGTGACAGGAGACAGAAGGTGGTAGTCAATGGAGAATATTCGGACGAAAGGAGTGTTACTAGTGGAGTAACTCAGGGATCTGTACTGGGGCCCATTCTTTTTAATATTTTTATTAGTGATATTGCAAAAGGTCTTCAAGGAAAGGTATGCCTTTTTGCAGATGATACAAAGATCTGCAATAGGGTAGACATTCCAGGGGGAATAAGCCAAATGGCGAATGATTTGGGTAGGTTGGAGGAATGGACGAAAGTGTGGCAGATGCAGTTTAACACTGATAAATGTAACATAATGCACTTGGGACATAAAAATCCCAAGGAAAAATATACTATTAAGGGTACTGTGCTGTCAGAGACAACAGAGGAAAGGGATTTGGGAGTAATTATTTCTAATGACTTAAAGGTAAGCAGGCAATGTAATAAAGCGGTGGGGAATGCAAGCAGGGCACTGGGTTGTATAGCTAGGGGCATTAGTAGCAGAAAAAGGGAAGTAGTCATGCCACTCTACAGATATTTAGTTAGACCTCACCTAGAGTATTGTGTACAGTACTGGAGACTCCATCTCCAGAAGGATATTGATACTCTAGAGAAACTTCAAAGAAAGGCTACTAAAATGGTGACTGGTCTACAGGAAAAGAAATATCAGGATAGACTAAATGATCTGAATATGTATAGCTTGGAGGAGAGAAGAGAGAGAGGGGATATGATAGAAACATTCAAATACATGAAGGGATTCAACAAAGTACAGGATGGAAGTATATTTCAAAGGAGTAAAAATGTTAGGACAAGAGGCCATAGTCTAAAACTAGAGGGACAGAGATTTTGATGTCATGTCAGAAAGTTTTACTTCACTGAGAGGGTAGTAGATAAGTGGAATAGCCTACCAGCAGAAGTGGTAGAAGTTAATACAGTGACAGAATTTAAGCATGCATGGGATAGGCATAAGGCGGTCCGGAACGTAAGAAAAGACTAAGGACCAAAAAAGGTTTTAATTTTTTTTTTTGGTAGGAAAATGGACAGACTAGATGGGCCGAATGGTTCTTATCTGCCTTCAAATTCTATGTTTCTATGTCCCACTCCTGAGAGACAGTTGCACCTATGTGGGTATTTCTCCAAAAAGCTAAGTCCTGAGGAGTGCAACTATGAAATTGGTGACCGTGAGCTGCTGGAGATAATACTGGCTCTCAAAGAATGGAGGAATTTGATCGAGGGAGGCTTCAGTATTTGGTCCATTGGAAGGGGTAAGGTCCAGAAAAGAGCTCACGGGTTACAGCCCCCGCCCTCCTCTGTGCTTTCCATGCACGCTTTCCCCATAAACCTGGTCCTGCCACGGGGGGGGGGGGGGGGTCATGCCACGGGGGGGGGGGGTCATTGGGGGGGTTCTGTCAAGGTTTGGCTGAGCTCCTCTAACTCTGCTACTTGATTCTGCTCTCTGAGCTAATATAAGGGCTCTGTTATCCATTGCTGCTGCCTTCCCTTTCCTGCTTCTGGCTGAATCAGCTGACCTCTCTGTGATTTCTCACCTGACTGTTATCAGCTAACCCTCCCAGGGTATTTAAAGCAGCTTGGCTCACTTCCTGATTGTCCTTGTGTTTGTTGCTGCTGGCTGCTGTGGATTCTCCTGTGCTCCGTTTATCCGTGTATGACCTGACTTCTTCTGACAATCCTTCTGGCTCCTGACTCCTGGCTTGTTCTTGACATTGCAGACTTCTGTGTTTCTGACTCCTGGAGTGTTCCTGACATTGCAGACTTCTGTTTTCCTGACTCCGGTTGAGTTCCTGTCTTGGTTCCTGACCCTGGCTTGTCTTTTGGTTTATGCTCCAGGATCACCATTCTGTTTTTGTCACTTTAATAAAGGTGTTTTGTATTTTACGTTTTTTGTGTCTGTCTGGTTCCTGGCCCCTAACAGACAGAGAGAAGGTACAAAAAAGATAGAACAGGGATGCTCGTTAAATATAAAGATAAATTACCAGGCAGGGTTACCCACTAAGGTGTTATAGAGTTGATAAAGTAGAGGTTCTCCAGGGTGAAAAACTTTCAGATATCTGTGTTATGCTATAGAGCCTATGCACCACAATCTCTCCAACTTGAGGGATCCTAGCGCATAGTCTTTATAGAATAACATAGAAACTGGACACACGTTAATTTATCTTCCCCAGTAGTTAATGGGAAAGTGGGGTTGTGGTGTGATCTAAACAGAGCACCACAGCTTTATGTTATATGGATTGGACCAATGTGATATACCAGACAAAACAAACAAAAAAGAACATATAGACAATTATTAATTAGCTATAATATGAAGCTAAGTTGAAAGGATATGACAGATCCCCTCTAAAGAGGGGCCCCATGCCCTGCCCAGTTATGCCCGACTCCAACAAAATTCAAGCCCATAACAACTTATGAAAACAAAGAACGCTCCAGATTTTTAGTACACAAATATGCTCAGGTTCATAAACCATAATTACTTACACGGACTGTAAATTTGCATAAAGTAATCAGGAAATGTCTAAAGTCAAAATGCTAATACCATTGCTGTAAACAAACAGTTATGTTGTATATTGAAAGAGCTACAAATGTAAAATGTGCTCCACATGACTTTCCATCAATGAATGTATTGGATACCCCTCTGGTCCTCACAAAGTTAGTCAAATACAAAATTACACTTTTCTGTATTAACCCCTTGGATGCTACAGATATCACCAGGAGACATCTATAGCCACAAGGGTGTTAATGCAGAAAAGTAATTTTGAAGATTAATAATTGCTTATAGAATAGTGTTTCTGACAATTTCAACACATTCATTGCATTCAAGGAAGGAGTAAAGGGACAACAATATTTGTAAATGAATATGGCTGGGGTCATATACACTTAAATATCCCGGATATCAAGATAGACTAAAATATTCCTCAGTTTGTTCGCTGCTGTCTAAAATCCAGTCTTACATATGCTCTGATGGAGCATCTATTCCATAGTATGGCAGCTTATCCCTGGTCAGCTTTAAACCTTAACCCAGGAGTCAGTTATCTTTTGTCAGAAGTAACCACTTGAAGACCAAATGAGTGTTCAAAGCGTTTTGCAAGGCATTTTGCACCCCATGATCCTTAAGAGGTTAATCAAGCATGAATCTCACTTGCTGTACCTCATGCTTGATTAAGCTCTTTAGGATCAGACGACTGCACAACACACTGGGAAAGCAATTCACATCGTACACCTATTTGATCTTCAAGGAGTTAACTTATTACAAAAGATAGCATTGACATTGACTACAGGGTTAAGGTTTAACATTTTTTTATTGCCAGGGGTTAACTAATGACACAAGATGATACTTACAGTGGTTACTGGGTTACAGTTTAAATCTGTCCAGGGGTAGACAATCATATAAACCACATTTCTGTATTAACACATGCACCCATTTTGTCTAAATATACCCTGGGCTGGCTGTGTTACTGTTTAGAAATGAATTGTTAATGTATACAAACCCTGAGACATACCTGGGAACTCTCACGTTTTGGTTCAAATCTCGGGGTGAAAGGCCAAATTCTCAGGGTGGGAAAGTTCAGTGTCACCTATGATCTGCACCACCCAACTTCTTTAGTATCTAATTTGGTGCCATTTATACCAAAAAAGCAAAGGGAGAAATCCTGCTTGTCTTGTGTGTGTTCAGGCAGTGATACCTCTAAGCTATAGTTAATAGTATTTGGGGAATGACTGAAAAATCTCTGGGGTAGTGTAAGCAGGGCTTTAGACTATAATCTATGATATGGAGAGAACTAAGAGTTAATTTTTGAAAGATCTGAGGGTCAGCTCATTTTGAAAATTCCCAGGAGTTAAGGCCTTCATAGTCCCTATACTTTAATATTATTGAAAATCTGTGCGTAGATCGCAAACATGCAGTGCATACAAGATGACCTAAGAATATTTCTGAACTAGAGGCATTTTGCAAGGAAGAGGGGAAAAATTGTAAAGCAAGAATAGACTGTTAGCTGGCTACCAGAAAAGTTTGGAGGCTGTGATATCTGCCCAAAGGGGTGTTATTGACTGAGAGGGTAGCCAAACTTTTGCACATGCCTCATTTTCTGCTTTATCTTTTTCAATGTTTTAAATTCAGCAAATAAATAGTAACTGTGAATTACAATTTGCAGAAATGCTTAAAGTTTAAGTTTGTTCACCACAGAGGTAGTGTGTAACGGGTAACAAGGAATGAACCAGTCAGTATATATTTGAAACACACCTTTATTGCGTGATATAGATATACAATGTCAACAATACAGATACTGCAGTAGGTAGAGTATAGCACAAGAAGCCAGCGGTTCCTACCAGCAATAGGAGACTGCTTCAGGGTAAACCTCTACCAGAGACAGTGCAATAGCACCTGCTGGGGCTGGGACCCAGGAGAGGTCTCAATAATGGGACTGGGCTTAGGTATCACGGTGCCCGTGCTTTGCTGGCAACATTTTAACAAGAGCTACTTCCTGATACCTTTTTATTGGCTAACGTTATGTTGCTGCTCCCTATGATAGCCCTTATAAACTCAGACCTGTCATTTCTGCAGTGCCCTTTAGTGGTGTTCCCGTTGCTAGTGCTTGTTCCGTTATTTCGTATGATTCCTGTGTATGACCCTGACTGACTGACTACTCTGCCTGTTTACGTTCCTGCTCTGTGTACCGACCTGGATTGGCTGACGTTCCTGCTCTGTGTACCGACCCAGATTGGCTGACGTTCCTGCTCTGTGTACCGACCCGGCTCGGCTGATGTTCCTGCTCTGTGTACTGACCCTGCTTGGCTGACATTCCTGCTCAGTGTACCGACCCGGCTTGGCTGACATGCCTGCTCTGTGTGTCTTGTCCCGGTTCACACTTCTTCCGGTGATCTGGTTTGGGGCTGTAGTCCGGTGCTCTCTCTCTGTCTTGTACAGACCTCTGGTTGCCTCGGTTACTGCTCAGGCAGTTTTCACTGTGTACCAGTCACCCCATAGTGCCTTGTCCTCTCTCATTCCGGTGTGGAGATATTTCTGGTTGCACCATGGTATGCTTGGTCTGTTTACTGCCCTTTACTTGAGGTTGGGTTACTCTTGGGCTCCTCAGTCCGACTATACGATCTGGCAGTTTGTTATCAGGTTGGAGCATTCGTTAACCCCTTGCGGGGCGGTTCTGTGCACTTGGATCACAGTCTTTTACAGTCTTGGTTTGGCGTTACACTGCACATCCGGTTGCAGTCTACCTCTGTTGTTCCAGTAGCCAGTCACGTATCCAGGGCTCCGCTTACTCGTTTGTGGCTACAGTCGCTATTGTGTCACTCTCTGCGTGGAGAGTGTCCTGTGGGCCTTCCTCTATCAGGGCCTATCAGCTATTCCTGGCCTAATAGTACCATTCTGCCATTGTCTCACTGAATCATACGAACTGTAACCTGACCAGTGTCAGTATTGTATATTGTATCACATACTGGGCCTGTGTGGGTTATAGACATCACTGTAACCTGTCCTGTGTCAGTATTATAATTGTATCTATATGCTGGACCCACGAGGGTTATTATTATTTTGTGTGGTTTAATAAAACTGTGTTTTCCCCAAACCATCCGTCTCTGAGTGTACATAAAACCATTACACTAGGACCCTGAAAGGTATCAGTGTGGAACTGGGGCTAGGACCCATGTCAGGAAGAAGCGTAGGATCACAGGTATGGTAACAGACTGACTCAGGCCTACAGTCAGTATCAGGTAGTAACACAGACAAGCCAGGGGTCAGAACCAGAGTAGGTAGTCAGCCAGAGCCGATGGTCAATACCAAGAGGATAGTTAGACAAACCAGAGGTCAGTACCAGAGTGGGTAGTCAGCCAGAGCCGAAGGTCAAATACCAAGCTGGTAGTCAGACAAGCCACAACACTGGACGCTGGGAATAATACTAGAATGAGACAAGCCAAGGATCATACACAGAGCCCAAACAACACAACTGCGCTGGAACACCACGAAAGGGCGACTGGTGTAGTGTCCAGGCAGTTTAAATATTGATCCCCCCACCCGTAGGAGGTGGAGCACTAAATGGGTCTGTCCCTTTAAGAGCCGGAAAATGACGTCACTGTAGGAGATCCCAGTGACTCGCGCCCACTCTTCTGGCTATGAGGGGAATCCCTAGATGAGGCAGGAGCAGCAAGGGGCAGCAGAGAAGAGACCGGTCACCCAGACAAGCACCACGGCACACAGGCTCTCTCAACAAGACGGAACGTAGCATGACCGTAAGGCAGCAAGCAGAGAGGACCGGCCTTCCCCTCAGCAACGGAGTGGTAAGGTAAGGTAAGCCAGAGCACTTACATTGTGTTAACATGTTTCACTTATAAAATCAACAAAACAAATAATTTAGCCATGGGTGCACAAACTTTTGCATACAACTGTACATAATTTTTATGCCAGTGTATTAGCACAGAAAATGAGGTAATCTGGCAGATCAGTACATTCCTCCCAGAGATTCTTCATTATAAAGAGTAAAGCATAAGAGATTCATCTCATAAGATAAAATAACTGACTCTCCTATATTGGGTTATATTAGTATGGTGGCAAGCTTAGCATGCTATGGCTGTATTATGCAAACAAAACACACATTTTAATGCAAATATTTAGTGAATATATGTCGATAATATGAAGCAAGATACATAGCCAATGTCACATGAATATGGATGTGATTAATACCCATTGCATTTTCCTTTTAACTCTTTTGGTCAAAATGGGTCATGCTCCAGCTATTTAGCAACATTTTTCTCGTTGATTTGCTTGCCAAAGCTTGGAATTTGACTTGTAGATGCTAATGTGAAAGCATAAAAATGATACAAAAATAACTGCAGGTATAAGACACAGCGAAGGTCATTTATGAATCTTTCTCATGTAAGAGTCCATTAATAAATAATGATGCAAATGTTCGTTCGAGCAGACAATCTAGGTCAGGGGTGGGGAGGGATTTGGGACTCATCTCTGTTCAATTTTTTTTTCAGAAGACCATAGTTTTATTGCATCCTCAAACAAAATAAAATGTATTGTGTGTTATTTATTACCCTTGAACAAGAAGTAATATCTTTCCTGACAAGTGAGATAGAGTGATTCACAAGAGAGATCTCTCGAGTGAGCTTTTCATTCTAAAGCTGGACCATATAACTAGAGGCCACCCGTTACGATTAGAGAAAAAGAGATTTCAACTTCAGTAGAGAAAGGCTTTTTTGGCAGTAAGATCTGTTAAATTGTGGAATTCTTTGCCCAAGGATGTGGTAATGGCAGATACAATGGATACATTTAAGGGAAGATTAGACACATTTCTTTCACGAGGGAACATAAAGGGTTATAATGTGTATTAGTAGGTAAAACAGTTCCAGTAAATAGAATAATACTCATTTTTAAGGCAGGAAGGCTTATACAATTCTCATTTTTCTGGGTTATAAGGCAAAGATTGAACTTGATGGACTTGTTTATTTTTTAACCTAATTTACTATGTTACTATGTATTGTTTCAGTGTTGTATTTTGTGATAAAACGTATCATTCTTCCTCTACAAAGAAAGCCATAAGTTATTTATTGTATTCTACATAGTAGCATTTTTGTATGTGTACAGCCGGCCAGACTTTAGAGCCAAGGAAAAAGTTTGCCCATCTATTATCTAAATCAAGCCATAAAGATATGACAGGCTCACTGAGAATGAACATAAGCAGATATTGTTTGTTCTATGGTTTGACAACACTCAGATGCATCATGCTTTTCCTATTTTGTGCAATTACAAAAGAAAAAATTTCCATGTGCATACCAGACTAATTCTCCCCAAAAGGGCAGTCCAATTCAAACATGACATGCAAGCCCCCACTGCACAATATTTCAGCCTAACCCCCAGATGCACATTTTGCCCTATTTTGGATTTGGTTACAGCCGGTTTCTCTAGGTACTGAGAGCAAGTAGTCCAAGTCTGAATTAAAGGGATAGGAAAACTTAAGATGTAAAAAAATATATGTTGTACGGTTTATGTTCCCGAATAAAACAAGGGAACTCCCACTGCTGAGAGATATTTTATTAAAAAATTATAACAGCTCAAACTTGAAAGGCAAGGATATGGGTGGGGCTAGGCATGGAAACTGGTGGCGAGTAACTTTTCTGGCCTGGCTAGTAGCTTAGGACTTGAAATTTTAAGCCATATATATATATATATATATATATATATATATCTTCAAACTACACAGGCAGCTTAAACTGAGGGATGTTTTCATAATGCTCAGATTAAATACAAACCCTTGTTTAAGAACATAGTAACACAGTAACATACATAGTAACATAGTAACATAGTTGATTAGGCTGAAAAAAGACGTGTCCATCAAGTCCAGCCCATGCCAAAAACACCCCTGTTGACCAAGAGGAAGGCAAAAAAAAAACTCTCTGGAGCAATTTCTAATTTAGCCCCAAATGGGTAAAAAAATTCCTTACTGACTCCAAATAGCAGTCAGATATTTCCCTGGATCAACATCCTATCTGTTTTGAAGCCATCTGTCATAATTTTCAATAGTGTTAGATAGACATCCATTGCTTTTTTGAAAGCAGTTGCATTATCTGCAAGTTCTACATGCCGAGGCAAAGGATTCCATAGCTTAACCTCCCTTACTGTAAAGAATCCCTGCCTTTGTTTTATTCAAAAGCACCTTTCTTCTAATCTTAATGGATGACCTCTTGTTCTTAGCTCAGCTCTTTGCGTAAATAATTAATTGGTTCTATGTATTGACCTTGAATGTATTTGTAAATGGTAATCATTTCACCCCTTAGAGGTCTCTTCTCTAATGTAAACAAACCTAGTTTGGCTAGTCTCTCTTTATAACTGCTGTGAAGTCTATCATCTATCAGCACTCCTAAATCTTACTCTAATGAGGATTCCCCAAGTTGTTTCCCATTTAGAGGATACGTATCAAGTTTGTTTCTACAGCCCAAATGCATAACCTTACATTTATCTACATTAAATGTCATATGCCACTTTACTGCCCATTCACTCAGTTTATCTAAATCCTTCTGCAGAAAAAAAAACATCTCTGCATGTATTTCCTTACATAGCTTAGTGTCATCAGCAAAGATTGAGATGCTATTTTCAATTTCCACTTCTAGATCATTAATAAACAAATTAAAAAGCATTGGGCCCACAAATGAACCCTGTTGCACCCCACTTATAACCTTAGACCAATTTGAAAAGGTTCCATTTGCAACAACTCTCTGCCATATATCACTTAACCAGTTCTCAGTCCATGTACAGATAACACTGCCCAAACTGGAGCCTTTTAATTTATGCAATAGCCTGTTGTGAGGCACTGTATCAAAGGCTTTTGCAAAATCCAAGTATACTACATCTACAGCAATTCCCCTGTCCAAAGTACTAATTACTGTTTCATAAAATGCAAGTAAATTAGTCTGACATGATCTATTCATGAACCATGCTAATTTCTACTAATAATATTGTTTGTCTTCACACAGTTCTGAATAGTGTCAGTTAGTAACCCTTCTAGTATCTTACCCACTAGGGAAGTCAAGCTCACAGGTCTATAATTTCGTGGTTTGGATCTTGCTCCCTTTTGTTAGACGTGCTGCCCCTGCTGCCACCAGTTCTGTGCCTGATATCAAACATTCTGCCCCTGCTGCCACCAGTGGTCTGCCTACTACCAGTCATGCTCCTGCTGCCACCAGTTCTGCTCCTGCTGCCAGTGCTGCCCTGCTGCCACCAGTGCTGTGCCTGCTGCCAGTGGTGAACCTGCTGCCTGTTTCTTGTAATTCTCAGGAGGGGGGGAAGGAGAAGATGATGCTAAGTGTGACAGCAGGGGACCCTATGTCACATTTGTCATTCCCAAGCATTTCCGCCACTAGTACTACTACTAAGAAGGTTCAGAAGCTTGAACAGAATGTTAGGAGTGAAGGAGGGGGTGATCATCATATTACTAGTGATTGTGAGGAAGAAGACTCAGGGGCTGAAATTGATGTGGTTGTTGTTAGTGGTAGTAACAATGATATTGAAGCATCTGGTGGGACTAGCTTTAGGGGAGTGATAGGGGAAGCAATGCATAGAGTCCAGACTAGTGGTCAAGGGAGCCCGCAACATTTCCCTGAACCTGGGAGACCCCTTCCCTTCTCGGCATTGTCCAGGTGAAACATGATCCTGAAGAAGGCAAAATGTTGCCTGGCAGCAATAATACCCCCACTATCAACAGGAACAAAGAACAGCTGCCTGTTCCAGTCGCTAGTGCTGGCAGTCTGCCTTCTTCAGGTCACCAAGAAATGGCAAGTGTGACATTAGGGGACCCTTTGTCACATTCCTCCTCACCTCGCCAACCATTGAGATGTCTGTAATAGTACAGCAGCAGCACAGTGGGACTGGTAGTGGTGGTGATGATGATGGAGGAGAAGCTGGGATGGAAGAGACATTTTTGGCCTTTTTAGCCCAAATTGAGAAGGAATGGGAGGCAGGGATGAGGATGGGCATCATCATCACCACCAGTAGTGAGCTCTTGGAATTTACAGAGTTTGCAACTGCTCTAATTTCCTGCTGCTGCTTAATTGCAAGGTCAGCAGGATGCTGAGGAGCAGGCTAGTGTGCCACAGACCACACAGTGGGAATGGGGTCAACAAGTGATGTAGGACTAGGACAGTTTCTGCTTGCCAGTAGCAGCAATACTAAAGATCTTAGTTGCAGTGCTGAGTCTGAGGCAGTAGCTTTGATAGTTTATTTCATGTAAGACCATATATTTTTACATGAAACAACCCTTGATACTGCATTTGCATAACCCATTTTACCAGTTGTATTAAGTATGCTAAATTTGGATCATTTTGATGGATTTACAATGTTCTATGCTGTGTTGGAGTCCACCTAGTGTATGTTCTGTGTAACTGTAAAAATGCCCTCTAGGTGATTTGGGAGTGCATTATATCAATTACCTACTACAGTAATGTTACAATTGATGAAGGTTCCCTATGGTATTCCCTCAGATCGCTGAACATATTCCACTATGACATCTATTAAAATAATGTTTTGGATGGTCAAGAGAAATAATTTGCACCACATGGTCAAGAGTAATTACTTTCTAACTCAGTTTATAAATTACATTTTCATTTGTTCTATGCACTACCTGATTTTTAGTTCTTTATAAATAGCACTGGAGTTAGTGCAGCACTGTGCCCCGAGGAAGGTCCACCATAGGTCTGAAAATGTCTGATGAAAAAATAAAAGCATCTTTCTTCAATTCTCCATATGTCTAATGAGTGCTATCTCTTCATTGTACACCCAGACTGAGTACATATATATATATATATATATATATATATATATGTCTATGTCTGTGTGTATTTTATTTATTTATTTAGAAAATGTTTTACCAGGAAGAATACGTTAAGATTTCTATCGTTTTCAAGTATGTCATGGAGTGTTTACAGCAAGAGTTCCGTATCTGCACAAATATGGAGACACAATACATATATATACACATATACACACATATACTAAAAATGTTATATACAGTTGCATATTGTTTTTAGATATGAAAAAGCAGTTATTTTTAAGGATTTTAGACTGGGAGAAGATCTGATTTTTTCAGGTAATGAAATGTGGGATACTCAGTGAGTTGTTAGCAGTGGAGCAGACGTTATACTTAGTATGGAGAGCTGGAGTGAGCATACTGCTCAGGTAGCCTGGTAGTTTTCTAGAGAAGTGGTTATAAACCAGGCAAGAGAGGTGAAGGGCACGTCTAGATTTGAGTGTTAGCCAATTTAGTTCTTCATACATATCACAATGATGGGTTGTGTAATTACGTTGTAAGATAAAGCGGCATAATGAGTTATACAGAGTGTCAGTTTTAGCAAGATGGATTTGTGGCGTGGGAGCATATACTACGTACATATAGTCTATGATTGGCATTATCATCTGTTGCACAATACATCTTCTTACCAGGGGATTTAAACAGGATTTGTTTCTAAACAGAGCACCTATTTTGGTATAAAGTTTGGATGTTAGTTTATCAATATGAAGACCAAAAGTGAGTCTGGGTTCAAGTCACATACCTAAATATTTGTAGGAGTCCACTGTGGCCAATTTATGATTAAACTCTGTTACAATGGATATATTGGTTTTGCAGTGATTACACAGTTTATGCTTTGTACCAAATAACATTGTGACCATTTTGTCAGTGTTTTGGAATAGTTTGTTTTTTGCTATCCATCTTTCAACTTCAGATAAATCATGCTGTAATATGCCCTCCAGTTGTGATACGTTTGGATTTTTTGCATATGTTATAGTGTCATCTGTATACATGTGTACAGAAGATTCTTCACAAACCATGGCCAGATCATTTATAAACAGAGAAAGTAGAAGAGGGCCAAGGATGGTGCATTGGGGAACCCCACCTGTAACTTTGAGCGGAAGGGAGGTATTGTCAGCAATAGACACATATTGCATTCTGTCTGATAAATAGGATCAGAAACAATTTAGAGAATGATTACCCAATCCTGAACTTTGAAGTTTGCTTATCAGAATACTATGGTCTACTATCAAAGGCCTTTGCAAAGTCTAGGAAAATAGCTCCAGTGATGTCACCATTTTCCATACCAGTCTGGATATCATTGGTTACTTTTAGCAGCAGTCACAGCCCATCCCAAAATCAATACAGGCCACACTGGAAGATTTTGGTGGGTTTCATTCCAAGGAGATGTGCAGACAGCAGTCCAGGAAAATTACACGCCTCATTGCACAGCTCATAGCTTTTGGGGGTGCTACTTTTAATTTGTTGGACAGGGAGCCCTTCCAGCAACTTATGGCACCCCGATATAAAATTCCATCCCGCACCACATTTAGTAGAACCATAGTGCCCTCACTGTACTGGTCATGCATTGAGCATTTGAAGAACCTGCTAGGAAAGGCTGGTGGCCAGTCAATGCACTTTACCACTGATTTGTTGAGTGCTCTGAGTGGCCAGCATGGCTTCCTGTCATTGATGGTGCATTGCTGGCAGCCCAATGTGTTGCAAGACACATCATTACCGACAAGAAGTTCAGTACAGTAGCTAAGCAGGCAGGGCACTGCTCTTTCCTCCTCCATGCTGAGGTAATGGATCAGCAGCAAACCACAGATAACATTCGCAAAGCACTGCAGAACATGTTTGCGCTAGGGGAGCAGGCAGGCACACAGGCACAAATGTGGTTTGTGGTTTCAGACGGTGCAGCTAGCATGATAAAGGCTCTCCGGGATGGCAGATTTGTGAGTGTGCACTGCTCAGTGCATGTCCTGCATATGGTAGTGAAGGTTGCTCTCGGGGATGGCAGTAACACTGGAAGGTTGCCAGCACTTCTGGAGTAGTGCTTACAAGTTGCTGGCCACTTCCATTGGAGCGTCAAAGATAGCCAGCTCCTCAGAGAGGAACAGAAAAAGGCAGACCTCCCAGAGCATCACCTAAAACAAGATGTTGGGACCAGGTGGAACTCCACCTTAGATATGCTAGAGTGTATCCTGGAGCAGAAAAAGGCAATTCACGCAATGTCATGTACCATTTCATTGGTAGTAACAGAGCACTGGGAAGGGGTGACTGGGCCCTGATGGAACAGGTAATGACAGTCCTCACACCTTTCCGTGCTTTGATGGAAATTTTAAGCAATGAGAATGCTAGCCTGGCAGAAGTCATTCTCCTCTTCACACACCTCTCCTTAAAATTGGACAATTTCCTTTCCCATAGGGAATGCTTGCCTGGTGCTGAGGGTAATATACTTCCCGATGTTTCTTCCTTTCTAATGAGGCTGAAGAAGGAACCGACTCGGTGCATGGAAGAGCACATGGATGATTGTCCCGAGTTAATGCTTGCCACAATTTGCGATCCTCGAATCAAAGCCAAGATAACACTTAGTTTCAATTAACTCACTGCCTGGAGGGAACAATTGATAGCGAGGGTGCATGAGAGGCAAAGAAAAAACAGGATGCAGTCACAGGAGGTGGGAGAAGATTCTGCAGATGAGCTGGAGGATTGTGGTGGTCTTCTGGGACCTATCAGTAGCAGCGCCAGTAGCACTTCATCTTGTGCCGGTGGAGCAGCTGCTGCTTTTTATGCTGAGGCAATGGGCAGATTATGCTTCGGACAAAACAAACAGCTCCCCATCAATAGAAAAAGTGCTGATTTTGAGGTTAAGGCTTACCTTGCAGAACCTTCTTTGCCCCAAGTACAGATCCCTTGAGTTTCTGGGATAACAAGAGGGCTGTGTAGCCTACTTTATCCCTGGTAGCCCAGGAGTTGCTTTCTTGCCCCCCAACCACTGTCCAGAGTAAGCGGGTATTTTCCATAACCGGAAATATATTTAGCCCCCAGCGCTCTCAATGGCCCCCTAGCTAATGGAGCAAATTACCTTTTTAAAAGTCAACCTGCCAAAGCTGGGTTACCCTGCTCTCAGGTTCGATGCAGATTAGAAGAAAAAAGTACCATAGTGCCAAAATATGCTGAGCGCTCCAGCTTACCCAGCTCTAGAACCGTGGTAGGTTGGGCAGAGGACATCCCCCTGACTTGGTGGGATGCAGGGGGGGAATTTAAAGTCTACATTGTTGTCCCACTATACAGGTTGTTCAGTCTGGCTCTATTGTTTTTCCTCACTTGTAAAAAAGTCTGCAGTATCTATCTACTGAGTACTGGCTGCTCCAGTGTTCTGCAGTTTGCTGCTGGCTACATCTCCAGTGTTGCTGTAATCCTAGGTCTGCCTTGCAGCAGTCATCCTCAATTTTGTAGTCTCTTCTAAAAAAGTCTGTGGTATCTATCTACTGAGTCCTGCCTGCACCAGTGTTCTGCAGTTTGCTGCTGGCTACATCTACAGTGTTCCAGTCATCCTGAGTCTGCCCTGCACCAGTCATCCTCAGTCTTCCTTCTTCCTTCAAATTTAGCTACATCCATACTTCATCTACTTCATCCATAGTACCATAAAGCTAAATGCCCACCTTACCCTGTTCCACCATCTTCATTTAGACCCTGGAAATGGTTCAATTTATTTAATATTAATTTTTTAATATTTTTTTAAAGGTATTTTAAATTCGACCAATAATTCGGACTGTCGTTGAATTTCGTCGAACAGGTTGGATTCGAAATGCGGAGTCGACGAATAAAAAAATAAAAAATCATCCAAAATTGAATTTTACTGAAAATGTTTGTCGTGCACAAGTCTAGTTGTCATAGGATAGGCAGTGACTGAGGCACTGAGCTTTAATAACTTTGATGGTAGTTGGTCAGGGCCAGATTGCAATTTCATTTTTGGGTTAAGGAGGTGGTCATATATTTCACTCTCATTTACCGGCATGAAATTAAATTCATTAGCATCACTGGAGCAGGTAGTAGGTGGCATAAGCTGATCTGTGCATGTCTCTACTTCAGAATTACTTTTGCTTTGTGTAATCAGAGTGGTGGCACATCCAACAAAGTAGTTGTTAAATCCATTAGCTATTGCTAAGGGCCACTGTATCATTTCTATGCCTATGGTTATAGTTTATGGGTAAGAGTGGTTTGGAGGGTTTTAGAGGTTTTTAATAACCTTCCGGAAGTTGGCTGGTTTTGAAATGTTATTGTTCAAGTTGTCAGAAAAATATTGAACTTTTGCTAGTTTTGTTTTCTTTGTGCAAGTGTTCCGTAATTGCCTGTATGCAGTGTGATCATTAGCAGAACCAGTTTGTTTAAATGTTGTCCATGATGCATCTCTGAAACTGTATAATTCATACAGGTCAGCATAGACCCAGGGTAGATGGGCCCCCCTTATCCTAATCTTCCTTAGAGGGGCATGGGAATTACAGACCTGTAAGAATTCTGAGTCAAAAAAGCCAATAGCTGAGTCCACATTAAGTATAAGGTATATTGTATACCATGGGCAATTTCTTAAGTCATTTAGGAAAGACTGGAGATTACATTTTTTAAACGATCTAGTAATTATGACTTTTGGACATGATTTGATTGTTTTTATTTTGTGAACACAGTAGACACATTTACTAGTATACCTGAATCTTGGATTCTACATAGGCAGGATGAAAGGTTGGATGTTTTAACATTAATGCGAGTAGGGGAGAAGATTAGCTGTGATAAGTTTGATGTCTTAAACAATGAACATAAATTTTCATTCCTATATAGGCTTTTATTTAGCCTGTCTGCTTGCAACTGATAATTCCTCATGTGGCCTGCAGGGGTGGTAATATGTTACTTATAAAGGCTGATTGAGTTTCAGTTCTTTTGCATAGGTATCCACTCAATGCAGGGATGTCTGTCATTTGTTTTTAGTTGCATACATGGGGACCTCCAAGCATTCAAAAACAAACTATATAAAAGGGTCCCCCTCCTACAAGTTCATTATAACATCTCATTAGGGGCTATCTTTCATTTTCATTTTTGATTTTCAATTTAGATAAGAATTTCAGGTGTTTAAAGTAGGTACTTTCCATACTTGAGGTGCCTTGACAGGGTTGGCAAGCTTATACCTCTTTTTCACCTCTTATTTCCTCTTTATCAACAGTGTTATTATATTATACATGCCTAACACAGGGTACACTATTCACAATTAGACTGGAGGAGCACAGGTTTGTTGTCTGTTTTATATATATATATATATAAATATAATATATATAAATCAGTTATATCACAAAATTATGATATCAGACGCATACACTCTTAGGTATTCATTTGACATAAAACAAAATGTATTAGTGTCAATGTTTCGACCCGACAGCGGGTCTTTCTCAAGACAGTAATGACATACAGCCAATGTCATTAAGACCTATATTCAGTGTAAAGAAGAACAAGGAGTCCTTGATGGTATGGTCTCCACAGAACACTGATTTCAACATCATAGAGTCTGTCTGGGATTACATGAAGAGAGAGATGCAACTGAGGCTGCCTAGATCCACAGAAGAACTGTGGTTAGTTATCCAAGATGTTTGGAACAACCTACTACCCGAGTTCCTTGAAAAACTGCGTACAAGTTTATCTAGAATAATTGATGCTGTCTTGAAGGCAGAGGGTGGTCACACCAGATATTGATTTCATTTAAATTTTTCTTGTGTTCACTCACTATGTATTGTGTTAATTGATAAAAGTAACCGATTATCATATCTATTTTTGAAAGCATTCTTACTTTACACAATATTTTATCACACCCGCCTAAAACCTTTACACATTACTTTATATATTTTTTTCTTTTTCTTTTTTTTTTTTTATAAAATCATCAATGATAGCCATTTTGTGGAAATTGTTGTTTTAAATGTCTTCATGTATTTTTGTGCATATATCTCTTTAGAAGGCTGATGTTATCCCCATTCTCATATGTAGCATCATTAAAAGTATAATTGTAATGCAAATAAAAAAATAGGTCTAATATTTTGGGCAGCATTTTTATATGTCATTGCATTGCTTTGATACTTTTTAAGTTGCCTTTTATTTTCCTTGCTTTTATTTTTCTGATTTAAATATTATTTTTAACCATTGACCCAGTTTAGATGTTTCTTCTGGATCATGGGCACATAACCAATGAAATCTGGAGGTAATGAAGACAGGCATATGGTACAATTTGGACATGCTTTCCATTCGGGAGTACTGATTCATAAAACAGTTGCAGCACTTGGATTTGAAACAGTACACCTCCTACTGAAGACACCCACTTACTGGAATCTCTTCACTATTTTCTTTCTCATTCTGAATAAAAGGGGGTTACTTTCACAGAATTGCAGGCCTGATGCTACGCGGAGTGTTTATTATCTGGTATTCTACTATGTAGAACAGGAATAGAACATAAATGGGAACGGATCCATCCATCTGTAGCTATAAATTATAAACAGTATGAGTCAATGTGTTTTACTTCCACAAATTTCTCTGCTCTGTTTCTGATGTATTAAAGCTGTATTTTGCTTGAATATCGAAAATTTCAAGCTGGGCATTCTTCTGACATTCAATGGGTTAAATTAATTAAATACACACAATTTGCTTTATTTTAAATTCTACCATGTATTAAGTCATTACATTTATTTTTCAGTGTCCTGTGGTTAATGGAAAATAGAAAATATAAACTTGTGAATGGTTTATCAATGTAGACTTCTCTGCAATCAAGATCTATTCATGAACTGGACTCTAATCAAAGGACATGTAATGCCCATCTGAAAATAAATGAAATATGACCAAAAAACACATGCATACAACTCTAGATCAAGAATGGACAAATTGAGCTCTCCAGGCCTAAGCTTGCCCATCAATGCTCTAGATTGTAAGCTTTTGTGAACAGGGCCTACACTACCATTAGTTTCTATCAGGTTCTGTATGGCATTGTATGTTCCTCTCTCTCCATTTTGTATAGCGCTATAGAATATGTTGGCTCTAAATAAGTAAAGAATAATAAAACCAAAAATAATATATCTAAGAGAATGTGCTTGGTCTACCTCAAAACTAAAATTTAGCAATTAAGTTCATAGAACTATTTCTATTTATAGTGAGAATGAAAAACAGATTTTCTCATTCACTCATTTATGAACAAACCTTAAACCAGGAGCAAGTGTCTGGTGCAAAGGCATCACACTGGAATTGCTCTGGCCATACCCACAACTCAAGACAACGGTCATGGCATGCTAGGCCATAGTTTCTTAAACTTGTCCAAGGCCCCACAACAGTGTAGGTTTTCAGGATCACTTAAAAAAAAGGAGGAAAGAAACACTGCTGAACTAGCACTTTGCTTGTGTGAGTGCATTATGTTGGACTGCAACATTTATAAAAACATAACCTTTTTGTGATTGCCAATAAAAAATCACCACATGTCCGCTTGCCAATTAATACAAAAATAGTTTAAAAAAAAAGAAGAAAAAAAATATACAGAAGTCAGTAACGATCTCAGAAAATATGTGATTGCTTCACGTGAATATAGTTGAATCAATCAGCGGCTCATTTATTCTAAAGGGAGGAGAAATTGAAAACTTGCACTTTTGGAGGTGCATCAGGATAGGTTTGAACACCTATTCTCTGGCTGGTTGCCTATACTACTTAATGGGAAATCCAGACTTAACTGTAATGGATATTAGATGTGACACTTTGTAGTGAAAGAAATGTAAATTTTCCATTTTGAATATCTCTGCATGTCCAATAGCCCATTCAAATGATTTGAATTGTTTATTACCTTTTCCGTACATGGCACTTTAATACATCGCATACCTCTTTGTCAACTAAAGACATAAATAAACCCCTTGAGGACCTTAGGGGTGTACAACCATTGGGAAGCAAAAGCTTTGAAAACCCTCTGGTCCTAAAGGGGTTAAGTACTGGAAGATGTGGTGCCCATGCAGTATGTCCTATATAGAACTCAGGATTGATTTTAACCATATTGTAGTGGTGCATTACTGTCTTCAAACAAACAGTGATTTTGTGCCAAACAGTAATACATAGCCAACACATGGGAAATAAAACAATGGGCACACAAATCCTGGAAATGATCTAGATAATACATATTGGACCCTTTTGTTCTAATTATGTTAACAACAATAACAATTCCAAGAAAAATTATACCAAAAGGAATTTATTACACTTTTTATAAGAAAAAATGCTTGTCTGTAGGAAAAATCAGATACAGCTGATTCACCTCTATTTTATGTAACTTGATGAAGCTTTTTTAGTTGTTTATACAGGATATTCTGACGGGAAGAAGGGCAAACATTCTTATGTGACTAACCCAGTGTTTAACATTTATAAAAAAAAATAACACTTGAGTAATGGAATCTGCAATTATGGATAAATCTGCTTAACAGAAAGACATGGTCTGATGCAGGGAGGAGAATGTTCTAATCGCCTAGTGCAGTTCACCTAATGTACTTACATGTATACTCACAAACCAAGTGTTAACCCTTTGACTGCCAGAGAGGTATCCAACGCATTGAGCTGCCAGATGCTGCCAGACTCCATCTCCCATCATTCTATGCTAATCGTTGGCTGGCTAGGAATGATGGGAGATTTAATCTGGCAGCATCTGGATAGCCTCATGTGGCTCACCACTTCTTTAGTACATTCCAATGCACACAACACCACCAGTAAACAAGTCTACTGTGTACAAGCCCTAACACCAACTTTATAGCAGGTGTAAGTAAAATTCTGAGTTTATGCTGATTTCTTCTACACCCTGTTAGTAAAGGCATAACTCCCAACATTTCAAATGGCCAAAGAGGGACACTTTCGGTTTAGGGGGTGTGGCTGGTGGACAGGGAATTGCTGAGAATTTTTAGGTGATTTCATGACCTATTGACTCCTCTTGTGTCACTGAATAAATGATTTAGAATAAGACCAAAGTATTTTATTTACACAGAGTAAATTATAGACACATAGACCGACATTCATACAAACATTAAAGGGATAGTAATACTTCGTTTTATCTTTATTTTATTTTGTAGGCATTAAAAAAACATGAAGAATGATATAAGTCTTATCTCTCAAACCTTTATGGTTTAAGAGATATTCACAAGCAAAGTTTCCCCTCCCGTCCCTTTTTCCTAGTGTAAGCCATCTCTTCTCAGATGTGGAATGCAGTCCATAGACCAGACAGATAACAGCAGGGGAAAATCTTCTTTGTATGAAAACAATGAAAGCCCTTCCACCCTTGACAAGTTTTTCAGCTTTTTCCCTTATCTTAATTGAAGATTGTCCCTCGACGAAGTATTACTATCCCTTTAATGTGAGATTATTGCTGTGGAGCAATGTGATACACACCACACAGTCTGATCTCCTAACAAGAGGGACACCAGGGTGGAAAAGAGGTATTTGGGTCTCAAAGAGGGACATTTGGGAGGTATGGTAAAGGGAGGTATATGGGGCACAGAGGGACAGCATGATTCAGAACACCTTTATACTATCACAGTATTCATCCCTTGGTGCAATGTGGGCATTTTTTCACATAAAAACTATAGAGAGAACTTGGACAATATGCAGATGTAGCACTAAAAACATTCCCTTGCAATTATTTTTGTGCAAATGTCTCTTCATGCATACCTCTCAGAGAGATTGATGCACTGAGAAGTGGAGTCATTCTGGATCTGCCCAAGGGCCTTTTACACTTTTGTGTGCTAGAGAGATCTCCAGTTCATTGCTTTGTGTATGTTGGAAATCGTGCTAGCAGTTAATTATTTAAAAGCCCCATTTATGTCAACTGGAATTTGTATTTCCCCTAAGGAGAAGTTGTCTTGGCCTGGTTGCCCCAGTTATTCTTAGTACACCAGTCTTAGCTATGTTCAGGCATTAGATAAGGGGTTGGCAATTACTTTGGCCTTTGGGTCACATATTGGAGGGCTATGGTTGTACTACACTTCCAAAAAGAACAAATAACATTTTAGTCTGTGCATGTATTTGTATTCCTATAGCTAGCTATATATAATCCATGGCTAATACCCTTCCAAATTTAGTAAAGTGGTTTGTTAGATAGGAGTGATGGTTATCTATTGCTGTCCTTGTGCTTCAGATCACACTCTACAGTAACACCATCCTACACTATCATTTATGTGTACTCATCCAATATTCATTAGATTACCTTGTCAAGACTCAGGGTACTATTTCATCTGGCCAGAAAATTGACCAGTACATGGCACAAATAAACTATGGCAGAAAACCAACTGATTGATTGACACATATAAATGGCAGGAAAACTTTCTGCTAAGTTTTTTCTAAACCTACCAATTCTGCATCTATTTCACATACATAAATGTCAACAGAGAGGGTATTTTAACTACAGGTGGACAAAACATTTTGCAAAAGGAAGACCTAGGTATAAAATGTCTTATTTCCCCTCCTATCGGAAGGCAATTTCCACCAAGAGTTTTTCACAGCATGTGAGGTGAGAAAATGTGTGTGTGTCTACATATGTGTTTGAATATGTGTGCATGACAATGTATTTGTGTGTGAGGTGAAGCGTACATGGAGGAAGACTAAGTCCATTGAAATCAATGGGTTAAACCTTCATTAAGATTTTTAACTGCCTTTTTCTTCCTGCAAAAACTTCTGTGGAAATTCCATGGAATTCCATGGAAATTCCTATGCAAAGAAAATTTTACTTTTCAGCCATCCCTAGTATTAACAGATGTTAAATATGCAAAAGTTATCTGAATGCATTTCCCTAGAATCTATCGTGTTCAAACTCTCACTTATCAGGTTTTAGATGAAATGCTTTATTACAATTCATACACTAAATTACATCTTCTCTGCTGATATACAGTGTTTAGATTTGTGATTTTCTTTCTGCAGGCAATTACCCCTCATAAGTTACCAATGCAATATACACTAGTGCAACACACTGTTCCATGCTAATTCTCATATATGAAAATGGTTCTACCATAATCATTTGGCTCAGTGAATAGTATCTAAGGATCTGAATAGGCTTCAGTTCAAAAGAAGAGTAAACCAGGGAGGGTTACCCAGTACTCCCTGTTACACTTTTTAGCAAATATCATATCCCAGAGAGAGAGAGCTTTAGCACACATGCCAAACACTCGCCTGATAATGAAAAACACTTGCTTTGAACATATGTCTATATCAGGTGTAGGCAATCTGCAGCCTTTCAGCTATTCTCTGACTACAACACCCATTCATCAACTTGCCTTTGAAGTTGAAGATTGCTCAGTCCTAATAAATGCTCAAGAACATTCATTTTTGACGGAGAATCACACAAAACAAATTCTACATATAATGTGTTTTTGAAAACCCCCTTTACAGAAATCTTTATTTTGCACTTACGAAAGGAAGAACAGGTAAACACAAAGAACTAATGAAGTACAACTAAAAGCATCTTACTCAGTAAAAATGGAGACTTTGTTGGCAGCAATTTACAGTTGGTAGCAGCGACATGGCATAGTAACAAGAACAACTCCCACTACATTTTGTTATTTTTTGGTAAGTAAGCCATTGGCCACTGTTATAATGCAATATCAGTAATGTACTTAATGAAGATCTGATTGCAAGTAGTCGGGCATGGAGTTAAGCAAGGCTGCACTAGTGGATTTATGCATTACCGCACACAATTATACAGATGTCCAAAGAACTGAAATAAATGTGGTGTACATGCACAAGACAAGGGAAATAAATTCCCCAAATTCCTATTAAATTCTTTACTTTGCACTACACTGCCTGGAAGCTTTGTTTTTCCCAAGGCTCAGGGAATAATGCTGAGTACAGAAACTGGTGAGGGTGTTTCTCAAGCTGTTTAACCATCTATGCATACTCTGAGGATTATTAGCCTGGCTTTCCCATTGCACAAGTCTTAATTTACCTGCAAGAACATGATACAAGTTGGCTATCATTTAGCTCCAGTTAGTGTGGGGATTCACAAGCTAAGTGTCACCATCCAGTAGAAGTACTCGTGTCTTTTTCATATTCATAGACATCGTATGGCTAATAATTTATTCATAAAAAAGTCTACAATTCTAAACCTGCCTGCATAAGATTATGTTATCCAGTTTTGCCTATGTCCACAAGGCTTTAATTGTTCTTAACTTTTTCAATACTTAATCCTCATTGTTTATTCCACTGTCTCCATCCACTCAGCATAGTAAATCTGCATTTTTAGCAGAAAGAAATCACCTCAAATGCCCATTTTGTCATGGAATCATATTTATATATTCCCCTAATGCATCTTAAATCACAAAGGGAGCTTTTTTTCAGAGATGTAAGGACTTGCAGGCTAATAATCTTATGTGTGAAGTTTAGCTTTTTTTCACATGGCAATAGTATTGTAGAAACCACCACTACAGTTCTGTCACCAATATTATGATGCCACTTTTCTCCTGCATTCCTGTGCCAGTCCTAATGCAAAGAGGGGTGTGTCTGATGGTTAACCCATGGGAGCACAAACCAAAAATTATTGGCTGGAGGCCACTGTAGGTTGCATTGAGCAATGCAACCTAGAACATCACTCATGTGGCAGATCTACCAAAGGCCTAATAGTCTTCAGTGATGATTTACCCTATGCATCTATACTGCATTGCTTCATAAATACAGTAAAGATGCAGCTTGATGGCCACGGTGCTTAAACGTGAGGCAATTGTTACCAGTGTGAAAGTTACCATAGTCCATCAGCTTATTTCTAACCATGAGTGACATAACACATTCAGCATTGCTGTGTTGGTGCCACCTCTTGTGAAAGGAGCCTTAAAGGGATAGTAATGTTTCATAATAAAAGCAACTCTAATTAATCATCATAGTATTTGGACTTTGGAGAGTGTAATTTCAATTCTGTCAGAGTGGTAGTTCAAGAGTAATTCAATGACAAAATATCCCCTGCCCGCCCCTTTTACTGATGTAACACTGCTCAGCCAGAGCAGAAGGGAGGTGCCCAGGTAGATTGCAGAGAGGGACAATCTTCAGTTAAGATAAGGGAAAAACCTGAAAAACTTGTCAAGGGGGGCAGGGCTTTCATTGTTCTCATAGGAAGAAGATTGTCCCCTGCTATTATCTGTCTGGTCTATGGACTGTATTCCACATCTGAGAAGAGATGGCTTACACTAGGTAAAAGGGGCAGGAGGAGAAACTTTGCTTGTGAATATCTCTCAAACCATAAAGGTTTGAGAGATAAGACTTATATCGTTCTTCATGTTTTTTTAATGCCTACAAAATAAAATAAAGATAAAACAAAGTATTACTATCCCTTTAAACACTAGAATGCAAAGCCTTTACTGGATATAGACTTGTCCACTGGTCCCTGCATGGCCAAATCCATATCACATACATTTGGTAAAACACCCCTGTACGCTGTTTTAGTTAATTAAATTTTAATCCAGACCTCCTTTGGGAGAGCATCAGAGCCCTACTGACCCCTCCCCCCAGTATTGGTCACTTACACTGTCTTTTAAATAGCCTGACATCCCCTGAATCTCTGGATTGAGTGAGAGGACAGGAAAGACTAATTCACATCTGCTGTATGTTCTTTGGTCCTCCCACACAATGCAAAATGTCTGGAAATACCAGGTTGAGGGTAGAAGAGGGAAGGAAAAGGGAGTGAATACTTCCCTGTTGGCAGTATTAATTAAAATTATGATTGTGGAAGCAATAAATATTTGGATTATTTTTTGTAACTCTCCTTTCACCCTCCCCAGTGACACAGACAGAGAAAACACAAAAACCAATACTCCTAAAAATGACCTGCAAGTCCACTTCTAGCTTTAAAATGAAGCTTATCTCTCTTACACACAGAATAAGAAGATGGTGGAAACTGGTACCTTTTTTATATTATTGTGGCAGGAATACAAGAGAACTCTCCACGTGGGGAAGAAATTCATTCTTATTTATTTCAACGCAGTGATAAAGGTGGAATAAAGTTGGAAACTGGCACTTTTCATGACAAAAGTATCATTTTTCACCTGTTTTGCTTTCGAGGCAAAACATTTAGCCCATTCCTATTTATTATCACTCACAAAATAGCAATACATGCATGATAGTGCACTTATCTGGTGTGTACAATACAATAGGATACAAATATCTATGGGGTTTTTACAGTTGAGTTGGGGGGATTGAATCAACGTTAGAGGAGTAGTACGAAGGGTTTAGAGATAGGAAAACAAGAGAAAAAGAGAGAGGGGAAAAAGGGGAGAACAGGAAAGAGGAAATAGAAGGAGAAATAATAGAAAACTCTAGGTCATTCAAAAATCCTATATAATAATTCGCTAAGTCGTGTGTAATGCCGCAAAATGCGCAGTAGACACTGGTGCGCGTGCTGCAGTCATGCGCAGTAGAGACTGCCCATGCCACGGCTGATACAGAGCTGGGCGCTCCGAAGGAGCGTCCAGCTCTGTATCAGCCGTGGCGTGGGCAGTCTCTACTGCGCCTGACTGCCCCGTGACCGGGTGGCTGTGACACTGTGGCCCATGTAACGGGCTGTCCAACTAGTGAGTATATAATTCGAAGAAGTATAGTATAGCTCTGCACATACGCATCAGTAAAAACACAAAACATAGTATACATTTTCTAGTCCACTTCAAAGAGCTGTATCAGAGCTTAGAGTATAATTTGTGACCCCCATTTATAAAAATATTCTGCTAGTGGAATTTGACCCTTTGGATTCCACAGAGGCATCCAATGCATTATGATGGAGTACGGTGGATGCATCTCTGGCAGTCAAGGGGTTAGATGTTAAAATTGTGTGCATGAGTTCTTAATATACCTGAAGAAGAGACTTATTTGTCTTGAAAGCTTGAACCCAAAGCCACTCAGCCCCAATAAAGGTATACTTTTTACTCTACTAATTTCTTAGTTTATAACATATTAGCAACATAATACATATTGGTTCTAAGGTATATTCAAATAAGAGACAAGAAACATATTGTCATTCACCCAGGAAAGGGAACTTGTAGAAAGTATACTCCAACAACAGATGTTTTAGTGCAAATATATATTTCTGTCATATGTTAGCATTTACACTATAATGATTACCTAGGAGACCCCAACATCAGAGTAAATGTCTCCTATCAAGAAAGAGAAAATGGATTCTTCTAAAAGTGCCAGCAGAACTTAAATTGGCTTAAGCAGAAATCTAAATATGAAAATAGGGAGAGAGTTGATGTCCATGACCATGTCCATGCCCTTAAAATAAGTTAAAATATAATTACATGTAAACAAATTCAGTCAATTCCTTTCTTTGCTATGAGCCATAAATGTTGGCTCTCAGTGTCTCTTTTCCAACCAGATGTTAATATGTGGAAATCAAAACTTGAATAAATTGTAAGATATGCAATTTACTGTAAGTTAGGCACTTGCTGTATCTAAAAGAGAGGACTTAGCTAGTAGGCTTGTATTTCAGTCTCTAGAAGTGAGAGTCTCATTGCAAGGTATATATATATATATATATATATATATATATATATATATATATATATATATATATGTAAATACTTTTTTAGAATTGTAATAGGGGACAAATCTCAGCCTGATGATACTGCTGTTTCATCTTGTGTCCAAATCACTTTCTGAGAAATCAAGACTTCCTCTGCAATTAACTCATATTCTGGTACCCTATCAGGGGGTAACTTAGAATAAAGAGGGGAGTTTTGAACCCTCCTATTTAGGACACGGGGTTCTGAAAACTGTAATATCAGAGGTTCCTCCATTTTTGGAAAAGCATTGTAAGGTAGAGTAGGTAACTCTGCCAATATTTATTTAGCTTGTTGTGATGTATTAAGAATTTCATTAAATGTATATTCCATTCTTGGAGCAAGGTTTTCATTTATAATCAGAACCCCTGTTATAGCTGCCATTTTGCTCTCTATATAAGATATATCCTCGATCATTATATGGATCGGGAAGGGTAGGGGTTTGTAACAGGCCCATGGAGGCAGATAAGCCTGTGTCAACTTCGGTCATATCTTGGGCTTCTGAGAGAGAAACTGTCACAAAACTAACTTCTGCATGTGTCCTAGAGAGGGGCTAGATGTTGTGCCAGAACTGTATGGTAGCTGACTGTGAGCAGGATGGCAGGGGATTGTTGTTACACATAGGGAAGTGTTACAGCTTAGCATACAAACAGCATTGCTCCAAACCAGAAGCCCAACATTCATTCTAATTTTTAACCCCATGAACGTCTGAGAGGTATCCAACACTTTACTTTGCAAAGTGCTGATGAACTCTCCAGCATTCAAAGGGGATAAATGCTTCTTGCAAATCAATTATAATTTGTAATGTCTTCTCTATGGTGCATTTGGTTTATTGTGGAATTATTTCTGATTGTTTCATTTTGTGAAAAACAGTTCCATTCCTGTTGTAGCATAAAATCTCATTGTACATTCCCCTAACTACGTACACCGCTAACAGAAAAGCACATCTAATGATATCAGCTTAATTTCTATGTTGGGCCTTATGTGTATAACCAAGTAATACAATTCTGGGGCAACCCAACTGCACTATACAGGAAAGGTAAAAATTCCCATATAAAGGGATAGTATTGTATAGAATATCGAGCCTCTCAGATAGTTTTTTATACTATACTAGCTTTTTATGGCTAAAACAACTTTTTAAGAAGTGTTAGGAAACACTTAATTCCCATCTACAGTCCCATGCTCCATTTCCCACCATGCCTTCTCTCTCTCCTATGTGCCAGTATCCCCTATGCCCTCTCCCATAAATCACTGCCTCCTTCTCCCATGTAGCCCTGGACCCTCCTCCACTTGGCTCCGGGACTGGCACGTGTGGATGAGGAGAAGGTGGGAGGGGGTCAAGGAGAGCTGGGACAGCAAGATGGAAGATGGGAGAGGACACAAGGAGTGGAGAAAGGGGAGGGTGGGATTGGACAGCAGGAGTGACAAAAAGGAGGGTGGAGAGGACCCCACAAGCTGCGAAAGGCAGGGTGGAAAAGGACACCACAGGTGGCAAAAGGGAGCATGAGAGAGGGGCAGCAAAAAGGAGAGAAGGAGAGCAGAAGCGGTGAAAGGAAGAGAAGAAAGCAGAGCATCCAGAGAGTCAAAAGGGAAGATTGGGAGCAAGAGAAAAGTGGCCATGATTTGGATAGGCGCAGGAGGCCAAATCCCCTTGCCCATTGCTGCCTAAATCACCACCCCCACACATAACGTACTTTATGCCACCCCTGGGTGTGCACAAGATGGACATAGGAATTTCTTTATATATTCACTAGCATTGTAGTAGGGTATGTGTTATGTAGCATTTTTTGTTGGAAATGTTGTAGGTGGCATGTTGAAGGTATTTTGTAAGAATTTTTTGTGTTTGTTTGTATTGTACATTTCATTTAGCTGTATTGGCTGATGATGGTTTTTTTGTGTACTGTGTGAAGCAGAAAGAATCATACATAGACACACACAGATACAGTGACATATACAGACATTGATCATACATACACACGTACATACATGCGTACACACACACACACATACAGATATTATTCTGGTCCTATAAGTGCCAGAGGGTAGGCAAGTCATTGCTCATTGTGTTGCTTAATCCTCTGGCACTGAAAGGGGTAACCAGCTGTCCCAGTATGTAGCGAGAGTCATGGAGTCCACAGTCCCTGAAGTGGAATGCATTGGAAGTGCATGTGATGGATTTAAGGCTGTGGCTCTCCAGTTGTTGCTGGACTAATGGCCCCATTATCCCCAGCACCCTTTCAGCTTCAGCCGCCTCTTCCATTCTGTGTCTGTCTCTGTACATGCACACTCAGAGGCTGCCAGACAACCGCAGGCCCAGCTCCCTGGCCAGGAGGACACCTCCTGCCCCAGGCCTCGGCCAAGAGTGTTACTAGAGACGCAGCCCGGGCACAGAGAGCAGGAACTGAGGAGGGATGTTGTGTGTGGTTGGAGCAGCTATAGTACGGCATGTATATTTTTTGTGCCAGGGTACTTACACAGTGCAGGTGTGTGACAGCGGGCAGAGAGCGGCAGTGAAAAAGCTTGTGTGTAAGAGTGCATACTACAGAGTGGTCCCAGCCTGGTCTGTCTCCAGCCCCTCAGCCATGGGTAATAGCTGCATCCAGCTGCTGCTTGTAGAGAGCTCCTTGAAGGGCCGAATGACCGGGCTGTTGTGGGGCGGAGTGTTGTGCTTCATGAAAGGGGAACATGAAGGATTTAGTACTGGGCCTGCCTGCCTCCGAGCTACATGAAGCAGCTGGGCTTCCTGCAGCAGAAGCACCTTGTGCACCAGGAGCCAAAAGCTTTGTTGTGTTGCGGATACCAGAAACGAAGGTACACTGGAGCCGATCCTGCCCTCCCTGTGTTGGATCAGCTCATTGTGTGCCTCAGGTTGGAGGAGGGACCCCTGGGGAGTCTGTGTGTGTGTGTGTGTGTGTGTGTGTGTGTGGCTTTTGTGTGTGTGTGTGGCTTGTGTGTGTGTGTGACTTGTGTGTGTGTGTGTGGCTTCTGTTTGTGTGGTTTGTGTGTGAGTCTGTGGTGTAGGAGCGAGTGGCAGCCATTTTGTTTTTTCAGTCACTTGAATAGTGGTGGGTGGGCTGGATAGGGGGGCAGGCCAACTCCCTGAATGATTTAAATCACCCTCCCATTGAATCACCCAATGGGAACAGTAACTCCTTACTTAAGCTGAGGTAACATAGCAATATAACATACTGTGGCTCTTCAGTTGAGGCAACGTAGCAATATGCTGAGGGAACAAATAGAAAGTGGTGTTTGAGGCTTGCCCTCTGTAACATACAGCAAAGCATCTCTCTCCCTTTAAGGAGAAAGGGCGGGAATCAGGAAGCAGGAAGTAGAGGAGTAACAGTTGAAAACTGATAGTTAGTGAGGTTGACCAAAGAGATGAAAAGAGTTAAATAAAAGAGTTGCTATTAAGTTTATCCCTGAGCTTGTATTTTATGGAAACATTACACCCTCGTACTGAAACAGAGTGTATGGAGGGTTACAATTATCTGTGGGAGGTGAAACAGTGTGTTTGTGGGGTCATGATCCTGAGTGAGAGCGTGTGTGGACCAGGAGAAGTTATTGATATCCCCTACTTCAGGAGCTAGTAGCAGCTATATTTATTTTTGTCAGTTGAATAGTGGTGGGCGGGCTGGAGGGGGCAGGCCAACTCCCTGTATGATAAACCTGCCCCCATTGAATCACCCAATGGGAGCAGTAATGTCCCCATTGAATCACCCAATGGGAGTTGTGTCTCCTAATAAGACATAAATTATATAATGAGGCATTCTGTTCAATGTGTGTTTGTTTTCTGAGGAGACATGAATTATGTTCTGTGCGTGAGGTACCATAAATTATGCAATGAGGCTTATTTTTTCATATATATAGATAGTCCTGATGTCTGACTCTCTCAAAGATCATAACTTGATAGCTATGCAGTAATCGTACAATGAATATTACCCTCCGGTCCCTTTTCCCGTTCTGAAGCCTCCTCGCCTCAGATCTGAAGTCCAGACAGATAGAAAAAGAGGGAAACTATTACCTCTGTCAGTATAAAGAAAAACATGCCCTCCTGGATGAAAGAGGACAGTTTTTTCCTAATACTGACAGTATATTGTACCTTGTCGTGATCAGCTGTCGGATCTGAGACGAGGAGGCTTCAAAACGGGAAAAGAAGTGGGATGGGTAATATTCATCATACAATTACTGCATTACTACCAAGTTATGATCTTTGAGAGAATCAGAAATTAGGGCAACATGAGACCTCACCATCATAATTTAATTCAATGGGACAGTTGGGAACTTTAATTTGCCTCCTATGCTGCAGCTGGCTTGCATTGCTTTGCTTTTATACATACGGGCCTTAGACTTTAAATGAAAGCTGATGTCAACTAAAAACAGAATTTTTCTTAACATGTATCTGTGTATCATTAAAATAATCAGTGCTGCATTTGGCCAGTTTGAAATAACACACCTAATTCTCAGAGTAATTTCATGACTTTCTACTGCAAAGAGGTTTTTGTACTAAGACGAATAGGGCTCAATTTAACCCCTAGAGTGCCAGGTGGGTACAACGTACGAGTGCAGTAAAATGCTGTCACTGCATAAGCCGGTATAACCGGCATGCAGTGGCCGCATTTTAGAATAAAATGCGCCTGGCACTCGTGGGGGGGCAGGAGGATCACTCATCATGCCCCCCCAGGTATTGATCTCCCAGCCGAGCTGGGAGATCAATATCTCCAATGGAGAAGCAGAGCTTCCCCTTCCTGCTCTCTCCTACCCGAACTTCCGGGTAGGAGTGGGCGTGACCGGGTCATGTCACCGATGACATTAGGGCAGTTTCCCCGGTCCCATTCACTCCTACCGGTGGTAGGAGTGAAAAGCAGGAGAGCTATTGCTCTCCTGCGGTCGCCAAATTGATCTCCCAGTACAATCGGCTGGGAGATCAATAATTGGGGGGACATCAGAAGGTGTCCTGATGTCCCCCCACGAGGTCTGCAATAAAAAAATAAAAATAAAAAAAAATTAACCCTATGAGTGCCACGGGGATGTCCAGCGCATTGCTTTGCAATGCACTGGAGACCCCTTTGGCACTCACAGGGTCAATTGTGTTGGGGACATTTTTTTTAACAAAGACCTCGTTTGGGGGGTCAGGAGAGATCCTGATGACCCCCAATGAGGTCTATAAAAAAAAAAAAAAAATTAACCCTGTGTGTGCCACGGGGGGGGGGGGGGTCCAATGCAGACCCCCCTCCTTTGGCACACACAGGACTTTGGTTTGGATTTCTTTTTATTCAAAGATTGTTGGGGGACCCTGATGTCCCCCAACAAGCTATGAATAAAAAAATAGTAAGAAAAAAAAAATTAACCCTCTGTGTGCCATAGGGAGTCCAATGCATTGCTTTGCAATGCATTGGACACCCCTGTGGAAGACAAAGTGTTTTTTTTTTTTCTTTATTTTTACTTTATTTAGACCTCATTGGGGGACATCAGGGGTCCTGAAGCCCCCCAACAAGGTGAAAAAAAAATAGGAAAACAATGCGTGCCCCACAGGGGTGTCCAACGCAGTGCTTTGCAATGCATTGGACCCCCCTGTGGCACACACATTTATTTATTTTTTTATTCTGCCCTTGTTGGGGGGGTCATCAGAAGTAGACCTCATCCCCCAACAAGGTATGAATAACAAATAATAAAAGAAAAAAAAATGAACCCTCTGTGTTCCACAGGGGGTTCAATGCATTGCTTTGGAATGCATTGTACACCACTGTGGCGGACAAAGGATTTTTCTTTTTTTTTCCCCTCATTATTTTTTATTCAGATCTCATTGTGGGGCATCAGTTCTAATGCTCTCCAATGAGGTCTACACAAAAATATATTTGTTGGGGAAAAACACCAAAAAACCTGTATGTGTTACAGGTGGGTCCAACACAAGTGGTCTGCAATGCGCTGGACCCCCTGTGGCACACACATTTTGTTCCCATTATTTTTTATTTAGACATCGTTGGGGGGCATGAGAAGTGGTACTGATGCCCCCCCCCAATGAGGTATGAATAAAAAAAAAATAGATAAAAAAAATTAACTCTTTGTGTGCAACAGGGTGTCCAGTGCATTGCAATGCATTAGACACCGCTGTGGCATGCACACAAAATGCCTCCAATCCCCCCACCACCACCACCACATACCCTACCCACCATCCTAGTTCCACAGCCTACTGGCAGTCCCATTCTCCCAGTCACCCCCCAGCCTGATTCCACTGCCTACTGGTAGACCCAAGTGCCAGTACGCACTGGATTCAGGCTGGGAATCAAACAGTGTGTGAGGGGACTTACAGTTCACACTGGTAACCACAAATCCCCCACATGCACTTACCTCCCCACTATCAACACCGCCGCACTTGCTCACTGCCCACTGGTAGATATACCCACTTACATAGCCTGACCCCTTGTCCCTTCCCCGACCTGGTTTCACTGGCAGACACTTACACTGACTGACCACTGGTAGCGGTAGCTTTCCCATCCTTGTTCCACCAGTAGCCACGCTCCTGGCACCCAATATGGTATGTCAACCCACAGCAGTGGGGTACCATTTTTTGTAGGCTGGTAGGAGGTCCTCCTAGGAAATCCCATGGTGTTGAACCATTTCCGTATCTTTGAAGTGACTGATTTGTAAGAAAAACTATTTTTTTTTCTGTAGCACCATATTCTGGAAATAGTTGTGCACTCTGACTTAGGGGTAGAAAGGCAAGTGACACCTCATTAGATGCTGCAGGTTATCTTCTTTCCAAAATGTCATGGTTTCTATACCTTTCCTTCACTTCTGTAGTTGCTATAACCATTTTTTTACAGTCAAGTATTATTTGAGAAAATATTAGAAAAATCAGAGGTTGTGGTAGGTGTCATTTTGCACTTCTAGCACCCCCTAAAGTAGGTCAACTCATACCAATGGGGTGTCTTATGACTCCTAAGAGCACTAGCTAACGAATGCAGTTGAAAATTCCATGGTTTTCACAGAGCTCCATACATTTGAAGGGGCAGAAATGTAAAAAAATTAAATTTTTTTCCTATATCGCCTCATTCTGGAAACATTTATGCACACCAGTATTGGGGCAAGAAGGCAAGTGACCCCTCATTAGATGCGCAGGTTGTCTTCTTTCCAAAATGGTATGGTTTATCTACCTTTTCTTCACTTCTGAAGGTGTTATAGACATTTTCGTACAGGCAAGTCAGGTTTGAGAAAATGTTAGAAACATCAGAGGTTGTAGTAGGTGTAGTTTTCTACTTCTAGCACCAACTAAGGTAGGTCAACTCATACCAATGGGGTGTCGTTTGACTCCTAAGAGCACTAGCTAACAAATTCAGTTGAAAATTTCATGGTTTTCACAGAGTTCCATACATTTGAAGGGGCAGAAATGTAAGAAAATGCCTTTTTTTTCATTAGCGCCACCTCCTGGAAGCATTTGTGCACACCAGCCTTTGGGTAAGAAGGCAAGTGACCCCTCATTAGATGCGGCAGGTTGTTTTCTTTCCAAAATGGCATTGTTTCTCTACCTTTCCTGCATATCTATTATGGTTATAACCATGTTAGTGCAAGCAGATCATTTCAAAAACAAGTGTCAGGTTTAAGTACGTGTTCCTAGCACCCACATATTGTATGTTAACCCACACAAATGGGCTACCATTTTTCTCATGTTGGTAGCAGATACTGAATACAGTAGGAAATGTTATGGTTTTCAAAGATTTTAGTATCTTTGAAGTGGTGGAAATGTAAAAAAACATGCATTTATTCCCATAGCGCCACCTTTTGGAAATATTTGTGCACTTCAGCATAGGGGGTAGAAAGGCAAGTGACCCCTCACTTGATGTGGGAGAATGTCTACTTTCCAAAATGGTATACCTTTTATACCTTTCCTTCATGTCTCTAACAGTTATAAACATTTTAGTACAAACAGCCATTTTCGAGGAAGCAAACAGGTAGGTGTAGTTATGTGCTTCTGGCACCCCTAAGGTAGGTTGACTCATTCCAATGGGGTGTCATTTTTCTCCTAAGAGCACTAGCTAATGAATACAGTTGGAAATGCCATGGTTTTCACAGATTTCATTACAGATGAAGTGGCAGAAATATAAGAAAATGCCATTTTTTTACTATAATGCCACCTTCTGGAAGCATTTGGGCACAACAGGCCTGGGGTAAGAAGGCAATTCACCCCTCTTTAGATGCGAGAGGTTGTCTTCTTTCCAAAATGGTGTGGTTTGTGTAGCTTTTCATCAATTCTGTAGTTGTTATAACCATTTTTGTACAGACAAGTAATGTTTGAGAAAAGGTTAGAAAATTTAGAGGTTTTAGAAGGTGTAGTTTTGCACTTGTAGCGCCCCCTAAGGTAGGTGAACTCATACCAGTGAGGTGTTGTTTTTCTCCTAAGAGCACTAGCTAATGAATACAGTTGGAAATTCCATGGTTTTCACAGATTTCCATACAGATGAAGGGGCAGAAATGTAAGAAAATGCCATTTTTTTCCTTTAGTGCCAACTTCTGGAAGCATTTGGGCACAAGAGGCTTGGGATAAGAAGCCAATTCACCCCTCATTAGATGCGACAGGTTGTCTTCTTTCCAAAATGGTGTGGTTTGTGTAGCTTTTCTTCACTTCTGTAGTTGTTATAACCATTTTTGTACAGACAAGTAATGTTTGAGAAAATGTTAGAAAATTTAGAGGTTGTAGTAGGTGTCGTTTTGCACTTGTAGCGCCCCCTAAGGTAGGTGAACTCATACCAATGAGGTGTCATTTTTCTCCTAAGAGCACTAGTTAATGAATACAGTTGGAAATTCTATGGTTTTCACAGATTTCCGTACAGATGAAGGGGCAGAAATGTAAGAAAATGCCATTTTTTTCCTTTAATGCCACCTTCTGGAAGCATCTGGGCACAACAGGCTTGGGGTAAGAAAGCAAGTTACCCCTCATTAGATGCAGCAGGTTATCTACTTTTCAGAAATATATAGTTTTATATAGTTATTCCACTGTTTTAGGGTAGTTTTACCACAAAAACCCTAGAATGCGCATATTAGTTTATAAAGTTGAAAATGTCATTTTGCACTGCTGGTGATTAGGGCTCTGTGCTTTTTCAAATAATTGAAACTTTTTCAATCGAGGTAAATGTTTTTAATACATAGTATGTGATTTTAGCAAAATGAGTAAATTTTCACTTTTTTTGTCATTATGACATCATAGCTTTTTGCACGATGTAAAATTCTCTTCATGTAAGGTATCACGAGAAAGCTCAATTTGTTCTGAAAAAAACAATATATAGTTTTCCATATGTAACTAAAAATCCCCAGAGTAAATCAAGTCTAAATGGAAGGATAGCAAAAACGCTGAAAAAGTGTCTGGCCTGCAGGGTACAGGAAGTGGCCCAAGCCTCTGGCACTGAAGGGGTTAAAGGGATAGTAATACTTAAAATGTAAAAAAAAAATATGTTGTAGGGTTTCCCCCTGAGTAAAACAAGAGTACTCCCACTGCTGAGAGGTCTTTCATTCAAAAGTTATTAATTTTCAAAGATGAATTTTTTAGGTGCAATATCACAGTGGCCTGAAATTGTACAGTGGCGCTGTTGCTACACCATCCTATGGAGATTTATGGTCAACTGACCAGAGTTGTCCATAGGATCGTGTAGCAACAGCGCCACTGTACAATTTCAGGCCACTGTGATATTGCACCTAAAAAATTCAACTTTGAAAATTAATAACTTTTGAATAAAACACCTCTCAGCAGTGGGAGTACTCTTGTTTTACTCAGGGGGATAAACCCTACAACATATTTTTTTTTACATTTTAAGTATTACTATCCCTTTAAAGAAGGCTGGCAAAACAGCAAGTAGGACCAAATTGGCTTCTAACCAACAGAATAAAATGTCCAACTCGGCATTCAAAGGCCCTACCAACTGAAAGCGCAATGGACGTTAGGCCACAGAAAAGGTCTTGTGGCCGAACAACCATTTTGTGCATTGTTCCCAAAACGCTGCTAAATAGCAGAGATAATGGGAACATCAAAGAAAAAAAGCAAACTTGACTGCTGTCAAGCATTGACCGATAGCTCATCTATGTAACTCTTACCTGTCATCCACTGTCCGTGTTTTTCTATCTTCTCCATCTTCTTTCTTCCTTTGGTCTGTCTTCTTTCTTCCATCCTCTCTTCATATACCTATAAAACCAAAAATGAGATATCAATAAATATTCCTTAAAATGAACCCACACATTTATGCATAGTTTAACCTCTTGAGTACCAGAGGAGTAAGCAACTCTTTGCAGAGCAATGTGTTGCGTACCTCTCTGGTACTGAAAGGGTTAAGCTATGCATAGATGTGTGGGTCAATAATGTAGAACATGCATAAAGTCCACAAGAGATGTCCCTATTAAACATGTTCCATTATAATAGAAAACCTGTGAAGCGCTTTGTTACTTAGTCGGATTAACTCTGTTAGCGCCAGAGGTGTACTTATACCCCACTGGCACTCATAGGGTTAATTCTACTAACATTTGACACATTTTGGGTGTACTTTGGATGTATTGATATGGGGCTTAGGGCCCTATATCAATATTTCCCATGGGGACTATTTTAACTTGTAATTTCTGCACCGGTGGTAAAAGTTGCACTAAGGGACTCTACGCCCAAAAAACCTGGATCTGGAATCCCCACAATAAAGTTGGTCCCTTATTGCATCTTACTGCCTAACGCAATCCTTTGAGTTACAGTGTGAACCATTTGCAGTATGTTTTATGGGGTCAAACGGCTGCTAAATTTAGCGGCTGATATGCTTCTTTATCTGCCTGCAGTTCTTCAAAGCACAGGTATTTGAATTGCTAATGGTGCTTGAAAAACTGCCATCGGCATCCTTAAAATTGAGCAATCACTCCAATGACGGTGAGCACTCTCATTAACCATTATCCCTGATGAAAGTCGCATGGGGCGACTGAAACGTCAGATCACATTTCTAATATGTTGCAATAAATGTTAAGTTTTATGAAATGAGAGTGCTCACCGTCATTGGAGTGATTGCTGTGAAGTGATATACGGTTGGAGGCACCTTGATACTATTGATGATTGTGAGTGTGGCGGAGTCTGTTTTAAGAATTGAGGCCATAATGCGAAAAAAAGACACATGGAGAAGTGATTGACTATAGAAAAGCAGAGTAAAATGTATGAATACATTAGACATCTACTGTTGAATAGTGATCAAATTGGAAACCATTCAAAACCACCTTGATGAAATGTGTTGACCTATTCAGTCTGTGTTCTTTAGTGGCACCTTTTCCACAGCAGTGTAACTTAATACACTCAGTTTCTGAAATGAATAATGATACTGCTCATATTAATTTCTAAATTTATCTGGATGTGCTCACTCTGTACTTTGACATTTATAAAACCTTTAAATTGGCTTATTAGCAACTGCTTCATGAACACTTTATTTGAAGTAGTGTAATTGCCAGAAATCCTTTTATTGTGGGAAGAAATCTCTAGTGATTAAATAGAGGACCTACGATTTTCAAACCTTTTGTTGCAGGCTCACATTATTAAAACACATCAATCTGAGGTGTAAATTAATTAGTTCACTTGGTCATGCACCATTTTTTGTTTCATTTTACTTTTATTCGTGATATGTTTAATATTTTAGATGTTCACATATACTAGTAACATCATAGCCTTTATATGTTGGAAAACTATTGCAGATTAAAGGAGAACTGTCACCTTAAAACAATATAGACATCTTGCAAAATTACTTAAATATTGTTAGATATGTTTATTTAAATAGTTTTCAAGCTATTTCCATTTTTCCTTTTTGTACTTGGCAGATCCCTGCTGGCACAGCCGACAAAAGTGACTTTCACTATCTCAATTGGTACTCTGTCTGTGTGGTTCTCTCCCTCCCATCTCCAATCCAAGGGCAACTATTACAACTACATACAGTCCTTGTATGTGCGGAAATCAAAGCAAGGCATATCACATCTCTGATCTATCATGAAGAGGTGCTCCCCAACTCATGATGAGGTTTAACATAGATAACTTAGTTTAAAAGCCCGTGAACACGGGCCACAGTGCCACCCAGCAGCCTCGGCTTGTTCCTGTAGCCTCTCTGCTCACTGCCCACTTTGCAGTCATGCGCAGTACAGAGTGCCAGAAAGAGCCGCGATGTCCCAGGAAGTTGTGCAGAGAGGACTATGGGCTGAATTTGGAGTGCCCCGCTCTGTATCAGCCACTGCACGTTCCGGCACTCTGTACTTTGCATGACTGCAGTGCGAGCAGTCTCTACTGAGCATGACGGCTTCTGACAAACATCCTAGCAAATTATTATATAGGATGTACACTTATGCATTTGGGCTGCAAACACATACACTAAATGGGAAATCTTGTTAGAGAATGGTTTAGGAGTACTGATAGACAATATACTTCACAGTAGTGAGAAGTGAGCAATGTCACACAGCTGCAGAAAGAGCCTAAAGGGTACTACCCTGTATAAAAATGGGTAACGATGAACAGGATGGGAATATAATTCTACCTCTATATAAATCTTTGGTTAGGCCGTATCTGGAATATATTCCACAGTTCTGGGCACCAGTTCTTAAAAAATACATTATTGAACTTGAAAAAGTTCAGCGATGTGCAATGAAACTGATAAAACAATTGAATGATCTGAGTTTACAGAGAGACTAGATAAAACTGGGTTTGTTTACATTATTAAGAGATGTTTAAAGGGTGATATGATATCATATGATAACCATTTACAAATATATTCCAGGTCAATACATAAAACACTCTAAGGATCTTTGAAATCAAAGAGCTGAACAAAAAGAAAGAGGTCATCCTTTAAAACTAGAGGAAAGACAGGGATTTTTACAGCAAGGGCAGTAAAGCTATAGCATGTTATTCCTCAGAAAGCTGTACCTGCAGATAGGGATGGTTGAAAATGTTTGCCTCAAACTGAAATCGACATCCAAAGACACTTCTCCCTTGGCGAATAATTTCCAGCGAAAAATGCAGTTTTTCCACTTTTTTCGTGAAGCTCATTCCATTGAAATCAAAGGGAACATTGAATTTACACACAACACATAGAAAATATTATTTAATTTCCTAAAGGCATAATATAAAAGGGGCAAAAATACCCCATCCGACATGGTGAAAAAGGGGTCTGAGGAGGGTGCCTGTGTTGGTGGATGGAGTCTGGGGAAAGAATCACTTGAAAAGGGAAATTGCTTTGGGGGGGTTTGACTGGTATTGGGGGAATAGTTAATAAAAAATAAATAAAATAAGAAATTTGTATGTAACGTGATAGGGACAGGGACCCCCTGATGTAAACTGCCACTGGGGTAGAATGACACTTGACATGAGAGAGTATTTTGTAGAGGATGATTTGTTAGATTTGTTGTTAGAGGCTCAAGCCCTGAGGAAACATTGATTTGTAGGACTTAGACTTTTAGAAACAAACCCTCCAAAATTGTTATAGGCCTGTGAATTTTTGTTTTATTGTTGTTTTTCTTTTGTTTGTTTTTGTTTTGTTTTTTAAGCACAAGCCCTGAGAAAAAATAATGCCCTAATAGCATAGTGTCAGCAGGTCATGTTGTGTTGGCCAGTGGCTACTGCCCATTGTCAAATGCCTTGATATAGATGCATAATTTGTGACTGCTGTTCTTGCTGCTGCTGCTGCTGCTGAGCTGTTTAAAGGGATAGTAATACTTCGTTTTAACTTTATTTTATTTTGTAGGCATTAAAAAACATGAAGAATGATATAAGTCTTATCTCTCAAACCTTTATGGTTTAAGAGATATTCACAAGCAAAGTTTCCCCTCCCGCCCCTTTTACCTAGTGTAAACCATCTCTTCTCAGATGTGGAATGCAGTCCATAGACCAGACAGATAACAGCAGGGGACAATCTTCTTACGGTGAAATCAATGAAAGCCCTGCCCCCCTTGACAAGCTTTTCAGGTTTTCCCTTATCTTATAGTGTTAGTAATGTCTAAAAAAAGCTTAAAAAGCTGATCTAAATGCAAAAAAAATATCTCTCAAACCGCTATGAACACCAGGCACACGTTTTAGACCATTCCAATGAAGGGATTCCTTGTAAGTAAGGAGATCTCGGCACTTCTCAAGCGCCACCGTATCGACCGACACAAATCTCCTGCTGACAGCTTTACAGCTGTCAGTAGGAAACAGCGAACGTTAAACGCCCGTATCTCTTAAACCATAGTGGTTTGAGAGATACGTTTTTTTGCATTTAGATCAGCTTTTTAAGCTCTTCTAAATGCAAAAAAACTTTTTTTTAGACATTACTAACACTTTAATTGAAGATTGTCCCTCTCTGCAGTCTACCTGGGCACCTTCCTTCTGCTCTGGCTGAACAGTGTTACATCAGTAAAAGGGGCGGGAGGGGAACACTTTGTCATTGAATTACTCTTGAACTACAACTCTGACAGAATTGAAATAACATTGTCCAAAGTCCAAATACTATGATGATTAATTAGAGCTGCTTTTATTATGAAATATTACTATCCCTTTAAACAGCAGGATGATTAGGCAGCTCAAAGGGAATGGAATCAAAAACAGCAGTAACATGGGTGATGGATGATGAAGTTTTCACTTGCCATGACTCCAGGCGATCTGAGGCAGTAGCAGCACCATAACTAGCCACCACCACTTCAGGTATATGTGGAGAAAAAAAGAAGTTGGCTAATAATTCTTCTCCACCTGCCCTTCCTTCAAGATCATGGGTGTTTTGTTACTAGAGTAGAATGTTTTCCCTTGACAGTGGGAAGTGTGCCTTTCATCACCAAATGCAATGTGCACAGTGTGTAGTAAATAACACCTGGCACAATTCTATCCAAACACCATGGCACCAGAAACCAAGTACTGCTGCTGTCACCATGTCCCGTGTCTCCTCCAAGCACATGACAACTTGATGACAGTTTAATAGTAATAATGAACCCTCACTGCTACCAGCTTGGCATAGTCTATGGGATGGAATCTCCTCAGATGCAGCTTGAAGCCCTGTTTTCGATTCTCCTCCACAACACTGCCATGTGTGGTCAATGCACCACACAGCGTGCACTGGGTGGACTCAAACTGCCACATCCTAACATCTACAGAGTGGCTATCATTTGGCGGGGGAGGTAACAATGAATAAGGTGGATGGACAGAAGATGTAGTTACCCTAGCAGAAGAAGGTGATGAGGTGAGATAGTTGTTTTGCTCGACATTGCACTTCCAGCTTCTACCTGGGTCTCTCTATTCTTCCTCCTCTTTGATCACTGCCTCACCTCTTGTTGCCTTTCTGGATAGTTGGGGGTACAGCAACAGTGGTGCTTGATTTCTGTGATGAGTGTTTGGCTTTAACATGTTTGACATAAATTTCATGGTATCTGTTTTTCATGTGTGTTATCAGGGCAGTTCTGCCAAGTTGTGTGCTCTTCTTTCCCCCTTCTCACTGACTTGTCACAAATTGTGCACAGTGCCGTTGTTGATGACTGCACTGTGCCTCCTCCAAGAGACAAACAGTCCCACACCCATGACTTCAGGGAGGAGGGAAAATGTGGACAAGAATGGCCTCTCTCTTCTTTTCCTCCACATTCCCCTTCACTGGCTGGGGCAGAGGATGATGTTGCTGCTGTTGCAGCTACTGCCTCAGAATCAGCACTGCAACTAGGACCAGGAGTATTGCTGCTGCTGGCAAGTGGAACCTGTCCTAGTCCCGCATCACTTGTTGATCCCATTTCCACTGTGTTCATGGTGGTCTGTGGCACACTAGCCTGTGCCTCAGCATCCTGCTGCCCTTGCAACTCAGCAGCAGCAGGAATTAGAGCAGTTGCAAACTCTGCAAATACCAGAAGCTGACTGCTGGTGTTGGTGGTGATGCCCATCCTCATCCCTGTCTCCCATTCCTCCTTGGTTTGGGCTAAAAAGGACAGAAATGTCTCTTCCACCCCAGTTTCTCCACCATCATCACCACCACTAATCCCTCTGTGCTGCTGCTCCTCTATTACAGACATCTCACTGCTAGTTGGAAGAGGTGATGAGAAATGTGACAGAAGGTCCTCAATGTCACACTTGCCATTTCTTGGTGACCTGAAGAAGGCAGATAGGCAGCAGTAGCAGCAGGCACAGGTAGCTGATCTGTGCTCCTGGTGGTGGTGGTGGTGGTGCTTGTATTATTGATCCACCTGCTAGCCACAAGTTCTGGCTTCTTCAGGAACATGTTTACCTGAACAATGCGGTGGATGGAAGGGGACTCCCAGGGTCAGGGGAATGGTGTGGGCTCCCTTGACTGCTAGTCTGGATGCTCTCAATTGCTTCCCCTACCACTCCCCTAATGCTATTCCAACCAGCTTCTTTACCAATACTGTTACTACTACTAACACCAGACACATCAATTTCAGCCCCTGAGTCTTCCTCCTCACAGTCACTAGTGATATGATGATTACCCCCCCTTCACTCCTAATACTAATAAGCTGCTTGACCTTCTTAGTAGTAATAGTACTAGCACTGGCGGAACTGATTGAGGATGGCAAGTGTGACTTAGGGTCCCTTATCTGTCACACTTGGCATCATCTTCTCCTTCCTCCCTGAGTATTACAAGACACACTGGCAGCAGGTTCAGCACCAGTGGCAACAGAGGCAGCATGTCTGACAGCATACACAGTACTGGTGGCAGCAGGGGCAGAACTAGCAGCAGGCACAATACTGATAGTAACAGTAGCAGGAGCAACACGTCTGGCATCAGGTACAGCAATGATGACAGCATCGGCAGCACGTCTGGTAGCAGGCACAGCAATGTTGGCAGCAGGGGCAGCATGTCTGGGAGCAGGTGCAGTCAGCTGACCTGTCCTGCTCTCACTTCTACCCTTGTCTTCATCCCTTGACATTAATTTCCACAAGACCCCTAGTGGTGATTTAGGGGGACTGGACAGCATTTGTTCTGAAGTGCTCACTTCCTCCTCCTCCTCAGACTCAGTGGAAACATAAGGGTCCTTCCAGTTCCTCCTTTTATTATTTTTAATCTTTCTCATAGTGATAGCAGTCACTTATGAGCCGCTCCTGACTCAATTTTGCAAAAAGATCACAGCAGAACAGCAAAGCGCACATATCTCGCTCTGTAGCTGCTTCTTCCGTGAGCATGTTACGTTTTTATAGCGAATAGGCAAAAAACACGTAAATCAATGGACGGAAGGGGCCCTTCCGGTGGAATTGGGATCAACATCATCTCCCGGAGTCCTGTTTAATGCCTCACCTGTGCACTTTATCTGCTGGTTGCCTCACAGGCTGTGTATCCTGGTGTGACAGGCTGCGGATTTGCAACATTTCTACCTCCTCCCGGGTGGCTGCCAGGTTCTATTCTCTTCCTCTCTGACAGCTGGGTGAGTCACCCAGTCGAGGGTTTACACTGGTGTTTTGCTGTTAGACACTGTTGTACATCGTGGCCCGCCAGTCTCCCCACCCCCCACATTTTCCCTTCTTGCCTCCTGCTTGTTAGGGCCACTGTCCCTTTTTTTATTTTCTCCCTCTAAGTGTACCCTCGCCCCCTAGTTCCACTACCCTTTGTATTGGGTCCTAGTGCCTCTACTGCTATGTAAGTCATCCTTGTATCTTGTGGGCATCCCCAGTCCCTTACGTGTGGCATCCTGATGTGATATTATTGCCTTGAATTCCCCCGGCCTCACTCTCTAGCTACAATGTTACTCTTGATTTCCTCTGCTATACTGCTCAATTATTTTGCTTCATTGTCAGCATCATGGAACATTTTGTGCAGGCTGCGAATCAAACCAAAACCCCGCGCCCTCAGCGTGGAGAGAAGAAGCAAGATAAAACTAAAAATACTCAGGTCTCCGTTGTTGGTGAATCTGCTGTGGATTCTCCTGCTGCTACCATCACTGCTGTACCATCATCGATTGCGGAAGACACAGCCAAAGTGGTCCTTGCATTGCTTACGCCTGTTTTTGGATACCAAAGTGGATGCGCTCCAATCCTCCATTCACTCTATCTTGGGTGAGGTTAAGTCTCATGGTGAACAGATTGCAAGTCTCACACAGAGTGGTTGAATGTGAGACGCTTATGGATGATCTCTGTGTCACTATTTGCAACTTGGAGGCCAAGGCTAACGCTCTTACAGATAAAATTGGTGATCTTGAAAACCGCAGTCATCGAAATAACCTTCATATTATTGGTTTGCCTGAAACACTTTGAGCCAAAGATTTAACACGTTTTCTAAGCACAGAGCTACCGACACATCTGAAACTGGAGGATCATAATACTCTGCACGCTACAAGCCACCCCATCAGAGGGAAGTTGTCCTAGGCCAGTTATCTTCAAACTTCTGCACCATGAAGACTGGCAACATCTTCTCTTCGCTTACAGGCGTTTAGAAAGGGTTGAGTACCTCAACTCTCAGCTCTTATTGTTCCTGGACTTTTCCGCCAAAGTTTCCATGCAGAGGTGTAGCTTTTCGGAAATCTGCAGTAAGCTCTTTAAGAGCAAAATCAAGTTTGCTTTTTTGTACCTGCACGCCTTAAAGTTTTGTATGGTTCCACCACGCGCTTTTTCAACTCACCTACAGAAGCACGGGACTTTTATGAAAGTTTGTCAGCAAGCAGTGGTGAGAGGAGAGCTGGGGGACATTGCTAGTTCTGCTATCTTCCACCTCATTGCTTCTTCAAGGAGTATCGCCCCAGGCCTGTGAGGTCACTTCCTGGAAAACTTTATTGCCATGTAGAGGCTTACCATATCTTCTCCTCACTTGGCTTCCTCTCATGGATGCCCTCTTCTGGATACCTGTTTCGACTCTTGACCCCTCTTTTGTACTCGAGGGCCTCTTCACTGCTTCATGAACATATCCAGGAGAGTCTGTCTTACTGGCACCCATGTTGTCCCATGATGCTCCCATCTGTGTCCTCCAGGGGACTGATAACTGAGATGCTGCACTGTAGTCCGTCTACATGGGCCTGGTTCTTACATGTGACTCACTGATATTTTAGTGGGTTACCTTGACAAATGTTATGTTGCTAAGTAACCTTTATTTTCTTCCATACAGGCGTGGGATTCTATTCTCTGTCTGGCCTTTCCCCTGAACCGGAGTACACTCTGCTCTGGGTTCTTGCCGGATTGCCGGGGGGTAGGTTAGACGGGGGGTCTATATGTTGATTAATCTTCATTGTTTTTAGTATTGACGGTGGGTTTATGTTCTCTGTCTGGCCTTCCCCCTGGATTTGCTGTGATCCTTTCCGGGATTTTTTTTTTTCTCCCAGGTTGCCTGGGGGTCTGTCAGACGGAGAATTTCTTGCTCTGCTGGGGACTGTATATTTTTGAACATTTAAGCTGGGGAGGGGTTGGATGCTACCTACCGCAATGGTTACATGTAAGTCATTGTTATTAAGTGGGGATGTTTGGTTGCTGGGTGGGGTTGGGCGGTACGCCTGTGGGGCCCCTTGTGCTGTGCGGGGGTGCTGGTCTTCCTCCGTCCTTTTCTTAGTTAGGGTGGGGCTGACATGTGCTATCTCTACTAAATTGTGGATACCTTTTAACCGTTAGTTGACTAGGTTTGTTTTTTTTGGGGGGGGAATCAGTGCTGTGGTGGAGATCGATTCTGTTGTCTGTCAAACTAGAACTATTCCTCATTCTCTTTACTTTACCTCTTGGAATGTTGGGGGCATACATAGTCCAATAAAACATAAACAAATTTTGAATCATTTATGCCGTTTACATTCTCAAATTGCCCTTTTACAAGAAACTCATCTCACAGATGATGAACACTCTAAAATTCAAAGGGAATGGGTGGGGAAGTGCATTGCTGCTTCCTATTCTAGCAAGAAACGAGGTTTGGCCATCCTTATTCATAAATCACTTACTTTTGTACCTATACAGATCAATCATGATCTGGAAGGGCGCTTTCTGTTGGTACACTGTGAAATTGATCGAACACTTTTCATAATCTGTAACGTGTATGCCCCCATTGATCCCACATACTCTTTTTCGCATCTCTTCTTCCACACTTACTGCCATATACCTCCGGTAATATTTTATTAGGTGGGGATCTCAACGTTACTCTTAACCAGCTATTAGATAGAAGCAGAAGCCCTACCATCTCTGAAGCTTCTTCCTTAAATCCTTTGCAATGTTTTATGGATCAGATCCCTCTTAATGATATTTGGCATCTTCTTCATCCTACAGACTGACAATATAGTTTCTTTTTGGACCCAGTGGATATTAACACAACTTTTGTTGTGTACTTCTCTAAATTGTATGGTCCTGATGTGGACGACCTTTCCATGCAGACTGACTTTTTGCAGTGTTTGTCTTTGCCCACCCTTAAGCCTGACCAGCACTCGCTCTTAGAGGAGCCCATCACTGCTAGAGAACTAGAGTTGGTGCTTAAATTATTACACACTGCTAAATACCCAGGACCAGATTGTCTTCCAGCTGAATTTTATAAAATCCTACGGGAAACTCTCTCTCCCACGTTGCTATATATACCATATTTGACTCACATGTCATGCCCTTTTTTTTCACCCTTGCTAGAATTATTCTTTTACCCAAGCCTGGAAAGGATCCTAATCAGGTTGAAACCTATCGACCGATATCGCATCTAAATACAGATTATAAGATCCTTCGTAAGATTATGGCAAATAGACTTAAAGGGATAGTAATGTTTCATAATAAAAGCAGCTCTAATTAATTATCATAGTATTTGGAGAGTGTTATTTCAGTTTTGTCAGAGTTGTAGTTCAAGAGTAATTCAATGACAAAGTATCCCCCTCCTGCCCCTTTTACTGATGTAACACTGTTCAGCCAGAGCAGAAGGGAGGTGCCCAGGTAGACTGCAGAGAGGGACAATCTTCTATTAAGATAAGGGAAAAACCTGAAAAACTTGTCAAAGGGGGCAGGGCTTTCATTGTTCTCATAGGAAGAAGATTGTCCCCTTCTGTTATCTGTCTTGTCTATGGACTGGATTCCACATCTAAGAAGAGATGGCTTACGCTAGGTAAAAGGGGCGGGAGGGGAAACTTTGCTTGTGAATATCTCTCAAACCATAAAGGTTTGAGAGATAAGACTTATATCATTCTGCATGTTTTTAATGCCTACAAAATAAAATAAAGATAAAACGAAGTATTACTATCCCTATCAACTCTTCAAGGGTACCAGACAAGGCTGCCCTATCTCTCTACTTCTTTTCAATCTGGCACTGGATCACCTTCTTCGTGATTTATTGACGCTACCAGATTTTCAGGGTATACGAGTGGGTACTGTGGAAACTAAACTTGCCGCATTTGCAGATGATCTGCTGTTGTTCATCAGTAACCCACTATCCGCTCTTCCTTCCATTATGCAGGTTTTTGACAGGTGGTGGGATTTACAATTAACTTTGGCAAGTCTGAAGCGATGTGGTTTTCTCTACGACCCCCTCCTTCTTTACCATTCTCCTGTTCATTAAAATGGTCCACTAGTCATCTTAAGTTTTTGGGTATTCTTTTACCTAGGGATGTCTCTACACTTCACCAGACCAATTTTACTCCCTTGCTGGATAAGCTACCTTCAGATTGTTTGCTTGGAAGGTTTTGCCTCTGACGTTCTTTGGCCACATCAGCTTAATTAAAATGATAGTTTTTCCGCGTATCTTGTATTTATTACATATGCTACCACCATATCTCTCTGCAACAGACATTCAGGGCTAGATTTAAAGGCAGCCGTTAGCCAAAAAAAAGACTAACAAGTGTCTTAACATGCAGTAGGCCATTCAAAGGGCCATGTAATGAACTGCTAACAGCAGTTCATCCAGTGTACCGGCCGCAACACTAACGTGTTTTGGCCCACAGAAACAAAAAAAACGCTCCACTTTGCCATTCAATAGCCTGCGTTAGCTGAAAAAGATCCGATGAGGGACTCATTACCGCCTAAAATTTAAGACCTAGTTTGTTTGGCCATAGAGTCCCTCATCGGATCTTTTGCCAGCTAACGCAGCTATTATCTGGCAAAAAAAAGCAAAGTCCTCAGTGGATGTATTGATATGGGGCCCCAAACCCCACATCAATACATTCAAAGTACCTAAATTGTGTTAAAAGTTAGTAGAATTAACCCTATGAGTGCCTGCGGGGTATAATTACCCTGCCGGCATTCATAGGGTTAATCCGACTAAGTGAAAAACAACATCACATTACAAGTTACACTTACCATTAATCCTGATGTCCAGCGGAGTCCTCAGCTCCCTGCTCCTCTTCTGTCCTTCTCTTCTTTCTTCTATCTTCGCTTCTTCCTTCACTTCTTTCTTCTATCTTCTCTTCCTTCTTCGCTTCTCTCTTCATTCTTCGTTTCTCCTTTCTTCTTAGCTTAAAAATCTGTCTCCTCTGCTGTGCCGTGAGCCACAGGTTCCCTCCTTTTGGGGCGATGTCCGTTCCGCACTGAGGGAACCAGAGCAGAGACTGCCTTATATATGGGCAGCCTCTGATCCAATTCCCTCACAGCCATTGGCTAAGATGTGCTGACACACACACCTCCCAGCCAATCAGTTTGAATCACAGTTGCTCGAATCTGATTGGCTGGGATGTGTGTGGCTCACAGCACTGTCTCAGCTGCCGCTGCCTCTGCGGCCACGCACAGCAGCGGAGACAGATTTTTAAGCTAAGGCACCATTCATTGTTTCGGGGATATATACCATATGTGCGCACATGTTCTCTGGGTGGCAGATTTTATTTGGAGATTTAATGTGGCACTGTATATGTTTATTCTGTGGCACGGAATTAACCCGTTGAGGCCAGAGAGGTCCGCAACGCATTGCTTTGCAATGAGTTGAGTACCCCTCTGGCACTCAAGGGGTTAAACTATATCTTGTTTTCAATGCTGTACTTATACACTATTTTCTTTTACAGGACGGAAAAAGAGAAGAAAGAAGAGAGAAACGAAGAATGAAGAGAGAAGCAAAGAAGGAAGAGCAGGTAGAAGAAAGAAGCAAAAAAAGAAGCGAAGGTAGAGAACAGAAGAAGACAGAGTGGATGACAGGTAAATTTAACATGGATCAGTTAACAATCGGTGCTTGGCAGTATGTCATGTACCGATAGTTAATTGTTTTTTAATGTCAAGTTCTCAATATCGATGCTCTTAGCGGCGTTTTGGGAAGTTATCTCACAAAACGGACGTTTAGCCACACGTTTTTGTGGCTTAACGTCCTTTGTGATCACAGCTGGTAGGGCTTTTGAATACCATGTTAGACATTTTATTTTGTCAGACCGTATTCACTTTGGCCCTACCGGCTATGCTAACGCTTGCCTTTAAATCTAGCCCTTAGTCTCTTAATCATCACTTTCAGGGGGTTATATGGGGTGGGAAACGCCCCAAGATGAGTTTGGCCAAATTATCCCAACCTAAACGGTCTTTTGGGTTTAATTTTCCATATCTACGGTGTTATAATGTTGCCTGCCTTCTCCGGTATGCCAAGGATTGGCTGGATGGTACCGCTGTCTATACTGATCCTGTTAGGGACCAATGTTTTTGTCTGTCCTTGAGTCTTTCTTATGTTCTGCATGCTCCCTCGTCTGCTGAAACCCCTCCTTGTCTGGCTAATCCTTTGCTGATGTCTACTGTGAAAGGTTGGCAATTCATCCGATATCACCTTTTCAAAACACGTTATGTTTCAGTTTTTCTACCATTCACCTGTAACTCCTCATTCCAGGGTGGGGAGGCTGATGCCCGGTTTCTTCATTGGGCCTCTAGGGGTATAACATCGGTGGGTCACTTACTCGACCCCTTGACTCAATAGATATACTCTTCCAGATTTTAAATTTAAATATACTCTACTGTGTAATCATCTTTTTGCTTTTTTGCAAGCTTAACATTATGCGCAATCTCTTCTACCGGTTTTGTCCAAACAATTTACGGATAACCCGCTGGATTGCTTAATTAAAAAGATCTCAGCAGAGTCTTTTAAAACTTCCTGTATTTATAGAACCATTTTCTCAATGGCTCATATGGCTTTGAATCCTTTAAGCTCTCCTGGCTGGCTGAAGGATATTCCCACACTAACGGTAAATTTAATGTAGTCCAGTTTTTTGCGCAGGTTGCGCTGTTCCCCTTCCGCATACTTTCATGACCTTTGTTAAAGATTATTGCATAGGATTTATGTGAATCCTTTAATAGCCCATCTCATTGGTCTTGCTTTGGTCTCTTCCTGTCAAAAATGTCAGTTTAGTGCGAATTTGCTCCATATGGTATACTTCTGTCCACATGTTTTTTACTTTTGGACCAAGGTCTTCTTTTATTTCACGACAAAAATTAAGATTCCTCTTGATTTAGTTTCTTCAGCTTTCCTCCTTGGGATCTATACTTCTTCTCAGTTGAAATGTATTCTGGCACTCTGGTTATCGCCCCAGCCTCCCTGCTTCGTCAATGGACACTTAAGTTGTTTCACTTTACCAGATTGCATTGGACGCTTGCCCTATTTGACAAGGAATTGCTGGGTGCTCGTTTCGTCACTCTCTGGGAACCCTTTATTTTATCTCTGCCCGCCACTTGGCGGACAGTCTTTTATCATTGCTTTAGGTATACTTCATGGATGGAGGAGCGACTATGAACGGATACTGCCTTGGAATCACTGCTAGAGGTGGGAGGGGGAGAGAACGATTCCTCATTTCCTCATTTGGATATTGAGGAGATGGACCCGGGAGTAGCTGGCTCTTCTCTTTAATCTTTATCTTTTTCCTTCGTTTCCTATGGGTTTGGGGGGAACGAGGCATGCACCTGTTTTTGGTTTTGTTTTGTGTTATTGTGTTTTGTGTTGTTATATGGGTTTCCAACTGGGACGTTATTTGATAGGATGGCTCCGTTGAGTGCACTGGTGGTTTCAGCTCTCCATACAACCTACACTGTTGTTATTAATGCATACTGTTTACTCTTCCCTGTATTCCTGAATGTTTATTTGTCTAGTCAGTGTTAGATGTATTTCTCATCATGTGGGAGGAAATTATTTTATTATATACCTAGCACACTGGTGTTAGGATCTCCTTTATAGGCCTACCACCAAGACTGTCTCATGTCATTATTGTTCAAGAATGGACATGTTTGTATTTTGTATTCTGAAAATTTCAATAAAAAAGTTTAACAAAAAAAAATCAATGGGCGGAAACATTCTAGCCAATGGAAAAATGGCGAAGAATTTTTGGCAATTTGTGAAAAATTAGATGATTTTAATCATTTGTTTTAAAGTGTATTTTTCCATGAAAAAAGCGAACAACATTGTGGTTTTCTCTGATTTTTTCAGGTAAATGTGGCGGGACCTTTCTCCCACCCCTACTTTCAGATATTGTAGTTGCTCCTATCTCAGAACAATATTGAAAATTATGACAGTTTTTTTCACAGCAGATAGAATTTTGATCCAGGAAAATGTCACACTGCCATTCAGGAAGAAATTGTTTTACCTACTTGGGGCTTAACTGGAATTAGATTCAACTGTTTATTAGTTGTTTACTTTTTTTGCCTTTCTCTAGACCAACAGGGGTGATATGACATGGTCTGAAAGCCTCATCAGCTATGGTCCTATATTATGAGTAGCGAAAGAGTTAATAAAAAAGAGTGGGTGAAAATCAATAAAAGATGTTATATATGGGTTATTGGTGGTACTGTAATGTTTGTCCTGCTTATGTTTTATTTTTAGAAGTCAGATATGTGAAGGGTTAAATCCTTTGAATGCTACTTGTGAGTAAATATTTAAATGTATGTTTAACGCTTTGCCAGATACGTGTGAAAAGAAAGTTGCAATCAAAGTATTAACTGCACTGGGGTTTTCTGCAGAGATGATTTGATAATGAGTTGGAGGGAGACAAAGGAGGAGATGCATGTGATAAATGTCACGGTACCTTGCGGCGGCTGCTCGAGCCGACCGCAGTGTCCTCTTGCGGCTTCAGCCACGGTGTTATCCGGTGGCCTCAGCAGCGGCATCATCCAGCGGCTCCAGCCGCATCCTCTCTAGTGTCTCCAGCTGCAGTCGGTCTGGCAGCTTCAGCCGCATCTAGTTGGCGGTTGAGGCCGCGTGTGTTAGCAGCTCGCTCAGGGCTGCTTCTGTGTCGGTTCTATTGGGCGCACGTCTAAGACTTGGACGTGCTCTCCATTTAAAGGTACAGTATACCTTTTGAGACTCCTCTTCCTGTCCCTTTTTCTCTTAAACTGCCTGGACACTATGGTCAGTGGTCCTTGCGTGGTGTCCAGTGCAGTTGGTGTGGTTCTCTGTTACTTTCATAGTTTGTCTGACTACCCATCCTGGTGCCAACCTTTGGTTTTGTCTGTGCATGACCCTGGCTAGGCTGACATTCCCTCTGGTGTGGACCTGCAGCTCTGGTAGACTAACTCCTCCATGTATGACCGTTGGCCTGGCTGACTACCCGTTCTGGTGCTGACCTGTGGCTCTGTCCGACTTCCTGCTCTGTGTATGACCCTGGCTAGTCCGATAACCAATCTGGTGCAGACCTGCGGCTCTGGTTTAGCGTCTGATTATCCACTTGGGGTTTTATGGGGTTGTCCACTGCGCACCCAGCATACCAACTCTTCAGTGGACAACTTACTGGTGCCCGTGGTGGCTCTGGCAGACTTCTCCTGATTACAGTTACTATACTGTGCTTCACAGGTGCGGACCTGTAGCACCATTTCCGTTACATTGTCCATACAGGTGCGGACCTGTAGCCGTTCCCTTCTTGAGTGCCTAGTCTCTGCAGGTGCGGACCTGTAGCACTGTTTCCTCCGCTGGTGAGCCTCGTATACAGGTGCAGACCTATAGTACATTCACAGGTGTGGACCTGTGGTGACCTCTCTACTGGTCTTCTGAACTCCATCTGTACCATTACAGCTGCACTTTCCCTCCTGATTTGTCCATATTGTATGGTGTACCTGCTGTATTGTTGTTATTTGCATTGTGTATTAATAAAGATTATGTTACCTTTAGTACTGGTCCAGTTTCGTTACTGAACCCATGACAATAAAGAGGTGATAAAGTGGAGATGACTTGTCCAGCGATATAACTTCCTATGTACAGTAGTTCCATAGATCCTATGCACTAAGATTTCTCCAGCTTTGGAAATCTTAGTGCATAGGTGGCAAAGAATAACATAGGAACTGGAGAAGTGATATCACTGGAGAGGTCATCTCCATGTTATCACCTCTTTATCACACCTTAGTGCATAACCCTCAAGGTATTTCTCTAAAAATGAGGACAGGTGTATCTTGTGCTATACAGCACTATGGCAGCTTCCTTTCTTACATACAGATGTATTTTTTTTTAATGGTGTTTACCTTTTCTTTGCTTTGTTTTTAATTTGGGTATTTACATTTCCTACATTGTGCATTTAGGTCATGTTTTTCAGAAAAAAAAGTCCTCAATAAATTTTGGAAGGCTTTATTATTCTGGCTCTATGCAATCAGTAGAAATGGGCGGAGCAGCCCTCCATAAGAATGGACTGTGTTTCATGAAGGCGGGCGCATTCCAGGTTTTGAGGTGCCTGCTATCTCTCTGAAGGCTTCACTCTCTAAGAGAATGTCAGTGCAAGCCAATAAGGGTAATTCTTAGTGTTTCTAATATGAACCATTTAATTAGCCATAAAATTTGGTAAAATGTATTTGATATGAATTGCCTAAAATGGGATTCCTTGGTGTGGCTGGCAAGCTTGACCATACATTGACCAACCTATGCAATGAAAACCACCACTTGAAAATGTGAATTAAAATGTGGGTGTTATGGACAGTAATATATGTTAAATACAAATTCATATTTCAGCAATCTGTTTTTATATCATGGTCTTATGGTGGCCCCCCTCAATCCTTGCTCACTTCGATATTGTTCATTTAGTTCACTTTCTTGCACATATTTATTACATTGTCTTATCACCTTGAGTTTTACCATCCCTTTCTGCATTTATTCTCCACCCCCCCCCATGCCTACATTAATTACATTCATGTATGCTTCAGTAAATAGGGGTTAAATTGTGTGTCAACTGGAGTCATTATAGTGGCAGAACATTTGTATTGTAATAAATGTTGCAATATGAAATAACACAAAATGCATTATAACGTTTCACATAGCTCACTTTAAATATTAACATACAACCATCCATATTTATGCTGTCTTCAGTGAAAGCAATGAATTCAGCTGGTCTGTTAATTGGTGACATCTGCAACCCTTTCTGGCTCACATGTTGAAATGAGTGAATAATTAGGTTCTGAAAGTAAGTCAAGCAATGTTAACATTTTATGATTGGCAATTATATCTAATCAAAATATGACCAAAAACATAAACAGATTTATTTCAAAGACATCATATTTATTCTATACACCTTTTATTGTGTTTTTTTAGGGGAAAAAAAATTAACTGTCACTAAAAAAAATGTTTTTCCTATCAAAAGTAAATTTGCCTAATACGCCAAGGCACCTTCTTTTAGGTAAGTCGTTTTGAATACATTTTACTATATCATATGGCAAAAAAATGTTTTTATAATGACTACAATCTTTAACATATAATACATTATTTTGTCTTAAAGGGATAGTAATACTTGAATTAAAGTTGAGGTCTGAGTCTTCTTTATATTTTTTTAAACACATAGCAGTATATTTCAACACATACAGGTTTGTAGTCGAAGCGCTATTCAATCGGAAAGGATCCCTCTCCAACCTCTCCCCTGCATCACAGGGCCTCGGTCTGGTCCGGATGGAGCGCGGCGAGTGACAATCTTAAGTAAGCAAAAGGAAAAGTCTGCCCTCCTTCATCAAGGGGGCAGGGTTTTCCTTAAACTTACCATGTGAAGATTGCCCCTAGCTGTATCAGACCAATCCCACAAACAGATTCCAGATCTAATGGGAGGTGGCCAGAAGGGGAGGGAGGGGGATCTTTTCCAATTGAATAGCGCTTGAACTACAAAACTGTAAGTGTTGAAATATAGTGCTATGTGTTTAAAAACATATAAAGAAGACTCAGACCTCAAATTTAATCCAAGTATTACTATCCCTTTAAAGAAATGGAATTAAAATATTTGAATTATTAAGGATTATAATTTGTCAAATATCAATCAAATTACAGTTAAAAATGTTAGTTTTTAACTTCAGTTATGTATAGCTTTGGGGAAAGGATCCTATCTGACCCACTGCTAAGATCATTCTTGCTGCTTTTAAGTGCCAGAATAGGGAGCAAAGCAGCTTTGTGCAATCTTCTGGTACGCAATTGTTTTCTGGTACTTAGATAAATATACATAAACAAATGCTAGCCAGGGAATTATGTTAAGTGCTCTATGTTCAAAAGAAAAGTGAAATCATTTGAGAACAAACCGATTCAACCATAGGAGACACATATACATTCCCATTTATTTAAATGGGGCTTTTTACATCTTGAATGATAATGAGATATGGCGTAGATTTACTAAAGTTCGAAGAGGGCTGAAAATGTCTATGTCCTGTCAGAGCAGTATCGAAGGCATGTCAATGGTATTCACTAAAGTATCTAGAACATCACATCATCAGCACTCCAACAAAAATAAGCTCACATCGATATCCATCCGACAGGTTTACGAATTTTCATTCATCACATCGACAATGGCCTATTTCCATATGGAAATGAAGCATAATGACTCATTTCCATATGGAAATACAGGATATTCAGACCGTTTCATATTCAAGAGTGTGTGTTGAGATGTTAACTTGACACTTCAACACATTCACTAAACTCCAATAGAAGCCTCTGCGTTGATGTTCACAATCTCTACTTCACCTAACTGCCTTTTAATAAACTTTTGCTCAAGGCAGCAAGCTTCTCTTCCTGAGCCTGGAGGAAGGTTCTGCACTCCTGTAATATACAGCTGATATAGTGCATCTTCATGGCCAGGTCTTCATTCATATCAGTCTTCATACAATTCTCACAGATTAAATCTAAAACCGTGCAGCATTTCTTCAGCGCTTCGGCTTCCAGTAAAAGTGGGTATTCCCTGACAGGATGTTGTTGAAATAATCGTCTACAAAGGTCAAGCTAATTTTACAGGTAAGTTTGGTTCTGTATTAAACCCTTGGGGAAAAAATTGTTGATTACCATGACACAATCGTATCGACCTACAAAAGCTACCATTTGTGCTGCCATTCTTCCATCAGAATTGACCTTGTCTGTGTTGACTCCAGCCTCCAACATCATCCAAGCTTTTTCTTTTGTCCTTGAAAGGCCAGCATACATCAGGGCTGTGTACCTATGCTCATGTTTGTGTTCATTATCAGTTCCATGTTGTAGTAACAGCTTACACATATCTGCTTTTCCTGTGTAGGCTGCAAGCACTAGAGGGGTCATTCCATGCTCATCCAAGCAGCTGAAATGGACCTCCTTGTTACCTGAAACTCTCTTGGCTTCCTGAACAGTTCCTTTTGAAATGACAGTGAGCACCTCCCTCTCTGTCAGATCTCCTTTATTGGGTGCCATGCTGTCAGTCATGGTAAAGCTTTGATGCAGAGTAAGATTTTTCTATGTACAGCATGCAGGCTACCTGCCCAGTCTGGGTCAGAACAGATGATCCAGACATACTTGCTTTCCTTCTTCAGCAAACATTACAACACCTGACAGCAGCACCTCCTAGGAGCCCTGAAGTATATTTTTATTTTATTTAGAAAATGTTTTACCAGGAAGAATACATTGAGATTTCTCTCGTTTTCAAGTATGTCCTGGATATATATTTTTATTAACAATTTTAAATAATACCTACCATATTTTCTTATGAAAGCACATATTACACATTATAAACATATAAAGGAAAGGTTATGCAGCCGCATACCTTGCCTATTAACCCTTTGAGTACCATAGGGGTAGCAAATGCATTGCAAAGCAATGATTTGTGTACCACTCTGGTACTCAATTGGTTAACTCTGCACTACATATTCAAATGATGAAGAGTGTCAGATTGAGCAGTTTATGTAAAAAAAGGGGGGGTATTATGTCAGAGGGAGCAGTTATTTTGAAATACAAAGGTGGATGGTAGTATGTCGAAGGAGAGCACTCTGTTTCCAATTACAAAGGGGGAGTTAGTATGTCGGAGGGGGGCCCAGGCACTGCCCATGGTGATTTGTGGCTAGCAGTGGGCAAAGGGAAAAGGCTGAAGAGGGTCAGACAATATACATGGGAATCTGTGGTTACCAGTGTTCATGGGAACAAGTCTGGGGGCCAAGCAGTTTATATGTGATTCTATGGCTACCACTAGGCAAGAGAACAAGGCTGGGGGGCAAGTGGTAGCCACAAATCCCCACAGATGCTGCATGACTCCCAGTCTTGTTCCCCTGGGAGTGCACAACATGTATAATATATGATATATAAGTTAGTATAATAGGTTAGGATCATTGTGTAGTGGTTGGTGTACTATTTATTTTTATTTTAACCTTTTGAGTGCCACAGGGGTGAGCAATGCACATCCCTATGGAAAGCAATGCTGTCCATGGTGCTGAAAAATATCCTCTCCACTCCCCTACTGGCCAAGTAGGGAATAAAGAGAATGCTGTTCAATTTAGGAATTGTTGTAGTGTTAGTGATGTGTGAAGGGAGGACATCCCTTCCACATCGACAGCACTTCATGGATCCTGTATGCAAATAGGGGCCTTCTCCTCCCCAACTCTTGCACCGGACAATTTTAATGAATATGTCGAAGTGTGTGTGTGTACATTAAAATGTCAAAGTATTTTGAACAAATATACAAGATCATATCGCCACAGCATCAACCTTTATTGAATTTAGGCCATTGTTTGGCAATTCATTTGAGACTTCTTTTAGAATTCAGGCAATTAACCCTTTGAGTGACAGAGGGGTATCCAACACATTGCAAAGCAAAAAAGCCCCATTAAAATCAATGGGAATTTCGATATGTTCCCATGATGCAGTTGTTTTCTACTTTTCTTTTAAACACAAGACCCCTAACAAATAGTGCCAAGTACATACCTCCCAAGTGTCCCTCTTTAGGAAGGAAAGTCCCTCTTTGAGATGTAAATCCCTGTGGCCCTCTTTCCCACCCTGGTGTCTCTTTTTAGGACTGTGTGGTGTACATATAAGTGTATCACTTTGCTCAACAGCAGTAAACTCACACTAATATTTGTTTGGTATATTTGTTTATAAATGAGTTTGTGTAAATAAAATATTTTGGTTTTGCTCTTAATGATTTAGTCAGTTACAGAAAGAGGAGTCAATACGTCATGTGCTTCTTGAGTGATTTAAAAAAAATCATATGAAATATACTGCAGAAATGTTTGGAGTAGGTGTTAATAATGAAGTTATTGCAGACAACCCTCTACTAACAGGAAATGTGATATATTATGCTATTCCAAATCATATCTAAATAAAAGTAGTAGTAGCAGATCTATGTCAGTGCCTGCTGCTGGGCCATGCTGAAAAAGTAAGAGGGGATGATAATGATGATGAAGTTAACAATAATACTATGACTTTCACTTCTTCCATCATAACATCTAGCCCTTCAGTCAGTAATTGTAGAGATCCCTCTAGCCTAATAGCAGAGGAGACAAAAGCCCACTATAGATGCAGAGAGTGAAGCTGATAGAAAGTCATTGATTGGTGACGGTGATGTGGCTTTGTTGGGGACTGAGAGGAAAGTACATGAAAAATAGCAAAAAAATAGCAAGAACAGCTGCAATTTCCTAGAAAGGAGATTCTTTGTGGGGAAACATATTCATCATCATCTTCACCCCCCAGCAGCATCACAATTATTTGTTTTACTCTCCAGTGCCTGTCATGGGGGACTGGTCAGGAAGAGGTGCTGGCCATGGTAAACAACATAAATAAAGTGGAACCCAGAAAACAAGAAAATCAGTACACACACACAATTAAAGGGGAAACCAATAAACAACAGAACACTCAATGAAACAAAATAACAGGGCCTCTGGGCATGGGGAACAGGGCCTCTGGGCACATGGATGAAGCTAGCTCAGGAACACAGGAGGGATGCACAAGAATGCAGCTAGCTCAGGAAAACAGCCAGCTCAGGAACACAGGAAAACAGCCAGTTTAGGAACACAGGAAAACAGCCAGCTCAGGAACACAGGAAAACAGCCAGTTTAGGAACACAGGAAAACAGCCAGCGAGCTCAGGGATGCTGCCAGCTCAAGGAACTCAGGGTGAAGCTAGCTCAGGGAACTCAGGCTGCAGCCAGCTCAAGGAACTCAGGAGTGCAGCCAGCTCAATGAACTCAGGGTGCAACTACCTCAAGGAACTCAGGGTGCAGCTAGTTCAAGGAACTCAGGGTGCAGCTAGTTCAAGGAACTCTCCACCTATATCCTCCTGATATAATGGTTGTGGGAATATTTTTCCCTTAGAGCAGGCACAGTGGAGTTATCAGCGACTGCACTCTGTACTATGTGTGACAAGGTAGTGAAAGGAGAAAAGAAGGGGGACACATCTTGGCACAAAAACCCTTATAAAACACATGCAACATAAACACCCTGATATTTATGTTAAGCATGTGAAAGCTAATTCCCCAAAAAAAGAAATAGAGAGCCGCTTTCGCTGTGCCCCCTGTCCCTCCCCAAGGCATAAAGAATGTGGACAAAAATCCCAGAGGAAGACTGAAGAAACCCAATGTGAGCCTGGATGTTTGATGACAAGCAAAACACCTGCATTGTCATAATCTTCTTGTGGACACTAGGCATGTGAAGATGTACCCACCCCTGCACCCTCAAGTTCCTCTTAGTACTCTCCGGAGTACCACCATTGCCAAAATTACCTCTGATAGAGAGTCTGTAGATGCAAGGATATGGCAGTTTGTGTCTACTCATTGCACATTTTGTTATGCACTGACCACACATGGCAACATGGTGGAGGGTAATCGAATGCTGGGTATCAGGGAGTGTCAGAAATTCAGAAATGTTATGCTTAAAATGGGGGTCATGACTGCCTGTTTCTTCCCTGTCACTTGATCAAATAAAATGTTGGGGTATTTTGGATAAATTGCCTTTGCTCCCATCTCAAACTTCCAGACTCCTCCTCCACAGAGACAACAGCCAGATTAAGAAGGAACTTGGATCACAGTTGCCTGTGTCTTCCCAGTCAGACACACAGAATTTCAGGGTATTTGGGGTCATTCTCTTTTCTGTTTTTCTCTCCACCAAAGTGCCTACAGACTCCCCAAACAAAGAGAACAGTTTTACTGCCTGCAAGAAACCATAAACTAAACTTCAACTCCAACTTTCTTCTCTAGTTCAAAAATGTGTTGCTTTGTCTCTTGCTAAAAAAACAGAATGGCATGCTGTTGGAACCTGACTCTCCTGTTATACTATGCCTGCAGGAAAAGAGAGGAAACTTGTCATGTGGTGGGGGGTGATTCAGTCTTTCCATTGATTTCAATGCAATGAGTTAGTGAAAAGAATTGGAAAATCAGCAATTTTCATGAAAAATTTCTCGCTCGGCTGAAAGTGCCATTTTTCTCCTGTTTCGCTTTTGAGGCAAAAAGTTTCGCCCATACCTAATTTGTGTATGTGACCAGCATCTAGTCACTACCACCTCCACTGCTACTTAGAGCAGCAACCCCCCATCACTGTCTGCTCACCAGCCATTACCGCTAGTACCCCAATAACTAATAACCATCATGATAATGTGAGTAGACAGATAAAATTCTTAAACACACCAATGTCCCTCCACCCCATAGTTTCTGGGGGCATTTGAAGGACTCAAAAATCTTGCAAGTGATCCAAAATTAATCCAGTGGAATGGAAAACTTGCCAAAATGATGAAGGTTGAAATGCTGCCCTTTTCATTTGATAAAACAGAGGTTTCAAGTATTTAATGTCATGTGTTGTTCCCACTGGTAGACTCCAAGCCACTGTTTTTTCTCTTGAACAGCTGTATCACAGTTATACAAATGTGCTTCATCATGGAAAAAGTAGGTGAATGAGATCAACTGTATTCACACTATTTTTACACCCAAAGTTCTGTTTAGTGATGTGAATAACACCTTCCAATATTGTTATTTGGCTACCAGATTTTGTAGGTAACCAGCAACAAGAGTTGTCAATGTTTGTAAACAAATGAGGCTAACTGTCAAAGGAAGGATCACAATTTAGTAAACTGCCATTACTCAGAGATACTGTATCACTAAAAACAGACATCTCCTAGACTAATAACAGCAAATACCTTAGGGCTTTTAATAATAGTAAATCAGGATGTAATAGAAGGATAGGCTTCTTTCAAAGATACTGAGTGCAGAAGAAAAAAATAGCGTACATTATAGTAGCTATATACAATGGTATTAAGTATATAGGATGACTCTGTTAACACATAAAAGTATAATTTAGATGCAATATACACACTCTCGCACACATACGCATACAATCACGTATTTGGGGTGCCAAATATTTAAAAGACTTCAGTCTGCCACTTTGGAGACCTCCTGGATTTCCTACAAACACAACCATATGCCAAATTCTGAACCAGACAGAGGGAGATTGTGTACCACAGGGCTAAAGAAGAAAAACAAGGGGACAGAAAAATAGCTGGCAATAAAATGCAAGGGATAGCCATTTTATATCTTTATTAGCACACATTAAAAATACCCAAACCAATTAGTCATAATATGTGTGTGTATTTGTTCACTTTATTAACATAGACTCAATGGAAGTATCAGAGAGTATCCAACACCTTGTATTTTAAAATATATAAAGAAACACAAACAATGCATTCACTATGAGTATCGTCATTTGGGCAAAGACATGATTAATTTGTTAAACATTTACGAATGCCAAAAAGTGACCAATTTGTTAAACGTTTACTAATGACAGAAAGTTTTATAGACTCATAACAGCCTCCCAGCAGCGGTGGTGGGAACAAATACTGTTAGGAGTTTCAGTATTCCTGGGATAGATGTCTATTCTTAGAAGTAGTTGTATTTTAAATAGATAGAGAAATGGCAGACTGCATGGGACAGACAGTAGTTTTACGCAATCAAAATCTATGTTTCTATCTCATGTTCTGCTGATAGAAGGCGATGAGTTGAGCCTCTGATATAAGTAGGCCAAAAGTAAATTAATTGGGCAAATAGCTTAGCTGAAAAAATGCCAGTGATTAGAATTGTCTAACAGCTGTTTTGAAAGTTGGCAACTGCAGTAGGCAAAGACCTTAAGTCAATATTTATTCCCAGATAAAAAAAAAGCAATTATTTTATTAATAGGCCTGCCAAATCTATCTGCGGCTGCATTGTGCAGTCCTAATGATAATTTGACAGCTTGTTTATGGAACAGAAAATTTACCCAGTAGCTTCCTCTACTTTTCCTGTTGTCCTGCAATGGACCTGAACTCTGAGACTTGAAAGTCTTGATGTTCCAGTTTAGAGTCAGCATCCTGCTTGCATTCCACACCACTTTGTTACATTGCCCGCCTACCTTTAAGTCATCATAAATAATTACACCCAAAACATTTCCTCTGTTGTCTCTGACAGCATAGTACCCTTAATACTTTATTTCTCCTTTGAATTTTTACATGTCAAGTTCATTATTTTACATGTATCAGCATGAAACTGCAGCTGCCACACTCTAGTCCATTCTTCTAATTTACCTAAATCATTTGTCATTTGGCTTATTCCACCAGGAGTGTCTACCCTGTTGCAGATCTTTGCAATATCACTAATAAAAATAATAAAAAGAATGGGCCACAGTACAGATCCCTGAGATACCCCACTAGTAACACTCCCTTCATCTGGATATTCTCCACTGACTATAATCCACTGTCTCCTGTCACTCAGCCATTGCCTTATCCATTTAACTATTTTTACATCCATACCCAAACACTGCAATTTATCCATATGTCTTCTATGAGGGACAGTTTAAATGATTTACTGAAATCTAGTTAAGTTATATCTACTGCTCCCTCATTGTCTATTATTTTAGTTACCCAGTCAAAAAAAATCTATGAGGTTATTTGACAAGATCTCTCTGCTGTAAACCCATGCTATTTGGGATTTTGCGAGCCATTAAAATTTAGATATTTAACATTTCTTTCCTTTAACATAGCTTCTATTAATTTTCCCACTACTGATGTAAGACTTATTTGTCTGGCGTTACCAGACTCGTCCGTGCTTTTTTGTGAAGCAGTACTACATTTTCTACCATACAATCTTTTGGAACTACTCCTGTCAAAAGTGACTGATTTAATAATTCTGTTAAAGGTTTATTTTAATAACTTTGGGTGTATCCCATCTGGTCCCATCAATTTATCTGGTTTTACCTTAGAGAGTTGAAGAAGAACATCTTCCTCTGTAAACATGCATGCTTCCCATTTCTGGCTTTTTTCTAACAGACGTTCCTTTCCTTCATCCTCCTCTCTAAAAACTGAACAGAAATATTAATTGAGACAGTCAGCTAGCCCTTTATTCTCATTTACATTGTTTGCATTTTCCTTGTTTCACTTATATAGCTATAAAGTGTTTTATCCCAATTTTTTATTGACTAGGCAAATTTTCCTCTGCGTGTGCTTTGGCACATCTAATAATGCATTTGGCCTCCAAGGCCTGTCATTCTGTCCCACTAAACCTATCGACAAGGTAACACTCTGCAGGGACAAGAGGAATTTTTCCGAAAACTCAGACTAAAGGAATTCTTCCATGACAAAATGGATAGCGATGATGCCAACACCACAGAGCAACATCATAATATCAATGCACCCACAAAAAGATCCACGTGGACTCCAAACCCAGGCAGTAACCCTACACTGGACAGATACATAGATAACTTCATAAACAGAGTAACTGCAGAAATACTGGAGAAATAATTTGAACCAACACCCAACCTAACCAGCAAGGAACAGAAAGCCATACAGTCACTAAAGAATAACAAGAATATTATTATTAAGACTGCGGACAAGAGGGGAGCTGTTGTTATTATGAATACTGTGGACTACATTCAAGAAGCAAACAGACAACTCTCTGATGAAAGATACACTATGAAATTACAAGAGAATCCCACAAAAAAATATACAAAACAACGCAACATGATCATAAACGAACTGCCCTCCAACACTGGAGAACAGATAAGGCCCCTAATACCAGCAGATCCAAAAGTAGGCTCTTTCTACATGTTACCAAAAATACACAAAGAAGGAAACCTGGGAAGACCCATCATTTCAGGAACTGGCACACACAGAATATGTCTGGCTGGGTAGAAAATACCCTGAAACCCCTGGTAAAATGAACACCCAGCTTCCTTCAAGACACCACGGATCTCATGAACAAGCTAGCAGACTTGGGCCCCATTCCAGAGAGCACCATCCTTGCCACTATGGATGTAGAATCCCTTTACACCAACATTCCACACCCAGATGCCATAGCAGCATGCCAATAATATGTGGAAAGAAATAACACAGCCATGGAACCAGTAACAAAACTCATACAGTTTATACTCACCCACAACTACTTCAAGTTTGTATAGGACCTCTACCTTCAGAAAATGGGGACTTCAATTGGCACCACAATATGCCAACTTGTTTATGACAAAGTTAGAAGAGGACTTCCTGTCTACCTGCCAGACAAAACCCCTGGTCTATCTCTGCTACATAGATGATGTTCTTATCATCTGGACCACCAATGAAGAGGAACTTCTCAAATTCCACAAAAATTACAATGCATTCGACCCCAGTGTCAATCTAACACTTAGTCACTCATGCACAAACATTAACCTCCTAGACACGACTCTCAGTGTTCAGAACAACTCAATCCACACATCCCTGTAAACCAACGGACAGACCAACCTACCTGAAAAACGATAGGCGTCACCCAAAACACACAAAGTACTCCATCATATACAGCCAGGCCATCAGATACAATCGCATCTATTCTGACATGGCGGACCGTGACAAGCACCTCAGAGGAGACTTTATAAAACAGGGTTACAGTGCAAGGATTATTGACAGTCTGATACAGAATGCTACTCACATACCAAGAAAATATCCATTGAGCTACAAAGAACAACATAAGGGAAACCGTGTGACCCCCAAGTTGAAGCTCTGTGCAAAATATCAAGAGAACATCAAGAGAACTTCAAGCAACCTTACAATGAAAGACTTAAGAATATATTTCCACAGTTTTCCTTACTCTCCTTCAGACAGCCTCCCAATTTAAAACAACTGATGGTAAGGAGTGCCCTGAACAAAAATACAAAAAATGGCACATTACTCTGCCTACAAAGTAGGTGTAATCCCTGTGCGCATATTTACACCACAGACAAGATACCCATAGCAAACACCCAGTTACACCATAAGAGCAACGGTAATTTCACCTGCAAATCATCCAGTGTAATACACCTCATTATGTGTGCAAAATGCCCAACAGCTCTTTATGTGGGGGAAACGGGACAAGCATTACATAAGAGGTTTAATTCTCACAGATCCAGAATGTCACTACCTACTGGGACTACTGAGGCAGGTGTAGGCCTGCAAGAGAGAGGTGCTCGGGAGCGCTGGCTGGGGTGCAGTGCTAGTAGCGCGGTGACTGTCTAAGGCAAGACCGTGCTGTGGCTAGAGCTGTATTAGAGGTGCTGGCCGCGAAGCCAGATATCCGATCCGGGTTGAGCCGGGATCCAGACCAGTATGGTCTCCATGTAGACAGTACAGGCTCTCCTGCAGGGGGGAGTGAGGGCTAGAGAGTGAAGGCTAGGGTTCGAGGCTGGAGAGCGAGGGCTACCACGTAGCTGAAACTCCTCGGGAAGCCCAGACAGAACAAACGGTAGAGAATAAGAGAATAGGTACAGACCTGTATCCCCAGGAGAAGCCAAGGGTCAGAGCTGAGCGGTCCGCAGGGTATCCGTGACAGCAGGCAAGACAGTAGTCAGACAGGCAGGGTTCATACACTCATCTGCAAGGTTGATATTCGATAGGAAAGAGAGTAGTCAGACAGACAGGGTTCATACACTGATCTGCAAGGTTGATAATTGCTAGGCAAGAGAGTAGTCAGACAGGCAGGGTTTATACACTGATAAGCAAAGTTGATAATCACTAGGCAAGAAAGTAGTCAGACAAGCTGTAGACTGCCGGAGTAGTAGTGGAGGCACAGAGTAACGCCAAACTGAGACTGCAATGACTGTGACCCAATGTGTAATGGCACCAACCTACAAGGGGTTAACAAACGCTCAGACCTGGAGACGACTGCCAGATAATGAGAACAGCCTGAGGCGCCCTGGAATAGACCAACCTCAGCTTGTAGCAGTAATAGGTCAAGCGTATCGTGGTGCAACCAGATGGATCTACAACACTGGGGTGTTGGATCTCGAGGCACAATTTGGTGACCGGGTCACAGTAACAGGGCTGCCTGAGCAGCAACGAGGTAACCAGAGGATCTGTCCATGTACAGAGAGGACACCGGAGGACATCCCCTAACAAGATACCGGATGGAGCAGTGAGTCGGGCCTGAACGATACACAGAGCAGGAACGTCCGCAAAAACCGGTTCTGTACACAGAGAAGGAACGTCAGCCAATCTGGGTCAGTACACAGAGCAGGAACGTCAGCCGGGCCGGGTCAGTACACAGAGCAGGAACGTCAGCCAATCAGGGTAGGTACACAGAGCAGGAACATCAGCCAATCCGGGTCAATACACAGAGCAGGAACGTCAGCCGGGCCGGGTCGGTAAACAGAGCAGGAACGTATACAGGCAGAGTAGTCAGGCAGTCCGGGTCATATACAGGAATCACACGAAATACTAGAGCAAGCGCTAGCAACGGAAACACCACGAAAGGGCACCAGAGAAGTGACAGAGCTCAGTATTTAAAGGGATAGTAACACTTCGTTTTAACTTTATTTTATTTTGTAGGCATTAAAAAAACATGAAGAATGATATAAGTCTTATCTCTCAAACCTTTATGGTTTATGAGATATTCACAAGCAAAGTTCCCCTCCCCGCCCCTTTTACCTAGTGTAAGCCATCTCTTCTCAGATGTGAGTCTGGTTGTATGACAGTACAGATAACAGAAGGGGACAATTTTCTTTGTATGAAAACAATGAAAGCCCTTCCCCCCTTGACAAGTTTTTCAGCTTTTTCCATTATCTTAATTGAAGATTGTCCCTCTCTGCAGTCTACCTGGGCATCTCCCTTCTGATCTGGTTGAACAGGGGGGGATACTTTGTTTGTGAATATCTCTTAAACCATAAAGGTTTCAGAGATAAGACTTATATCATTCTTCATGTTTTTTTAATGCCTACAAAATAAAATAAAGTTAAAATGAAGTATTACTATCCCTTTAAGGGCTAGCACTGGGCGGAGGAAAGCCACGCAAACCAATAGGAGGCATCATGAAGTAGCACTGTCAAAATGTCACCAGCAATAGGACGGGCACTGTGATACACGGCAGAGGGCACAGCATCAACAACAAAAAGACAGAGACACCAATGGGAGAACATTTATGCCAAAGTGGACACAGTGTCAGGGACATTAGACTGACTGTACTGATGGGACAATTTCGCACTCAAAGGGACAGAAAGTTATAGGAGGTAAAATTAATGCTACAATTTGATTCTTTGACTTATTGGCTGACTAGAGACAGAGAGTTTCTGTCACATTACCACACTGTGAATTAACTTTTATGACAGTCCCTCTGGGATCATAAATACCTGGACTCCTCAGAGGAAGAATGCAATTTAAATCACATCTTCTACCACTGACTGATCAAAGAATCAGAATCTCCCATGTGCCACTGAAGAGAGAAAATTTCCATATTCACATCAGTCTGGTCCCACCCACAGTCAAGCCCCGAAATGTCGGACAAATCCTCTCTGCACGAGAAAAACAGTGCAACCCCAGATATACTTTTCAGTCTGTGTGGACCTCGTCAGTGGGGTGCAGCTGATTCCCTCTAGGCACATGGAAGCAAGGGCCCATGCCTGGGATGCCCTTCCACTTAGGGAGACTACAAAAAAACAAAATAATGTGACGAACGCACACCGAGAGAGCAAAATAAAGTAATTTGCTCAAGGCATGTGTGTCCCCTCAGGTGCTGCTCAAGTCACGTTTTTCGCAACATGACTTGAGCAGCACCTGAGAGGCCACACATGCCTTGAACAATCTACTTAATTTTGTTCTTACTCGGTGTGCGTTCGTCACATTCTGTGTTTTTGTAGTCTCCCTAAGTGGAAGGGCATCCCAGGCATGGGCCCTTGCTTCCATGTGCTTAGAGGGAATCAGCTGCACCCTGCTGACGAAGTCCCCATAGACTGAAACGTACATCTGGGGTTGTGCTGTTTCTCTCGTGCAGAGAGGATTTGCCTAACATTTTGGGGCTGGACCGCCTGTGGGTGGGACCAGACTGATGTGAATATGAAAATTTCCTCTCTGCGATGGCACATGGGAGTGAAAAATGTGACTTGAGCAACACCTGAGAGGCCACACATGCCTTGAACAATCTACTTTATTTTGCTCTCTCGGTGTGCGTTCGTCACATTATTTTGTTTTTTGTGATGTGACACTGACAGCTTTAACCCAATACATACAGAAGAACTAGATGGGCAAGGATGAATATACTGAGGTGTGGTGCTTTGTGTTTTACCATTTTACTAGCTGAAGATACTATGTTTTCTGAACCAAACCATTATATCCTGTACAGTTCTATAAAATTATCACTGCAGCAGTTCTTGGGAGAGAAATAAATAGAATTGTGACACTATTTATTAGTCCTGAGGCAAACAGAGGAGCTGTAAGTGCACTGAGTTCAGTGACTGTGACAGGTAGGAACAATTAAAAAAAACGTTGATTGATAGAGTGTAGCAGAATTTTTTTTACATGAGCTTTGACAACTACCAGTAATAGTGACAGAAACTGACTGTAATAGTGGCATACATTCCACAATAGAGCAGTGATTCTCAACCAGTGTGTAATGACACTTTGGTGTGCCACAGATACCATCTCAGAGTGCCCCTTGTTTTCTATAGGGCACTGGATAAAAATGTGAGTCCTACAGCAACACATACCTTAAAAATGTGTTAGCATGCAGAGTGCATTTGTCCTTACTTCCTGCTTAAGTGACACTGGCACATATTCATGATGATAACAAGTGGTTGAATAAAAAGAAAGTACAACCTACAATGTGGCAGATGTGTATGGTAGTGGTGGTGGGGGATTGGTGTGGTGTGACCTGGGCAAACTGCAAGCACTCTGAGAGGAGAGGGTCATCATAATTTATTGCACATGCTGCAGCAACCATTGTTAGATATTACTCAACTACTGTGTGTGTTTTTACTCTCCACCGTACACAACTGAAGGAGTCTTGCCTTGGCCCTCAACAAAATTCTCAAAGTTGTTTGCTGTCTGTCTAGTTTGCCTCAGTCACAGAGCTCACATCAGGCTCCCAGTCAGCTTATTTGTTTAAATATGTATGTATATATTTTTTTAAGTTGTCCACCCTATCTTATCACTGTTAGTCAATAACAAAAAATATAACTAAAAAACAAAATCAACAGCTTATTTCCCGAGACTTCCCCAGCACAGAGACAATAAAAGCAAAATCAGCAAACAATTTGGACCCCAGCTGCCTGTGTCTTGCCAGTCAGTCACATCACATTTTGCTGTATTTGGGGTCAACCTACTTCCTCCCTTCTTCTCCCCCAGAGTGCCCCGAGATTCCCCAAATACAGTGAAAAAATGTCCCACCTAAAAGACTTCCTAAACTAAGCTTCGATTCCCCTTTAGAAAAAAAGATTGTGAAATAGAAAAAAGCGCTCCTGTGATACAATAAGATATGGCAGATGGCAATGGTATGTATAAATCTAATACAAGCCTAAAAAATAAGACACAAGATAGGGATATAACAATAATGAATAGACTAGAAAAAACTACAGTCTATACAAGTCAATATAAGAAAGTCAATGAATAAATAATAAAATAATAATAAAAAAATCTTCTTCCCATAAAAATATAATGATGATGATAAAATGGAAAAAAGGTGATGATGATAGAAATGAGGATGGTAGATGATGATGAGAATGATGGAAAAGGGATGGTCACTTCTCTCTCAATATATGCAGCAGGTAAGAGTTGAAAAAGTGGCCTTGTCCACTTGTAAACGAAAACTGGATCTGGAACAACTCAATAACAGCGCAAAATAATAAAAAGAGAAGAGAAAAGTATCTCATCTAAGTGTAGTAATTTAATTTAAAACAGTAATATAAAAAAATAAGAGGTATTTCACTCACATTTGCCCTGCTTGGGCTTAATGCACTTCAAGAGGGTTCTTTCTCCCGTCAGCCGACATGTAGTATATTGTTGAACTCCTATCCGTATCTCCTGGTCCTTGGTCCTCGAAGATAAGGTCTTAATGCCGATGAAAATATAAAGTATATAACAGAGATTCAAATAGATGGCAGCAATCCAGATGGCCCAGTAGTGAGATCTTGGCCATGTAAAGAAACAAAGTCACCAGGATGTATACAAAATATATTAACACTGTTTCAAATCGGCTGCCTCGTGCACGCTATGCTTCCTAGGACACGGCAGCGGCTTAGTCCATCACGGAGCCGCGGGATACTCAGGTAGAAGGTGGAGCAACGAATAACCACAGGGGGCGTGGAGAAAGTCCCGTTCTCTAACAAACTTGTCCCGAACGTTTTCGCAGAGTGCTCTCTGCTTCCTCAGGGGCATACGTGGCCAAGATCTCACTACTGGGCCATCTGGATTGCTGCCATCTATTTGAATCTCTGTTATATACTTTATATTTTCATCGGCATTAAGACCTTATCTTCGAGGACCAAGGACCAGGAGATACGGATAGGAGTTCAACAATATACTACATGTCGGCTGACGGGAGAAAGATCCCTCTTGAAGTGCATTAAGCCCAAGCAGGGCAAATGTGAGTGAAATACCTCTTATTTTTTTATATTACTGTTTTAAATAAATTACTACACTTAGATGAGATACTTTTCTCTTCTCTTTTTATTATTTTGCGCTGTTATTGAGTTGTTCCAGATTCAATTCCCCTTTATTTGCCTATTTCCTCCAGCTCAAAAACATGCTGCTCTCTCAAACACATAATGGCTGCTGTGAGAGCCTGACAGCCTTTAAGAACACTGAATATGACAATGAGTCACATTCTTGTGTTGATGGCATGGGGAAGAAGGTGTAAAGGTGTAGCAGTTCAACCAACTGCTGCATCTGGCAGTAAACAAACAAGTACACCTGTCCTGAAACAGGAAATTAAAAAGAAATGTTAAGACCTCTAAAAGCCTAGAGGAATATTAAAGTAGTGGGGAAGAAATGGAAGTTGATGCTGAGGATAATCTAATTACTGATGATGAGATAGATCTAGAAAATGGCCCTGCAGCATCCTCCTCTTCTTCAGGTACAATTGAATTTGAGAGTGAGAGAGATGATGACATGGCCAGAAAATTAGCTTAAAGGCAAAGGCTCAATCTTCCATTACTGGAAAGGAGCACTGTACCTATTTATAAACTGTTGGAGAAATCAACTGGAAACTATGGCCAAGTAAAGATACCACAAAATACACACCCATCTTGTCATTCTTCATCAGCATTGTCACCACTTCCAAGTCCAACCCAGCCACACACGCTAATAGTATTGAGTAACCAGCATTCACAGCCTTATATATGAATAATTTCTTTTATTTTCACTTTTTGTCTGTATACCCCAACTACTCCTTTAATTTTAATAAAACTAATAAAATAACATTTTAAACTGTGGATGAGTGCCACAAATACAGGTTCTTCCTTCAGGACGTTCCTCTTTCTCTCTGTTTTTCCAGTGTATAAATTGTTTCCTGTAGGTACCATCTCCAAGAGATATACACATCTCTGAATTAGCACTGTTGGTGCGGGTAAAACTTTTTCTGATTACAATCAGAATAAGGCCATTAGTAAGTACACAATGTAAAACTGTAAGGCTTTGGTGGGAGTGTCTTTGTCTTCTGGTCAGTTGCAACTATAATGTCATATATGTGATCTACTAAAACCTTTTGAGGAGACCACCATGCTGGTTAATCGTGTAAGGGCAGGAATCAACGAAAATCTTCCACTGATATATTTACTTCAGAATAAATTGAGGAGCATGGCCAACAAAGCTGGTCAATGACATGTTAGCATGCTTTGAGCAGGATCCACTCATAGTGTCTATTAAAAGCCATGATGAGTACATTCTTGCTACTTTGCATGACCCTTTGTGATGAGTGACAGGCCAGGTCTGTGACACATTTTTGTCCTTTAAGAACAGGTGATGGTCCTGGCCAGTCATAGATTTCATGATGCCAGCTCACCTCCGAGAGTGCTGTGATTATGCTGGAGTGGCTGTAACTGACTGCTCCATGAGTGGAACTGTATCTTCCCATTGATCTTCCCATTGATTTCAATGCAATGATCTTGGCGAAAAAAGCAGGGAAAATGACACTTTTCGTGGGAAATTTTTCACCAAGCGGAAAGTGCCATTTTTCAACAATTTTGGTGAAAGTTTTCACCCATCCCTAGTGAAGAGGGTTTTATTAGTAAAATGTATGTGAAATTTCCACTACCAGAAAAAGTACTAGTTGTACTACAAAGCCTAAAGAATGTGTTGAGCAGCATTCTAGTGTTGTTGCCTCTAGTGGAGGGACAACATTTAGCAGTGGAACCAATTGCTGCCTCAGAGAAAAATAACAATACCTCACTGGCACTGTAAAGTAGTATTCAAGCTTCTGTAATTGAAAAATCTTTTAAAATACGAATGCGGTGAGGATGGAGATAATGGTGGTGGAGAATAGGAATGGGCAAAAATCAAATTTTGTTCATGCTGAAAAGTTTACCTATAGAAGAGTCCACTTTTTCCTCTTTTCCACCAGCTCTTCAAAATGCCATCTTCAGAGAATAAAAAGCCTGAACTTTCTCGTTTGCTGAACACTGTATAAAGTTCTATCGAGTGATATAGGAATATTTAAAGAGAGAGAGAAAGATGCAGAGAGAGAGAGAGAGAGAGAAAAAAGAGAGCTACATTAAAGTGTGAGGTACAAACGCCAGTAGGAAAGTTGGAGGAGATCTGCCATTCTGGAGAAGGATTCTTCCACAACAAGCAGCACCAATGAGTGTTCCAGCCCAAAGAGATTCACAGAGAGCACAAGTGCCAGGCTGCCAGCAGCAGAACCCCATTAGTGAAATCCTTTATAATAATTTGCTGTGTGTTTGTCAGAAGCCGTCATGTGCAGTAGAGACGGCTGCATGATCTGCAGTCATGCGCAGTACAGACTGCCCATGACGTGGCTGATAACGGAGCAGGGCTCCAAATTCAGACCGTAATCTTCGGTGCTCAGAGAGGACTATGGTCTGAATTCGCAGCACCCTGCTCCGTATCAGCCGTGATGGGGGCAGTCTCTACTGTGCATGACTGCACTGCAGCCATTGCTGGGTGACACTGTGACCCATGTACACTGGCTCTTCACCTAATGGAGTAATATTATGTTGAAGTATGTGGCTCTGGTCAGCATGTCAGCAGCCACACCACTGGGTATCCTACTGTATACAACCCACACTCTGACTCCACCACCATTATTCATACTCTTAGTCCTCCACCATGCCTCACCCTGATTCCCCCTAGCAGCCCGAGTATGAAACCACTGCTACTGCCTCAAGTTGATACAGCTGCATTGTAGAAAGATGTGTCACCTGAAAGTGTGCCCCCTCCACCACAGGGCAGCTGCTTGAGCCTGAAGAATATGCATTGATTTGTATTAGTGTGAGAGTGGACTCACATCCAGTACAGCAGAAGGAGGAAAAGACAGGTAGTGCTAATGGTGACGATACCCCACAGGTTGTTGTTTATAATGGGACATCCACGAGAGTGTTCTTGGAGATGACAAATGAAGATTGGAGGAGAGATCTGGAGGCACTGGGTAGTATCACCACAATCATCACCCCTAATACTACTAAAATTATGGAGTTAGCTGCAAGTTTAGTTCCTGCTGCTGAATTGTCTTTTAGGTACCACCGATGATGATCACAACAGCAGCAACAGTAGCAGTCAGAGAAGCATGATCCACATCAGGCTGTTGATTATGCATTCACCTTTCCCACGATGGACGCAAGTATTACTGATGGAAGTAGTGGTGAGCAAGATAATAGTATATTTTCACCTAGTGGGGAGTGGATTTAGGGCATGTTGTGGTGGAATAATTTTATCTACTTCCAAGTACTAGCCTTAACACTATTGAAGCAGCAGCAGGCACAGTAGTGCCAGCAAGTACAGCAGCAACAGCCCAAGAAAGTACTTCAAATGGTGACAGTTGACAGCCCAGTCTGTCTCCACTTTTCCCTACCTTGAAATCTCTGGTATGGGATTATTTTTCATTGGAAGCAGGGACTGTTCAATACTCAATATCAGCTTTCTGTGCAATGGGTGACAAATCTTTGATGAGGGGCAAACTAACCTGATCAAGCATGTTAGGCACAACCACCCTGATTGCAGCACAGACATGAAAAGTATCATTCCATAGACAAGCTAAATGATTCAAGTGCTGCAGATGTGACTGAGCCTCCTCTTGTCCATTCACAACATGGGAAAAACACATAGAAGATGTTGGACAACTGAGGGTAAGGCAACAACAGGCTATTGTAGACAGTCCCACTACCAGGCAGCAGTCAATTGCAGGTGGTCCTACTCGTAGGCAGCAGGTAATTGCAATCAGTCCCACTCCCAGCCAGCAGGCAATTGAGAGTGGTCCTGTTCCCAAGCAGCAGGTAAATTCAGCCAGACCCTACCAGCAGGCCAATGATAGTGCTCTGAGTAATGTCCAACAGGCTGGAGTAATTCAATCACCACCACCACCTGCAGACAGTGCCTCTGCAGAAGTGAGGATGTGGCAATATGTTTCCATGCATTGTACATTGTATGGTGTCATGATCATACATGGCAATGTTGTGGAGAGCAAGAGAATGCAGGCCATAAGGGAGAATCTGTAGATGGCACACCCATATACCAAGGTAATAGCTGGGGGTACACTATTATTTAAGTTTACAGTAAGTCAGTCACCCACCCACAATCATGTGACTGGCTTATGTATGTTGCAGAACAGACAATGGCCTCAGAGTTATTAACTAAGAGCACATGATTTCTTGTGATTTGTAACAATCAGCAGCATTTTGAGGATGATATTGATAATTTGGATGTGCTTTGTGAATGCTGCTGACATGCTGGTTATGTGATCACAGTCTTTACCCCTCTTCACAATGTTTGTTTTCACACACTCTGCACATTGCAGTTGTTAAGAACTGCACAGTCCCTCCCTAACCCATTATAATGCCAACACCCACAATTTTAAAGGAGTGGAAGGAGTGTGTTGACTATGCCTGAAGTGGATTGTTTAGTTATTGCTGCAGCTTCTGCTGCTGTCTCCACAACACTAGGGATACTACTAGGAAGAACCATGAAACCACCACCTGTCCCATGTCACCGCTACTGAATGATCTCAGTCTCACTGCTCCAATCATCTTTACTAACACTCATCATGACCAAGATGGATACAGAACATGCTGTGACATATGACATTCAGACAAGCGACAGGAACTAAATTAGAAGCATAATGTCACACATTGCTGACTGGGACCAGTGGCATACTACTGCTTTCCTGGCTTTGCTGCCGCCAATTTTTGTAATGGCTTGACTTGTCATACAAACCAGCTCCTAATTATTTTCAAGGTTTGCAATGTTTTGCAAGCCTACTTCTATTTTCTTTCAAGGCATGAATTGATATGGAAGCCAGCAAACAATATTTATTTTGCATATATTTATTATGATAGCCCTTCTGGTGACTGGCATTGGTGTGACAGCTATTCAAATCCCTACTCACCATCATTATCATTGTTAGTTGTACATGCACCACATGTTTCTGTGGCTTGCATATTTCTTTCCACTTCTGCTACATGATAAACTGATGGTGGTTCATATAAAAAACAAACAAACAAAAATTAGTCTACCCACATTGATGCTGGATAGCCATGTCCTACGATCATTATCAATATAGCCAGCAGTATTGAAACCCCTCTCTGATAGTACCATACCTGGGAACTTTCCATTGATGTCCACCCGGAGGGGAGTGCTCTGGTGCAGCAGGGGGTGAGAATAATGATGCAAACAGCGTCAAAAATGGGCGGGGCTTGACACGCGTGGGGGGGGCTTAAAGGTGTGAGATAGAGCTCAACAGAAGGCTGGGGAAGGAGTTACAATGGGGAAAACAGCAGGAGTGGGTAGAGTTTCAATAGAAACTCCCCACATCCGGAGGAATCAGCCTCTGCCCCGGAGACCCGGTAAAGCAGTGTCAAAACCGGAGTCTCTGGGGCAAATCCGGAGAGTTCCCAGGTATGGATAGTACACTTACTGGTGAGCAACCAAGGGTTTCCACTGTAATCTGCACCTGTGCTGGCCACACTGATTGTTTTGTTTGCCAGTACTCCAATGGGTCATCATTTCTGTCTAAGACATAGTTATGCTGCATGTAGGCAATAACCATCTAACATGAAGTGAGGCCACTTCCTCAATATAGGCAATGTTTACAAGTATCAGTTGCCAACTCATATTCAGGGGCCAAGTCCCATTGAGAAGTAACAGTTTCATCACCATCATCTATGTTAGATTTCTGCAGCCCCTGAAAAACAAAATTGGCTTTCTGTGATGACGATGCCATGTGTTCTAAAGGGATGTTGCTGCCATTTAGGGTATACGTATTTTTCTGACTTCTTTTTGTTTTCTATTTCTTTTTGGGCCCATACATTTCTCTCTCACCTCCTCTACAACACAATGTTCAATTCAGTCTGTAAGATTTGTTTATAAGCTTCCACTTATCCATTTCACCAATGCTGCTGATCATTAGAGGGGGATGACATTTCTCACCCCAAAACAGGTGGAAAACAGCACATTTCACCTTCCACGTGAATACTTATGGGAACCTCTAATTTTCTGCTTTCTCATCAATTCTCCACCCAGATCTAAGATCTAAGTGTTGTTGGAAAACAGGTTTGTCAGTGTGTACAAGGTAGGGGTGTGAGCTATAAGTGTGAAAGCCCAGCTGTTGGATAGCTATTGGGAGGGTGCAGTTGTTACTTAAGTGTTATTTAGGTTTTATATACTGGTGCTGTTTACTGGTATTGTATGCAAGGCTATGCTAATTCACTTTCGAGACATCGTCTTATGTGATTTCTTTAAAAAACAGAAAACAAAAAAAAAATGTAAAAATAAATTTCCCCAAAAATATATTATTATTTTGACATTTTTTATGTAATTTGCATTTATAACATTGGTACTAGTGATTAATCATGTCCATAAAGGTACATGGGAGAAAGGATTGCTTGGATATCATGGTGGTGGTCATCATATGAAATATACTGTAGAGATGGTTGTGGCAGCTACCTTGCTACTAGTAGGAAATGTGAATCAGAAAAGTCATTCCAAATCACATCCAGTTGAAACCCCTGTGTGCCAGATGGGTACTCAATGCATTGCAGAACAATGCATTGTGCACCCCTCTGGCACTTAACAGGTTAAATAATGGACAGATGACAGGGTTAGGTAGACAAAGAATTCATAAAAAAAGCCCCATAAATCCTGTGTAATGCTAAGTGTGCTGTGAAAACATAAGGTTAAAGGAATTGCCCAAATACATATTACAAAATTCATATGACCCTAGTGTCTCCTTCACTGTTGTTGGCTTCGGTGGCAGTGGCAGAGAAAGGGCAAGTCAGCAGAAGCCTCTCCTTTGTACCTTATGGGTTGATGCCCATTCCACTGATGCCTTTATATCTGGACAGTCACTCTCCAAAATGCCTCACAGCTATTGGCTGGGATGTGTGCTTACGCACCTCCCAGCCAATCAGCTTTGAGTGGGGGACTGACGGAACCTGCTTGAAGCTTATTTACTGGGAGGTGCATTAGCACACATCCCAGCCAATGGCTGCGAGGCATTTTGAACACAGACTGACCATATATATATATAAAGGCAGTCTCTGTTCAAAATTTCCTCACAGTGGGAATTGCTCTGCAATGCATTGTGTACCCCTCTGGCAATCAAGGGGTTAAACTATGCACAGATGACAGGGTTATGTTTGGACACACAACATTTAATATTGTTTTATTTTTTCACAGGCTGGACACAACTGTGACAAAGAGAAAAAGAGAGAATGTGAAGATTACAAAAAAGAAGAAAGAAGAAGAAGAAGATAGCAGTAGCTGACCAGGGTGCTGAAGACCCCACTGGACATCAGGATTAATGGCAAGTGTTTCTTTACAGGGGCTATTGCTTTGTACCTTAGTAGGGTTAGTTCTATCAGTGCCAGTAAGGTAAGAATACCCCACTGGCACTCATAGGGTTACTTCTTCTAACATTGGACACATTTTTTTAGTGCTTTGGATATATACTGATTTGGGGCTTAGGGACCCATATATATACATCCACTGGGGAATTAATTTTTTTTTTTGCTTTTATTTATTTATTTTATTTTATGTGTTTGTTTCAAAGTAGCTTTATTTAGGATAAGAACAAATACTTTTATTTTACTTTTAATTGTTGCGACGGCTGGTTTGAGATCCAATAAGGGACTCTGGGGGGGGGAGGGGAAACTTGGTCTTAAATTTCCCACAATAAAGTGGGTCCTTTAACGGATCTTTAGGGCTAACACAGTCAATTGAATGGCATCTTGCAGCGTTATTATTATTTTCTATGGGTGAAAATACGTCTAACTTTATCGGCTGACATTTTTTTTTTTCTGCCATTTTTTCATAGCAGAGGTAATTGAATATGCTGTCAGCTGTTTTTTCAGCCATCAAACTAATTGAACTGTGGCCTATAGTAGATGTTATTCGTTATTGCATTCATTCAAGTAATTCATGCAATATATATTTTAAGGGTACAACATCTGAATCCCTCTTAACTATAACACCCCCTCTTTTAAATGGATATGGCAGGAAAACATATTGGATGATTCATATACACTTAAAAATATTAACCTCATTTCTTCTTGCTAAAAATACAGTAGGGGAGTCCATACTTTTCAAAGATTTCAGTACCTTTGAAAATGTAGAAATGTAAACAAAATGCATATGTTTACCTTTAACGTCGCAACAGGAGAAAGACAGAAAGAAAAGTTAACCCTGATGTGATGTGGGGATTGCTTTTTTCCAAAATGTTATTCCTTGCCTTCTTGTATGTAGTTGTTACAAAACTCAAGTGCAGGTAAACAAGAAAACTGATAGATTATAGTCCATACCAGACTTGTGCATTCATTTTGTCATAAATGCAAACCTTATGAATGCTTAGGGTCACAGCAGTGGTTGTCAAGACCTTTCATTTGCTGTAAGACTATAACTCCCATTATTTCTCACCAGCCATTGACTGGCAGGGACCAATGGGTATGTAGTTTTGCATCAGCGTAAGGGCTTCACGATGCCCATCACAGCAGCTACCAGACATTTGGATAAGGCTCGGTGGTCAGTATATGGCACCATGGGACAAGGGTAGGGGACAGTACATATGATTCTATGGCTACTGTGGGACAAGGCTGGGGATAGTTAGTATGTGTGGTTCTATGTCTACTAGTTCAATGAGATACGGGTTGGGGTTAGTGTGTGGTTCTATGACTATTGTGGGACAAGTTTGGGTATCAGTATGTCTGGTTCTGGGGCTGCAGAGGAAAAAAGAGGAACAAATGCACTTTTTGCTGGAGTTACTGCCAAAGTCAAAAAGTGCAATATTTATTGCAATTCTCTGAGTTAATGTTTTCGTCCACCCATCATTGTTACATAGATAAGGATGTTGAAAAAAAGATGTGTCCTTCATGTTCAACATTTAACCTGCTTTGTTAATCAAGATGAAAAAAAAACCTCTATTGCAGTCATTTCCAGTTTTTCCTTAATTGGGTAAAAAAATGTTTTCCTAATTTCCAAATCATGACTGGATTTTTCTATGGATTCAAATATTACCTGCATTAAAGCCATGTCATACTTTTTAGTGTAATTTTTTTAATTAAAGTCTAATGCAAATTAATGCTGGAGTTTTTCATTTTGCAATCTGATATAATGTTTTATTAAGAACAATGTGGTTGAATGAACATCAGATCCCTGACTTCCACCACATTGTTCTGATAGAATAAGAGGATCAGAATGAAACGTGAGATACACACCATCGATTAAAGAATACTTTGACTACAAAACATTATATGGTAGGGGCCCTGCTGAGTTTAATCAAATTAAAAACCAAATAAGGTATACTGTAATTTTTTGTAGTGATGCAGTTTAATTTTTAAAGTTTTGACTTTAAATAAAAATAACTCTTCACAATGCATTCCACATCCCTCTATTCCTCAACCCTAGCTTAACTAGATTATTATCTGTATTTGTATAATTGCACATCATTAATTGGGTATTAGATATGCATGAATCCTGACAAGAGGCAAAAAAGGCTTTAATTCAACATAGCCAGTGTAAAAATAGCTTTTGTCATGTGACTGTCTCATGCATGCCACATAAAGCTTTTTGAATTTGCAGGAGGTCCCCAATACAATGATAACAACATGATTTGGAAACGTGCAGGGCTACCCCAATTTATCTTTTATACAACCCACTCAAAATAGAACTCTTTTCTTCATAATTATTTCATAAATTACATTTCTATCCTAATTAGTGAGCGAGTTCCTGTAATTTCCATGATAATTACCATAATTTACTTCCAGTCAATGTGCTTCTAGTAGAAGAGCCAGCTGTGTTAACTTTGTTTCATGATGACTGGCAATCTTTATTCAGAAAAGCACTTCTCGCTGCGTGATTCAAAATCACTTTCTTTTAGTTTATTTAACTACACTTAGTAGTCATTACTTATTGTTCTCCACAAAGTGTATACATAACAATGGAACTTTAAGGATGTTAAACTGAAATGTAATTTTAATTTTTTTACATTTCCTATTCCAAAAAGTTCTACTTAAGTAATTATAGTCTTTATACACATTTCGAATATAGCAAAGAATGAACAATTTTAGAGTGACCTATATAAGATCACATAAAGTAAATAGTGACACCACATTGTGTTTAGGGCATTTATTTCATTCATGTTTTCTAGTTGATATTACACCCACGACTTATGTAATGAAATTCAGAATACCACAGATAGAAATATCAGAAACAAGAACAGATATAACTTATCAAAGGACTTCTGCTATAAGTGTGATTGGAAAAAAGCAAAGGTTGTTTCCCTGTTAACTATTTTTGCTGCTTAAAGTGAAAGTGCAGGTTCAATATTCATACCTGGTTACTTTCTGTTATAGTGCACTCGGAGGGTACTCCTCTGATGCCACTGTGGGATGTAATTGACACAAATGACATAAAAAAGGAATGGGGCCCCCACAGGTAGGGGCACGGCCTAACACATATACATCACAAAAGTGGGCAGGAAGTGGGAGAAACTGGGTGGGGAAGAAGTGGGTGTGAAGTGGGAGAAACCGGCTGGGAAGGAGCAGAAGTGGGCAGAGTTTCAGTAGGAACTCCCTTTGCCACAAATGGAGAATCAGCCTCTGCCTTGGACCCAGTAATGCAGTGTCAGAATTGGAGTCTCTGGGGAAAATCCAGAGAGTTCTCAGGTATGTCAATATTAAACTCTCTTAGACTTTAGGCATTGTCTTAGAAGTTACAGGAACTTAGTTTCCATAGTTTAAAACTCACCTGTTAATTCTCTGTTACCCCCTGCAGAATTCTGTGAACTACAGTTCTGCATGATGTCAGAGTCTCACTCAATGCTTATGAGAGATTTTTATAAGGCCATTGATGGTGAATCTCCTCCCATAAGAACCAGCTGAAGATCTGAGTAACTGAGAGGGAAAAGGTGAGTTTTAAAGGGACACTAATGTCCAATAATAACTTTATGTTGTTTTGTATATTTAAAAAAAATAGATTATGTGGTGCAAATCCCATCTCTCAAACCTTTACAGTTTAAGAGATATTTGCATCTAAAGTTCCCCCCTCCCTCTGCTGACAGGAGGAGATCCCGGTCCTGGGACCAGCCGGCAGCTCTGCAGCAAAGCCAAAATAGCTATATTTGAAAAGAATTACTTCAGTGGAACGGTCTACAAAGTGTGCCTGGTTTGCATAACACTTTGTAGACCGTTCCAATGAAGTAGTTCTTAAATATCACTATTTCATCTCTGCTGAAGAGCCACCTCGAGTCAGCTGACTCAAATCTCCTGATGTCAGCTGTACAGTTTAGATGGGGGAACTTTAGATGCGAATATCTCTCAAACCATAAAGGTTTTGAGATGGGATTTGCACCACATAATTTATTTTTTTTAAATCTACAAAACAACATAAAGTTATTATTGGACATTAGTGTCCCTTTAAGCCATGGTAAGTTAGTTCACATAGCTGTGAGAACTATACTTATAGTTTAACCCCTTAGTGATGCAAGTTTTTTTACACTAGTGGGCAAGAACAATTTTAGCTTTTTTAGTATTCCTTTGTTCAACCATATTTCCTCACTAATTAATTTAGTATACCAGTATAAATTATTTACTGTTCATTAAGTGTAAGTAGCGCTTTCCTTTGATAACACATATATATGTATAACCCACCATTTAATTTGATAATATATAAATGGAATTTTTTTTTAAAATACAACATTTTTATAGGTTTTCCTGTGATAATTTGGCTCATTTTTAACAGGGACTGGTATTGACATTCATACAATACTTTCAAGTGTTCCTTTTTAGGGGGGTTTTAGGGGGGTTCTGCCTGTCTGATATGAAAATCCCTATGTCCCTCTTTCCCACCCTGGTGTCTCATTTTTTGGAAATCAGACTTGTGGTGTTTATATAAATGTATCACAGGAATAAATCTCAAATTAATGCATTTTTTTAATTCAGTACATGTGTACTTGCTCTAAATCATTTATTCAGTAATACAAAGAGGTGGAAATGCACCATCAAGTGGCCTACTCCTAATTCTGCCCCTATCAATTCAAATAAAAGTTCCCCCGCCCCATGGCTATTTTGCATTTTGAGAGCTGTATTCTCTGCTTCTCCCTTCCTTGCAATCACAGTGAGGAAGAGAGTCAGAGAACAGCAACAAAGACAATGTATATTCACATTGCCTTTCTTACGTGGCTCCAATGGCACATGCAATCTCTGTAGCAGTGTTCACATGTCCTGAGCCACCGCTTAAAGGGTAAAACTGACAGCTTAAGTCCTACAGCAGTCAGTTACAGCCACCCCGGCATGATCACAGCTTTCTCTGAGGTGCTCTACCATCATGAAAACTTGATGTGCCAGAACTGTCATCTGTCCTTACTAGATGACTTCCTGTGACGGCCCAGCATTAACAGATTAGATGAGTTTTATATTGGCTATTTACTGTCCTTTAAGCAGTTAAAAATATATAGAGGGAAATGTATTTTGCTTTTTTTTGCAATCACATTTACCTTTAAAATAATATAAATGTACCGTAGGTTACCACTCATTGATTCGAGGGTTTTTCTCCTTTTCGCTTTAAAAATGTGATGTATTCCAGGAAGTGAAACACAATAGAAGCAGCTACAGAGCGAGGTAGATGTGCTGTTCTGTTGTGCTGTTCTGCTTTTGGCAAAATTGAGACAGGAGAGGCTCATAGTGACTGCTATCAATATAAGAAAGTTTAAAACTAATAAATGGAGGAACTGGAAGGACCCTTATGTGTTCACTGAGTCTGAGGAGGAGGAGTGACCACTACAGAACCAATGCTGTCCTGTCGCACTAAATCACCTCTAGGGATTTTGGGCAAATTAAGGTCAAGGGAGGAAGAAGAGGGTAATAGTGAGAGCAGGACAGGTAAGCTGCATGTGCCTGCTGCCAGACATGTTGTCCTGCAGCCACCATTGCTGTGCCTGCTGTCAGATGTTCTGCCCCTGCTGCCACCAGTGCTGTGCCTGCTTTCAGAAGTGTTGCCCTTCCAGCCACCAATGCTGTACCTGCTGCCAGTGCTGCCCCTGCTGCCACTAGTACTATGCCTGCTGTCAGGCATGTTGCCCCTGCTGTTACTATTGCTGTGCCTGCTGCCAGTGCAGAACCTGCTGCCACCAGTGCTGAACCTTCTTCCAGTGTGTCTTGTAATACTCAGGAGGAGAAGATGACCCTAAGTCACCCTAAGTCACACTTGCCATCCCCAAGCAGTTCCGCCAGTGTAAGTACTAATACTAAGAATGTCCAGCAGCTTGTAAGTGTTAGGATTGAAGGGGGAGGTAATCATTCATCATCATATTACTAGTGACTGTGAGGAGGAAGACTCAGGGGCTGAAATTGATGTTGTTGTTAGTGGTAGTACTAGTAATATTGATGGTGAAACAGTTGGCGGGACTAGTGTTAGGGGAGCGGAAGGGGAAATAATTGAGTGTGTCCTGACTAGTGGTCAAGGAAGTCCACACCATTCTCCTGACCCTGGGAGTCTTGTTCCCCCAAGGCATTACCCATGTGGAACATGATCCTGAAGAAGGCAGAATTGTTACCTAGGAGCAATAATACCACCACCACCAGGAGCACAGATCTGCTTCCTGTCTGCTTTCTTTGGTCAACAAGAAATGGCAAGTGTGACATTAGGGATCCCTCTGTCACATTTCTTGTCACCTCCTCCAACCAGCAGTGAGATGTCTGTAATAGAGCAGCGGTAGCAGCACAGAGGGACTAGTGGTGGTGAAGATGATGATGGTGGAGAAGTTGGGGTTGAAGAGACATTGATGGCCTTTTTAGTCCAAAATGAGAAGGAATGGGAGACAGGCATGGGGTTAGGCATCACTACCACCAGCAGCAGTGAGCTTTTGGAATTTGCGGAATATGCAACTGCTCTAATTTCTGCTGCTGCTGAGCTGCAAGGGCAGCAGGATGCTGAGGAGCAGGCTAGTGTCCCACAGACACAGTGGGAATGGGGTCAACAAGTGATGCGGGACTAGGACAGGTTCCGTTTGCCAGTAGTAGCAATACTCCTGGACCTAGCTGCAGTGCTGATTCTGAGGAATTAGTAGCTACAGCAGCAACATCATCCTCTGCCGCAGCCAGTGAAGGGGAATGTGGAGGAGAAGAAGAAAGAGGCCATTCTTCTCCATCTTTTCCCTGTCCTCTGAAGTCATGGATGTGAGAGTAGTTTTCTCTAGAGGCAGGCACAGTGCAGTCATCAACAATGGCACTGTGCACAATTTGGAACAAGTCATGGAGGAGAAAGGAGGGAACGCACCTTCAAACAAGCACCCTGATAACACAAATGAACCAAAGACACCATGACATTTATGTCAAACATGTTAAAGCCAAACACCCACCACAGAAATCAAGCACCAATGTTGCTGTACCCCCCAACTCTCCCGAAAGTCATCAAGAGGTCAGGCAGAGATCAAAGAGGAGGAAGAATAGAGCAACCCAGGCAGAGACTGGAAACATAGAAACATAGAATTTGACGGTAGATAAGAACCATTCGGCCCAACTAGTCTGCCCAATTTCCTACTGTAAAAAACACACAACCTCAAACCTTTTTTGGTCCTTGGTCTTTTCTTATGTTAAGGACCGCCTTATGTCTATCCCATGCATGCTTAAATTCTGTCACTGTATTGACATCTACCACTTCTGCTGGTAGGCTATTCCACTTGTCTACTACCCTCTCAGTGAAGTAAAACTTTCTTACATTACATCTAACCCTGTGTCCCTCTAGTTTTAGACTATGGACTCTTGTCCTAACGTTTTTACTCTTTTGAAATATACTTCCATCCTGTACTTTGTTGAATCCCTTCATGTATTTGAATGTTTCTATCATATCCCCTCTCTCTCTTTTCTCCTCCAAGCTATACATATTCAGATCATTTAGTCTATCCTGATATTTCTTTTCCTGTAGACCAGTCACCATTTTAGTAGCCCTTCTTTGAATTTTCTCTAGAGTATCAATATCCTTCTGAAGATGGGGTCTCCAGTACTGTACACAATATTCTAGGTGAGGTCTAACTAGAGATCTGTAGAGTGGCATGACTACTTCCCTTTTTCTGCTACTAATGCCCCTAGCTATACAACCCAGTGCCCTGCTTGCATTCCCCACCACTTTATTACATTGCCTGCTTACCTTTAAGTCATTAGAAATAATTACTCCCAAATCCCTTTCCTCTGTTGTCTCTGACAGCACAGTACCCTCTGACAGCACAGTACCCTTAATAGTATATTAGCTGGAAGTTCCATGATGAGCGAAACAACTAGCTCACCATCACCTTCTTGCTCTAGGCTAACTAGATATTCTGCCAATCCACCTCATTCATTGTTACCTCCCCCGCCAAGTGACAGACACTCTTTAGATGTTAGGATGTGGCAGTTTGTCCACCCACTGCACACCGTGTGGTGCACTGACCACACATGGCAGTGTGGTGGAGGAGAATCGCAAGCAGGCATCTGGAGAGATTCCATCCTGCAGAATATGCTAAGCTGATGGTAGGGAGGGTTCTTCATTACTATTAAACTGTCAGCAAGTTGTCATGTGTCCTTACTGGGGTGTGGACAAGGGATTTAGTGACAGCAACAGTACTTGGTTTCTGGTGTCATGGTGTTTGGATAGATTTGTGCCAATCATAACAATTTGATTAGCTGCCCATAAATATATATTCCACAAATTAAGAACATAATGTTACCTAATAAAAGCAAATGCAAAATGATCACTGCAAAAAAGGTATGATTTCATTTTTTTCAATTAAATCTAATGTATCAATGGCTTATAGTCTAACGATCCATCTTAATTAGTTGGTTTTTTTTTAAACAAATTATTCTCTCTATTACAGCCACACGGTTTTGGAATAGTCCTTTCAATACCTCCAAACCTAAGTACATTAGGGCCGTGATGATTAATCTCTTTAAGATGCAGCACAAATCAAATGTCTATGACTAAGTGCTGTGTGTAAGCGTGAAACGCGTCAGACCTTACTGTTTGGGGGTCTTACTGCTATATCTCCTACCTTCTGAGTAATCTATGTTTTCAATTTTTTATGAAGAAATAAAAAGTATCAAGTTTTAAATTTGGAGTCGGTGGTTTGATATGAGTGTCGTTACAATCCTTCTACTAGCTAATCTAATATTAACCTGTCCCTCTTTAATTGCTTTCAGGTGTTTGAGTATTCTATCGTTAAGGAGTCACTTTGTCTTGTCCACATAAAATACTCCACATGAGGGCAGAAAATGTTATAAAGCACAAAAGTGGTCTGACACATTATCAAACTTTTACATGAGGTATCCTTGTAGGGCCACAAACCCACCTGTGATCATGTTTCCATATGCCAGGTTCTCCCACAAACAGTTTGTGATTGATCTTTTTAAATCTTTGAGAAAGTTGAACCTACATATATGTATTTTTTTCCATTTTAAACATAAGACATGTACATCAGATGACCAATTACCACCTCTCTTTACAAGAAATAGAATAGGTCCTTTAGACATCAGTGTTAGCTCTGCCATTGATACACAAGATGGAAGTATTTTAGAAGATCTTTGTTAATCTATCTGTAAATAAAGTAGAGATCTACATTTAATACTCCTTTATGCCCTGGTAGCTACATTGATGTATTTCAATTTCAAGTATTACAACAGATTTTATAAATCCTCATAAAAACAGTAAGTTGTTAAAGGCACGAACTAAGGCCTTAGGCTGGATCAAAATTGGGAGAGACTTGGTGGTTATTCCAGATGTCAAGGGGGGGCGCAATATAGTGATAATGTCTGTTGTGCAGTATGAACAACAGCAATACATTGCATATCCCTCTGGCACTTAAAGGGTTAAGGGATAGTAATCTATAAACCCTTTTGTCAGACATGACTTCTGCGTATTTAAATACATTTAAAGTGCTGTTGTGAGATGGAGTGGAGAAGGGAGCTATATCTATGAAAAACATGGAGAAGCTGGTCATGGATCACCTCCAGAGACTGGTCTACTATTGGTTGCCTAAATCCATAGGATATGAATAGGCCCTCAGGCAGGCCTATTGTTTCAGGGGTGGACTCAGTTACTGAACCTCTCTCCAAACATATTGATGTTCGTATACAACCTATTCTTAGATCCATTCCATCTCTTGTAGCAAATACTTTAGATGTCCTTAATGTGTTAGAGAAATTTTCATACCGAGAGAATGGTCATCTTGAAACTCTAGATGTGGCTAATTTACATAATAATATCATACTTGAGGATGGATTGTGAGCTATGAATTATTTCCTTCATAAATATGGAAGAGATCCAGCGGAGAAGAGATGCAGTTTTTTATGCACTCCACAGCATTTTTACTTAAAGTAATAGTAATATTTTATTTTAATCGCAGCTCAGATCATTCAACATAATGAATAGTATTGCTGTCTGATGCTTTTATTCCTCAAAACCGTTTAGTTATGATGTAATTAGATTCTGAAGTTGATCTCTCACTCCCCTTTTGCTGATGTGAGCATTCAGTCTGAGATCCGACAGCGGATCACAACTAGGGACAATCTTCATTTAGTATTAGGAAAAACCTGCACTCTTTCGACAAGGAGGGCAGGTTTTTCTTTATACTGACTGAGTGATGATTGTTCCTCTTTGTGATCTATCCAATCAAGAGACCGGACTTCAGATCTGAGGGGAAGAGGTTTAGGATTGACAAAAGGGGTGTGGGGTATCAACTTCAGCATATAATTACATTGTAACTAAACAGTTTGGAAGAATAAGATCAGGCAGCAGTACTATTCATTATTTTGAATGATCTGAGCTTCATTTAACATGAAATATTACTATCCCTTTAAGCATAACTCTTTCCTGGTTGGGAGGGTAGTGGTTTCATTAACTGGTGGGAACCTCTTTGGGTACATTATTTAGTCACCCCCAATTATGTAATTATATTTCTTTGTAAATGGAAAGAAACCTTTATCTTCACTACCACAAATAGTATTATCTTTCAATAAAATTGTGAATTAGTTTTAAAAATGATATACTTGATTTGTGGGATGGAGATGCTACTTTTTTCGAGAAGTTAATATGCTATATCAATTCCAGTTGTATAGGGGTGTGCTAAGGACCAGAGGGTCCATGAAACCTTTGACAACCAACTCGATATTACATGGTGCCAGCTTCCACCCTATTCACACCATTAGGGTTATTCCATATGGACAGTTCCTAAGAAGGGATGGGCGAAAAGTTCCAACTCAAACTGAAATTGGCGAGAAATGGTACTTTCTGCTTCGTGAAAAATTTTCTGCGAAAAGTGCAGATTCTCCGCTTTTTTCCTCTTTTTTCACCTATCACATTCCATTGAAATCAATGGGAACATAGAAGTCACAAACAACACATAGCAAATATTATTTTATTTCCCAAAGGCATAATTAAAAGGGACATGAGGGTGTCTGTGTTGGTGGGGTGTGGGGATGATTTTGGGGGGGTTGTTTACTGGGATTAGGGGGCACTTAATAAAAAAGAAATCCTAAGTAAAATAAAATAAAATAGAAACCATAAGACATGGTATAAAGGGGTCTGAGGAGGGTGCCTGTGTTGGTGAATGAAGGAATCATTTGAACAGGGAATTTGTTTTGGGAGGGGTTTCTTGACTGCTATTGGCAGGGGGGGCAGTTAGTTAAAAAAATAAATAAATTTGTAAGTAAAGTGATAGAGACGGGAACCCCCTGACATAAGCTGCCACTGGGGTGGACTGATACTTGGCTTGATAGAGCATTTTGTAGAGGATGATTTGTTTGATTTGTTGTTAGAGGCCTTTGTAGGACTTAGTTTTAGAGGCCCAAGCCCCGAAGAAACATTGATTTGTAGGACTTAAGCTTGTTTGGCACAAGCCCTAAGGGAACATTGATTTGTAAGACTTAGGCTTGTTAGAAACAAACCCCCAAAACTTGTTTATTTTTTTGTAGGACTATCTTTTGTTTTTGTTTTTTTAAAGCACAAGCCCTGAGAAAAAAATAAAAATGCCCTACTGGCCTAATGCCAGTATGTCAAATGTCCTCCTGAGTCCTGCACTGCTGATGCTGAGTTGTTTAAGCAGCAGGATGATTAGGCAGCTGAAAGGGAATGGGATCAACAATAGCAGTAACTTAGAAGATGGATGATGAAGGTTCCACATGCCACGACTGGCTCCAGTGATGCGCCTGAGGCAATAGCAGCAGAATAAGTAGCCCCAGTGTATGTGGGGAAGAGAAGAAGTTGGACATTAAGTCTTCTCCATCTGCCCCTCCTCCAAAATCATCATGGGTGTGTTGTTTTTAGAATATATTTTTTCCCTTGAGAGCAGGAACAGCGGGTCTCATCAGCAACTGCAATGTGCACAGTGTGTGTGGTAAATAACATCTTTGGGCACAACTGTATCCAAACACCATGACAACAGAAACGAAGTACTGCCACTGTCACTGTACCCCTTTTCCAGACCCGCTAAGGACACACGACAACATGCTGACAGTTTAATAGTAATGATGAGCCCTCCCTGCCACCATCTTAGCATATTCTGCAGGATGGAATCTCCTCAGATGCTGCTTGATGCACTGACTGAGATTCTCCACCCACACAACAATGGGTTGTGTGGTCAGTGCACCACACAGTGTGCAATGGGTAGAGACGAACTTCCACATCCTAACATCAACAGAGTAGCTATCATTTGGTCAGGGAGGCAATGAACGAGGTGGATTGGCAGAAGATGTAGTTACCCTAGAAGGTGATGGCAAGCTAGTTGTTTCACTCATCATGGAACTTCCAGTCTCTGTATGGGTTGTTCTATTCCTCCTCCTCTTTGATCTCCACCTTGCCTCTTGTTGCCTTTCTGGAGGGTCAGGGACAGCAAAAGCAGTGCTTGATTTCTGTGGTGGGTGTTGTTTTTAACACGTTTGATGTAAATGTCATGGTGTCTGTGTTTCAGGGCGCTTGTGCCAAGGTGTGTTCACTCCTTTCCTCTTCTCACTGACCTGTCACAAATTGTGCACAGTGTCATTGCTGATGACTGCACTGGGCCTGCCCCAACAGATAACTAGTCCCACAACCATGATGACTTCAGGGGGAAGGGAGAAGATGGAGAAGAATGGCCTCTTTCTTCTTGTCCTCCACATTCCTCTTCATTGTCTGTGGCAGCAGATAATGTTGCTGCTGTTGCTGCTACTGCAACTAGGATCAGGAGTATTGCTACTGCTGGCAAGTGGAACCTGTGCTAGTTCTGCATCACTTGTTGACCCCATTCCCACTGTGTCCATGGTGGTCTGTGGCACACTAGCCTGCTCCTCAGCATCCTGCTGCCCTTGCATCTCAGCATCAGAAAGAATTAGAACAGCTGCAAATTCCTCTATTTCTAAAATGTCATTGCTAGTGGTGGTGGTGATGCCGATCCTCATCCCTGTCTCCCATTACTTCTCGGTTTCTGCTAAAAAGGCCATCAATGTATCCCACCCCAGCATCATCACCACCACCACCACTAGTCCCTACATGCTGTTGTTGCTGCTGCTCTATTCCAGACATCTCACTGCTGCTTGGAGGAGGTGACGAGCAATGTGACAGAGGGTCCCCTAATGTCACACTTGCCATTTCCTTTTGACCTGAAGTAGAAGGCAGACTAGCAGTAGCAGCAGTAACAGCAGACACAAGCAGCTAATCTGTGCCCCTGCCGGTGGTGATGGTATTAATTCTGAGCCTGCTCTCCCCCAACACCAGTTCTTGCTTCTTAAGGATCATGTTCAACTTGGACACTGTAGTGAAGGGAAGGGGACTCCCAGAGCCAGAGGAATGGTGTGGGCTCCCTTGACCGCTAGTCTGGATGCTCTCAAATGTTTCCCCTACCCCTCCGGCTGCTTCACCATTAGTGCTACTACTTCTAACAACAACCACATCAAGTTCAGCTGCAGAGTCTTCCTCCTCAGTCTCACGGTCACTAGTAATATGAGGATATTGTTAATTACCCCCTCCTTTACTCTTAACGTTAACAAGCTGCTGGACCTTAGTAGCATTAGTACTAGTACTGGCAGGACTGCTTGGGAATGGCAAGTGTGATTTAGGGTGCCTTGCTGTCACACTTGGCATCATTTTCTCCTTCCTCCATGAGTACTACAAGAAACACTAGCAGCAGGCAAAGTATTAGTGGTAGTAGGGTCAGCACTAGCATCAGGTTCAGCACTGGCAGCAGGTTCAACACTGGCAGCAGGTTTAGCACTAGTAGCAGATTCAACACTGGCAACATATTCAGCACTATCAGCAGGTTCATCACTGGCAGCAGGTACAGTGCTGGTGGCAGCATGGGCAGCATGTCTGGCAGCAGGTACATCACTAATGGCTGGAGGTACAGCAATGCTGGCACTGGCAGCAGGGGAAGCACATCTGGCAGCAGGTACAACACTAGTGGCTGCAGGTGCAGCAAAGGTGGCACTGGCAGCAGGGGCAGTACGTCTGGCAGCAGGTACAACACTAATGGCTGCAGGTATAGCAATGGTCGCACTGACAGCAGGGACAGCACGTCTGACCCATAGTCTTCCTCCTCACAGTCACTATTAATATGAGGATATTGATCACCCCGTCCTTCACTTCTAACGCTAACAAGCTGCTGGACCTTAGTAGTAGTAGTAGTACTAGCACCGGCAGTACTGCTTGGGGATGGCAAGTGTGACTTAGGATCCCCTGCTGTCACACTTGGTATCATCTTCTCCTTTCCCCCCTCCTGAGTATTACAAGACACCCTAGCAGCAGGTTCAGCACTGGTGGCAGTAAGTCCAGCACTGGCAGCAGGCACAGCACTGGTTGCAGCAGGATCAGCAAGTCTGGCAGCAGGCACAGTATTTGTGGCAGGAGGTTCAGAACTGGCAGCAGGCTTAGCACTGATGGAAGCAGGGGCAGCATGTCTGACAGCAGGCACAACACTGGTGGCAGCAGGGGCGGTACGTCTGACAGCAGGCACAGTATTGGTAGCAGCTGGCACAGCACTGGTGGCAGCAGGGGCAGCATGACTGGCAGCAGAGCAATGGTGGCAGCAGGGGCAGCACGTCTGGCAGCAGGCATAGGCAGCTGACCTGTCCTGTTGAAGTTCAATTTCAATGTTTGTATTGAATGCTGTACATAACAACACCCTCTCAATCTCGTCCATGCTTGGTAGTGCGCTGTACCTTTAAACCCAGATTTTTTTTCTGGGAAGAGTGATTTAGTTCTCCATATTTAGCTGAGATATGAAATGTGCAGTGTTATACTGAACTCCTTGAGAATGTGCCTGGAATGCACGAAACAGCTGTAAGACTACAAAGGATTTGCTATTTACCCCCAATATGCCATGCCATTGCAGGAATTGTGATTAATAAATATACTTTTATTGGGTAAGTGTTGGCTTTCTTCTTCTTTTTTCTTTTATTTGTGATTGTTCATTGGCTTTATTTAAGACTGTAGCCAGAGAGCATGGTAGATGTTACATTCAATGGAAAGGTTTGTTTGTCATGAGATGCAAAATATAACACTGAATGTAATGTGGCTATACCCAATCCCGTACTTGCAGTTCAATGCTTTTTTTTCCTCAGTATATCTAAGTTCTGTATTGCTGTGTGGCCAGTGGTGTACTAACCTTGGTATGTTTATGAAAGCCAGTTTCTTGGCAATATTTACTTACATATATGTCTCTTCCTTCCTGGTTTTGCAATTCCAGTGTTGAACAGTGTATACATGCATGCCCAAAAACATGCACTTTCATACACATTTCTGCCCTATTTATTAAATATTAGTGATATTAGTGGTTAATATGGACATATGCAAATTGTTGTCTGATGCTATTATTTACATTAAAAGTATTTATGTAAAATCAAATGCTTTGAACCAGGGGTGTCCAATCTTTTTTAAAGAGGGCTATAACAAAAATGTACCATAGCCGAGGGCTGCATAAATTCACTATAGTACCATATTCTCCTCTGATCACCCCCCATATCATCTGCATCCTTCATAGCACCACCTTCTACCCTCATTTCCTCCCCCATATCACCTTCACACCTCACATCACCACCTTCCCTTCTCCTCTCATCATCTCCCCCCATAGCACCACATTCTCTCCTCATCAAAGTACAGGTCTTGCCTGCTAACAGAAGTAAAAATGGATGGAAGTTACATTCCAATAAAGCTGTGGGGGTCCTCCACATCCCAACCATCCTTCTTTATTAGTGGGTTTGTCCTATGGCGACCTCCTCCACTGTATCAATGCTATATGATTAGGGATGGGTGAAAAGCTAGAGGAATTTCCTGTAGGAATTTTCAAGAAAAAACAACAATTTCCTACTTTTTTCGTGAAACTTCCCACCCATATACAATACATCAAATATTCTTGTTTTCTCCAATGCCAATAAATGTCCCACAAGAACTTTGCCATTTTTCACCTAATTTTTCTATGACTGCAAGATTTCCCTCAGCGGTATTACTTTTCTGAGGGCTGAAGTGGAGAAACAAATAGCTGCTGCAAGAGCAAAGAGGGTACTATCCTGCATAAAAGGGGTATAGTTGCATGGGATACAAATTTAATTCTAGCAATGTATAAATCCTTGGTAAGGCCTCATCTAGAATATGGAGTACAGTTTTGGGCACCAGTTCTTAAAAAAATAAATTATTGAACTGGATAAAGTACAGAGACATGCAACAAAACCGATAAAAGGATTGGATGATCTGAGTTATAAAGAGAGACTAGCCAAACTGGGTTTGTTTACATCAGAGAAGAGACGTCTAAGGGGTGATATGTTTACCATTTACACATTTATTCAAGATCAATACAAAGAACTCTCCAAGGAACTATTTGCTCAAAGCCAAAAAACAAAAGAGGGAGAGCATCATAGTGTATCGTCCAATAAATATACAGAGAGAATTAAACAACGATATATGCACTCACATGCCTGGATGGCTACTCTCAGACAAAGTAGCATATTCACCTGTGGAGGATATTGTCACTGCCTCCACACAGATAACCACCAAGAGACCGCTCAATCACTCCATATTTGCAGGACACTGAAAAATGATAAACCAGAAGAAAACCACACAGGAGGAGAGCTTCTAGGGCTCGGTTCTATTACCAGCGCTAAGAATAAAACAGGAGTTGTTTTTTTTAATACAGTTTTTGGTATCCTATTACCCGACTTGTGAAAACAAAACCAGCGGTAATTATACTTACCGCCAGTCTGAAAAAAGCCCATAGGAAACAACTAAAAACAATGTGCAATTAGTATCCTATTACCCACTCTCAGTATTTCCGCCTGTTTTGTGGTTACATTTAAGTCATAAATTCTGCGCCTCAGAGGTTGAGGTGTAGAAGCCATATTGTTCGAACAGAAGCAGTGAATAATACAGTATACAGCATAGAAATCCGACAAAAAGTGCCCCCCTCGACATATTAACCCTCCCTTTTAAGAGTTGACTTACAGTGCTTTCTTCCACCACATTAATCCGACAAATATTGTTCATAGTCGACAATTAACCCTTCCCCTTCCAAATCCGACTTACAGTGCTTTCTTTCACCACATTAATCCGACGAATATTGTTCATAGTCAACAATTAACCCTTCCCCTTCCAAATCCAACTTACAGTGCTTTCTTTCACCATATTAATTTGATGAATATTTTACATCTGACATTTTAACCCGCCCTGCCCCTTGAAAAGTCGACTACAGTGCTCCCATGACTTTTTTTATCCAACATTTTTCTTCTCCTATTATATTCAACATTCCCTCGTATTTTGTATTGCAAGATTAACCCTATGAGTACCAGAGAGGTACTGTAATGTGTTTGCTACTCCTCTGGTAGTCATAGGGTCAATAGGCAACCTGTATATGTATTAGAAAAGGTGTTTGTTTTTATTATATATGTATTTTGTGTGAAAATGTAATTAAATATTTAATTTATGTGTAACAATGATTTTCTGTTTTTACATTATATGTGTAATTTGTATTAAAAAAGTACTTCAGACCTCAAGAGGGGTATCATGACCCCTCATGACACCCCCCTAGCATGGTGGTGACAATTGCCCCCTTTATTAAAGAGCATATAACCTATGTTTCACCTAGGTTATTTGCGCTTTTTATAATCAATTAAAACGTTCAGACCTCCAGGGGGCACCAGGATTCCTCCTGATATCCCCCCTATCATGGACCATCTATCCAACAGGAGTTAGGAAGAAATGTTTTTGCGCACTTGGGGTTTATTTGGAAATGGCTTCAATTAGTTTTTTTTTGCCTTCCTATGGTTCAACAAGGGTGATTTGGCATGGGACGAACTTGATGGACGCATGCCTTTTTTTAACCTCATTAACTATGTTACTATGTTAGAACCTCTGTTTTCAATAAAAGAAAAAAGCAGAATGTCAACCTCCAACATTTTGACAAGTTTACTATTTCACAGATGTATTCTAGCATTATTTTTATGCAGGTTTTGACTTCTTTTTAAGAACTTAGTAAGCGTAGATTGGTAGTTTATAGTATAAGAACTGTATAACGTTATTACTTTAATGACATGGCTTGAGGAGGTGGTGGTGGGGTGGCAGTATGTGTAGGCACTCTATGGCTATTGTCATCTCCAAAAACAAACTCAACATCATACTCCTCTGCAGCAGGTTCAGAAAATATAGACATATAAACTGTGCTATTATTATGTACCCCAGAAACCCAGGAACGTTTAGGAGTACTTCTGCTGCTTCTAGTTGTGGCACCTCTGAACTGATGATGGTGTGTCTCCAAAGTAAGACCTGTGGTTGTGATTCATGAGGAGGTGCCTCACTGAGGAGGTGCCTAGGTGTGAGCCTGCTTTTCCCCTGCTCACATGCTTCTTACACAGACAACAGATAGCAACATGCTTAGCTTTTGGATTCTGAGTGAAGTATTATCACGGTGCCTGTGATTTGGCCTGCTATTGTGGTATTGTCATGTCCCCACTGGTGGTTGAGCAGCGGCATTGCTGGTCGCTGCCATCTGACTGCTGGCCTCTATGTTGCGGGCACACGTCACTGACGTCACACTTGCTGTTTTGTACCTTCAGCACTAATTGGCCGATTGATGTCCCAACTTCTCCGCTGGCATTATATGAGGCCGGAAGACTGAGCTTCAGTGCCCTTTCATGGTGTACCTGTGCATTACTACTGTTGCCTCTCTTTTGACCCTTGCTTGGCTTCCAATTATCCTCTGGCTTGATCCTTGGCTTTGTCTGACTACCCGCTCCGTGTATGACCTAAGCCTTGCCTGATTACCCGCTCCGTGTATGACCCAGGCCTTGTCTGGCTAACTGCCCCGTGTATGACCTAGGCCTTGTCTGACTACCCACTCTGTGTTTGACCCTGATTCAGGATGACTACCCGCTCTGTGCATGATCCTTGTATTGTCTAATTCCACTCTGTCTCAATCGGCTGACACTGTCTCTCGCTCCTTACAGTCTAGAGTATCTGTACCTCCCTGGTACAGTAGTGACTGCCTTCTGTCCGGCAGCCTCTGGGTTAGCCTCACCCAAGGTGTTGCTTGGTCAGTCTACGCTCTGGCATCCCCAGACTAGCTTTACCTCCTGGCTACTACCTGCTGGTCACCCCGGTCTCGCTCCTGTACCCGGATCCCTAGCTCTCTAGGTTTCTGCAGTATATGCTCAGTAAGATTCATAGGCTAGTACTACCACCTTGCTGCCTTGGTGATCCGTGGGCAGAGATTGTAGCACAGTGTCAGCTCCTGTGTAGCGGACTGTACACTGTCCTCACGCCTGTCCCTGGGAAGGTTGGGGACATGTATTCACTCTTGTACTCTTATCTTAATAAACTGGTTAAAATTCAACTGTACCTGTGTTGTGTGTTTCTTATCCTAAGTGCACCGTGACAGTATGAAAGGGCCATGAGTACTGAAGGTACAGGTGAACAAGTTCAGAGCATATTGGCAAGAATGGACACACAGGATCAAAGGATCGATCAGTTGTCATTTGCCATGCAGACGCTCCTGAACCGAACCGCACACCTTGGTCAGGCCACTTGAAAACCGGTGGCTACCTCAGATTCCGCACAGGTTGTATCTGCTAATTCTTAGTCCAGTACGGCCCGTGGGCTATCCGGTACCTCTCACCTTCCTCAATGCTATGAGGGGGAGCCTACACTCAGTAGAGGGTTTCTTAACCAAGTGGGCATATTCTTGGAATTGGTTCCACATGAATTTCCAAGTGAACAAAGTAAGGTCGGTTTCATGATTTGACTTTTGTCTGGTAAGGCACTAACATGGGCCAATATTTTGTGGGAAACAGGAAAACCCATTGTATCTAACTTTACAAAATTTGTGGGAGAATATGCTATAGAATTTCGTACCCTGGCAGCTGAGGTGGGCTGGAACAATGATGCACTTGTAGCTGCATTTTCTCAGGGTCTGGGTGACTCAATTAAGGATGAAACAGCAGCCCGTGAGCTGCCGGAGGAGGTGAACGAATTTATTACCTTCTTGATTCTAATCGATACCAGACTCAGAGAGAGACCTTCATTCAGAGAACGTTTGCGTAGGCCTGTTACGCGATTGGCAACTAACTTTACTCTCCCACCCAGTCCTCCCTCACCTCACATGCCTCCTGGTTCTGAGTCTGTCAGGAGTGAACCTATGCAACTGGGGTTCATGCGCCTTTCAGGGGAGGAGAGGGCTTTCCGTAGGAGAGAGAGCCTTTGCCTATACTCTGGTAAGGAATGCCACTTGTTGCGGTCTTGTCCCATCCAGCCGGGAAACGCTTGCACCTAGGGTTGTGTCTGGGACAGACCCTGGGTGGAGTTTCACAGTCCCTGGATCATCTGCAAGGGAAACCTATCCTTGAGGTGATTATATCTTGGACCGCATCTTCGGTAACGGCTCTGGCCTTAATAGACTCTGGAGTCGTGGGGTATTTTATGGATGCTGAGTTTGCAGCCGAGCATGCTATTCCATTGGTGCCACATTCCTCTCCTCCGGCTATTGAGGCTATTGATGGGAGACCATTGCAACCGTCACATGTGACACATGAGACGTGCCCCTTGTTTCTAAGGGTAGGGGCTCTCCACGTGGAGACCCTACAATTCCAAGTAATAGAGTCTCCTCACTATGCTATCATTGTGGGGTTCCCATGGCTACAGACACACAACCCCAGGATAAATTGGCAAACGTGTGACATTTTGTCTTGGTCTTCCTACTGTGCCGAGTCTTGTCTACAGCAGCCTACCAATATCCTTTGTACCTCTTCCATGTTACCTGCAGAGTACCAGTCTTTCAGTGATGTATTTAATAAGGTAGAGGCTAGTACATTGCCGGCACACAGACCATACGACTGTACTATTGATTTGATACCAGGCGCAATACCTCCAAGGGGATGATTGTATCCTCTGGAGGAGAATCGGGCTATGGAGGATTATGTGATGGACACCCTAGCCAGAGGGATTATTCGCAAATCCTCCTCACCTGCTGGTGCAGGATTCTTTTTCTTAAAGAAGAAGGATTGGGAGCTAAGTAGGGATGTGCGTAAAATTTCGCCTCAAACTGAAATCAGTGGAAAATGGCACTTTGCCCTTGGTGAAAAATTTCCCGCAAAGTGTAATTTTTTCCGCTTTATCCCACTTTTTTCACCTAGCTCATTGCATTGAAATCAATAGGTAGAAAAAATGTTTTCCACCTCATGAAAGTTTTCTACAGTCATATAAAAGACTGTCAGGCTCTCACAGCAGCCATTCTGTGTTTGTGAGAGAAGAGAGCAGTATGTTTGTGAGCTACAGAAGATAGGCAAATAAAAGGGAATTGAAGCTTAGTTTTAGGGAATCATTTAGATAGGACATTTGTTTTCTGTAGTAGTGGAGTCTAGGGGGAACTATGGGGATTAAAAGGAAGGACTGAGGTTGATTCAAAATACCCCAAAATTTGGTGTGACTGACTGGCAAGACACATGCATCTGGGGTCCAAATTGCTTGCTGATTTTACTTTTATTGTCTCTGTGCTGTGGAAGTCTGGGGAAAGAAGTTGTTGATTTTGTTTTTTTGTGACTAACTGTGATATAGTGGACAACTTAAAAATAAATAAATAAATAAATAAATAAATAAATAAATAAGAAAAAACATGAATAATTAAACAAATAAATATATTAGACAGCTGAATGGAAGCTCTGTGACTGAGGCAGACTTGATAGACAGCAGATGACATTGAGAATTTTGTTGAGGGCCAAGGCAAGACATCACACTCCATCATTTTTTAGGAAAAGCACACACAGTAGTTGAGTAATGTCTAGCAAATGCACAAGTGAGTGGGGGAAATGTAGAGAAAGTGCAGGGGCGTGGGAGTAAAGTGTTAGTACAAAAACTGACTGCAGCAATCGTTGATGCAGCATGCACAATAAATGCAATAAATGATGATGATCCCTCTCCTCCTGGGGTGGATGCAGTTTGTCAAGGTTCCACCGATCATACTACACCAATCCCTCACCACCACTACCATACAATTTGCCACATTGTAGGTTGTACTTTATTTTTTTTAATCACTTTACAGCATCATGAATATGTGCAAGTGCCACATAAGCAGAAAGTAAGTGTTGTGGGCAAAGGACAAAGGCACTCTACATGCTAACACATTTTTCAAGGTATATGTTACTGTAGGGCTCACAGCTTTGACTTCCTGCTACTTATTTCTCCACTAAAGCCCTCAGAAGAAGTAATATTGTGCTGGAAAATGTTGCACCATATAAAACATATGAAAAAATGTGTTCGAATAGGACAAAAATATGTTAGAATAGGAGCAAAATGTGTTAGAATAAGAAAACAATGTGTTAGAATGTGTTAGAATAGGAGAAATATGTGTTAGAGTAGGAGAAAAATGTGTTGAATAGGTGAAAAAGTGTTAGACTAAGTGAAAAATGTGTTAGAATAGGAGAATAATGTGCTGGAATAGGCTAAAAGGAGGAAAATTTTGCATTGGAGACAAAGAGAAAACTTTCACAAAAAAAGCGTAAAATCGTCCATTTTTCGCAAAAAGTCATGCGGAATATTTTTCACACTTTTCGCCCACCCTTAGAGCTAAGACCTTCTATTGACTTCAGAGGGCTGAATAAACTAATGGTCAAGAATGCTTACCCCATGACTATGATTACAGAATTGTTCGACCGAATTAAGGGTGCAACGGTGTTCACTAAGCTTGAGCTGAGCGCTGCTTACAACCTTGTAAGAATTAAGGAAGGAGAAGAATGGAAATCGGCATTTAATACTCGCAGCGGACATAATGAATATTTGGTAATGCAATTTGGTTTATGCAATGCCCTAATAATTCATTAATCATGTACTGAGGTACCTACTGCAAAGATGTGTAGTGGTTTATTTGGACTATATTCTCATCCATTCACCGACCTTGGCAGCACATCGAGCGAATGTTGCCTTGGTCTTGCAACGATTGATGGGTAATAAGTTGTTCTGTAAATTGGAAAAATGCGAATTCCACAAATCCCAGGTGACATTCTTGGGTTATGTTATTTTCTCATCTAGGCTGGAGATGGACCCACAAAAGATTTCAGCCTTTCTGCAGTGGCCCTGTCCGGTGGGGTTAAAAGCCATTCAGAGATTTTTGGGTTTCATGAACTATTGTAGGAAGTTTATAAGAATCTGTTCCACGGTGGTTAAACCACTCACGGACATGACGCACAAGGAGGCGAATCCATCTGACTGGTCCCCCAGCACACTTCAGGCGTTTGACAATTTGAAGGCTGCCTTTGCCAAGGCTCCTATCTTGTCCCACCCCAATCCTGCCCTACCCTTTACACTGGAGATTGACGTGTCTGAGTCAGGAGTAGGTGCCCTCCTGTCCCAGAGCTCGACTCCTGGTAAAACCTTACTTCCATGTGGGTTTTTTCCTAAGAAATTGACTAGGGCTCAGAGTCTGTATGACATTGGGGATCTTGAACTCCTGGCCATTATCCTCACGCTTCAAGAATGGTGTTACCTACTGGAGGGACAAGTTCCCCAATCCTGATTCTCACAGATCATAAGAATCTGACGTATCTGTCTGAAGAAAAATGGCTATCTTCACGGCAGTCCAGATGGGCACTGTTTCTTTCAAGATTCAATTATGTGGTCTCCTATCTTCCTGGTACTAAGAATGTGCGAGCGGACGTTCTTTCCCTACAGTTCGGGTCTGATCCCGAGTCTGAGAGTCCTCCTGTGCCTATAATTCCCTCTGACCATATTTTGGCCACCATTCATACAAGCATTACCTCACTCTTGGGTGAGGAAATTTTGTCCTCTCAGGCTGATGCACCAGTAGATAAACCCAGTGGTAAACACTTTTTCCTGGAGCCACTTCATACTCGGTTACTGGCTACATATCACTCTTCGAAGGCCACTGTACATATTGGACTTGACCAATTAATTTGGTCTATCTCGACTCTTTTGGTGGCCTAGTCTAAGGGCAGACTGCTCATCATTCATAGCAGCATGTTCCACTTGTGCTCGTACCAAGACCCCTAGACATCATCCGGTGGGCCTACTTCAACCAGTTTCCAATGGCGAACTCCTGTGGTCTCACTTGTCCATCAATTTTATGGTCGAGCTGCCTGCTTCCAACAGATACACGGTCATTCTAATGATCGTTGATCAGTTTTCCAAAATGGATCACTTTGTACCTCTTAAGGGACTTCCTTCCTCCAGGGAGTTTCCAAAGGTTTTTGCTAAGGAGGTGTTTCGGCTCCACGGAGTGCCCAAGGTGCTGGTCTCGGATCAAGGAAGCCAGTTTGTATCCCGTTTCTGTGATCAGATGTGTATCCAACTCTCTTTTTCCTCTGCCTACCATCCCCAGTCCAACAGTGCTACTGAGAGATCCAACCAAGGTTTGGAACAGTTTCTACGCTGCATTATTTTGGACCATCACAATAACTGGGCGACCTTGTTACCATGGGCTGAGTTTGCCAGGAACTGTCCCGTGAACTCCTCCTCCCAGAATTCTCCGTTTCTGATCAACCATATTTGCTTCCTGAGTACTTTGAGGCACAAGACAGTCTGCCTTTGGATGAGCATTTTAGGCAACTCCGCTCCACTTGGGTACAGGATCAGAGAAACTTGCAGAGGTCCATGCAGTGCTATCAGAGACACGCAGACTGCCGACGACTTCCTGCTCCGATCTTTCAAGTGGGGGAGAGGGTATGGTTATCTTCTCGTAATCTGAACCTCAGTACCCCTCGTTTTGTAGGTCCATACCGGGTTCTTTGGAAAGTTAATTCTGTCATGTATGCCCTGGACCTTCTTACTGGTATGCGCATTCACAACTTATTCCATGTATCTTTACTCAAACCATTGATTTGTAATCACTACACTTCTGCACCAGTCCAGCCTGGCCCGGTACAGGTTGAGGGTCATGAGGAGTATGAGGTGCAAAATATTTTAGACTCACGTAGAGTCAGAGGAAGCAATACAATGGAAGGGTTATGGGCCAGAAGAATGTTCCTGGGTATCCAGTGGCAATATCCGTGCTCCTAATAGTTGCAAAATTCAATCTGCACTAACACCTGAAGCTTATCTCTGCTAAAATCAATTCAATTTATTTCATACATATAAAAACACGATGTACTTATCCATGTCACTGGAACACAATAGGTAAATAGATAAATTGCAGATATTCAGAGGTGTATGGTCACATCAACACGTTTCGCGTATACGTCGCTTAATCATGATTAAGCGATGTATAAGCGAAACGCGTTTATGTGACCATATGCCTCTGAATATCTGCTATTGACCTATTGTGTTCCAGTGACATGGATAAGTACATTGCGTTTTTATATGTATGAAATAAATTGAATTGATTTTAGCAGAGATCATCTTCAGGTGTTAGTGCAGATTGAATTTTGCAACTATTTGTACCGTACACGGATCAAGGAAGGCCCAAATTTATCTAGCACACACCAAAAAAGATCTTTTTACATGTCATTGCAGTGGTTGCTTACATTGAGGTTCAGAGTACCTTGGAGCCGCTTAAACTATCTTGTACAGTTATATAATATCCATGGTCCTGCCTTACTCCATAGGTTCCATTCTCGATTCCCTTCTAAGCCTGATCCTCTTCTGTGGGGGAGAGGTCATTGAGTGGTGGGTACTATCACAGTGCCTGTGATTTGGCCTGCTAGTGTGGTATTGTCATGTCCCCACTGGTGAACGAGCAGCGGCATTGCTGATCACTGCCGCCATAGTGCTGGCCTCTATGTTGTTGACACACGTCACTGATGTTGCACTCGCTGTTTTGTACCTTCTGCACTAATTGGCCGATTGATGTCACTCCTTCCCCTTTGGCTTTATATGTGGCCAGAAGACTGAGCTTCAGTGCCCTTTCGTGGTGTACCTGTGCGTTACTACCGTTGCCTCTCGTTTGACCTTTGCTTGGCTTCCGATTATCCTCCAGCTCGATCCTTGGCTTTGTCTGACTATCTGCTCCGTGTATGACCTAGGCCTTGTCTGACTACCCGCTTTGTGTATAACCCAGGCCTTGTCTGACTAACTACTCCATGTATGACCTAGGCCATGTCTGACTATCCGCACCGTGCTTGACCCTGATTCAGGCTGACTACCCACTCTGTGAGTTTCGTGGCTCTAGCTGATTATCTGATCTGGTTTTGACTTGTGGCTCTGTCTGACTACCTGCTCCGTGCATGACCCCGGTATTTTCTGACTTCCACTCTGTCTCAATTGGCTGATGCTGTTTCTTTCTCCTCACATTCTAGAGTATCCGTACCTCCCTGGTACTGTGGTGACTGCCTTCTGTCCGGCAGCCTCCGGGTTAGTCTCACTTAAGGTATTGCTTGGTCAGTCTACGCTCCGGCATCTCCAGACAAGCTTTACCTCTTGGCTACTACCTGCTGGTCACCCCGGTCTCACTTCTGTACCTAGATCCCTAGCTCTCTAGGTTTTCACAGTATACACTCAGTAAGATTCATAGGCTAGTTCTCCTTGGTGATCCGTGGGCAGAGATTGTAGCTCAGTGTCAGCTCCTAGGTAGTGGACTGTACACTGTCCTCACCCCTGTCCCTGGGAAGGTTGGGGAAGTGTATGTACTCTTATCTTAATAAACTGGTTAAAATTCACCTGTAGCTGTGTTGTGTGTTTCTTATCCTAACTGTACCTTGACAAGTAACTGCCTGCTGTGGACTTCATAGACTGGGGTGGTTTATGAGAGTCTGCTGCTGCTACTACTACTACTACTACTACTACTACTACTACTACTACTACAGCTAGATGTTGCTGAAATTGTACTACTACTACCAGGTGTCACAGGTGCTGCACTTCCAAAAGTAGCATAGTCACTCATTATAGCTAAGGCTGTGGATGCTGATAACCTGTGTTGTTTCTGATTACTCAACACCATGAGTGTGTGTGTGTGTGTGTGTGGCTGAGTGGGACTTGGACTTGGAATCAGTGATGCTGCTGATGATTGCCAGGAAGACGATGTATTTTTTTGGCATCTTTGTTTGTTCAGGGTCAGACTTCCAATGGCTTTCTCCAGCACTTTACAGGCAGGCACAATGCTCCATTTCAGCAGTGGAAGACTGAGCCTTTGCTTTTCAGCTAACTTTATGACCATGTTATCTCTCTCACTCTCAGCTTCATATATATCTGGAGAAGAGCAAGAGGGATATATTCTAGATCTACTTCATCACCATCATCAGTTATTAGTCATCCTCAGCATTGCCCTCTGCTTCTTCCCCACTACTTTTATATTCTTCTAGGCTTTTAGAGGTCTCAAAGAATTTATTTTTACGTTTCCCCTTTGAGGGATGATCATAATGTTCATTACTACTCTGAGGAAAGGTGTTTTTGTGCTTGCTTGTCTCACTGTCAGATGCAGCAGGTGATTGAGCTACTACACTTTCTTGTACTATGACATTAACACTGGTGTGTGACTAGTTGTCATAGACGTAGTACTGTGCTGGTGGTAGTGGAACTTTTGGTGGGACTTTGACGAATTATATCTGGGAGAGTGATCACCATTGTTTATTTAACATGTTGAAGCAGTCAGTTTGAGGACTACCACTTTACTCACACATCCCTGCAATTCTATTAGTTATTTCACCCTACCACTTGGGTGTTTGCTGGACATTACTCAACTACTGTGTGTGTGTTTTTACTGTAAAAGTACAGAACAGAACTGATTTTGTGTGATGTCTTGCCTTTACAAAATACTCTGTCGTGTCTAGCATCAAACTGCCTCAGTCACAGCTCAAATCAGGGTCTCTGTCACTGTCACCTAACACTTTTTTTAACACTCCCTGTTCAACTGCTTCTTTCCACAGACTCCTATAGGACAAAGATAACAGCCAGATCAGGAAGAAACTTGGGTCACTGTTGCCTGTATCTTCCCAGTCAGTCACACAGAATGTGGGGTATTTGGAGTAAATTTTCTTTGCTCCCTTCTTACACCCCCAGACTCAGCTAGGACAGAGATAACAGTCAGATCAGAGAGGAACTTGGATCACAGCAGCCTGTGTTTACATGTTTACTCATTGGTTTGTGGTATTTAGGGTAAAGCACCTTTGCTCCCTTCTCATACCCCAGGTTCGCCTAGCACAGAGATAACAGCCAGATCAAAAAGAAACTTGAGTGGGGCACATGTGATCTGCAAATCCTATGCACAGATTGTTCATATGTCGTAATGCTCATCTCAATTTCCAGTAACTGGCCGATCCACTTGATGTCAGCCAGTTACTTATGAGTCACACTCACTAGGACCAGCTCTCTAATACATGTGAAAGGATCATAAGATTAATATAGAAGATTAGAAGTAAGTGAAACATGCTGCCCATGGGCCAGGGGTTGGACACCTATACTTTAGAAATATTGTGTTGTAATGTGGCTGCCTGCCATTTTAGGAAAATCATTCTGTTTCACTTATTTCTGATCTCAATTACTCTTATGATCATTTCACATGTATTAGAATGTGACCATAAATAACTGGCTAACAACAAGTGGATCAGTCAGTTAATTGAGGTTGAGATGAACATTACAATACATGAGTATATCTCATGTGAACAACACAACTGTGGGCAAGCAGTTCCATTTTGGCCAACTAATGTAATCAGAAAGCTGCTCTAATGTTGTTGATGTGAACTTTCCTTTTCAAACTAAATAAAAAAGAGGATATCCAAAATATTTACAAAGCAGCATTGTATGAGGTATTTTGTTTCTTAGCTTAAAATTGTTTTGATTGCTATGTGTAATTTTATTTTCATCTCACACAAATCCCAAATGGTCTAATAAAATGATCTATTTGTCAAACATTATGAATTATTGTTCCTTCACTTTCGCGTAAATGGCAATTTAAAATATAAAGCCCAGGGATTAGAAAACAAATATGTATAATATCAAACTAAATATTTCCCCCAAGCCCTCTTTTCTCCCAACATATTAATATCTTGGTGAACTTTACTCAGTGTGTTCTAGCTTTGATCTGTTTATTGTTTGAAGACAGTGAGTTCGTTATAAGTTGAGGATGTTTTATAAAAACAAATGGATTTAATAAGGCTGATGCACTAAGTAAACTGGAGCAATACTGGGACAAATCAACTGCACAACAGGAGAAAACTATTAATACCCAAAATTCTCATTGATTTAAATGGGGCTTGTAAATTCTTGAAAGTTAGTCAGTTCTCCATACCATTGCTTAGCATTGGAAACCTGTCTAGCATTTGAGAGTTGACAATCTCTGTTTAACCCTTTGATTGCCAGATGGGTATGCAACGCATTGCAAAACAATGTGTGGAATAACCCTCTCGCACTCAGAGGGTAAAATCCATGGGAATTTGGAGAATTTTTGTTTGTCCCCTATGATGCCATTGGTTTACTCCAGTTCTTTTTACATTATCCTCCTCTTGTATATTATTATTTACACCAGAGGTGGGTAATCTGTGTCCCTTCAGCTGTTCAGGATTACAATTCCCATACTCCTCAGTTAGCCAACAGATGACTGGGGATGTTAGGAATTGTATTTCTGAACAGCGGGAGGGCCTAATGTAGCCTATCTCTGATATATACCATTTATTTAAAATTCATTATGAGCTGAAAAGAATAACAGCAGCATTACTGCACTATCAAAAATGTTTATTATATATTGAAATTAAGGCTTAGATAGGTTTTTAGATTAATTGTTGTGTCAAGTGATTGACAGCTTTCATAAAAGAAATCGACTGGAATATAACCTTTTTGTTCTCTTTAAATAATAATCAGCTATTTACCTGTTAATTCCTATGGGATATCAGTGCTTTTGTGCCAGTAGGAATATATTGCACATCTACAAGAGATCTTTTATGTGCAGTACAAAAAAGGTCAACCTTTAAGGACAAGAGCAAGGCAATGCATTGTAAAGTAATCTGGACCACAAGTGCTGAGTGCCACATATTACTATATAATATAATGGTATTAAATCAGATGAGAATGGACCCCAGCTATTATATGCAGCTAGAGAGCTAGCTTCTCTGCCAGTTCTTTACCTACTAAATCAGCTGTTCAGCAGGCTATCTGCCAATCAGCTGATTCAGGTGAACATAGGACTCACAAGGGACTCTGCAATGGAGTGCTAAGAAACAGTGGAACAGTTCTAGAGCATATTAACTGCACTATAGGAGAAAAATAGACATGTTAAATATTACCATTGACTTAAAGGGATAGTAATACTTCATTCTATCTTTATTTTATTTTGTAGGCATTAAAAAAACATGAAGAACGATATGTCTTATCTCTCAAACCTTTATGATTTAAGAGATATTCACAAGCAAAGGTTCCCCCTCCCGCCCCTTTTACCTAGGGTAAGCCATCTCTTCTCAGATGTGGAATGCAGTCCATAGACCAGACAGATAACAATAGGGGACAAGCTTCTTTCTATTAAAACAATGAAATCCCTGCCCCCCTTGCCAAGTTTTTCAGGTTTTTCCCTTATCATAATTGAAGATTGTCCCTCTATGCAGTCTACCTGGGCACCTCCCTTCTGCTCTGGCTGAGCAGTGTTACTTTAGTAAAAGGGGCGGGAGGGGGATACTTTATCATTGAATTACTCTTAAACTACAACTCTGACAGAATTGAAATAACACTCTCCATGGCCCAAATACTATGAAGATTAATTAGAGCTGCTTTTATTATGAAACATTACTATCACTTTAAGTGATTTAACTCTTGAATATTGTAAAGTCTCCAGTGCATGGAGACTCAACATGTTGGAGAACTCTCTAGCATTTAAGGGCTTAAAAGTCTAATTTAAATAGATTGGAAGCTTTATTTGTCCCCTGTAGTGCAGGTGGTTTACCCCAGAATTGCTTCAAGTCTAAAGCTGATGTGCTAAGAAAGAAGACCAATTCAGAATAAGACAAACACATAAAAGTGAATGCAAGCTAGCTTTTAACCCTATGAGTGCCAGAGGGGTATGCAATGCATTGCAAGTGGTTAACCCCTTGAATTATAGAGAGTTCTCCAAAACCTTGCATCACAATTCATAGGAGACATCTCTGTTAGTAAGTGGATTAAAAACACCTTTTAAATCCAAGGAATGTGGGTATTATTTATTATTTCATACAGCGTAGATGGTCTGCTCCAGTATTCCTCCAACTCCTCTTAGTACATCAGCTTTTCTGACATTTGCATTTTATTCACAAATACGTACTGAGATAAAAACAGACTATTTTGTCTTTAGCAAACTGAATAGCAGGGATTCTATACAAGATCTATTCTGTGGAAATTGGTTTCATAAGTAGCACAAATTTTACTCTAGACAAAACCATCAGCAGCACATTCTCTCTTTAGCATTTTCACATAATAATATGATTTCTTTGAAGTGGAAGTTAGAAAGAAATGACATTTCATTGTACCATTGTCTATTGCCTTTCTATCTTGGATCTTTAGGACACAGATGGCCAATTATACATACAATGCCAACCAGGCAATATTTGAGATAAGGTTTTACTTCTTTTTTTTTAAGTACATTTTTCACAATTGAAGTAACCTTCTGTTCTGAACTATCACATATAAAGCACAATACTAAACCCATTAAAGACCAGTCGAGTGCGCAACATATTGTGTAAGAACACTTTCTGTACCAGATGATTTTCTTGTAGTATTTCAGAAAAACACACATGCCTTATGCATACAAGCAAAGTGGATACTTTTTGGGTCGAACTAAGTGCACTTTAGAGAACAACTAAAAATACTCAACACTCCATTTGATTTAAATTGGACATTTTAACCTCTTGAATGCTATATTGGTCTCCATGCATTCCAGTGCAAGGTTTTGGAATCTCTCTAAGAACTCAAGGGGTTAAAATCTATTTTTAAGTCAGTAGGAAGTTGTGTGTGTCCCTTGAAGTTATTATGCTCCACTTTGCTTTTATATAAAAGGCCCACTGTTCAATAAACAAATAGTCTTTATATGGTTTTCTTAAGCCAGTCTTCAGGATGCCATCAACTTGTCAGGATTTAAACTGGATTTATAAAAATAAACAGGGCCAAATTTACATCCCAATTGCCCCAGACAAGGAATTCTAGATGCCCTTAACTCTACCTATAGCCACACCCACATTCCTCATATGGCCCCACCCCCAGTCCATCCACTATTTCCTGGCACAGAAAAGACCTTTGGCACACCTGCATGGACAAAAAAAGCTAGTAGCTAGAAAGACCCCAACAGGTTGCCAAGCAATGTGTTGGAGATCTGCCTAGCATCCAAGGGGTTAAATAATATTCTGTAAATGGGTATATAAACTGGTGTAGGGACTCTGAGTTTGCTCTGGTGACAGCCCACAATTCAAAATATGGGTGTGGCTAGTACAGGAGAGGTGCTTCTTAAGATTTGGAGCTCTAAGCAGTTGCCTATTCAACCTATTGGTAAACCCGGCCCTGGATAGAAATGTAAACGTGTCCATGCCTTGAGTTTAATCAAGTTATAGTATAACTCTTTCTAATACAGCACAACGGAGCAGGTGCTTGTCCACCTGTTTTATTTGCACTTTCAGGGGCCTTTTTCTGGGAATGTTTCCCCATGCTCATAAATATGTAATAAAAACCTGATCGGATTCATAAGAGCAATGTAGTTGCTTGAAAGAGCTGCCAAGATTTTCTACTGATGAAACAAATAGACCATTGTTAGAAAATGTTGCTGCGATGGGATCTAGGCCTTTGTTACAAGATGAATGCAGTGTTACTGTCTATTAAATATACAACATGTTAACCCTTTGAGTGTCAGACAGATATCTAACTCATTGCAATGCAGGTTCAGCCAGTATTAGAGATATCCTAAATTCTTAGTCAATTAGTAGAAGAGCAAGCTAGGAAGGAAGCCACACTAGATTTCTTATTTACAAATGGAGACTTGGCATCAGATGGAGCTGTAGGAGAGTGTTTAATCAATATGTGTGGTTTAATCTAAAGACAGAGACTGAGTTGCACCACAATAAAGCAAAGCTTCTAAATTTTAGAAAGACTGTTTTTTGTAAAATTGATCCTTAGATGGAGTCTAGGAGACATGGGATTATCTGAAATGTGCTTTATTAAAGGCAACAGAGCATTGCATTGGACATGTCAGTAAAGGTAAAAGAAAAAGAAACCTGCTATGGTACTCTGCAGTGGCAAATGCAGTAAAGGAGAAAAAAAAGAGGCATTTAGGAATTATAAGCAGATGCAGAAGAAGGATGATAGGGATCAGTACAAAATTAGACTGAAGGAGCACTATTAGATGTCATGTAGCCATACAGGCTTCAGATCCACTTGCACTTTGTAGTGAAGCAGGATACAGCCTGTTATGTACCTGGATGATTGATCTCATGGGAATACACAGTTCTAGGGGAGAGCCTGAATACACCCAGACCCATTTGAACTTGGGAGTGAAGCAGGTTATGGCGCAGTAAGTAACTGGATATGTTACAGCCTAGAATACTAGGTGCTGTAGGGTTGTCTCTGAGGAAGGATCCCACGAACGTGCACTTGGAGACAAAAATGTACTCACTTTGGTGCCGGTCCTTTCCCCTGTGAAGTTCACATTCTACATCTGCCACTGATGTCATGCCATGAAGACCCTGCGGCCACTTGCCAGTCAGTGTTTGCAGGCTACATGCTGAAGCTGAAGTGAGGATTACTCCATGGTAAGGTAGAGGACATGGTCTGTGATATTCTTAAGGGTTGGGACCCTGAGAATTGCATATATTTCTTATTACATGTGGCTGTTTTACTTTTTTATATGGATTAATAATTACTACTCTTAAATATACTTCCTATGTTTTGATTTCATATTTTTCCTGCGATTTCCTCTGAGTGCTGGATTGGAACTATATACTCTTTATTGGTACACAAGACAATTACATCCTGGCATCATGAGGAACAGAGCAGATAACAGAATGCTTATTCATAAGGAAACCTATGTGATCTCTTCATCCTATTATCTCAGCTATCACATTCTCATCATTGATCATCCTCTTTGCTTCAATGTTACATGGTCTGATTATCATTGTCTGTTTCGGCTATCAAAGTGTGACTGTTCCAATAATTATAAAAAATATAACCAATATGAATTGGTATCTTAAGAAAATGTGTAAAAATTGTGTAAAATCAAAATAAAAGGTTACTATTCCTGTAAAGGGAATCTGCCTCCTAGGGAAAAACTAAGGTAAGTATAGTACCATGTAAGGAAAGAAATTAAAACAGATCTGTGTTTTTATATTAACCTAAATTCGCTTATTCTAATCAATTTTAGCAAGCTTTTTATATTGTTATGACAAAATGGGGAGAACGAGACTCTTATCTTGCAAACGCTCCTCCTCTGATTATGAATTTCCTTCTTTGGCATTTAATGCTATCGAGTGAGCACTTTAGAGGAAGAAAGGCTCCGGACAAGTAAAATGAATTTAACTGACTTTACCTGGCCCAGAGAAATTTCGAGAAAGGTGAAATTGCTAAAAATCAAATGACTATCTCTAAGGATGTCACTCTGCCTGGCAATGTTACTGATTATGTGGCACATATTTTTTTTCAGGTAACCGATACTTCACCATATATATATTTTTTAACAAATTATCCTGCATTACTTTAATAAAAAAATAAAAGAGATCTTCACAGCATTTCATTTCTAGACCTTTTGTAAATAATGTTTTTAAAGGAATATTTTATATGTATTTTATTCAATTATATATTTGTTTGGATATGAACAATCTTGGTAAATTTATCATTTCAGACTCCTGAGAAATTCAAATTGCCCCTGGCACCTGATGCTTTTTAATAAACCAATTAAAGAGGTATTTATAATTAATGAGTATGCTCAAGAACATAAAAGGTTTCTTGTTTGCAAATTTCAGAATAATATGACCTTAACCGCTGTCAAATTATGAAAAGAAAGGAGGCGGGAAAATAATCATTTTTTTTTTGTGTACAAATTGCATACAAAGAATGACTGATTGATTTGTTTTCCTCCTCAGACAAGAAACACTTCTTCCAACAGAACAAAAAATATAGAACTATGGAACGCATCATACAATAAAGATAGGTCAAATGTTCAGATTGCCAAATACCACATTACCAGCGTTGATAAATGAAGGCAAGCTTTACAGATTCTGTTCTTTTTATTACATTATACATTACTGTATGTTTTTTTGTTTTTGTTCATAATATGGAGATAATCAGTATAATATGGCAAGGAACACGCAGCATGACAACCCTTTAATTCTAGAGTAACCAGGGAAACCAATTACTATTATCATATAACATTGGTGAAGGACACTGCAAATCACATATCTTCACCGAGGATAAAGCTTTACTGTACATATACAGAGACTGATATACTAAACAGAACTGGAGCATAGCTGGGAAAAAAACAACTGAATATTGATTTTAAAGGAGCTTTTAACCCCTTGAAGGCTAGGGATGTCTCCAATGCATTCAATGAAGGTTAAAATCCCCATTAAAATAGATGGAAATTTTTATTGTTTATTACAGTGCAGTTGATTAGTACATTGGCCTCACTTTGAGGGGAAATCTACCAATCTATCAGTGCAGCTTTCTTGGAGTTGGAGCATGACACCAGTGCCTGCACTTCATGCAGTAGGGCATAGCATTGCTTCAGTGCATATCCCCGTGTACACACTGTCGTTAATACGATAGCAAGGCAAGTAAGCCTTGACCACCTCCATTGCAGCATGCATAGGAAAAAGGAGTAAAGTTATGTTCTTTGTAACAAAAATAACATAAAATAAAGCACAGAAGAAAGGAATTACTGAAACACCCATACAAGCCCATATTGCCCTCTCCTTGGCACAATCAGTGTTAAGGGGAACCCTTTTAGCTCTGTATTTTAAAAAGGAAAGTAGAAGAATTTTGGGACAAACTGTTTGCACTATAGGGGAGAATTAACACTTCCCAATGCAATGAACTGGAGACCTATCTAGCATTCAAGGGGTTAAAATCATCCCCATTTAAATCATTGGGGATATTTTTTTTGTGCTCCCCTATAGTGTGAATGGTTTATCCCATAACTCCTCCACTTTTACAGCCCCTAGACTAAACTGGAATTAGAGGAATAAGGGTAGCAAATCGGTTCCAGCACCTAGATTAACACATAGTCATATTTGTAAATCCCCCCAAGTATCTTGTGAAGATGTCAGTACAATACAATATAGTGTAAAAGCCCGTGTACATGGGCCAAGGTCTGGGTGATGTTAAGAGGCCGGTTCTGCTCTGCGTCCTGCCGCCGACGCAGTCCTGCACTGTAGAGACTGCCTGAAAGCACAGAATGCTTTCAGCACAGAACTCCCAGCATTCTGTGCATTCGGGCAGTCTCTATTGTGCATGATGGCTTTTGACAAACATCCTAGCGAATTATTATATAGGATTATCTTCAGGTAAATATAATGAAAACTGAAGTATTTATTTTTTGTTTTATTCATGACATACAGGGAAGGGTAAGCTGGTGTTGTTTCAGCTGTTGCTGAACTACAACTCACATCATCCTCAACTGATCCTTGGCTCCCTCAAAGTGATTGAAAGTATAATCCGACAACAGCTAAAGACAGTGAAGAGTCATAGGTTTTTCAATCCTGCTTTACATTTTGAGGTTATAAAACACAAGGTAAAATAAAAGGTATTTTGTCCGGATAAAATGGATTTAACCCCTTTAGTGCCAGGGGCCTGGACCATTTTTTGTACCCCATGTGTTTAAGCTTGATTTACACAGGTAACTTCATAGATGCAAATGGAAAAAGGCTGTTATTTTCAGAATTAATTTAATTTTCACGTGGTGTCTCACATTAAGTAAATCTTGCATTGTGATAAAAGCTATAATGTCATAATTACAAAAAAATGACTTATTTTGCTAAAATCACATAGTATATTTCAAAAACATTTATCTTGATTGTAAATGTTTCATTTATTTGAAAAACCCTGAGTCCCCCAAGTCCAAAAATACCAAATATTTATAGCTTAACCTACTGCGTTCAATTCCTGCGCAGATCCCACAAAATGGTATTTTCAACTTTGTTACCTAAAATGCACATTCCAGTGGTTACATGGTAAAACTACCATAAAACAGCCGAATAACTATATAAAACTATGTATTTCCGGAGATGGAGACAACAGGAAGGGAGCACTCAATGGATCCACTACCTCCTTAGTTATTTGTATTTTTATTTATATTTAGCAATAATATATATATTGATGCTTTTATTGAATTCATGATGACTGGCTGTCATTTGCTTGGTGGATGCATTGAGCTCCCCCTTCTTGTTGTCTTTAAGTCTGTTGAAGCTTATGCCTAGTTTGCTGGATGTTGCCTCAGATCTGCAAGGCCCAGACCTCATTGAGAGGGTATCAGAACCCCTCCTGATGCCCCCCAATCAGGTCTGAATAAAATAAAAGTGTTTGCAAACAGAATACACTATGTATACCACAGGGGTGTCCAGTGAATTGTGCGCCCAGGGCTTTTTTTTTATTGATTCTTCATCAGACCTCATGGGGGGACATCAGGACCCCTCCTGATGTCCCCCCTGTTTTTGATATCCCAGCTGATCATTCTGGAAGATCAATATTGGCGACACGGGAGAGCAATATGCTCTCCTTCTTCATCCCTACCCCAATCAATAAGAGTGAATGAGATCAGGAAAAACCTTATCATGTCACCAGTGACATAAGGAGGCTTCCTCCAATCCCACCCAGTCCTGAAAGTTTGGGTAAGATGGAAGCAGGGGGCCATGTTGCCCTCCTGTTTCACATTTATTGATCTCCCGGCTTTAGTGATGTCCCAGCCAAATCGATTGGAAGATCATTAACTGGAGGAAGATTTGTAGGGCTTCAGATGCCCCCCTCCAGGTCTGCATACTTTTTTTTTTTTTTTTAATGCAGTCCTACATGCCAGTTTTACAGGCTTATGCAGTGACCACATTTTGGTGGCACTGGTCATGTCTTGATATGGTGTTAAGGTGCATCAAACTGGTGTCTGATGAATTTCTTATCTGTTTGAGGACCAGAGGTATGTGCAATGCATTGTTTTACAATGAGCTGCATATTCCTCTAGTTCTCAAAGGTTTACGAGTACACTTTTCAGAAAGCAAGTTACATTTTCAAACCTGAGGGAAAGTGCATCAGTCTGAGAATCTTATAGGGCATTCCAAGGACATTTATTGCATGGGCTTACCCGTTCATGTACATGTTTGCTGGCAGCACCATAAGTTTTCAGTGGTCATACACTTTGAGCCAGGAAACAATTTATTGTGATTATCATAAAGGAGAGAGGCTACCCTGGGCACACCAAACAACAGTGTAGATGCTCTTCCTACAAGCATTAATGGGCCTAAGAAAGGCAGTCAAGTAACTTAAAGGGAGCCTACATGCTTCCATATATCCCAATATTTGGAGGCCAGTCACAGTTTTGCTAGAGGGTTTGCAATGCATGGATACCTCTCTAAAATGCAATTGGTTAAAAGCCCAATTTAAATCAAAGGACATTCAATTACTTTCTATTTGCCCGCTATGGTGCAGTTGATTTGCAACAGAATTACACTTTTTTAGTTTGATGAAAAAGGGCCTTCACGCTATTGCACTGTATTTATTTATTATGCTTTGTATACCTCTTTAACTCTATAAAGTCATTCATATGCAGTGACACAATATAAATAAATGTTTATGGTTATGCACCAGCTGTGTAATCTGCTCAAAACACAGGTTCTAGATTCCAGCAAGGTCAAATATCTGCCAGCCTGTAGTGGACCAGCATAGCAGATTATGGTCTATAACCTCAGCATCCTGCAGTGGATTGATAATGGCTGCAGCTTTATCTTTACCTACAGACTTATATAGTGGGGCATAAGAAAATTCAAAGCTATGACAGCTTGAGAGAATTTTTTAGACAGCAAACCTCTACATAGCTGTAGAGGCCTTTATTTGGCATGTAACATTCCTGGAAAAGAACAGACTCAGACTGATCAATCATATACAGGAAAATGAGACACAATTACTTGGAAGAAGTCAAAGTTTCTGCCGAGTAAGATTTATGTAATGAACTGGAGTTACGCTCATCAAACGCACCTGTCTTCTGGGGTAGCCTTCTCTAAATAATCTCAGAACAATTATATAACTGTCTCATGAAAATTATTCTTGCTATATTTATGTATTATCGTTTTCTATGTACCCTTTCTGTATTATAACTGGTTCAAAGAAGATTTAACTAATAGATCAAAAGGTATCTTAGGAAAATCTAAATTTAATTTATCTAAAAACACAGTTAGTGATGAGGACACCTTATGAATCAAACAATTAAAATATCAAACCGTGTATAGTGTTTTTTTCTGTAATTACATTTTAATGCTTATTAATATGTTCAAAATCAGCACATTGTCTCACTCATGGTGTCAGTTAGTCTGCTATATTCAAGAAACCCCATGGGACCTAATTTTTTACATGGGAGTTCCACAACTCCTCTCTTATACCTCAAACAGATTATAACCCAAATACCCCTTTTCCTCAAAGGACAATTGGTATGTTATTGAAGGTTGTAAGGTTCTAGCAACACAAACTGGTAGCCAGGTGCCTTAGCCAGATAATGGTGGAATTGCAACCCATCCAAGTTAGACTCTTCTAGCACCACTTCACATTCATTCAAATATCCACAATGAAAAGTAAAAAAAATCTGCTATCTCTACTCTTTTGTATATGCCTAAATAAAGTGCTGAGTGCTCCCCAGTTAGGGAGTCCGTGTGCAACATGGCTCTCATTTCACTGTATTCATTCGCTTTGGTAGGGGTCAGACTACACATTTATTTTAATTTATTTTATTCCATGTAAGAGATGACTTTGCTACCTGTGTTTATAAGTAAAATTTACATTTTAATAAAATTAATTCGGTTTACTAGTTAGATCTGGGTATCTTCCTTACAGTAAACATACTTGAAAAAGCCCCAGCTATGCATTTTCTCTATATTATAATCAATAAAACATCTTCAATAAAAACTAGTCTTAAAATAGTGCAGATTATTTTTTATTAATAAAGTAATCTTTATCTAGGTATGGGATACAACAGTTCACAATATGTGAATGCTGTTTAACTAGTCTCTTAAACAATAAAACTACTACAGCTATGATTAGGGATGGACAAAGGTTTTCTTCTCAACATTGAAATAGGCAAAAACTGGTACTTCTCGCCTAGTGGGAAATTTCCAATGAACTCCTAGCTCATTGCTAGGGATGGGTGAAAATTTTCGGCTCAAACTGAAATCTGCGAATAATGGCACTTTCCACTTGGCAAATAATTTTCCACTAAAAGTGCAGTTTTTCTACTTTTTCCTGCCTTTTCCCCCCAAATAAATGGGAAGAAAAATATTTCTCCACCATACGAAAGTTTTCTACAGCCATATAAAAGGCTGTCAGGCTCTCACAGCATGCCATTTTTTGTGGTTGTGAAAGTAGAGAGCAATATGTTTTTTTGAGCTAGAGAAGATAGGAGAATTTAAGTTTAGTTTGGGGAATCTTTTAGGTAGGAAATTTGCCACTGGAAAGTCTGACCCTGGACAAGCACCGTTGTCAAAAAGCGCACAGTCACCCTATCAGTCATCATCAGCATCATCACTTCTACAAAGTCCAAGTCCCACTCAGCCACACACACCTGTTTTGAGTACCCAGTAACAGCAACAAAGGTTAACATCCACAATGTTAGATATGACGAGTGTCTCTGCTGCTGCTGCTGTAAGTGCTGTAGCTTTTACACCTAGAAGTAGTGGCAGTAGAATTATATCAACATTAGCCTCAGTAGTAGTAGCAGCAGCAGCACCACCACCTCAGGAACCCCTCATTTCATAAAGTCCACAGTATGGAGATGCTTCACTCAGGATCCTCAAGCTAAACATGTTGCTATCTGTTGTCTGTTCAAAAAGCATGTGAGCAGGGGGAAAGCAGGTGTGCACCTAGGCACCTCCTCTATGAGATCTCACCTGAAGCACAACCACAGGTTTGACTGGGAGACGCTCTATTAGCAGGCCAAAGGTGCCACAACTAGCAGCAGCAGAAGCACTTTAAAATGTTTCCAGGGCTCTAGGGCAGAAAAAAGAAGTAGTGAAGTTATTTATGTATCAGAGAGAGTGCTACTACCAGTACCAACCGTTAGTTCAGTCTAAATAACACCTATGGCTCCTGCTGCAGAGGAGTATGACAGAAAAAAACAGAACAAATATATTACCGGCAATACAGATGAGGAGGTGGAGGAGGGATGTGAAGAAGGGTTGCCACCATCTAGCCCACTTGGGACCACTGCTTTGACTGATAAGTAATGTGTGTTAATAATCTGAGAAGGAAGATAGCGTATGACAATGGTAAAAACAATATACATACACAAGTCACACCATACCAATCCCTCACCACCACCACTACCATACACATCTGCCACACTGTAGGTTTATCACTGTGCCCGTGATTCTGCCTGAGCGACATTGTTACTTCTGGGTTTAACCTGGCTGCATTCTTATTGGCTCTGTGTTGAGAACTCCTCCCAGGGCTTGCCTTTAAATACGCCCTCCTGTCACTATACTGGTGACCTTTCGTGGTGTACCCGTATCTAGCGACTAGTAGCTCTTGTTCCTGTTTCCGTGTATGACCCGGCCCACCTGACTACGCTTAGCTCCTGACGTTCCTGTGATCTGATTCTGTTGCTGACCTTGGACTGGCTGACTAACTCCTTGTGTACCGAACTGGCTTGGCTGAGTATCTGGTTCCGTTATCGACAAAGGATTGGCTGACTAACTCCCTGTGTACCAAACTGGCTTGGCTGCGTATCTGATTCCATTACTGACTAGTACTGGCTTACTAACTCCTTGTGTACCGAACTGGCTTGGCTGAGTATCTGATTCCGTTACTGACTAGGACTGGCTGACTACCCTGTTTGTACCGATCTGGCTGGGATAGTGTCTGGTGGTCCATCTGACTGGCTGTTCATTCTGTGTGTGCCAACCTGGTTGACTTTCTAGTTCTGTCGATCAAGGGATTGGCTATGCAACCTGTATACCGATCAGGGTGACACCGGTTGCTGACCGGTTACGTTACGTACCCTTCTCACTCCCGATCGCTTACTGCATCTCGTCTGTTAGGCCTAATCGCTCCTATAGTGTCTTGGAGCCTGTGGGAGACCCATCACTCACAAGTGTCTGTGTTGCCTCCGGTAACCCTATAGTAGGGTCCAGTCTAGACCAGACTTCTGCACGTGTTGCCTACGCTCACCCTAGTGGTCTAGGGTCACTATACTGCCAGTATCTGGTGTCTGTTGCCTCTGTGAGTGCTAGGGCCCAGTCGCTGCCATAGTACTGTCTGTGTTGCCTCCATTAATCCTAGCGTGCTAGGGCCTAGTTGCTGCCAGATCCCTGTCTGTGTTGCCTCTGTTAACCCTAGCATTCCAGGGTCAAGCCACTGCAAGAGTACTGTCTGTGTTGCCTCAGTTAACCTTAGCATTCTATGGTTCAGTCACTGCCAGAGTCCTTTCCGTGTTGCCTCCATTTACCCTAAACTACTAGGGTCAGTTCTCTGCCAGAGTCTTGCCAGTGCTGCCTCCATTAACCCTAGATGGCTAGGGTCTAGTGTCTCCTGGTACACTATCTGTGCTGCCTCCGATATCCCTAGTCCTCTAGGGGATTGCCCTTCAGTCACCCATCGCTTGTGTCACCTATCGTGATGTGGGGCTGTTGAGGATTTTCTGTTCCTGAATCTACAAATTCTCCTGCAAGTCCAAGATCATCCCAGTTATTTTGTATTATTACTACTGTGTGTGTTCTTGCCCTGACCCGCATCAGATTTGGAAAGTACTTGGTACGGACCTCATCTGGACCTGAGTGGGGCTATTGGGCATTATTTTCAATAAAGCTTTTAACCTTACCTAACTGTCTGAGAGTTCTTTAACAAACCGTGACAAGGTTGTACTTTATTTTTTTTATTACTTGATATCATCATGAATATGTGCCAGGTCACTTAAGCAGGAAGTTAGTGTTGTGGGCAAAGGACAAATGAATTCTGCATGCTTACACATTTTTCAAGCCGTATGTTGATGTAAGACTCACAACTTTGATTTTCAGCCACATATTTCTAAAATTCAGCCCTCAGAAGAAGTAATATTACAGTGGGAAATATAGTACTTTTAGGAAATATAAGTGAAAAATGTATAAAAATAGGCGGAAAGGAGGATATCTTTGCATAGGCGGAAAGGCAACATTTTTCATGGGAAAAGCGAAAAATCAGCACATTTTCGTGAAAGGTCATGCAGGAAATTTTTCACACTTTTCGCCCACCCCTGCTCATTGCATTGAAATCAAAGGGGATACTGAATTTAGACATAATACATAGCAAATGTAGCAAATAGCAAGGGTCTGAGGGTGACTGTGTTGTGGATTCTGTAGAAAGAATCAGTTGAATGGAGAATTTTTTTTGGGGGGGGTCTCATCAGCCTGCTGCCTTTGTAACTCAGCAGCAGCAGTAATTACAGCAGCAGCAAACTCCATAATCTTACTTTTGGTGGTGATGCCCATCCCCATTTGCATATCTGTCTCCCATTCCTTCTCACTTTCTGATAAAAAGGACATTAATGTCTCTTCCACCCCAGATGCTCCACAATCACCCTCATAACCACCACCACTCCCTCCTTGCTGCTGCTACTCTATTAGAGTCGCACTGGTTGGCTATGATCGCAAATTTGACAGAGGGTCCCCTGCTGTCACACTTGCCATCTCTTCTTGAGGTGAAAAAGGCAGACTGGCAGCAATAGCAGCAGCACAGGCAGCTCATCTGTGCTGATGCTAACACTGCTAGACAGTCATTCCTTCCTCAGCATCAGGTCTCCCTTGGCCACTAGTCTGGATGTTCAGCATAATTTCCCTTTCCAATTCATCAGGAGTATCTACAGAGGTCATCCTAATCCCACCATCAGTTGCTTCACTATCATCATCCCATCCCTCACCCCCAACACTGTCTAGCTTCTACATGTTAGTAGTGGGACTGCTTGGGGATGGCAAGTGTGAATAAGGTCCCCTTCTGTGACACATGTCATCATCTCATCCTCCTCCTGAGTATCAGAAGGCACACTGGTATAGCACCAGGCACAGATAGCTGACCTGTCCTGCTAACGTTGCTACACACCTTCATATTCCTTTTCTGATTTGCTCACAAATTTCCCCCAGATCCCAAGGGATGATGTCCATTGGGTCTGGGGAATCAGGGCTCCAGGACCTTTCTATGCTGGTGGTGGTCACTTCCTCCTCCTCATGGTTCTTCCAGCTTCTCCTTTTGTTTTTTTTAGATAGCTGCTCATCCTCTTAGACAACAGTCTTAGCCATTCGCTATATAAATCAGTCCAAAATCACCCTCTCTATCTCTCTAGCTGCTTAATTTTGTGTTTCATTACTGGAAACATAACATTTTTGGTACGAAAAATGCTAAGTATACATAATAAACAGGCAGGAATTTTGTAGCCACTGATAAATAGATAAATCATTTTGGCAGTAGGTGAAAAAGGCAAACATTTTAAGGAAATTGTTTAAGGAAGATTTTCAAGCAAAAAAGTGGATTTGACCTTCGTGGGACCTTTTACCCACCCCTAGCTCTGATACTAATTTAGTAAGCCTAATGGGGCACATTGAATGACTCAGTTCTGCATTTCCCTAAAATTGCCTTTTTTATGAATGGAATATAGCAAACTTCAGACCTTTTAATACAAATCCTTCAACTGTACCTGATGTGATTTTTAAAGCAAATAAAAAAAACAATCCAAGATACCTGTACATTATCCTAGCCAATTTTAATACAAATGGTTCTTGAGATGTTAACCTTTGTTGTTGTGGTCACAGCAGCATGAAACTTTGGGCTGCATGTTCCAAAGAAAAATTGAGGAGTTCTGGGGCAAACCATTTGTATTATTGGGGAGAGCTAAAAACTCCAAAAGCTTCCTTTGACTTAAATGCATTGGAGACCTATATTGTTATCAAAAGGTTAAGATCCACATTTAAATGGATGGGCAGTTTTTAGTTCTGCCCTGTACTGCAAAAAGTTTGCCCCAGAACTTCTCCACTTTTCTTTTGAACATATGGGGCTCGATACCATTACCACTGCTTAAAAAAAAAAAACAAAAAAAAAAAAACAGGTGTTGTGGGTTTTTAAGCCAGGTTTTGTTTTCCTATCATACAAATTGTTAATTCTATGCACCGCCAATCAAAAAAGCCCATAAGAAACAATTAAAAACAACGCGCAAATAGCATACTATTAAGTACAGTCAGTATTACCACTTGTTTTGTGGTTACTTTTTCTGCCGGTAATCATGTGCCTCAAAGTTGAGGTGTAGAAGCCACAATGATGGTTTTAAACCATTGTTGTTTCAATGAAAGTAGTGCAGAATACATACACGCATGCTCTCTAAGGACAAAATGAATGGAGAACTGGCAAGTTAACCCTTGAAGGCACCCAAATTAATGACCAAGTGTCAAGTTAACCCCTGTAAATACCCAGACTAATCTAGTATAATATTGCTGTGGACACCAGATTATCAGCTAACCTCCACCCTGATCCCCTTGATGAGGTACCTGTGCCACAGCCATTGGAGGTTGATACCCCCAGAGGTGGGGAGATATGGGATGGTTTCTTTACATTTCCCAAACCTCAAACATGTTTTTTCTCCATTCCCAGTATGATGATCTCCTGCTGGACACCTGCCACTGCACTGGAGTCCAACAATGCCCTGGATCATGCAGCCTGTCGCATTCCCTTCAGTGGTTTGAATGGATACAGATGCCTTCCAATGGATGGCAACAGGTGACTCTGTACTGACACCTAACATGTGTGATATCCCTCAGTGTCAGTTGTCCCCTATGTAACACACGTCACCTGTGATTTGTTCACTGTCTCACATCCGTTTATTTCTCTTTCCCTACAAACTTCTTCATGTCACAAATCTGCAGAGCACCTTGTGGCTCATATAATTGTATGTTTCTACTTAAATGACAATTAAAACCTACACTGTGTTTATGAACATGTCATGTTGTGTCATGTTTAACAGGTCTATGCCTTGTGTTTAAACCTATAAATGCCATTGCTTTACGAAACATGGCTTCCTCTCTGGCATTCATAGGGTTAATGAAACGTCAACACATGTGAGAACTTACACACATCCACTATGACACATTCCTGTGAACTCAGCTCCAACCTGTTCAATGGTAGCTATGTCTGCAACACAAAGGTATAGGGAGTGTTACAGATGAATCCAGCATAGTGAGGGGAGGGTATGCACTAAGGTGTGATAAAGAGGTGATATCACTTTTCCACTTCCTAGGTTATGGAGCCTAGGCACTGACAAACATCTCCAAAGTTGCATACATCTCATTGCCTGTACTCCATAGCACAACATAGGAATTGGAGAAGTGAGGAACTAGAGAACTCACAGCTTAGCCAATCCCCCGAAAAGTGTTGGAGTGTCAGTTCACATGAAATGTCATATACACAAATACCATGTTGTATACCCCCACAGATCTGAAGCCCAGTCCTGTTACCTGATCTCAACACAGTCTCTTGAAGCAATCATTGTTCCACGGCCATTGATCACATATCACCTGTGATGCATACAACATCACATGTGACACACTGAAGGGATCAAGAACACAAGCAGTGTTGGGATGTTTGAGATGTTGTTTGGGGAATACAGACTCAGTGACTGTTACCTGATTCACTTGTGCTAGTGTGCTTGCATGTGTCCCAGGTGTTAACTGGCATGCATATTGGCATCCTGTAATCTGAGAAGCATGTTTTGTTGTCCCTCCACTGTCCCAATGTTATGAATCTGAACCTGCATGGATCCCTATGCAGGTAACAATCTGTGTTTGCATCAGTTGTTGTTGACCCAAAGATTAAATGAGACCCATCTCTGCCCCCCATATTGATGAGTCCCAGGTAATGTGAAGGTCAGCAACAGCTGAGAATTGTTTGTTGCACTGGTGCAACACACATGAACCCCATCTGACTGTGGAGTGCCAGAGTGGTGTCCATTGTATTGCTTTGCAATGCATTGGATACCCCTCTGGCAGTCACAGTGTACAACCACAGTGAAAACCACAGACAGCATCTTACCAAGGAAGACATGTTTTATTATAATCGAAACTCACTTCCTTCCCTTTTTGCGTGTGGGGGGGGCATGAGCGTATGAGGGGTCAGATGGCTCCTGCCTTGCAGACCACCTTGGGGGCACACCATATGTTGAGATCTGAAGTATCAGGAGTTGTGTCTGTATTCTATTGTGCACGCTCATCTCCGTGACCGACTGGCCCAAGAGGTCAGCCACCACACCCCTGAATTCCCGCAGTTCCTGAGTCAGAGTGGACCCCTGGCCCTCTAGCTGCTGCTGTTGTCCCTGAAATTGGAGAAATTCCCTATCCAGGAGCAGCACAGCAGGAGGCGGTTCAGACAGCAGTAGTGCAGGCATCGAAGGTGCAGACAGCAAAGGTGCAGAAGTCGACAGTACAGGTGGTGATGATGCAGGTGTCAAAGGTGCAGGTGGGGATGGTGCAGCCTATGATTCTGCCTCAGAGGCTTGTCCTTCCACAGCAGGCTGCATATGTGTCTCTGGCTTACCTGTGGATAATTCTCCACCCACCACATCGATCAGTTCCCCTTGTGAGGATCCTTCCTGTGTTTGTGGGCTGAATTGAGCTTATGGCTGCTGGGGCTCACCCACAATCCCAATGTGGGTATAATCAAGTGGCCACTGACTGGTCTGGGGTCTACTCCATGCTGGTTGGGCATGTGTGCTGTACGGTGATATCACAGCGTGCTTGGCAGCCTTGCTGTTTGCTCCCTGTGCTTCTCTTCATTGTTGTCTGATGGTCACTGTTGCAGATGCGCGTCTGGGACGTGCGCTTGTTTGTACGCACAGGCCTATTAGCTTGATTGGTTCCCACCTTGCGTGTACCTATTTGAACACCTCTGGGCCTAGTACCAGTTGCCCTTACATGGTGTTCCAGTTAGTCTCGTTTGTCTGCTCCGTTTCACTGTGACTCTTGCTTGGCCTCCAATCTCGCTCTGTATATGACCTCGTTTGCTTGACTATCCACATTGGTACTACCCTTGGCTCTGGCTAATCTCACTCTGTGTATGACCCCAGCTTGTCTGACTATCCACATCGGTACTGACCTGTGGGTCTGGCTGACTACTTGCGCTGTGTATCACCCCAGCTTGTCTGACTATTCACATTGGTACTGACCTGTGGCTCTGGCTGACTACTCGCTCCGTGTATGACCCCGGTTTGTCTGACTATCCACTGGTGCTGACCAGTGGCTCTGACTGACTGTTCGGTCCTTGTTGTCCCCGGTTGTCTATCCACTTGGTTCCGTCCTGTGGCTCTAGTCTACTACTCGCTCCTTGTTGCTGGTAGTCTCACTATCATCTCAGTACTGAATTGTGGTACAGGCTGACTGCTCGCTCCTTGTGGCCTATGCCGGACTGGCTATTTTTAAAATGGCACTTTGGCTGTGCTGCCCTTTCTCCGATTGTCACTATATGCCTTTGGTACCGTATGGTAGGAAGCATATCTTTGCGCGCTCTGCCCTACCAACAGATAGAACCATATGCTAGGTTCTATTTCTCGCTTCCACCTTGAGTAGAGCAGGCCTCTAACTAGTGTCAGTCTGGGTAGTAGACTGTGGTCTGTTGTCATACTGTTCAGGGGTATTACAGGGGTTTGCCTATTATATTTGTATTCTAAATAAAGGTGGTTTTATTTCAGTTACTTGCGTCTGACCTTCTATTTGTACTGGTTACCGTGACAGGCGGTGGTGGAGGAGATGTGAGCCAAGTTGGGTCCGTTGGCCCCATGTGAGCCCTGTATGTGGGGTAGAGGGGCATCTGTGGTGGCAGTCATGGGTAGCCATAGGTCATACCCCTCCCTGATGATGTTGCAGGTGGCAGCCAACCAGATGAACCACTTGACTCAGGGATGGGTAGGACCAGTTCTTGGAGGCGTGGCTGTGCCAGGTTCAGTGGCTGGTCCACCTGCTGGGGCTGGGACTGGATCTACTGCTGTGGCTGGAGCTAGATCCCTTGCTGTGGCTGTGGATGGATCTCCTGCTGTGGTTGGATAATCTGCTGTGGCTGGGGCTGTATCACCTGCTGTGGCTATAGCTGGATTACTTGCTGTGGCTGGGACTGGAACACCTGCTGTGGCAGTTGGACAGGGGCAGGTCCATGTTCAGGATCTTGGTTCCCTACTGGCAGATCCTGTGCTGGTCCCTGGATCTCTGACACAGACAATGCATTTGGAGGATGAAAAAAGGGAATTAGCTGGCAGGTGCAATTACAACACGGTCTGCTGTGACATACATCATATACAACTGGACCCTAGCCTGGACATATGGGAAGATTGTTTTAGCCTATATCAATCTAAACCGCTTGAGTGCCAAAGGGGCATGAAAATCATTGCAAAGCAATGTGTTGCTTACCTCCTTTGGCACTCGAGGGTTAATATCCTTATAACTCCATCTACTCATTTGAGGGTTTCATCATTCTGAGTGAAAAGTGTACTCCCACTGTTGCTTATGTGATTTGACACTGACTGATTCTCCAGAAGGTGCATTTTGTGGGTGCATCAATACCTTCACTCAGCATTGTGAAATTAACCTCAATTTGCAAAAGAATTGGTTACTGTTTTTACTTTTTCACGTGTCTGTGGCACGTTCAGTCATTGTACATGTGTCAATCACTACATGATAGGTCTGACTGTCACAAATGTGAATAACATGTATGAGCAACATGGAACTGAAGGGGTTAACAACATGCTACATCCTAATGCATGCCAGAGGGCAAAGCAATGCATGACAGGATTGAATATCTCTCTGGCAATCATAAGTATGAAGTGAGCTGGAATGTGTGGTCTGTCACTGTTAGGGGCTTGGGTTCAAATATCAATAACTATGTACTAAGAGCCCAGTTTTCACAATACCGAAGCAGGGAACAATGCAACAGATATGTGGAACTAATGGTATGAGAACATCTCTAACAGGGTGTTGGTTAGGGGACAGGTGGATGCTTACCAGGATCCTGTAGGCTATGGTCATCTCCTGTGTCTCATCCTCCAGAGATGCCCTCTACCACAGGCTACCATGGAGCAGCTCCTCCTATCCATTGAATGTGATGGAGGATGGGAGTCCACCACTAGTTTCCCTTCTGTAGTCTGCAAGGTCATACAACCTGTTTTTTGACTTTCAACTTGCAGTCCGTCCATCTTTTTTCACAGTCCTCCTGCAGACTCCCACGCAATTGACCAGGTCAGTCACTTCCTGCAATGCCTGCCTTTTACGGGCAGAGGATCCTGCGGAGCAGAGCCATGTTCTCCTCATAGGTGTATTTCACCTCCCTGACTCTGTTCCCATCCCCTGCAGGCTCAACATGTTGTGACCTGGAAGGTTTTTTTCTCATCTGGCCCTGGATGTGTGTGTGTGTCTCCCCCCGACACCCACACCCCATCCCACTGGCATTCCTTTCCCTGCCCTGCGTGTACCTGTCACTTGGTGGGTCCCCCTCCTCCCAACTGCTCTCCCTCTCCCTCTCCTTCCCAGCCCAGGGATGTGCTGCACACTTGCCTCCTCTACCTCTCCTCTCCCTCCAGCCTCCATTCCTCTCCCTGCCATCTCTCACCTCCCTCACACTGACTCACACAGGCACTCACTCATGCACTCAATCAGAACCACCCTCTAGCAGCCCCTTGCACTCAATCACACTGTATAAATTAATAGATAAATGTGTGTAGTGTTAATAAATAAAAAATGTGTGTTTGTGATTGTGTTTAGATGCAATGTGTGCAATACGTAAAAACTGTACAATGTGTTTAATTATGATGCAACTGTCGTCTAACTACTCCACCTGTACCTCTCTCACCAGTGTGCGCCTCTCTCTCTCTTTCTAATATCCTCAGTTCCTGGGGTCTTGTGCACTAGCTCATAGAACTTGATATATAGGCAATGTTTGGCAGGTTTTTTGGTGTTTTTATACTTTTTCGGCCTCATATTGTTACTTTTGTGCTTAACTTGACCTTTCTTTCGTCAAATGTACGCCTATTTCCTTAGATGTTGACGTTTAGCACACTTTTTGATGCAGACATTTAACACATAGTTAAATAAAAGCAGCCAGCACCATTTTTGTTTGTTCAGCGACATGTGCGGCCTCCATCAGTTCTGTTTTCCTATGGTTCAACAATAGAAAACCGGTAAAACACATGTTTGTAAAATACACATTGTTTGTTTTTACTGTAATGCCTGTTTTGGCGTGGCTAATAGTATCGATCCAATGGTTATTAGTTTCTGTGCTGGCTTGGGTCCTTATTAGCACACACTCTGCTATAAATGAATCTAGACAGAGCCCACATACTAAGGGCATTTCTATTAGAATGTAGAGCAAAATATTTTGCCTCAAACAGACCTATTTAGAAAAATGAGCAGCTAATTAGTATGATTGCCACATGGTGTCATCAAAATATAAAGATTATTTTCTTAATAACTATTTATTTTACAGGCAGAATTTGGCCTCGATCCAATAGACCCCTTTTCACTAGTGATGAGCGAGCATGCTCGGCCGAAGCTCGGTTCGGCTCGAGCATCGCTCTGCTCGGCACATGGCGGTACTCGTACGAGTACCGCATGTGCTCGCCCGCCATGTTCGGGTCTCCTCCCCGCACGTTTCGCGGCTGCTGCGCAGCCAATAAACGTGCGGGGAGGCTCTGACATCAGTGTAATGCCAGCAGCCATGTTGGCTGCGGGCATTACACTGATTGGCTGGCCAGAACCCGTGATCGGGTGCTGTATAGCACCCGACCAGCGAGTTCGGCTCAGTCTTAGCCAGGGAGAGATGAGGATAGGAAGGGAAAGTCAGTGTAGGGAGAATAAAAGTGTTGGAACACTATATCAAGACCCAAAAGTCCTTTTTGGGACTGTTGTGTGTGGGGGCAGCATTTATATTTTGTTTGGGGGGGCACAATTTCATTTTTTTTTGTGGGGGGGGGATATTTAGGTGACATTGTACTAGGTGCACAGGGACAAATAGTGTACAACGCAGCGACAAAAAGGGCCATTTTAATAGTGTGCCTAGCCGCAGATTATTTTCACATTCTGTTTAGTGTGCAAATTTTAAAATTAACGTCACATATTCCGTTCACTGAAAATAGCCGCAGATTAGCATCACATTCTGTTTAGTGTGCCTAGCCGCAGATTATTTTCACATTCTGTTTAGTGTGCAAATTTTAAAATTAACGTCACATATTCCGTTCACTGTGCCTAGCCGCAGATTAGCGTCACATTCTGTTTAGTGTGCCTAGCCGCAGATTATTTTCACATTCTGTTTAGTGTGCAAATATTAAAATTAACGTCACATATTCCGTTCACTGTGCCTAGCCGCAGATTAGCGTCACATTCTGTTTAGTGTGCCTAGCCGCAGATTATTTTCACATTCTGTTTAGTGTGCAAATATTAAAATTAACGTCACATATTCCGTTCACTGTGCCTAGCCGCAGATTAGCGTCACATTCTGTTTAGTGTGCCTAGCCGCAGATTATTTTCACATTCTGTTTAGTGTGCAAATTCACAAATTAACGTCACATATTCCGTTCACTGTGCCTAGCCGCAGATTAGCGTCACATTCTGTTTCGTGTGCCTAGCCGCAGATTAGCGTCACATATTGTTTAGTGTGCCTAGCCGCAGATTAATGTCACATATTGTTTAGTGTGCCTAGCCACAGATTAGCGTCACATATTGTTTAGTGTGCCTAGCCGCAGATTAACGTCACATATTGTTTAGTGTGCCTAGCCGCAGATTAGCGTCACATATTGTTTAGTGTGCCTAGCCGCAGATTAACGTCACATATTGTTTAGTGTGCCTAGCCGCAGATTAGCGTCACATATTGTTTAGTGTGCCTAGCCGCAGATTAGTTTTTATCTTCCTTTTTGTGTGTTTTACGGTCAGTCTGCAAAAATGGCGTACTACGGGCGAAACATAGTTCCCAGCAGCGACGTTGGAGTCCAAGATGCATCCAGACATCCTCCCTATGCTGTCCCTGAACCATTTCTGTGGTGTTTCCATCATTTTCTGACCTTTTCTTATGAACCAGGCACCCTCCCCTCATCAGAGCAGGGGGTGCCTGGTGTAATGCTCGAGTCCTCCCATTGACTTCAATGGGGCTCGGGTGCTCGGCCGAGCACTCGAGCCTCCGGGGGCGCTCGGCCAGAGCACCCGAACACCCGAGCATTGGGGTGCTCGATCATCACTACTTTTCACCCTTTTAAAAAAAACAGCCCCCACAAAAAACATTCCCTGTTCAACTGATTGTTTCCTCACACTCCACCAACACAATCACCCTCACACCCCTTTTATACTATGCCTTTGGGAAATAAAATAACATTTGCTATGTATTGTGTGTAAATTCAGTGTTCCCATTGATTTCAATTAAATGAGGTAGGCAAAAAAGGGGAAAAACTGCACTTTTCGCTGAAACTTTTTCACCAAGTGGGAAGTGCCATTATTTGCTGATTATGGTTTGAGGCGAAATTTTTCGCTTATCCCTAACTGATACTACCAGGATGTGTTCCAGATGAGGAGGTCTGTTTTCCATTAGGAGCCATTTTGGATTGCACAGGGCAGCCCTGGGCTTTTTTTTTTTTTGCTAAGTCTGGAGAAAATTTAGTAAACCATGATAATTGGCCTATAAATAAACATGTTTTTGCATACATCCATGGCTTTTTGTGGCTAATGTACAAAGAGGAACTGGAGGACTGTTGGGGTAAAACAACTGCACCATAAGGGAGAAATATCATATGTAATTTAACTGAGGATTTAAAGTGGAACTATCACCTAAAATAAAATTGTCCCATGAGTTTTAACCTTAACAACAACATTAACACTGTGTGTCTTTGTTTTACAAATCCCCCAGTAGTGGAGATATTTACCCATCAACATTGGGCACTTCCTCGTTTTGCAGGACCCTGTATGTCCCGCATGACATCTGAGGACTTCCCTGCTGCCCCAGGGAGTTCGTTCACGCTCCTCTTTGTGCTGTTTTTTGGTGGGCTAACGTTACAGCAAACTCCGTTTTCAATACTATTGAGTTTGCAACCTCAGTAGCATTGTAAACGGAGTTTGCTCTAACATTAGCCCACAAAAAACAGCTGTGAAAGGGAGTGTGAACAAGCTCCCTGGGGCAGCAGGGAAGTCCTCAGACAGTACAGTGTCCCATAGAACGCAGAAGTGCCTGATGTTGACAGGTAAATATCTCCACTACTAAGGGATTTGTAAAAAAAAAACCACACAGTGTCAATGTTGTTGTAAAGGTTAAAACCCGTGGGACAATTTTTATTTTTGGTGATAGTTCCACTTTAAATGGGATCTATCACCCCTATACAAGTGTGTGTTAAATGTTATGTTATATACCGATTAGGTGGATATCTTTATCAATTTTTTTTTAATCTATTTGGCCGGAAATTAGTGTTTAAAGAGTGCACTTCCAGACAGACTGCGGTTACCTGCTCTGTACCACAGTCTGTCACTCTGCCTCTGATCTGCTCCCTCTATGCAGCCTTCTCCGATGATGGAGGCTTTCTGTCTGTAAGCTGGAGCAATCTCATTGGCTAGCTATCGTTCTCTGCCAATGAGATCACTTCAGCTTACAGACAGAAAGCCTCAATCACTGGAGGAGGCTGCATAGGGGGAGGGGATCAGAGGCAGAGTGACAGACTGTGGTACAGAACAGGTAACCACAGTCTGTCTGGAAGTGCACTCATTAAACACTAATTTTCGGCCAAATAGATTTAAAAAAAAAAAAATAATAAAGAAATCTACCTAGTCGCTATATAACTAGTGATGAGCGAGCATGCTCGGCCGAAGCTCGGTTCGGCTCGAGCATCGCTCTGTTCGGCACATGGCGGTACTCGTACGAGTACCGCATGTGCTCGCCCGCCATGTTCGGGTCTCCTCCCCGCACGTTTCGCAGCTGCTGCGCAGCCAATAAACGTGCAGGGAGGCTCTGACATCAGTGTAATGCCAGCAGCCATGTTGGCTGCTGGCATTACACTGATTGGCTGGCCAGAACCCGTGATCGGGTGCTGTATAGAACCTGACCAGCGAGTTCGGCTCAGTCTTAGCCAGGGAGAGATGAGGATAGGAAGGGAAAGTCAGTGTAGGGAGAAGAAAAGTGTTGTTGAACAAAGTTGCAGATTAGGAGAACATTCTGTTTAGTGTGCAAAGTGTAAAATATCAAAGTCACATATTCCATTCACTGTGCCGAGCCGCAGATAAGCAGCACATTCTGTTTAGTGTGCAAAGTTTCAGATTAGCAGAACATTCTGTTTAGTGTGCAAAGTGTAAAATATAAAAGTCACATATTCCATTCACTGTGTCTAGCCGCAGATAAGCAGCACATTCTGTTTAGTGTGCAAAGTTTCAGATTAGCAGAACATTCTGTTTAGTGTGCAAAGTGTAAAATATCAAAGTCACATATTCCATTCACTGTGCCTAGCCGCAGATAAGCAGCAAATTCTGTTTAGTGTGCAAAGTTGCAGATTAGGAGAACATTCTGTTTAGTGTGCAAAGTGTAAAATATCAAAGTCACATATTCCATTCACTGTGCCGAGCCGCAGATAAGCAGCACATTCTGTTTAGTGTGCAAAGTTGCAGATTTGCAGCACATATTCCGTGTAATATGAAGAAGGCGGGTAAAAAGGGACGGGGAAGTGGACGTGATCCTGATAGTTCAGGGCGCGGGTCAGGACGCGTAGAAACTGTGCCTGGTGCCAGAGCACAAGAAAGAAAGAAAGACATCCACCATACCTAGCTTCATGTCTCAGTTTACAGGGCGTCGCAGGACATCACTCTCGAGGTCAGACCACTGCGAACAGGTGGTCGGTTGGATTTCAGCTGATACTGCTTCCAGTCGGTTAAGCACCACCCTGTCTTCCACCAAGTCCACTCTCAGTAGCCAAGAGTCTGGTCAACATAATCCTCACCCTGATCATCCTTCCTCCCACCATAGAGGGTCTGGTCAAAGAAGTGATCCCACACTGGGATATAGTGAGGAGCTCGTCTCATCACCAATCCTTAATTTGAACCTCTCTCCAAGCACGCTTGCAGAGGAACATGACATCTTGTGCCCTGATTCACAACCTCTAGAGGGTACCCAATCACAAGAAGATGACAGAGGGGAACGGCATTTAAGGTCAAAGGAAGTGGATGATGATGATGATGAGACACAGTTGCCATCAAATCAACCACTTTTACTGTCTCAAGACCTTGATGAGGAGGATGATATACAGTTGTCAATGACTGAGTATGTGGTGGGATCAAGACATGAGGAGGATGATCAGAGTGAGGAAGTGGAGGAGGACTTGGTGGACGATGAGGTGACTGACCCCACCTGGGAAGGTGGAGAGCCGAGCGATGACAGCAGTCCTGAGGGTGAGCCATCTGCAGCACCGCAACAGGCTGGAAGAGGCAGTGGTGTGGCTACAGAAAGAAGGCGGACCGCACCAAACCGGCCCGCAAATGTTCCACGGAGCACCCCCTTGCGTAAATCTCCCTTGCCAAGGGGTAGGTGTTCCGCGATATGGCGTTTTTTTAAGGAAAGTGCGGACGACAAAAGAATTGTAGTTTGCAACCTGTGCCACACCAGAATGAGCCGAGGCATGAACACTAGAAACCTCACCACCACCAGCATGATCCGACACATGGCATCCAAGCACCGTAATAAGTGGGAGGAACGCCCGGATCGCCAATCTGTGTCTGCAGGCCACACCACTGCCTCCTCTTCCCCTGTTTTCGGTGCCGGCCAATCGCCTGTCGAAGGCGCAGGCCCGCATACCTCCCGCCCTGCACCTGTACCATCTGAAGCACCATCAGCGACCACATCCACTTCCCTGTCCCAGCGCAGCGTCCAAATGTCGTTACCCCAGGCATTTGAGCGCAAGCGAAAATACCCAGCCACCCACCCACAGGCCATAGCACTAACCTCACACCTTTCCAAATTACTGGCCATCGAAATGCTGCCATTTAGGCTTGTGGAGACTGAGTCCTTCCGCAGCCTGATGGCAGCAGCTGTCCCTCGGTACGCTGTCCCCAGCCGCCACTACTTTTCCCGGTGTGCCGTCCCCGCCTTACACCACCATGTGTCCCGTAACATCACCCGTGCCCTGACCAACGCAGTTACTGGGAAGGTCCACTTAACGACTGACACATGGACAAGTGCTTGTGGCCAGGGACGCTACATTTCCCTGACGGCACACTGGGTGAATGTCGTGGAGGCTGGGAGCGACTCGGACCCTGGGATGGCACAGGTGCTACCCACGCCGAGGATTGCGGGCCCTACCTCCATCAGGGTTTCCGCCAGCACCTACGTTATTGGCTCCTCCTCCTCCGTTTCCACCTCCGAATTCTCTGCGCGCAGCGCCACTCACCCATCAGCCGGTAGCTGGAAGCAGTGTAGCACTGCAGTGGGGAAGCGTCAACAGGCCGTGCTGAAGCTGATCTGCCTTGGGGACAAACAGCACACGGCCTCAGAGCTGTTGCAGGGGATTAGTCACCAGACCGAGCAGTGGCTCTCGCCACTCAACCTGCAACCAGGCATGGTTGTGTGTGATAATGGGCGTAACTTGGTGGCGGCTTTGGAGCTCGGCAAGCTCACACACGTACCATGCCTAGCGCATGTATTTAATTTAGTGGTTCAGCGATTTCTAAAAACCTACCCCAATTTGCATGATCTCTTGACGAAGGCGCGCCGCGTGTGTGCACATTTCCGTAAGTCTTCTACAGCTTCAGCTGGCCTGTTGAAGCTGCAGCAGCGCTTACAATTGCCAGCTCACCGGCTGCTGTGTGACATGAGCACGCGCTGGAACTCCACCTTCCACATGTTGGCCCGGCTTTGTGAGCAGCAGAGGGCAGTAGTGGAGTACCAGCTGTTACACTGTCGTCGACTCTCCGTTCAACTTCCTCTAATCAGAAGTGAGGAGTGGGAATGGATGTCAGACCTCTGTGAGGTTTTACGCAATTTTGAGGAATCGACACAGATGGTGAGCGGCGATAACGCTATTATCAGTGTAACCATCCCACTTCTGTGTCTACTGAAACGCTCGCTGCTCACAATTAAAACCGACGCTTTGCATGTGGAAGACGTGGAAATGCGGGAGGAAGAGCTTACACAAGGTGATAGCCAGAGCACCCTCACTTCGTCTTCTCAGCGACAATTGGAGGAGGCGGAGGAGGAGGAGGAGGAGGAGGAAGACACGGTTGCCTCCGCTACAGAGGGTAGCCATGGAACTTTAGTTCCATCTCTTCAGCGTGGGTGGGCAGAAGAGGAGGAAGAGGATGAGGAGATTGAGAGTCATCCTCCTGGTGAGGACAGCGAAATCTTGACTGTTGGTACTCTGGCACACATGGCTGACTTTATGTTAGGCTGCCTTTCCCGTGACCCACGCGTTATACGCATTTTAAACAACACGGATTACTGGGTGTTCACCCTTCTGGACCCCCGCTACAAAGAGAATTTCTCATCTCTCATTCCTCCGGTGGAGAGGACAAGCAAAATGGTGCAATACCAGAAGGTTTTTGTTGAAAAATTGCTCCAAAATTTTCCATCTGACAACGCTGGCGGCAGAGTACGTGCTACCTTGGCCAACCGAGAAGGGGAGAAAAGGGGAGCACACAGCAGTTCCGAGAAAGGCAGGGCAACACTCTCCAAGGCGTGGGACACCTTCATGACACCCCGCCAGCACCCTCACCCTGATGCGCAGCCTAGTGTCACAAGGAGGGAAAAGTTTTGGAAGATGGTGAAGGAGTACGTAGCAGACCGTGTCAGCGTCCTCAATGATCCCTCTGTGCCTTACAACTACTGGGTGTCCAAGCTGGACACGTGGTATGAACTGGCACTCTACGCCTTGGAGGTGCTGGCCTGCCCTGCCGCCAGCGTTCTGTCTGAGCGGGTATTTAGTGCTGCTGGTGGCATCATAACAGATAAGCGTATCCGCCTTTCCACCGAAAATGCTGATAGGTTGACACTTATAAAAATGAACAAGGCCTGGATTTCCCCTGACTTCTCCACTCCACTGGAGGAAAGCCCCGGGGGAACATAAAGTCACTTTATATATGTTATTTACAATGATGGGAATACTCTGTATTCCCATTCACCCCTTCCACCCAAAAAATGGGTATATGGTTGACTCTCTTCCATATACCCTGGGATATAATTTTTATATAGGGCCAGCTCACCAGCGGGCCCTGTGATATAATTTTTATATAGGGCCAGCTCACCAGCGGGCGCTGTTTGACAATTTTTGTATAGGTCAGCTCACCAGCGGGCCTTCTCATATAATGTTTTATTGGGTCAGCTCTCTAGCGGGCCCTCTCATATAATGTTTTATAGCGTCAGCTCACTAGCGGGCCTTTGCATATAATGTTTAGGATGGTCAGCTCCGCAGCAGACCCTCACCCATAATGTTTTAGATGGTCGGCTCAGCGCACGTTTCCCTCTTAATCATGGCCCCAGTTCAGAAAAATCGAGGAAATTTTTGGGAGAATTTGCCTCTGCGCACGTTTCCCTCTTAATCATGGCCCCAGTTCAGAAAAATCGAGGAAATTTTTGGGAGAATTTGCCTCTGCGCACGTTTCCCTCTTAATCATGGCCCCAGTTCAGAAAAATCGAGGAAATTTTTTGCAGAATTTGCAGATGATATACAAGTAAATATACAGCAAATACTGTTTGGTAACAATTTTTTGCCTAAAGTCATTTTTATCTTCCTTTTTGTGTGTTTTACGGTCAGTCTGTAAAAATGGCGTACTACGGGCGAAACATCGTTCCCAGCAGCGACTTTGAAGTCCAAGATGCATCCAGACATCCTCCCTATGCTGTCCCTGAACCATTTCTGTGGTGTTTCCATCATTTTCTGCCCTTTTCCTATGGACCAGGCACCCTCCCCTCATCAGAGCAGGGGGTGCCTGGTGTAATGCTCGAGTCCTCCCATTGACTTCAATGGGGCTCGGGTGCTCGGCCGAGCACTCGAGCCTCCGGGGGCACTCGGTCAGAGCACCCGAACACCCGAGCATTGGGGTGCTCGATCATCACTATATATAACCTAACATTTAACACACACTTATATAGGGGTGATAGATCCCCTTTAAGCTTAACTGAGGATTCAAGCCCTTGCATGCTAGAGAGGTCTATAAGGAATGTTTTTCTTCCATACGGTGCAGTTGGTTTGTACAGACTTGCTCAATCAGATTAATTCTCTCTTTGATGCTTTTTATTTTAGGATCCAATTACTGTCAGGTCCTTTAATGAATGCTTTTTCCTATAGCATGTGGAAACTTGTGAACTCTATAATTTTGCTTTTATGATTTTACTGCATATGATAAATTCAATATTTATGTTATATGTAATTAATAAAACAGCCTATAACTCATTATTAATTGTATGCTCTCTTCTACAAGCTTACTTCAGTTGCATTAACAACAAAGAATCAAAGTATTAACATAGTCTCCTAGGTAGACAAGCAATACAAACTGTGATACTACATCATATTTCTTAAGATAGAACTGTAAATTGGATTTCAGACACTTTTCCATTGATTGCAATGCATGCTAACATGTTGCCTCTGGTTATATGTGTTTCATTTTCACAGCTGCTACCTATTACACTACCAGTTATAGATGTATCCCTTTAAGGACAAGAATGTAGTGCAATACATTGTGAAGCCTTAAAGGGGTATTGATAAAATACTTCAAAATAAGATTACTCAGACAATTAAAGTCGCTTAACACTGAGGTTTAGTGAATAAAAGAAAATATGATATTATGTATTTTTTTTCTTATGATTTAAAACCATTCCACTAGGTAATGTGACACAGAAGATGCATATTGTTAGTATACTGGGCTGAGTTCAGGGAGTCAAAGAGCAGCAATCGTGCAGCAAACCCCTTGTACTCTATAAATAAAAATTTGCATTGATTTAAGTGAGGCTTTGTTTTTTGTTTTTTTTTAATTTTCAAAATGTTATTGAAGTTTATGCAAAGTTACATCAAATAATACATATCATAAAGAAATATTCAACAGTATAGATAAAGTCTGTATCACTACAATTCAGATGGGCTGAGTTTGGCATCGCATAGACTGTTACAAGTCTGTCAGTCTGATGAAAGAAAGAGGAAGATGGAATGATAGCACAGGTAAAGAAGAGAATCAGGTATAGAATGCAGGGTCACAGGGGAAGATGCAAAAATGAACACAGTGGTGTCGCTATAAATAAATTTACTGCAAATGTAAAATATAAATGACCACATTTATTGTAGCAAGATATAAAAAGGTAGATACCTTCTCAACTTCCACAAATCTTTAAATAGATGGAGGAGAGACTTCGGGACAAATCCATATAAACCAGCAAGGTGTATTCAAAACAGCCTTTCACAGATCAACATGTTTTGCGTTCCCCACGCTTACTCCACAGGGGAAGATCTCTGTGGGGAGAGAGTGAAAAAACGGGGGAGAAAAGGGGGGGTTCTCATAAGAGTCTATAGATCAAAGCAAGTGGAAGTTCTGGGATTTAATAAGTATGGTGTACCTCAGGCACATAATCAGCTCATATATGGCTGATAACAAATAGGGCAGCAACCAGCCACCTTACATCAGGGTAACTGTCAACATCAGGGGGAATCAGCCACTCAAAAAGGAAGAGGAGAACTTCTATTATAAGGTATTCGAAGGAGAAATACATCTGAAGGAGTCATGAATCGATATCTTAAACATGGGGACCTTAACCATGGGGACCAAGAGGGGACGTTTAAATAGAATGACATGTTTCTATATGAATCACCTTGTCCATCTTGGAAATCCAAAAGGAAATTGGAGGGAGTACCTAGACAGCCAGAACAGGGGTATAAGAGATTTGGCTACTATTAAAAAGGTGATAATGAGCAGTCTATAAGACCGGGGGATTAAATTAGGCTTTTAACAGTTTTTAGCATTGCTTCATAATACATTGGAGTCATCACTATTATTCACAGGGCATAAAGCCACTGTAAATTATTGGGAATTTGGGAAATTTTTGTCTTCCATGATCGATACTCCATAATCGATCCTCATTATGTTAATGAATATAGACCAAAAATGTGTAGTTTAGTGCTAAGGCAATTTCCTTGGCTATGAGCAAGGGAACTTAGCAAATGAGCTTTTCAGTAAATAGGCCAGATAGCTGTGAGAATGGGTAGGTTCTGAGACTTGGTCCTCTTTCCTGTGCTCCAGATCCTGTGAATGTCACCCACAGTGTCTAGTGCAGGGGTAGCCAATAGGAATGGGCGAAAATTTTCGCCTCAAACTGAAATCGGCGAAAAATGGACCTTTCCGATTGGTGAAAAATTTCTCATGAAAAAGTACGGTTTTTCTGCTTTTTTTTGCCTAGCTAATTGCATGCTCTCACAGCATGCCATTCTGTGTTGTGAGAGGAGAGAGCAGTATGTTTTTGAGCTACAGAAGATGGGCAAATAAAGAGGAATGTAAGCTTAGTTTTAGGGAATCATTTAGATAGGACATTTGTTCTCTGTAGTGGGGGAGTCTAGGGGGAACAATGGGGATAAGAAAGAAGGTAGGAGGTTGACCCAAAATGCCCCAAACTTTGGTGTGACTGACAGGCAAGACATAGGCAGCTGGGGTCCAAATTGCTGATTGTACTTTTATTTTCTCTGTGCTGGGGAAGTCTGGGGAAAGAAGTTGTTGATTTTGTTTTTTTATGTTATAGATATGTTTTTGGGACTAAGTGTGATAAGATATGCTGAACAACTTAAAATAAATAAATAAATAAATAAATACATAAAAACATAACTAATTAAACAAATAAATATATTAGACAGTTGACTGGGAGCTCTGTGACTGAGGCAGATTTGATTGTCATGGTTTCTGATGAACACTCAGACAGATCAGTAAGGTTAAAATGACTTTATTGAGTAAAGTGCATACAAGGACTAAGGCCACAGGCCCACAATACGAAACAACAATATATATAGGCAATGACTGTACACAGAATGACTGAGATGGGATGCAGGAACAGGAGGTTTCTAAGGCAGGAAACCCTCCTCTAGAGAACCTGGAAAGATCAGGCTACTAGACCCCGGACTGACAGCAGGACAGAGGATGGCAGGAAGTCCTGGAGATGGTAAATGGCACGAGACCCAGATGCCTGGGTGGCACAGAACCCAAATAGGTAGTGAGGAAAAACTGACCACGGGACAGGGGTCCCAGGATGACCGAGGCCACCACTTACAGATAGTAAACCCTAGAGTGCTAGGGGTGGATCGTAGGCAACAACTGACTGGCCACAAGTGTCCCCTTACACGACAGTGGACTAAGCGCAAATGCTGGCTCTAGGCCCGATGGCCACTAGATAAGGAATAGAGCTCAGGGTCTCCTCACACCACCGAGTGTGTAATATGCAGGTGCTGGCCCTGGCCCAGGCACTGCAACAATGAAGGAGCACAAAGCTTGACTAGGCAGTCTAGGCACTGAACGAGTTAACAGGAGACGCCCAAAGACATACAGGAACTCCCACAGGGACTGAGCCCAGCAATAGCGCAGAGGGAGACACAGAGAGATCTGAGTAACTCAGTCAGCACTTGATAGCACTGTACCGGAACTTCGCAAGTACACACAGCAACGACGGTTGGAGTAAGTGGCTATAGCACGAATTCTATGCCTACGGTCACAAAGTAAGAATAGCGCCACGCGGCGCACCCCAAAAAGACCACTGGGATCCATTGTTTGTAATGCTGGCCAGACTAGGACAACGGAGGCGACACAGCCCTGAACGGATGGCAACGGGACAAAGGCTCAGCCAGGAGAGGTATACAAACGAACGGAAGCACAGTGGTCAGGAGCAGTGGAACGGCTCAATAGCCAAACAGGCTAGCAACAGAGAGGGTTCTTAGCCAGATCCGTTCAGCAACGGAGCGGATTCTCAGCCAGATCAGTCGATAACAGAGCAGGTTCTCAGCCAGATCAGTTCAGCAACGGAACGGGTTCTCAGCCAGATCAGTTCAGCAACTGAGCGGTTACTCAGCCAGATCAGTCGGTAACGGAGCGATACGCAGGAAACACAGGAACGTGGTCAGACAGGCCAGGTCATACACGATAACAGCAACACAGTAACAAACGTCAGGTACAGATACACCACGGAAGGGCACCTTGGAATAGACATGACAGGATATATAAAGGCAAGCCCTGGGTGGAGCAAGGATGTCAGGCCAATAAGAAGGCAGCATAGAGATTAAGCAAATTACCAATGTCATCATCAGCACAGGAACACGGGCACCGTGATATTGATAGACAGCAGACGACATTGAGAATTTTGTTGAAGGTCAAGGCAAGACATCACACTCCATCAATTTTGAGTAAAAACACACACAGAAGTTGAGTAATGTCTAGCAAATGCACAAGTGAGTGGGGAAAAGGTGGAGAAAGTTCAGGGGCGCAGAATTATAGTGTTAGTGTAAAAACTGACTGCAGCAATCATTGCTGCAGCATGTGCATTAAATGATGATAATCTCTCTCCTCCCGGGGTGGATGCAGTTTGTCAAAGTCCCACCGATCATACCACGCCAGTCCCCCACCACCACTACCATACACATTTGTCACATTATAGGTTGTACTTTATTTTTTTTAATAACTTGACAGCATCATGAATATGTGCCAGTGTCAGTTAAGTAGGAAGTAAGTGTTGTGGGCAAAGGACAAAGGCACTCTGCGTGCTAACACATTTTTCAAGGTATATGTTGCTGTAGGACTCACAACTTTGACTTCCAGCTACTTATTTCTCTAATACAGCCCTCAGAAGAAGTAATATTGAGCTGGGAAATGTTGCACCATATTAAACATAGGAAAAAATGTGTTGGAATAGGAGAAAAATATGTTAGAATAGGTGAAAAATGTGTTAGCATTTGTTAGAATAGGAAAACAATGTATTAGAACATGTTAGAATAGGAGAAAAATCTGTTGGAATAAGAGAATAAAATGTTGGAATAGGAGAATAATGTGTTGGAATAGGTAAATCATTTGTTGGAATAGGCTAAAGGGAGGAAAATTTTGCATTGGGGAAAAAGAGAAAACTTTCACAAAAAAAGGCAAAAAAATCAGCCGTTTTTCAGGAAAAGTCATGTGGAAAATTGTTCTCACTCCCCCCCTTTCCAGTAACCAATCTAGTTCCTCCAGAGTGCACATTTTCAGGATTTCAGTGACTGAGCACAGGTGAAACAATTAACCAACTGGGATATCCTAAATACATGCACTGTTGGTAGCTCTTGAGGACCGGGTTGGCTACACCTGGTCTAGTGACACCATTTTTTTTCTTATTCAATTTTATTTTAAAGAGGCAACTGTCATAAGGATAGCTCCTTATCAGCAGGTCTGCTGTCTGGGGGAGAAGACCTAAGAATGAAGCCTGGGCTGTATTATGAACTCTAGTAGACCAGAAGAGAAACTGAACTGCAAGACTCTGAGATCTGGCAGTTCAATCTCTTTGAGATTCATGTTCAGCATCTATAGGCTATAGTGAAGGGATTCAAAGCCCAACACTAAGGATCTATGGAGGTTGAGTCTCCCTAATGGCTGACAGGATCCATTTTGCGGCAGGACATCCTAGTCTCAGGCTTGAGTTGTTACTAAGTTTGTTTCAACAGCTGATCCATAAATGTCTTCCCCTGTGAGTGTGATATAAACTAGCAAATCAGAATTAGATTCTGTGGTTACATATTTTATCTTGAAACATGAAGTCTTGGGTTACCTTTGAATATTTTGGATAGCCAAAACTCTGAGGTGTTTAATTCTGAGAATATGAAAGTACTACTCTGTTGTTATTATACTTTTGAATAAGGATGGGACAAAAAGCAATTAAGAATGGAAGTGAGAGATGCAGGTGGCAATGGGCATCAATACTAGGGATGGGCGAAAATTTTCACCTCAAACTGAAGTCAGCAAATAATGGCACTTACCACTTGTCAAATAATTTCCTGCGAAAAATTCAATTTTTCCGTTTTTTTTTCACATATCTCATTCCATTGAAATCAGTGGGAACATTGAACGTACACACAACGCATAGCACATATTAATTTAATTCCCAAAGTCATAGTATAAAAGGGGCACAAGGGTGCCTGTGGAGTGTGGGGAAAGAATCAGTTGAACAGGGAATGTTTTTTGGGGGGTTTGTTTACTGGGATTGGGGGGGAGTTAATATAAAATAAATCCTAAATATAAATTAAAAATATCCCATAAGACATGGTATAAAAGGGGTCTGAGGAGGGTGCCTGTGTTGGTGGGTGGAGTCTGGGTAACAGTTGAACAGGGAATTTGTTTTGGTTGGATTTTTGACTGGTATTGGGGGAACAGTTGATAAAAAAAATAAAATAAAAACTTATATGTACGGTGAAAGAGACAGAGACCCTCTGAAGTAAGCTGCCACTGGGGTAGACTGATACTTGACATGACAGAGTATTTTGTAGAAGATGATTTGTAAGATTTGTTGGTAGAGGCCCAAGTCCCAAGGAAACATTGACTTTTAGGTCTTAGACTTGTTAGAAACAAACCCCCAAGAAAAGAAGAAGTTGGCCAGTAATTCTTCTCTGCCTGCTCCTCCTCCAGAATCTTGGGTGTGCTGTTATTAGAACAGAAAATTTTCCCTTGAGAGCAGGAACTGTGCCTCTCATCAGCAGCTGCAATGTGAACAGTGTGTGTGGTAAATAACACGTGGCACAACTCTATCCAAGCACCATGACACCAGAAACCATGTAATGCTGCTATCACTATACCACTTGTCCACACCCTGTCAATTTTCTGACAGTTTAATAGTAATGATTAACCCTCTCTGCCACCAGCTTAGTATAATCTGGTGGATGGATTCTCCTCAGATGGGGCTTGATGCCATGCTTGAGATTCCCCTCCACCACACTGCCATTTATAGTGAGTGCACCACATAGTGTGCATTGGGTGGACATGAACTACCACATCCTAACATCTATAGAGAGGCTATCATTTGGCGGGGGAGGTAACAATGAACAAGGTGAATTGGCAGAAGATGTGGTTACCCTAGACGAAGAAAGTGATAGTGAGCTAGTTGTTTTGGTCATCATGGAACTTCCAGCCTCTGCCTGGGTTTCTCTATTCTTCCTCCTCGTTGATCTCCACCTCCCCTCTTGTTGCCTTTCTGGAGAGTCATGGGGTACAGAAACAGCGGTGCTTGATGTCTGTGTTGGGGGTTTGACATAAATGTCATGGTGTCTGTTTTTCATGTGTGTTATCGGGGAGGTTGTGCCAAGGTGTGTTCTCTCCTTTTCCCGTCTCACTGACTTGTCACAAATTGTGCACAGTGCCATTGATGATGGCTGCATTGTGCCTGCCCTATGAGAAAAATAGTCCCACACCCATGACTTCAGGGGTTAAGGAACAGGTGGAGAAGAATGGCCTCTTTCTCCTCCACATTCCCCTTCACTGGCTAGGGCAGATGATGATGTTGCTGCTCTTGCTGCAACTGCCTTAGAATCAGCATTGCATCTAGAACCTGAGGTATTTCTGCTGCTGGCAAATGGAACCTGTCCTAGTCTAGGACACAAATTCCAAAAGCTCACTGCTGGTGGCGGTAGTGATGCCCATCCTCATCCCTGTCTCCTATTCCTTCTCAGTTTGGGCTAAAAAGGCTATCAATGTCTCTTCCATCCCATCTTCTCCACCATCATCATCACCGCCACCACTAGTCCCTTTGTGTGTGACAGAGAGTCCCCTAATGTCACACTTACCATTTCTTGGTGACCTGAAGAAGGCAGCACTAGTAGCAGGCACAGGCAGCTAATCTGTGCTCCTGCTGGTGATGGTAGTGGTATTATTGCTGCACCTGCTAGCAACCAGTTCTGGCTTCTTTTGGATCATGTTCCACCTGTACAATAGCATGGGGGGAAGGGGACTCCCAGGGTCAGGGGAATGGTGTGGGCTCCCTTGACTGCTAGTCTGGATGCTCTGCATTACTTCACTTACCTCTCCCCTAACACTAGTCCCACCAGCTGCTTCACCATTACTGTTACTACTACTAACACCAACCACATCAATTTCAGACCCTGTGTCTTCTTCCTCACAGTCACTAGCAATGTGATTACCCCCTCCTTCACTCCTAACACTAACAAGCTGCTGGACCATCTTAATAGTAATACTAACACTGACAGGACTGCTTGGAGATGGCAAGTGTGACTTAGGGTCCCCTGCTTTCACACTTGGCATTGTCTTCTCCTTCCAACCTCTTGATTATTACAAGACACACTGGCAGCAAGTTCAGCACTGATGGCAGCAGGTTCACTTCTGGCAGCAGGCACAGCACTGGTATCAGCAGGGGCAGCATTGGCAACAGACCCAGCACTGGTGACAGCAGGGGCAGCATGTCTGACAGCAGGCACAGCAATGGTGGTAGCAGAGGCAGCACATCTGGCAGCAGGCATAGGCAACTGACCTGTCCTGCTCTCACTTCTACCCTCTTTTTCCTCCCTTGACATTAATTTCCCAAGAGCCCTAGGGGTGATTTAGGGGGACAGGCCAGCATTGGTTCTGTAGTGGGCACTTCATTCTCCTCAGATTCAGTGGACACATAAGGGTTCTTCCAGTTCCTCCTTTTATTAGTTTTAAACTTTCTCATAGTGATAGCAGTCACTATGAGTCTCTTATGCCTCAATTTTGCCTCAGATCACAGCAGAAAAGCATGTCTACCCCGCTCTGTACCTGCTTCTATTGTGTTTCACTTCCTGGAATATGTCATGTTTTTATAGCGAAAAGGCAAAAAACATTCTAGCCATTGAAAAAATGGCAAAATACTTTTACAAATGGGCAAAAAAAGCAAAGATTTAAAATCGCTGTTGATAAAGTGTATTTTCCCATGAAAAACAGACAACAACGTGGTTTTCACTGAGTTTTTAGTTGGAACACAAGACCTGTCGCCCATCCCTAGACAGGAGATTGTCAGAGACTTTGTCCTGGGGGACCATACAGGGTTAATTCTAATTGTAGAAATTAGCTGAAATTCTGTTTAAAATGTGTTCAAATTATCTCATGTGTGAACAATGAACTATTGGTCCAAAGTAGGGAGTGAAAATAACTAACTGACATTTATGGTGATAAAGTGGGTTTTGCCAGACATTCTTAGTGTCTTATCTTATGAGAAAAACACTCCCCTATGAAAACGTCTAGGAAAAAAAATGGCAGATTTATATGATGTTTAATGTCCTCTTACATACATCATTGATGACATAAAACTGATTATAGGTAAAATTCTAAAGTAGAGTAAGAGCGCCATCTAGATTCTTGAGAGCATTATGACTGGGATTATCCACATTCCTTGAATAATTAGGGATATATTAATATCCAATCAGGGCAGACCGGTGATGTCACGGTATAATGAGATGGATCTTTGTCCAATCATTGGAAAAAGGTGGGGATAACTGATAAGGAAAAATTTGTCAATATAATGCAAATACTCTTAGTAAAAGGTCTCTTTTGTGACTTCCTGAATAAGAACTCCTGGATGATTCCTGACCAAAAGAAGTTCCTGGGCTCTTTTGGCTGATGATCAAATTCCTGACCACACCTTATAACTTTAAGAATCCACACTGATTGACCTGGTAATTATATTTTATTTATTCTAATTCTGCCTAATTTCAGAATAAGTAAATTTCCTCGATAATTGAGGAAAATTATATATATATATACATATTTGTCCATAGAAGCCTGGCCAGTTTTATGGAAAATATTATAATCTGCTATATATTTAGCATAGTCATTAAGAAATTATGCAGAATTAATTAATTAATTTATTGTTATAAATTACCAGAGAGATCATAAAATAGAGATAGCAGTGAGATATATTTATCCTTGTTTATATTGGTTAATATAATTTTGAGTATGTCTAGAATATTGTGTTTCTGGTAAATTATAATAGCTGATATTTAATCAAGGGAATTCTTTGAATTCATTATTAACTCTCTAACTGCTGTTTGTCTATTTATTTGTGGTGTGCATTCTAAAGTTTTTTGTATATGTGCCAGGCTTATATTTTGTAATTGAAGGTATTATCTCAATAGACAAAATAACTGCTGGGTGTGGCATCTGTTTTAAACGTGTGGATTAACCCTTGGAGTGCCTATAGGTTTTATATAGGTTGCTATTGTCATAATATATGTTGCCTGAAGTTGGTTACTTTATAGACATATGTTACTGGATTAATTCTAGTAGATTATTTGTGTGATTTGGTTTGACTATATTAATTGCAATTTATATATTTTATTCCGAGGTAAGCAATATTGAATTCAGTAGATAATTAAATTATAGTGATTTAAATCTGGGATTTTATTCCAGTTATTCCCTAAATGTAATTATTATTGATATATGATACAAGGAATTGTTAGAGGAATTATTTAATTCATCTCACAATACCCCTTACATCATAATTGGCATAGTCTATGCAGTTTCTGGGGCAGAGGTATTAAGAGACCCTGCAGCCAACTGTATTATATTAATTGTAACAATCAATTAACTTATTCTATGCTGCTGAATGCAATTATTGTTATTATACCTCTGAATATACCTATAGGTGGTTAACCCTTGCACCGCTGGTAATCTTTATGATAAATAGTGTGGTTTGATTTACTATGTACCTATTATAATTGCTAGTCACTTATATATTTCATCGTTGCTGATATTTGTATATATATTGTATTTTAATAAATATATTTTTGCACAAATATGAAGGATTGATTCTTGTGATCAATTCGTTACTGTGAAGTAGCGTGTCAATACATATTAAAGATAAAGTTCTCGAATTATTTTATATTGTCATTTGCCTATTTAAGTGAAGAAATCCAACCTGAGTGGTTCTCTGTTTAACCCTTTGGATACCTTCATATAAATAGCCCGACAAGATTAATGAGGGATGTGCTTAAAAACTGACCTGTTGGTGTGCCCCAAGGACTGAAGGTGGGAATTATAGTGATATGTGTTAATTCATATTAGATTTAATCTGTTCTTGATTTTTCTTTGAATTTGAGCATGCATTAGTTTTTGACATGTTATGTTTTGTATGATATATTATTAAGACTTTAAACATTTTTGTAGCACTTTTCTCCCTGTATGTTTTTGCGGTGTTTGTTTTGAACACTGATCAAATAGCTAACTGTATTTAATAATAAATATTTATTTATTTCTGCAAGATACCGGGAGCTTGTGTGGATTGTGCTGGCAAACCATCCTATTCTCTTGTGCCATTCTGTTGCTTTTCTTCTAAACCGTTCTTCCAAATCACAGTACCACTTCTTCATGCCTACTTTCTATTCAACTCCTCATGTCCTTTTATCAGGGGCGGATTGTCCTATCGGGGGATCGGGCATCCCCCGGTGGGCCGCCCTGTCATGGGCTGGTAGGGATATCTCACTCACCGGAGCTGTGCAGCAGTGAAGAGAAGAGACCGGGTCCTGTGCTCTGTAATTGTCCCACCCCCAAGGCTGTCTTAGCCGGCCCTGCTCTGCCTGTGTGTGTGTCCTGTGAAGTTAGTGATTAGCAAGCAGAGCTTCTGAGTCCCAAATGCCTAGCAGTTTAAACTGGTATGTTTTAATTCTTCCTAACTAACTGTACACATTGCTAGAGAGGCTAGTTTATCATGTTTTAACCCTTTGAACACCTTTAACCTCCTGTATGTTTTATGGAAGTATAATTTACAGCAATATTCTGTTATTAATCCATTGAATTCCTCATATGTGAAGTACCTCACTGATTAACCCCTTTCATGCTAGAGAGGCATAATTCATCAGTAACTGACCCCTTTTGTACCACAAAGGTGAATAAAGGTGTTAGTTAATGATGAATTATGCCTTTTTAGCACACAAAGGGTTACTCATTGAGGTACACATTCCTGTGCAATGTGTTGTGCACCTATGAGGCATTCAATGGGTTAATGGCAGAACACATTACTGTATACCTCTCTGGCATACAAGGGGTTTATAACTGATAATTTATTGCATACAGTAGGTTAAGGGGTTAATAGATTAGCATTTATGCCTCTTTAGAAAAGTGGTGTGTGGGGGGGGGGAGTAATAGGCTGGAACAAGAGGACAGAGTGTGGGAAAAACAGCTGTATTTAACCCTCTGAGTGCCAGAGGGGTGCACCGCACATTGCTGAGCAACGCACTGTGTAACCCCCCCCCAGTGGGCCGGTTAAATAAAAAAATCCCCCGGGCTGGTACTGCACCACAATCTGCCCCTCTCTTTTATTAGAGACTAGTTGAACAGCCCTTTACATGGGCCACAGTGTCACAGCCACCCGGTCATGGGGCAGTCACGCGCAGTAGAGACTGGCCGCGCCACGGCTGATACAGAGCTGGACACTCCATCGAAGCGCCCAGCTCTGTATCAGTCTCGGCGCCGGCAGTCTCTACTGCGCATGACTGCAGCACGCGCAGCAGTGTCTACTGCGCATGTCACGGCGTTACACACGATTTAGCAAATTATTATATAGGATGGGTGAAAAGTCTAATTTTTATGGGCTTTTTGTGAAAAAAACACAATGTTCTGCTTTTTCTGCAGAAATTCCTGTGCACAGAAATCCCTAACATTTCCACTAACACTTAGGAAGTCTGCTTTGATGTTCCTGATTCCAGATACATAAGACGGTGATATAATTCTCAGGTTCTTCTCTGTCCATCTTAATACCTTTTTTTGATTTCTTTGTAAAGAGTATGGCATTTTGTGCCTTCTTGGTTCTTTAGGTATGTGATCACTGTCATATTGTCCAATCTTGTGTGGACCGCCTTCTCTGGAATAAGGTTCCTGAATGCCTTGACACAGTTTTTCACTGTACTCATCTCCAGAATATTTATGTATAATGATGTTTACACCACCATCCACTCTCCTTGGGGCACAATGCCATTGTACAATCCTCCCCAGCCCTGTAGGCTGGTGTCTGTAGTTTTAATTTCACATTGGGGAACCTCTGAATGTCGACTACGTAGCCTACATCTCTTGTTTAGCCACCAAGCCACATGCAACCTGACCAACTTCAGAAGGGTAATCCCCTGAGAGGTATTGTCCTGATGGTTCCAAAGTCTTAGGAAGCTTCCAAAGAATGCCCATACTGTAGATTTTATAGACTGGGGGGTTCCTGAGGCACTGCTTCTTATTACATCACCAATACAACAGGGGTTAGATGTTGCAATAGTACTAATAGTACTAATAGTAGTAGGATGTTGCAGTTGTACTGGCCATCAAACAGCAGAAGGGTTGTTAATAATGGCCTTTTTCTGCTTCGTCAATGAGTGTAACTGTGTGTAGGTTGGACTTAGAAGCAGTGATGATGATGACAGAGATGTGTATTAGGCATGTTTTGTTCCCCAGACATTCCAGCAGTTCACTCCAACTGTTTTTAAACAAGTGTTTTCCTCCTTTTTAGCGATGGGAGACTTTCCCTTTCAGATACAACTAATGTTTTTGTCATATCGTCAGCAGATTAAATTTTCAGTTTGTAATTATTTTAATGCTACTGAACCAACTGCTCTAGCACTCTATTTTAAACTTGTATTAAACAATAGCTACCACATAGTAGCAATAAGTATCTCAACATTCTTGATGCTAGAGACATCTCCAGTTCATTGAGTCACAATCCACTGGAAAGGATTTTAGCATCCAAGGGGTTACAACAGTCCTTTCAATTTCAATTTAGCTTTTATTTTTGGATTTGAGCTCAAAATCAACACTGCTGCTAGTCGCAATGTGTGTTCAGAGAACACTTTGTTCATAGATCTTATTGAACACTACATACAGCGTGTTGCCATTTGTTTATTTGAAAAAGCTCTGTATCAGCCTTTGTTCCATCCATTGCTATGCTACGGTCATTATATGAATTGCCTTTCCTTTTATTTGCACTGGAAAATGGATTACATCTATTTTCCTTTCACAGCACTATTTATTATAGGTACATTTTATTAAATAACAATTGTATACATAAGAATTTTTCTCTCTAAAACATTCTACATCGGTGTTTTCTGGCATTAGTCCTCAGGCCACACCAACAAGTCAGGTTTTCAATATATCCATGCTGGAATGCTTTATGATAGGATCAGTAGGATGTGCTTTAGGATACATCCTCTTTGTGAAAGGCACTAGTGAGCTAAAAGAGATTGTACTCTGGGTACAACACTTTTTCTATAGTGCCTCCTCAGTTGTAGGACAGGCTCATTCCTAGTTGAGCATCTGTGACCAGCTCTTTGCATATGCAAATTACCCTTGGGATTGGTCACCCTAAGGGTAACAGTTGAATCCTTGTTCAGAGGGGAATTCCCTGGCACTTCATGGATGGACTGCCTTTTGGTAATATCAGTATGATGTGATTTAGGATGTTTCCTCTTTGTGAAAGGCACTAGTAAGCTAAATGAGATTGTACCCTGGATAGGAAACTTTTCCTATAGAGCCTCCTCATTTGTAGGGTAGGTATCATGGTACTGTGATTTCTTGGTGGTTGACATTACTACTTCCTGTCGGTGCTTACTGCTCTTTATTGGACTCTGGGCTTTGCTCTGCCCAGCAATCGCCTATTTAAACCCTGTTCTCACTATCTTGGGTGCCCTTTCGTGGTGTTCCTGACCAGACGTTTGTTGCTGTGTATCCTGTTTTGTGTATGATCCGGTTTTGTCTGACCTTGCTCCTGTCTCCGCTGCCTATTCCGTTACGACCTGGTTTGCCTGACTATGATTCCTGTGTCCGATTCCGTTTGACTACTACTTGCTGTGTACCGATCCAGGCTTTGGCTGACTACCGCTCGCTGTGTACCAATTCAGGCTTTGGCTTACTACCGCTCTCTGTGTACTGATCCAGGCTTTGGCTGACTACCGCTCACTGTGTACAGATCCAGTCTTTGGCTGACTACCACTCTCTGTGTACTGACCCAGGCTTTGGCTGACTACCGCTTTCTGTGTACCGACCCAGGCTTTGGCTGACTACTGAGCTCTGTGTACAGACCCAGGCTTTGGCTGACTACCGCTCTCTGTGTACCGATCCAGGCTTTAGATAACTACCACTCTCTGTGTACCGATCCAGGCTTGAGCTGACTTGCTATCTGTGCACCGATTCAAGCATTGGCTATTACTTCTAGCATTAGCTAGTCCGCTTGTGCCCTCTGTTGTCTCTGGTCTTGTGTTATATAGCCTTTGCTCTTACGGTTGCCCCGGTTGCGCTCTATACAGCCTGTGCCTTTGCGGTTGCTCCTGGTAGCGATACCTTACAGCCTGTACCTTACCGTTGCCTCCTGTTGCGCTACTATACAGCCTGTGCCTTACGATTGCCTCCGGTTGTGCTACTATACAGCCTGTGCCTTACGGTTGGCTCAGTTGCGCTGCTATACAGCCTGTGCCTTACGATTGCCTCCGGTTGCGCTACTTTACAGCCTGTGCCTGCTCTGTTTGCCTCTGGGTATAACCTCCGAGTACGTGTGTCTGTGCCTGTCACGTGGGCTGCCTATTCCTTACATATATTACCTGTGCCTGCTCCGGTTACCTCTGGGCATAATCTCTGTGTACGTGTGTCTGTGCCTGTCACTTAGGCTGCCTATACCTGGTCTTCTGGGCAAGTCCGGTGGCCTCGCCTATTTCCCCTGTTCCATTGGGGATTTTGCCCTGCAGTACTTCTCATCGCATAGGACGCCTCCTTGCTGGTACTGCTGAGGTTTTGTTCCAGTTCCTGTTCCAGATTCTACACTCTGCCATACAGTTATTGTATATACCTGTTTCTGTTTGTACCCTGACCTGTGTCAGATCCAGAAGAGCTTATTTCTTGTCTGGGTCTGGACCTGTTGAAGGGCATTTCTGTTCTTTATTATTTATGTAATAAAGCTGCATTTTTTTACCTTAAAAAACCGTGACAGTAGGATCATTCCTAGTAGAGCATCTATGACTTGCTCTTTGCATATGCAAATTACCCTTGGGATTGGTTACCCTAAGGGTAACAGGGGAATCCAGATGTGGACCCCTTGCTCACAGTGCCAAGAGAGATCAGCTGCACCTCAATGACACAGCCCAACAAGGCCGAAAATCAGTCTGGGGTTGGTTGTTTCTCTTGTTCAGAGGGGAATTGCCTGGCACTTTGTTACTGGACTGCCTTTTGGTAGGATCTACACAATGTGCTTTAAGATACTTCCTCTTTGTTAAAAGCACTAGTGACCTAAAAGGGATTGCACTCTGGGTAGGACACTTTTCCTATAGAGCCTCCCCAATTGTAGGGCATGCTCATTCCTAGTCGAGCATATCTGACTGTCACGGAGTGACTAAGAAATAACAACAATGACAAGTACAGATGAACTTAAAATAAAACTTTATTTTAAAGACAATAGTGGCAGCAGAGATGACACAGTAGTGGCAGCGATGAGTGATACAATAGTTGGCAGCAATGAGTAACACAACAGTGGCAGCAATGGGTAACACAATAGTTGGCCAGGGAGGAACAGTGAACTCACTTTCCTCACCCTTCACTAGGCTAGTGCGATAGGCTCAAGTCTGTACCCAGACAATAGAGTAACTTAGGCAACTGCAGCGAGTAGCTCCAGACACTGGAGCACACAGTAGTGACTCTAACTCCAGTGCAAGACACTTCCTCAACCCTTCACTAGGCAGGTGTGGCTAGTCTCTGATTGGCCCTGGGAACCTTCACAGACAGATGGAAGGATAGTGCGAAGCACTATCACAATCTGAGTCGGCAGGAAAGTGGAGCGTAACTATACCCTAACGCTAGGGTATACCAAATGCAAGTAAACAGCACTGAGGGCTAGGTAAGGCAACCCACAAATAGGAACGGCCACGGGAGGTCAGTACATGAACTAACCAACAATGCTGCTAGACATAGCGAGCGTAGAAATGGGTAGGCACAGGCAGCAAGGATCCCAATAGCCGAGGCTGGTAATTGCAACCAGAGCGCAACAGAGGGAGAGTAACCGAAGGCAGCCAGGGATTAGAACCATAATGGGTAGTCAGCCAAAGCCAGAGGTCAGAGCTGGCTTGAGTAGTCAGACATCACCAGTGGTCGTAGCCGGATCGGGTAGTCAGACATAGCCAGAAGTCAGAGTCGGATCAAGTAGTCAGACGCAGCCAGGAGTCAGAGCAGAAATGGGTAGTCAGACGGAGCAGGAGTAATACACAGGAACAGCAATGGACCAACACAACACTGGGCTCAGGTACACCACGAAAGGGCAAAGGTAATAGGACATGCTGAGGTTTATAAGGCCTGGCAGGTGGGCAGAGAGATGACATCACAAGCACTGTGGCCTATAAGAACAGCGACTCGTATAGAGCGACAGTCAGGAAGTAACAATGTCACTGTCACAGCAATTACCCACTGGAGGCAATCACGGGCACCGTGATACTGACCAGCTCTTTGCATATCTAATGATACTCAAATGTTTTATAGCTATCCCAAGTGTGCCATTTGCATATTGTATTGTATGTGAACTTCACAACCTGTCCAATTCAAACATGCATCATAGCCAAAGAACACACCTTTCAGATCAAAAAACACTAAAGTATGTCCACAGTGTTAAAAATGCATGTAAGATTGGCAGCTGAAAAAACCTATACATACTCGTACCGTAACACTCATTTTGTGCCATACACTTATATGTGCATACCTATGCACCTGTGTAGATATCAAACATATATCTGGTCTATATATTAAAGCCTGTAATGAAATGTACACCAACCTATAGGGTAGTGTTTTACATATGCATAGGCTGCCCTTCATGCAGTATACTAATGGACAAAAATATACAGTAATAATTGGAAGTGCCTGTTATGACTAAGCTAAAAATGTATTCACTGCAAACAAACCTATATGGTACAAAAAACAAACACAGAATTAAACGTTCACAGACTGACAACCCACTTGTTTCTTTATACACTTTCCAATCTTCTTCTCTATATAGCCACTTCAGTGTGTGGTATATCTCACTGTAATGACATAATATACAATTCCACAGGTTATAAATTCCACTTGGGAGAAAGACAGGAATAGTATAACATTCCCAATATAAACTTCAACTTAATTCCAGATGGAAGAATGAGTCATTTATTTGCTGTTATATTGATTTGTATGGTCAAAAATTATAGCCGAAAAACTAACATGTATCTATACTCATACCACTTATACCTTGTTTATATGAGTTATCCCCACAATTTCTATATGAAAGTAAATGTTTCATATTACCTTGTTCTGGCTTCTTCTTGGCCGTCTTGTTACCTTATTGTAGTGCTTACACATTTGAAATCTGTGTTCTTTTTTGCCATTAAACAACTTAACAAGGTCACAGTTAGAATGGAGTCAGCACCTTCCTTAAAGTTACCTTGTTGTGATGATTTCACATTTGAAGTCAGCGTTCTTTTTTGCCATAGAACACCAGTATAGAGCACTGGTATTAACGCCCCAGGCTGGAAGGTCTTCTCCTATTCTCTGAACTTGAACTACTTCAGCTGACTGCTACAACCTACTTTATCAGCTATCGGCATGTGCCAAAAACCTCTGCTTCTATTTTGTGATATTCCTTATACTTGCAAGGTAGCAAATGGGGGAAGAACCTCTAGCCTGAGGAGTTAATACAGTGCATGCATAAGATCATTAAAAGCAAGGGTGGCATCAATGTGATATGAGTACTTGCCTGGGGAGAGGCCTGGATGTACATTCCATTAAAGACAGTGACAAATGATCACACTTAGAGGCTTTTTGCACTGTTTATTTCTCTTTTGCTTTCTTCGGTTATGTGTGAATTGGTTCAGCCATAAAACCAGAAGAAAGAACAGCAATGGAAGAAACCTAGTGGATCTTCATTTACTTATATAGGCTCTTTTATGAAAAACACATTACAAAGGAGAGAAAGTGTACTGCACATATACAATGGGAATATGATTGCCTGGCTGTCACCTATTATTCAAAAGCTTTTTTTAACTGTCCCTATCACTGTCAGTGTTACTGTTTGCAAATCCCACCCACATTCCCTACAACTGTCCAGAGAACTCACTATCACCAATACCACATATCTCAAGAAACTCCAGCTTATTTTCTTGTCTGTATCTGCACACTAGTAACTAGTAGCAGCTTTCTCTTTCTATCACAAGGACTGCAATGTTAATTCTTTATATAACAGTACATGATAGATCTGGTAGCTTTGGTATCAGCAGCTTGTAGTACAGTATAAAATGAACAGCTAGTTAAGCAGCACTACATCTCAGTATATGCTTGTCCATCTTTTTCTTGCAGATGTTGGAATGAATGTATGTAAGTAACACAGTGGGGGCATTTTTCTGGTGGATTTGCCTGAATCTAGGTAGGCTTTGTGCCTATGTACCAAAGAAATGCTTTGACAGTTCGATGTGCTTACCATCCACCTTTCTACACTTGAGCTAGACAGGTAAGCAAGCTAAAGTAAGTTGATATCACCTGCATGCATCTGCACCCAGGGGCGGTACTGATGGTACATAGGTTTAGGCACAGCATTAGAGAGGCATGACGCTTCCCACCCTTGCTGTTGCCCTACCTAAGCCTCCTGTCTCCTGTGTTCAAAAACTCATTTCCCCACGCACAAACACACTCCTTAACCCCTCCGCCATGCAAATTTCCAGTGCAATTAATTGATAGCTCTCTGGCAATGGAGGGGTTAATGCTCATTACATAAAAAGAAATTAAACTATCCCCCAACCATCCCTATGTCTTCTAAAACAATCTCAGATTTACCAATTCATTGCCAGACCAGCCTGTATTAACTGATTTTGCAACTGAGGGGTTAATTGTTATAATAATAAAACATTCAATTTTATTTAAGGTGAAAATTAATTTAAATAAAATGTGTGTGTATGTTTGTGGAGGGATAGCATTACATCACATTGATTGGATCAGGATGTAGAGTGTTCTGAGACCCTGTATTATGGTTTTTAATTAACCCTTTGAGTGCTAGAGTGGTATGGAATGCATTGCAAAGGGTTAAAGGGAAGGCATTTTCCTAAAAAAAAAAAAATATATATATATATATATTGAGCACATCCACCCCAGAACAAATAAATATGAGTTCCACACACCTCATACTAATGTATTTATATTTATGCACAATCCTTTAAAAAAATGCTTACAAGGCTGGATGAGCTTTTAAAGTAGAAAAGGAGAGCTAGTATAATGGGGTAGATAAGAAATGGTAACAAGTAAAGCATCATGGTTGTGGAAAAGGAGTGGGGATAAATGTAGCTTACAGGGTGGAACTCCTACTAAATTCAAATGTAGAAAAAAAGTCAGGTAGTGGATAAAATACATAATAATGACAAAATTAATTGTATACAAAACACAAGGGATGTAGAAAATAGGTATATGTATACAGGTTTAGGGTATTATTTTATTTATGTTTGAAATGGATGAGTCATTTTTCTATGGTCCTCGATGAGTGCCTCTATAAGATATATGTATAACCAATATTTCAGGGTGGTGTCTGATATATGGTTGGATTATTTACATTATTTATGGGTATTATTTGTTGTTTAATATAAATGTCGGAATAAATGCAGACATGGGTATGTGTGGGTATGTACTGAGACATGTCTGCATTTTATACTCAACAATCATTATTTTTAAGTGTGCACAAACTATATCATCCTTTTGAACATTGTGAGAATGATTTGTATGGGTTTCTGACGTGCTGACGTGTCTTGGTGTATGTATACACACATATACCCAGACATGCTTTATATATGTGTGTTAATAATGATTATCCCTTTATGCGGCATCATCCCTTAAGTTTCATCCAGGTAATAGGTGTAGAGTATAGGAGGGAGGATATTTGCTATACATATATGGAGAGTCAGGTTATATTCTTTTTATTATTCATGCCCTGATGAAGAGATTGGAAAGATCTTGAAACACAGAGTTTCTTTAAAGGGATAGTAATGTAAATTTTTTTTTAAATGCGAATTGGTAGAGTAATGTAGAAAAAATATTATGTAGGTGTTCGTTTTTAAAAAAAATTAACAGTTTCTAGTAAAACTCGAATTATGAGTATGTATTATTATTATTATTATTTTTTTTTTATCATTATAGTGTGGATATTATTTCTTATAACAAAAAAATAAATAAATAAATAAATAAAATAAATAAATATATATATATATATATATATATATATATATATATATAAATATATATCCAAAAGAAAGCTTATTCTGTCCCCTGCCTGCCCCACAAAAATTTGAAAGTTACTAGAAACCTGGCATTTTTCACTGTCATAATAGTGAAATTATCCCAGTCTTATAAGATTGCTCTTGTACCTCTATACAACCGGATCCCAGTAATAAGATTACTGCAAAGATGTAATAATAATGATAATTTTGACAAATAGAGCATAATCAGGGCAATGTATTCAGTAATTTGACCCTTTAAAGACTGACTCTTGCACACTGTGAACCCGTGATCATTGGAGCTCTTTCTTATTGTATGCCAGGAGTAAAAAATCATTTTGAGGGTCAATGAACTATGCATGTGGTAGTCCAGATACAAAAGTGCATTGCAGCACCTGTATGAGAGGGACCATACCTCCGCAAAAAATTTGAGCACATTCATATAAGTAGCAATTTCCAAAGAACAAAGCCAGCTCGAGTGCTAATGAGTCATGTTTGTTGAAGTCCCGTCACACCAGCACGCTGAAACACCTTTGTGAAAGTGACCACCACCTAACAATAGTTATCATACTCAAGTACATGTATTTAAAGACACTTCCAGAAAGAAATGGCTCCCAGGACATTTTTGCATGAAACCACATGACACAAACTATGTCGCCATGATAAATATGCGTGCATGATGTCGCGTACTGACTTTTCACATTCCCACTACTCTTTTGGGCTGTTTGGATTTAATTGAGGGTACAATAAAAACTAGCGTTTTTATCCCACAGCCAAGACTGATATAACATTTTGGTGATCTAGCGCAAGGGAAGTTCTTAAAAATTTGAGTGCCAGAAGGGTAAGCAACCAATTGCAAAGCAGTACGTTGCGTACCCCTACGGTACTCAAAGGGTTAATCGACAGAGTGAGGGAAATGTGTGGAGCTGGCTGCCAGGACACCTGTCACCCAATATTATTAGTAGACTCCAGGACCCAAAGCAAGAAGGCTAAAACTCAAAATACAGAAGCGCTTACATAGACACTGATGCCACCTGAAAGGGAAAATATTTGCTTCTGCAAGGCCTACAGATGCGCATTAGCTATGCTCCGCTCAAAATATAATATTTCTAGCTATGGTTTGTTCTAATAGTTATAGTTTGATAAGAGCTAATTAAGTAAATGATATCAACTTGTGACATTTGAATTTGTGAACAACATGTCCAGAACAATTCTTTTTATAACTTGTTTTGTCTTATTGCGGTAAGGGGCATTCTGCCAAATGATGAAGTAATTTGCAGGTGTGAATGTGTCCGAAGCCTTTTAACTCTTGACCTCCCTCTGTATTCCCATTGGTTAAATGACCGACAATGTCCATATCTGTTCTTGTATCCTGGGAGGGGAAATCTCTCCCCTTAATTAACATGCCTACCACCCACTGATTTTGCATTATATAAACTGGTGAATTTCGTTTAATAAATTGGATAAGAAGTTATAGCACATGATTCGTGTCTGCGTGTATTCATTTCTTATCCCCAGGCCTGCGACTTAGGATATCTCGGAGGAACAGTGTGGGAGTCCAAGGTCCCCAGGGAAAATATTAAACAGAGTATACAGAAGATAGAGACAGTTATCTACAACACCACCGATCGCGCTCCGCTAATACGCCCTGCGCATGTCAGTATGAGTCACGGTACACAGGGGGGAGGAGAGATGTTGAACGAGACTTTGATACAGTACTGCCTCTTTTATGGGCAGGGTTTCATGCGTATTTTGAACCTCTGAGCCATCCGTCTGGTCCGGGGACCAGAATCCAGAACTGAGGGGTATGTCCATGACGTAATGAAAAGGGGCGGTAAGGGGAAACTTTAAAACAATATATAAGATGAACAAAAGAAGTTATAAATATTTTTTTTAAGCAATCGGTTTTTACATTTAATACAAATAATATTATATGAAGAAAATATGACACATTACTATCCCTTTAAAGAGGATCGTCCAGATATAACTGATATACCATCACCTTGAACGGAGGAAAGTGAACGAGATATAACAGGAAGCAGTCAATGAAAAAAAGGCGAGTTGATCAAAGAACACCAAAATCATTACTGAGTGACCCCAGAGATGGTGCATGAACCGAGAGGAAGTGAAAATCAAAGACAGCGAGAGTGTGACGCATGAAAGATCAATGGTGTAAAAGAAGCACTGACATACAATGAACCAAGGGAGAGAATCCAACAAGTGGAACAGGACAGTGCAACCATGAGTCGGTATAACCGTGAGTTATCATTATATCTGCTTTCATGTGCATTGCGTGACTATTTGAAGCTAGATGCATTGAGATCATATAAGAAGTTTGCAAAGGTTGTATGCTTCACAGTTTCCATCTTACACCTTAATACGATAAATGCTCCATGTATAAATACTTGCCTTGAAGAAATATACCTCATGGGGGTCTGAGTACCTGTTGAACATTCCTAAAATGGTGATTGGTAAACACTTTATCAGTTTTTTTAACAATTGACATTCAAGCTACACAGTGATTTAAGAAATAAAGGAAGTTATATTTAAACACTTTCCTTTAAGGAACCATCTTTTATCAAGGAGTTTCGAATATTGTTGGATTTACCTCAAAATATATGAGCTACTATTCTAAAGTGTGTTATCTTTATTGAAGCAACTTACTGATTATTTAATCACTAGTATAAAAGCCCGTGTACATGGGCCTAGGATCGGGTGATGTTAACCCTTTGAGTGCCAGAGGGGTACGCAACGCATTGCTTTGTTAAGAGGCCTGTCCTGTTCTGCACCCTGCTGCTGATGCAGTCATGCACTGTAGAGGCTGCCTGAAAGCACAGAATGCTCCCACCACAGAACTCCCAGCATTCCTACACCTCCCAATATTTTGTGTGTTTGGGCAGTCTCTACTGCTCATGATGGCATCTGACAAACATACATTAGCAAATTATTATATAGGATGTGGAGAGTATACCCACAGAAGGGACAGTAACTTGTTGATCATTCCATCTTGTGGAAACTATACTAATATCTGGATGCCTCTAAGATCACAATTTTTTTTGTCTATTTTTATACCGATATATAGCGTAGGGAAAGTGGGGTTTTATTTTTGATAATGTGGAGTAAATATGTCTATATAGAAGAAACAGTGATAGTATCCAAATATTTGGAAGAATTTATATAGAGATATTAGGGAACGATGATATGTTTGACATAAGCCATGTTTACCAGAACAAAAATATTCTGTATAATGGCAACAACGTTTTTTTATACCAAAAAGGGATACATTTGTAATACCTTCCTTTTGACAGTAAGGTTGAGGCAACCGAAACATATCCCTCCATTTTTATTTTATATTTTACATTTTATTATGTTTCTTTTTAAACTGATTTTATGTAATTACTATATTCTAATCATATTGTGATATATGTGTTCCTTTGGAATAACTTTCTTTTGTTCATTAATATAGCGAGAACATGGACGCATGTGACTCAGTTTTATTAAATTATTTGAAAAAGAAAGTTGGTGATTGTACAATTTTTCTATTGTCTGTAATATCTGCTTGTAGTTATTCCCACAAGCCCCCTGAGCGCCAGACCAACTGCATTACAAAATTAATTGTATGTTGGTGATTGATGAATGCAAGAAGTATGGTAGGCAAAATGGGTGAGCTGGAATTACAGACAGCTAATGAGCATTTGGACTTAATTGATAAAACTGAAATACAGTGGGATGATACACTGATTGGGCTGTAAATAATGAGGGTTATTGAGGTGTAATGGGGTGTAGGTACCTATATTTTAAACCAGATCTATATCCAGCTTTAAGGGATGATATTTGTGAGAAAACTGGAGATAATGTGGAGTCCTTGGGCTTGATTCAGTTTGAGCCGGTAAAAGTCATGGTAGGGCAAAAATGAGTGCTGGACGGTACACACACAGTTGTATCATCAGAATTCAATTGCCCTACAAACATGAACTACAATGAGAACTGGCCAACAGAACCTGACTTACAGACCAATGTTCATCATAGCTGTTTGTTCCCATAATGCGCACTAAACAGAGCGAAAAATAAACATAAAAGGAAACTAGCAAGCTCTCGGTGTTTGATGCAGTGTCAAACATTGAGTGTGCGCTAAAAACACAGTCGCCCTATACCCCAACTCCCAAACACCAACCCTGCCCTTGGCCCTACACTACACCTAACATTAACAACAAAGTTTACACATACTAACACTATCCCATCACACATACCACACAGCTGTAACCCTTATCTGCAAGCCTAATTTCCAGCAGGGTCTTCTGTACCCTTGTCTTCCTCTTTAATTCCACTTCTATAAGTGTCTTTCTTCTTTTTCTTTTTCTGTACTCATATTTCTTCATCTGTACAGTACATTGTGCCCCTATAAAAGAAGAATAAGCATTACATTCAATGTCCCCATTAAAGTTCCACTGCTGCCGTCGTCATCTGCAGAACAAAAAAACAAAAAGTCCCCATTGTGGTACCTTTTGGGCCATTGCCCGATCCAAACTGATCGAAATTTGGAAACAAACTGTCTTTTATATGGCCAGTCTTTACCACAAAATGTTACCACTCTCCCATTGTCTGGGATGTAGGGTTACGCTGGGCATGGAATGTGCCCTGCAGCATCCACACCTCCCAACCAATCAACTTCTAGCTGGAGGGGTCACCAATGCACATTTTATCATCTCTCCTGCTAGCCAGTCATTTACTAGCTGGAGGAATGAAGAAATGCTCATTTGTTACCCCTCCAGCTAGAAGCTGATTGGTTGGGAGGTGTGGTTCATGCAGGGCACGTTCTGTGCCGTGGGTAACCCTGCATCCAAACCAATGGGAGTTTGGGAACATTTTTGAACAGAGACTGGCCATATAAAAGCCAGTCTCTTTTCAAATTTCCCTCAGTTTGGACTGTGCCTGAAAGGTATGAAAATGGGGGCTTTTTGCTTTTGTTCTCTCCGCGGCAGCGGAACTTTAATGGCAGAATTGAATGTAATGCTTAGTCTTCTTTTATAGGGTCACAAACAACTTTTTCAGATGAAGAAAGAAGAAAAGGACAGATGAATAAAAATAAGAAAGGCGCTTACAGAAGAAGAATTAAAGAGGAAGACCAGGGTGCAGAAGACCCTGCTTGATGTCAGACTTACAGGTAAGTGTTTAATTTTAAAGAAATAGTATTAGCTTTAGGAGGATTAAACCTTTGAGTGCCAGCAGGGTATGCAAGGCTCTGCAATGCTTTGTATTCCCCACTGGCACTCAAAGGGTTATTTATTTTTCTTTTCATTCATGTTTTTGCTACCTTGGATTTACTGTTATAGGGCTTAGGGTTCCATATAAAAACATCAACAGGTCAATAGTGTAGGGATCCCATGCATTTCTTTTCCTAAGACAGTTCACTTATACGTCGGTGGTTATGAACATGTGCTAGGGACTCAACAAATAGTTTTCTAGGTGCAAATTTTAGGTGATAAAAGAGATTCCCATAATGCATGTTACTAGCCATTGCATGCAATTGAATCGCAAGTTCATCGGCTTTGTCATAGATCAAATGGGAACAAATTTAGCACCAGTTGGGCATTTTTACCATTCGATAGTGTGTCACATTGCAGGTAATAGAAGAGAACTACCTATGGTACTTTTCATAATGGAGGCAATTGAATCGAGCCCCTTGTGGTGGAAATTGAAGCTGTGATGTAAAAGGTTAAAAAAAAACATTGTTGATGGATATATGCTACAAACCAACAAATACTGATGAGAATATTGAGGCTCAATTGTTATTGGAAATGAAAAAAAAGCTACACATAGGGTTATACTGTGTATTAGTAGGAAAAAGTAATTATTGTGAACAGGAAGGCTTATATAGTTCTCATTTTTCTAGGTTTTTCTGAGTAGGGGTGGGTTCCATTGTGTTCCCATGAAAAAAATCCACAAAAAACACATGGCTATCCTATTTTTCACAGGTAAGTCTGCCTTAAATGAAACCCTTAAAATCTTCACTGTTTTTGTCTACTGGCAAAATGTTTTCACAATTTTTTTCAATGGCTACAAACTTCCTGCCCTATACTTACATTTACTTTGCATTTTTGCATCAAAAACATGTTGTTTCCAGGAAGTGAAGCACAACACAAGCAGCTAGAGAGAGAGAGGGTGCTAGACTGTTTTAGAGTGCTTTATTTAGCAAAATTAAGGCAGCAGAGGCTCATAGTTGTACTATCACCATGAGCACCTGGAGTAGCAGGAAGGACTATGATGCGCCCAGTGAGTCTGAGGAGGAGGAAGTGACCACCAACAGCATAGAAGGGTCTGGAAGCCCTGATTCCCCAGACCCAATGATGCACAGTCCCCTGATATCACCACTTGGGATATGGGAGAAATTTATGAGCAAACCAGAAAAGGCACATGAAGAACTGGGTAGCAGTGTGAGCAGCACAGGTCAACAACCTGTGCCTGCTGCTACTGCTGCCAGTGTGCCTTGTAATACTCAGGAGGAGGAGGAGATGATGGCAAGTATGACAGCAGGGGATCCTAAGTCACACTTGCCATCTGCAAGCAGTCCCACTATTACAACCACACAGCAGCTAGACAGTGTTGGGGGTGAGGGAGTGGGTGATTTTGAAGGTGATGGTATTGAAGCAGTTGGGGGTGGTGGGACTAGTGTGTCTGCAGTAGATCCTCCTGCAGAAGTGGAAGGGGAAGTGAAGGCAAGCAGCAGTCAAGGGAGCCCATTTCCCTGACCTTGTGATTCCCCATACCCCAGCATGTGCCTCTGGGACATGATGATGAGGAAGGCATAAATAGCTAGCAGCAGAAATACCACGAGCACAGCTGCCTGTGCATACTGCTAGTGCTGCCAGTCTGCCTTCTTCACCTGTACAGATGGCAAGTGTGACAGTAAGGGACCCTCTGTCACATTTGTTATCATCGCTGACTCAACCAGTGAGACTCTCATAGACCAGCAGCAGCCGCAAAGAGGGAGTGGTGGTGGTGGTGGTAATGAGTGTGATGGTGGAGCAGCTGGGGTGGAAGAAACAATAAATGGAATTTTAGCCCCAGGTGAGAAGAAATGGGCCACAGATATACAAATGGGGAAGTGCATCACCACTAGCACCAGTAGTGAGATTGTGGAATTTGAGGAATTTGCTGTTGATGTAATTCCTGCTGTTGCTGCTGAGCTGCAAGGGCAGCATGGTGATTAGGAGCAGGCTAGTGCACCACAGACCACCGTGGTCACTGTGGAAATGGGGTCCAGCACTAGTGATGCGGGACTAGGACAGGTTCCTCTTAACAGCAATACTCCTGGTCCTAGCTCTGGTGTTGCTTCTAAGGCAGCAGTAGCACACTCTGCCCAAGCCAATTATGTTCTATTTTTCTCTTGGGGCAGGCACTGTGCAGTCACAAGCGATGGCACAATTTGTGATGTAAGTGAAAATGGGAAAGGAGGGAAGGTACCTTGGCACAACCGCCCTGATAACCCTATGAAATACAAGCACATTGACATTTATGTGAAGCATGTTAAAGCCAAACCCCCACAAAGGAAATTAGGAGCCACTGTTCCTGTACACCCTGTCTATCTCCAAGTGCACCAAGAGTCAAGGCAGAAATCAAAGAGTTGAAAAAATAGAGAAACTCAGCCTGAGCCTGAAAGTTTGATGGCGAGCAAAACACCTGGTTTACAGACACCATCACCTTCTGATGTTAGGATCCAGACGCAGGAAGATGTAGCAACTTCATCTCAACTACCAGCTGATAGCCATTCTGTAGATGTGTTGGATACTAGACTGGTGATGGTGATTGGTGCCCAGATCCAGGAAGGAACACACCCGTATATGGGCCCTAGGTCCTGAGGTGGCTGGTAGGGACTCAGTGCGGGCAAGATCCCGGCATGTATCTTAGAGAGGGAGAGGTCCAGTGGAGGTCACCTGTAAGATGAAGTTCAACATAGTCAGGGTTATAAATGTCAAAAGTCAAAGAATGGAAAGGTCAACGTAGTAGAGGTCACAAATGCCAGAAGTCTAGGAATGGAGAGGTCAAAAGTAAAGGTCACAAATGCCAGCAGTCTAGGAATGAAGAGGTCAGCAACAACAGGGAATAATAATGCCAGAGGACTAGAGAACAAAAGCAGCAGCACTGTAGTACACAAAAGGGCAAACACAAATAAGCACCAAACAGAGGTCTGCCCAGGTTTTAAATAGAGGCTGTGCTGCTCACTGAACCTTCTCCCCAATCAGAGGAGTACTAAGGCACCTGCCCTGACTCATAAAGGAATGCATAAATGAAGCGCCTGAGTAGAGATGAAACCCTGGCCATACTCCCCCCTAGATCCATGATGCACACACTCACATCAGAGTGGATGAGCTGCTTGAAGACACAACGCACTTCAGAAAACGAGCATAAGGAGTGCACCAGTGTGGGTCTGCCACAACCATGGGCCCAAGAGACGTGAGCCCCAGAGTATGCCACTGAGGTAGTTCGGGAGCCTGACAAGATGTCAGAATGTGGCCGTTTGTGTCCACCCATTGCTCTGACCACACATTACAATATGGTGGGGGATGATCACAGCCAGGGCATCAAATGCTGCAATGACACCATGCGGTGCAATAAGGATGACACATTAACAGAAAATAAGGGCAGCTTTAACAGAAAATAAGGGAGCAATAAAGGGCGCAATAAGGATGCATTAACAGAAAATAAGGGCGCAATAAGGACGCAGGGCTTAAGGACACAATAAGGGCGCATCAACAGCGCAAATGTGATGGACACACATTACAATAGGTAAGGGTGCATTACCAGTGCAAATCTGACATGTACACACATTACAAAAGGAGGAAGCTGTAGTGATGCATAGAGGGCTCAATAATGAACCATTGCATCAAAATTGCGTCATTTATTCAGTGCACTCAAAACAGGAAGTGCATCACTATTGAAAACAAAACAGGAAGTACAAAAACATTGCACCACCACTATCCGCACAGCACTACAGCAAGCTACACCAACTGCACCAAGCTTTTAAAAAAGCATATAAAATGCCTAGAGAGCCTTCCTCTACTAATGCGAAGCTGGGGATACTTGTCCGCTATATGAACAAGTGTCTCCCAGATAAGCTCAGGGACAAAGTGGACTCTGCATTTTGCAGGCACATTTTAGATAAAATGGCCTGCAAAATGCAGAGGTCCAATGGCATCCCAATGACCAGGAGGCTGATTCTTCAGTGGTGGTCTGACCTCAAAAGACGAGAGTCAGGAGTACTGTGCACTATTCGTGCAGGTATGTTTGGTGTGTTTTTTATTGCTGGGAGGGATGTGTTGGTTGTAACATAACCATACCTGGGAACTCTCAGGGTTTGACCCTGAGACTCAGGGTTTTGGCCCAAATCTCAGGGTCTCAGGGTGAAGGGCCAAAATCTCAGGGTGAGAGAGGTCTGTGCTCCCTGTTATATATTCTGCTCCTGTTAAATGTTTCTTTAGTCTCTAAATGGGTGCCACTTTTACCAGAAAGGCAGAAGGAGAAGTCCTGCTTGATTTGTGTGTGTTCATGCAGTGATATCTGTAAGTTGTTGTGTATTAATGGTTCCTTGAATGCCAACTGGAGTGACTCTCGATTACAGCGATTAGAGATATATCAAGGATAATCTATATTATAAGAAATTTAAGGGTTAGTATTTACACAATCTCAGGGTCAGCTCATTTTGAAAGTTCCCAGGTATGAACATAACTATAATTCATATGTTTTTCCATGTTCATACACTTTACTTTTAAACTTCCCTCCTAGCACCCAAACCACCCCGAAGGACCCCTCCTGATCCTCAGGTGGTCACCGCACCAACGACCCTGCAACCTAAAAGTAAGTATTTTGTATGACATGTACGCAGTACACAACAATTATGAATTATAGTACACATACTGCCATATTTTTATCAATGTATTTATAGACCGCACAGCATCCAGAAGGCTTTCTAGGCCTGCTCTACCTCCTCCTCCTTGTAAGTACCATTGTAAGCCTTTAAATTGTAGGTCACAAATCACTAACTACTATGTATTGCTAACCATTTTTATCACTTAATTTGTAGCAAACACCAGGACACAAAAGGCCCTCTGCCCTCTGATTCACCCTCTCCTCCTCGTAAGTATCCAATCAGTATAAGTATAAAAATTAAGCACACTACTGTGCATACTACCAAACACTTAACTTGCTGATATTTTTCACTACTAAATATTTTATCTTATTACTGCATGCAGCAAATGTAATTACTAGATGTAATTGCTTTGCATGTTGGGTATTGTATCCTAATAGTTTATGTACAAGTCAAATCTTAACATTGATCAAAAGATCCCATCTTCAAAAGGGCTACATGTAACAAATGCCATTAGTAGCTGTAATTACTTTGCATATTGTGTTAATGTCTTAGGAGCCTGTTCTCCAAAAGGACTACATTTAACACATTGCAAATCTAATTACTAGACAACACACCCATCCTGTAATTAGTATGCACATTTTCTTCCTTGCTTTCAGTCACACCTTCAGATATCACTAAATACACACCCTCACATTGGGGGAGCTGTTAAAAAATAGTCTTTCACTTTTTTAAAAAAATATCCACTAAAAGGACAATTAAAAAACTGGAATAAAATTGTTTTACATCTTGCCCAAATGTGTACTGCGTATACTGTATAGTTTATGAGTGTATTTCAGTACTTGGTTTGTGAGTGTATGTGTTTATTTTATGTGTGTATTGGGTTTATGAGTAGGGGTGGGCGAAAGTTGTTGCCGCATTCCCACGGGAAATTTCGCGAAAACCACCTTGTTATCTGCTTTTCGCAGGAAAATTCGGTTTAAAACTAGCGGTTAAAATTTTCGCATCTTCACCTATTGGCCAACATCTTTCGCCATCTTTTCAATGGTGTCGCATTTCCGCAATAAAAACGTGATGTTTTCACTGAAGGCAGACACAATAGAAGCAGCTACAGAGTGAGATAGATGTGCTGCGCTGTTCTCTTGCGATTTTTGGCAAAAATTGAGGCAGGAGAGGCTCATAGTGACTCCTATCACTATGAGCAGCAAAAAGAGGAACTGGAAAGACCCTTATTATGTGTCCACTGAGTCTGAGGAGGAGGAAGTGACTAGCAGTACTCAACCAATGCTGTCCAGTGTCCCTAAATCACCCCAAGGGATATTGTGGAATTTAATAAGAAGGGAGGGAAAAAAGGGAATTGGAAGGAAGGGAGGAAAGGGAAGGAAGGGAGAAAAGGATAGTGAGAGCAGGACAGGTCAGCTGCCTGTGCCTGCTGCAAGACATGTGCCCCTGCTGCCAGTTGCATCATTGCTGTTCCTGCAGCCACTAGTGTTGTACCTGTTGCCAGACGTGCTGCCCCTGCTGCTGCCAGTGCCACCATTTCTGTAACTGCAGCCACTAGTGTTGTACCTGTTTCCAGACGTGCTGCCCCTGCTGTCAGTGCCACTATTTCTGTAACTGCAGCCACTAGTGTTGTACCTGTTGCTAGACGTGCTGCCCCTGCTGCCAGTGCCGCCATTTCTGATCCTGCAGCCACTATTGTTTTACCTGTTGCCAGATGTGCTGCCCCTGCTGCCAGTGCCACCATTTCTGTAACTGCAGCCACTAGTGTTGTACCTCTTGCTAGACGTGCTACCCCTGCAGCCAGTGCCGCCATTTCTGATCCTGCAGCCACTATTGTTTTACCTGTTGCCAGACGTGCTGTCCCTGCTGCTAGTGCCACCATTTCTGTAACTGCAGCCACTAGTGTTGTACCTGTTGCCAGATGTGCTGCCCCTGCTGCCAGTGCCACCATTTCTGATCTTGCAGCCACTAGTGTTGTATCTGTTGCTATTACTGAACCTGTTGCAAGTGCTGAACCTGCTGCTAGTACTGAACCTGCTGCCAGTGCTGAACCTGCTACCACCAATACTTTGCCTGCTGCTAGTGTTTTTTTGTAGTACTCAGGGGGAAGGAGAAAATGATGCCAAGTGTGACAGCAAGGGACCCTAAATCCCACTTGCCATTTCCAAGTAGTCCTGCCACTGTTAGTACTACTGCTACTAAGGTCCAGCAGCTTGTTAGCCTTAGGAGTGAAGGAGGGGGTAATCAACAATATCCTAATATTACTAGTGACTGTGAGACTGAGGAAGAAGACTCTGCAGCTGAACTTCATGTGGTTGGTGTTAATAGTAGCAGTAATGGTGAAGCAGCCGGAGTGGTAGGGGAAACATTTTACAGCATCCAGACTCAAGGGAGTCCACACCATTCTCCTGACCCGGGGACTGGGAGTCCTCCAATTCTCTTCACTACAGTGTCCAGGTAGAATATGAACCTGAAGCGGCCAGAACTGGTGTTGGGGGAGGAGAGCAGGCAAAGAATTAATACCACCACCAGCAGGAGCACAGATCAGCTGCCTGTGCCTGCTGCTATTCCTGCTAGTGCTAGTCTGCCGCCTTCTTCAGGTCAAAAGGCAATGGCAAGTGTGACATTAGTAGACCCTCTGTCACATTGTTCGTCACCTCCTCCAAGCAGCAGTGAGATGTATGGAATAGAGCAGCAGCAACAACAGCATGTAGGGACTAGTGGTGGTGGTGGTGATGATGCTGGAGAAGCTGGGGTGGAAGAGACATTGATGGCCTTTTTAGCAGAAACTGAGAAGGAATGGGAGACAGGAATGAGGATCAGCATCACCACCACCACTAGCAAGGACATCTTGAAATTAGAAGAATTTGCAACTGCTCTAATTCCTTCTGATGCTGAGATACAAGGGCAGCAGGATGCTGAGGAACAGGTTAGTGTGCCACAGACCACCATAAACACAGTGGGAATGGGGTCAACAAACGATGCTGACTCTGAGGCAGTAGCAGCAACAGCAGCAACATTATCCGCTGCCACAGACAATGAAGGGGCACGTGAGACACAAGAAGAAAGAGGCCATTCTTCTCCACCTTTCCCCTTCCCTCTGAAGTCATCATGGGTGTTGGACTATTTTTCTGTTGGAGCAAGCACAGTACAGTCATCAGCAATGGCACTGTGCACAATTTGTGACAAGTCATGGAAATGAGGGAACACACCTTGGCACAAGTGCCCTCATATCACACATGAAACACAGACACCATGACATTTACGTCAAACGTGTTAAAGACAAACACCTACCACAGAACTCAAGCACCGCTTTTGCTGTCCCTGACTCACCAGAAAGGCAACAAGAGTTGAGGTGGAGAACAAAGAGGAGGAGGAATAGAACAACCAAGGCAGAGACTGGAAGTTCCAGGACAAGTAAAACAACTAGCTCGCCATCACCTTCTAGGGTAACTACATCTTCTGCCCATCCTCCTCGTTCATTACCTCCCCCGCCAAATGATAGCCACTCTGTTGATGTTAGGATGTGGCAGTTCGTCTCTACCTATTGCACACTGTGTGGTGTACTGACCACACATGCCAGTGAGGTGGAGGAGAATCGCAATCAGTGCATCAAGCGGCATCTGAGGAGATTCCATCCCGCAGAATATGCTAAGATGGTGGCAGGGAGGGTTCATCACTACTCTTAAACTGTCAGCAAGTTGTCATGTGTCCTTAGCGGGTGTGGAAAAATGGTACAGTGATAGCGGCAGTACTTGGTTTCAGGTGTCATGGTGTTTGGATACAGTTGTGACACCAGATGTTATTTAGCACACACATACTGGTGAGATAGCTCAGTGGTAAAGTCCCTGACTATGGAGCATGTCCAAACTACAAGGTTGCAGGTTTGAATATCAGCAGGGTCAACACAGCCCTTCATCCTTCCGAGGTTGATAAATGAGTACCATTGACTGGGTAATAATAACGTCTATTATTTCTGATGCCGATTTGGTTAATTCCGAGAGCGTGCACTGAAAGCGCTTTGAGTCCCACTGGGAGAAAGGCGCTATATAAATACTAGTTATTATTATTATTATTATACTGCGCACATTGCAGTTGCTGAGGAGACCCACTGATCCTGCTCGCAAGGGAAAAAATATATTCTAATAACACACCCATGATGATTTTGGAGGAGGGGCAGGTGGAGAAGATTTAATGGCCAACTTCTTATTTTCTTCACATAGACTGGGGACTACTTATACTGCTGCTACTGCCTCAGGCACATCACTGGAGTCAGTCATGGCAAGTGGAAGCTTCATCAGCCATCTTCCATGTTATTGCTATTGTTGATCCCATTCCCTTTCAGCTGCCTAATCATCTTCCTGCTTATACAACTCAGCAACAGCAGTACGAACAACAGTTGCAACTCAGGAGGACATTTGACATTCCTTAGGGCTTGTGCAAACCTAACTTAAGTCCTACATTTCAATGTTTCCTTAGGGCTTTTGCCAAACTAGCTTAAGTCCTACATATCAATGTTTCCTTAGGGCTTGTGCCAAACTGGCTTAAGTCCTACAAATCAATGTTTCTTCAGGGCTTGGGCCTCTAATAAGTCTAAGTCCTACAAAGGCCTCTAACAACAAATCAAACAAATCATCCTCTACATAATACTCTATCAAGTATCAGTCCACCCCAGTGGCAGGTTATGTCAGGGGGTTCCTGTCTCTATCACTTTAAATACAAATGTCTTATTTTATTTTCTTGATTTTTTTTTTATTAACTGTCACCCCAATAGCAGTCAAGAAAGCCCCCCTGTTCAAATGATTCATTCATTCACTAACACAGGCACCCTCCTCAGACCGCTTTATATGTTATTGTGTTAATTGTGGTATTGGTCGTTAGGACAAGTTTCTCTGGCTATATCCTTTAATTAAAGGGTTGTTTTTTTGGGTGTGGGCAAAGTCATATTGCTTCTAATAGCTGTGTTGCTGTCTATGTAGTGTGAGCATATTGTAGGCCCTGGCCTTGTGTTTGCTATTAGATTTCCATCTCAGAGGAAACACATGGTCTGACTCCATCTTGTTAGGCACCCAGCTTGCCTTTATTCTCATAGCAACATGGTTGAGGAAGCCACTTTGTAAAAATTACATGGTTGTGAGTTTGCAGTTTCTTCACAGCTACACTGATTTTAAAACAGCCGTTATTGTGAAACCTTTTGCGCCAAATTCACCCAAAGCCACGAACTGAAACACATGGTGTCTGTTTTTCATGTGTGATATCAGGGAGATTATGCCTAGGTGTGTTCCCTCCTTTCCCCTTCTCACTGACTTGTCACAAATTGTGCACAATGCCACTGGTGATGACTGCACTGTGCCTGCCCCAAGAGAAAAATAGTCCCACACCCATGACTTCGGTATAGGGAAAGGGAACAGGTGGAGAAGAATGAACTCTTTCTTCTTCTCCTCCACATTTCCCTTTACTGTCTGTGGCAGTGGGTGATGTTGCTGCTACTGCCTCAGATTCAGCACTGCAACTAGGACCAGGACTCAGAGTATTGCTGCCGCTGGCAAGTGGAACCTGTCCTAGTCCCACATCACTTGTTGACCCCATTCCCACTGTGTCCACGGTGGTCTGTGGCACACTAGCTTGCTCCTTATCATCCTGCTGCCCTTGCAGCTCAGCAGCAGAAGAATTAGAGCAGTTGCATAATCCAAAAGCTCATTGCTAGTGGTGGCGGTGATGCCCATCCTCAACCCTGTCTCCCATTCCTTCTCAGTTTCTGCTTAAAAGGCCATCAATGTCTCTTCCAACCCAGTTTCTCCAGTATCATCATCATCACCACCACTAGTCCCTATGTGCTGCTGCTGCTGTTCTTTTAGAGACATCTCACTGCTGGTTGGAGGAGGTGATAAGCAATATGACAGAAGGTCCCCTAATGTCACACTTGGCATTTCCTTTTGACATGAAGAAGGCAGACTGTCAGCAGTAGCAGCAAGCACAGACAGCTGTTCTGTGCTCCTACTGGTGGTGGTGGTATTAATTCTGTGCATGCGCTCCCCCCACCCAACACCAGTTCTGACCTCTTCAGGATCATGTTCCATTTAGACACTGAAGTGAAGGGAAGGGGAGGATTCCCAGAGCCAGAGGAATGGTGTGGGCTCCCTTGACCGCTAGTCTGGATGCTCTCAAATGCTTCCCCTACCACTCCCCTAATGCTAGTCCCACCAGCTGCTTCACCATTACTGTTACTACTACTACTAACACCAACCACATCAAGTTCAGCCATAGAGTCTTCTTCCTCACAGTCACTAGTAATATGATGATTACCCCCTCCTTCACTCCTAACACTAACAAGCTGCTGGACCTTCTTAATAGTAATATTACTAGCACTGGTGGCACTGCTTGGGGATGTCAAGTGTGAAGTAGGGTCCCCTGCTGTGTCACACCTGGCATCATCTTCTCCTCCCCCTTCCTGAGTATTACAAGACACACCAGCAGCAGGTTCAGCACTGGCAGCAGGCACAGCACTGGTTGCAGCAGGGGCAGCACGTCTGACAGCAGGTACAGTATTGATCGCAGCAGGTTCAGCACTGGCAGAAGGCACAGAACTGGTTGCAGCAGGTGCAGCACGTCTGACAGCAGGCAGAGCACTAGTGGCAGCAGGGGCGGCAATGTCGGCAGCAGGGGCAGCACGTAGTGATAGCAGTCACTATAAGCCTCTCTTGCCTCAATTTTACCTCAAGATCACAGCAGAACAGAACAGCATGTCTACCTCACTCTGCAGCTGCTTCTCTTGTGTTTGACTTCCATAAGTACATCACATATTTATCGCGAAAAAGCGGAAACCACATAAATCAATTGGCGGAAACTTTCTAGCAACTGAAAAAATGGCAAACAATTTTGGCCAATGGGCGAAAAATGAGAAAGATTTTAATTGCTGGGTTTAAAGGGGATTTTCGCGTGAGAAAGAGGATAGCAACATGGTTTTTGTTGAATTTTTGCCCACCCCTAATTCTAATAATCCTGAGTGAAAAAAAGCCTCACTTATTCCTCAGGACTTGTGACGCTAACAAGCCTGAATCCAAAAAATCATCACTGATTCCTGAGGGCTTATGACACTAACAAGCCTGAGTGAAAAAGGACATCACTGATTCCTCTGGGGTTCTGCATCTAACAATCCATATTCTGTTTCTTGCAAGTAAATGTTTCCTCAGGGTGTGTGCCTAAAAAGTGTAAGTTCTACAAATCAATGTTTCCTCAGGGCTTGTGCCAAACAAGTGAACGTCCTACAAATCAATGTTTCCTCAGGGCTTGTGCCAAAGAAGTGTAAGTTCTACAAATCAGTTTTTCCTCAAGGCTTGGGCCTAACACAAATCTAAGTCCTAAAAATCAATGTTTTCTCAGAATTTCGGAAAAAAGAAATGTAAGTCCTACAAATCATTGTTTCCTCAGGGATTGTCTCCCCAATCCCAGTCAAAACAGAAACTAGAAATTCGACTCTTGCAACGCATTTCACACTGAAGTGCTTTAGCAGGCAAGTAGTATGGAATGTTACTTCTGTGTAAAATGCATGGCAAGAGTCGAATTTCTAGTTTCTGTTTTCCTGGCCAGGAGAATTTCATGTGATATTTGCACAAAGTTCCCTATTTCAAATGGAAGTCTACTTTCCACACTGTACCCGATATATTATAATCTGAAATTTGTTTAGAGTATATACAGGATGGTATCCTCATTGGTAGTAGATCTATATGTTTTAAGTACAATATATATTATATTGTGCGTATACTGTTTTTGGGCATTGATCTATATAAAAAAAAGTATGTATTTTCACATATTATAGAGCCTTTTGTTTTTTGTTTATATATATTTTATATATTAGATTTTACTTTTGTCTTTTTTAGTTATATATCAGACTATGTCTATTCTGATAAAATAAGTTTTAAGAGGTGACTGTGAAATCTGTCTAATTTATTTACTATTTAAAGGTTGACATTTTTTCAAGAAAGGTCTGCGCTAGGCTCCAATAATATTTATTTTATTGTGGTGGAGTGGTTGGATACTAATGAGCTAAGAGCTGCAGGGCTGAGCCGCAATAAGAAATTAACAAGAGTATAATCATATGTTGAATTGCTCTTCTTGTCAAGTAAAGGTTTAACTCTTTCAATACCAAAATAGTCTAGAGAGCTTCTGCCCTTGTGACAATTGTGTCCTTTTACTAGATTTTATTTGGCCAATCCCAGTTACACGTCCCCCATACTCCCACTGACTAGGAGGTGGGATCCCATAAAGTAACCTCACCTCTCAGCCAATCACATTGTAGGAGAAGGAGTCACACATGCACAAGACTTGATGCTTCCTCTAGGCAATGCATTGGGTAGCCCTCTGGCATTAAAAGGGTTATTGTGGTGTTGACCTCTCTAGCATTCAAGGTGTTAAAAGTGTTTATTCCATATGGTGAAGTTTGCTTGGTCCAAAGTTGCTCATATTCTTCTAAGTACATCAGATTCATTGTCCTTTATTATTCCTAAAGAGTTTTTTGTCTTTTCTGAGTGTCTGTTTATTTTCTCATGAATTTGTTGCACTCAAGTCAAATGCTTAAAGCAGAACTACCACCTGAAATACACTTTAGCTTAAATAAATCCCCATCTGGCAACTAGCTGCTTAGTAGCGCTAGTCGCCAGAATTATTACATTGTTAAATAGATTTACCCTTTCTTCCCGGGCTGACAGCAGGACGGAGAATAGACATCTTGCCATAGTGACGTCTGAGCACCTGCGCTGTCAGTCCCAGCCAGCTCTAGGAGGTGTTGTTAGGAGCCGTTCAGCTGGGAATGACAGCGCAGGCGCGCCAACGTCACTATGGCAAGATGTCTGCGCTCTGTCCTTCTGTCAGCCTGGGAAGAAAGGGTAAATCCATTTAACAATGTAATAATTCCGGCGACTAGCACTACTAAGCAGCTAGTCGCCAGATGGGGAGTTATTTCAGCTAAAGTGTATTTCAGGTGGTAGTTCTGCTTTAAGCAGAAGTCATACTATTTATCTAATTCAGTGCTGTAGATAACAAGATGAATGTATTATCTTAAATGGAAGCCTTGAATTTATCCTAAAAGAGCTTATCTTTGAACATTGAGAGTTTGATCCAATTTCCACTGGTAAAACCGGCATTAGGGCAAAAATTAACACCACACAACAGTAACAATTGCCCTATTAACAGGAATATAATGAGCACTGGGACACAGAGCCTGATTTGTGGTCCAATGTTCGTCATGGTTTATTCAGTCCATAACTCACATTAAATAGATAGTTGGTTTCCTTTGATATTCCCATTTCTCTAACGTTCTGAATTTGACACAGTGTAAAACACCGAGCAAGAGCTAAAAAACACAATCACCCTCCCAAACACTAACCCTACCCATGGCCCTACACTACACCCGACATTAACAATAAAGTTTACAAATACTAGCCCTAACACTATCCCATCACCCATACCCAGTAGCTGTAACACTTAACTGGATGTCTGACATCCAGAGGGATCTCCTGCACCCTGGTCTTCTTCTTTCTTTCTTCTTCTGTAAGCTACTATCTTATTTTCTTCATCTGTTATATTCTTTTGTCATCTGAACAGGATGTGGGGTGTATTAACCCTTCTTTTCTGGATCTCTTTGAAATGCATTTCATAATGTTTTGATGGTGCAAGTTATTAAAATATGAAAAAAATAAGTGAAAAAAGTGAAAACATAAAAAATAGTGTTGTTAAAAACTTTAGGATTTCTAAACACCTGGTATATTAGTGGAATAGCCTACTAGCAGAGGCTGTAGAGGATAATACAGTGAGGAAACTTAAGCAGCATGGGATAGGCATAAGGCTACCCTGAACAAAAGACCGAATAAGAATTGAGGTTTTTACAGTAGCAAAAATAGGCAGACTACATGAGCTGAATGGTTCATACCTGCCATCAAATTCTCTGCTTCTAGCAAAGGATCAGGGAAGGTGAACCGTAAATGGGGAACCAAAAAACACAAGCAAGAGGGTACTCTTGCATATATATCAGCAAAACACTAACCATATATTAAATAGAAATACTCACAGGTAGGGATGGGCGAAAATTTCCTCCTCAAACTGAAATCAGTGAAAAATGGCACTTTCCACTTGGTGAAAAATTTCCAGTGAAAAGTGCTGATTTTCCACTTTTTTCTCCTAGCTCATCCCATTGAAATCAATGAGAACATAGAAGTTACACACAACACATAGCAAATATATTATTTCCCAAAGGCATTGTATAAAAGGGGCATGAGGGTGGCTGTGTTGGTGGGGTGTGGGGAAAGAATCAGTTGAACAGGGGATGATTTTTGGGGTGGTTGTGTACTGGGATTGGGGGGCACTTAATAAAAAAGAAATCCTAAATAAAATACAAAACAGAAGACATGATATAAAGGGGTCTGAGGAGGGTGCCTGTGTTGGTGAAGGAATCAATCATTTGAACAGGGAATTTGTTTTTGGGGGTTTCTTGACTGCTATTGGGGGGACAGTTAATAAAAAAAATAAATCAATAAGACATTTGTATGTAAAGTGATAGAGACAGGAACCCCCTGACATAAGCTGCCACTGGGGTTGACTGATACTTGAATTGATATTTTGTAGAGGATGATTTATTTGATTTGTTGTTAGACACCTTTGTAGGACTTAGACTTATTAGAGGCCCAAGCCCTGAAGAAACATTGATTTGTAGGACTGTTTTTTTTTTAATTTTTTTATATTAGTTTTATTTTCAAAACACAAGCCCTGAGAAAAAAATATAAATGCCCTACTGGCCTAATGCCAGCAGGTCATGTTGGCCAGTGGCCACTGTCAAATGTCCTCCTGAGTCCTGAGTTGCAACTGTTGTTCGTACTGCTGTTGCTGAGTTGTTTAAGCAGCAGGATGATTAGGCAGCTGAAAGGGAATGGGATCAACAATAGCAGTAACATGGAAGATGGTTGAGGAAGCTTTCACTTGCCACGACTGGCTCCAGTGATGCGCCTGAGGCAGTAGCAGCAGTATAAGTAGCTCCCAGTATATGTGGAGAAAATAAGAAGTTGGCCATTAAGTCTTCTCCACTTGTCCCTCCTCCAAAATCATATATTTTTCCCTTGAGAACAGAAACTGTGGCTTCCATCAGCAACTTCAATGTGCACAGTGTGTGTGTGGTAAATAACATCTGGGGGCACAAATGTATCCAAACACCATGACACCCAAAACCAAGTACTGACGATGTCACTGTACCCCTTTTTCCAGACCCAGGAGACATGACAACTTGCTGACAGTTTAATAGTAATGATGAACCCTCCCTGACAGAATCCTAGCATATTCTGCGGGATGGAATCTCCTCAGATGCTACCTGATGACTTGGTATCGATTCTCCTCCACTACACTGGCATGTGTGGTCAGTACACCACACAGTGTACAATGGTTAGAGATGAGCTGCCATATCCTAACATTAACAGAGTGGCTATCATTTGGCGGGGGAGGTAATGATGAATGAGGTGGATTGGCAGGAGATGTACATGTTACCCTAGAGGAAGAAGGTGATGTTGATGGCGAGCTAGTTGTTTCGCTCGTCATGGAACTTCCAGTGTCTGTTTGGGTTTCTTTATTCTTCCTCCTCTTTGATCTCCACCTCACCTCTTGGTGCCTTTCTGGAGAATCAGGGAGTACAGTAACAGCGGTGCTAGATTTCTGTAATGGGTGTTTGGCTTTAATATGTTTTACATAAATGTCATGGTGTCTATGTTTCATGTGTGTTATCAGGAAGGTTATGCCAAGGTGTGTTCCCTCCTTTCCCATTTTTACTAACTTGTCACAAATTTTGCACTGTACAGTTGTTGATGATGACTGCACTGTGCCTGCCGGAAGAGAATAATAGTCCCACACCCATGACTTCTGGGGGTATTGATAGGGAACAGGTGGAGAAGAATTGCCTCTTTCTTCTTGTCCTCCACATTCCCCTTCACTTTCTGTGGCAGCGGATAATGTTGCTGCTGTTACTGCTACTGCCTCCAATTTAGCACTGCAACTAGGATCAGGAGTATTGCTACTGCTGGCAAGTGGAACCTGCCCTAGTCCCGCATCACTTGTTGACCCCATTCCCACTGTGTCCACGGTGGTCTGTGGCACACTAGCCTGCTCCTCAGCACCCTGCTGCCATTTCATCTCAGCAGCAGAGATTAGAGCAGTTGCAATTTCCGCAAATTCCAAAAGCTGACTGTTAGTGGTGGTGGTGATGCCCATCCTCATCCCTGTCTCCCATTCCTTCTCAGTTTCTGATAAAAAGGCCATCAATTTATTTTCCAACCCAGCTTCTCCAACACCACCACCACCACCACTAATCCCTACATGCTGCTGCTCTATTCCAGACATCTCACTGCTGCTTGGAGGAGGTGATGAGCAATGTGACAGAGGGTCCCCTGCTGTCACACATGGCATCATTTTCTCCTTCCCCCTGAGTATTACAAGAAACACTTGCAGCAGGCAAAGTATTGGTGGCAGCAAGTTCAACACTGGAAGCAGGTTCAGCACTAGTGGCAGCAGGGGCTGAAAGTCTGGCAGCAGGTACAACACTAGTGGCTGCAAGTACAGCAATGGTGGCACTGGCAGCAGGGGCAGCACGTCTTGCAGCAGGTACAGGCAGCTGACCTGTCCTGCTCTCACTAGTACTACCCTTTTCTCCCTCCCTTCCCATTCCCTTTATTTCCTCCCTTCCCATTCCCTTTTCTCCATCCCTACCCATTCAATTCCCCAAGATCCCTTGGGGTGATTTAGGGGGACTGGACGGCATTGGTTCAGTACTGGTCCCTTCCGCCTCCTCCTCAGACTCAGTGGACACAAAAGGGTCCTTCCAGCTCCTCCACTGAATATTTTTTACCCTGCTTAAAGTGATAGCAGTCACTATGAGCTTCTCCTGTCTCACTTTTTGCAAAATATCAAAAAAGAACAGCACAAAAAAACATCATGTTTTTATAGCAGAAGTGCGAAAACAATGTAAATCAATGGGTGGAAACTTTCTAGCCATTGAAAAAATGGCGAAAAATTTTGGCCAATGGTCGAAAGATGCGAAAATTTTAACAGCTAGTTTTAAAGCGGATTTTCCCATGAAAAAGCAGATAACAATGAGGTTTTCATGAAATTTCTCGCAGGATCAGGGCGACAATTTTCGCCGATCCCTACTCACTCTCATGGAGTGACTTGGAAATAACAACACTTGACAAGTACAGATAAAATTTAAAATAAACTTTATTTTAAATACAACAGTGCCAGTAAAATAGTACACTCTCACGAGACCAGGGAAGAACAGTACACACTTTCTTCACCCTTCAAAAGGCAAGTGTGGAAACGCTCGTCTGTACCCTAACGCTAGGGTACCCAGGCAACTTGAGCGAGTATCACAGACTCTGGAGCAACACAGTAGCAACTAACTCCACCACCTTCTCAAGGCCAGGTGTGAGGATAGTGCAAGACACTTCCTCAACCCTTCACTAGGCAGGTGTAGCAGTAACAGAACGGCCCTAGGTTACCTTCGCAGCAGGATAGAGGGACAGTGCACGGCACTTCCCTACACCAAGCAGGTGACTCGTAGCGCAACATACCGCTAGGGTATACCTATGCAAGGCAAAACGGCACCTAGTAGGCTAGGTGAGGCAACACTGGGACTAGACAGATCATGGAAGGTCAGTGACACGGACTGACAGTAGCAAGCGCCCAGACTAGACAGATCACGGAAGGTCAGTTACACTGACTGACCGACAAGCACTGCTAACGGGGTAGCGAGAGCGATAAGGTAGGTCCAACAACAAGGATACAGTTGCCGGGGCTAACATTGGTAGCGGGACGCAACAGAGGGAAAATGGTCAGACGTAGCCAGGAGTCAGAGCTGGATTGGGTAGTCGGACGTAGCCAGAAGTCAGAGCCGGATCGGGTAGTCAGACATAGCCAAGAGTCTGAGCCGGATCTGGTAGTCAGGCGTAGCCAGTGTAATACACAGGAACAGAAATGGACCAGCACAGCACTAGGCTCAGGTACACCACGAAAGGGCACAGGTAATAGGACATGCTGAAGTTTAAAAGGCCTGGCAGGTGGGTGGAGAGATGAGATCACCAGTACAGTGACCTATAAGAACAGTGACTTGCATAAAGCAACAGCCAGGAAGTAACAATGTCTCTGTTACAGCAATTCCCCACTGGAGGCAATCACGGCCACCGTGATACTCACAGGGATAAATAATCTTGTTGAACAATGAAACAACAAGTTAGATGCACCAGGGGATTAACCTGCCCCTACACAGGTAACTCTGGAATCACCAGGAACTCCTCCAAGAAGAGATATGGATCCAAATAGATTTATTAACATATTAAAACTGAACTGCCTGCAACAGAAATCAGGTTGTCTGGATGGCATAAGCATATTTAGATTACCGCTCAGGTCATGTCCGTTGTTAGAATGCAAAGAATTTACATCCAGAGTGTACCAAAGTAATTATATTACCTTTCTATTTTACTAATTTATTCCAACAATTGTGTTGTATCTTTGAGGTTGGATTATAATCGCACAACACATATCTATAGATGATAATGTAAAAAAAAAAAGAAAAAAAAAGATGTCAAATCGAAGGTAATATCCAAGGTAATGGGACAGCCAGGGGAGAGGGGAGAGACTTATGAAATTTCAGTAAATGATAATAAATAGCAACTTCATCTTCTTTAACATACATAAAGTCTCTCTCCCTCCTTGTGATGATCCCATCACCAAATCTGTTTTTATTAATACATATGATAGAGGTCCTGGATCTACCTGTATTGGGGCAGGTTAAGCCTCTGATGCATCTAACTGGTTGTTTAATTCTTCAGCCAGACTATTCCTTTGAGTATCACTATTTAATATATGGTGTTTAGTGTTTGCTTATATATATATATATATATATATATATATATATATATATATATATATATATCCAAGAGTTCTCCTTTGTTTTTGTATTATGCTTTTTTGTCTTATGTGAGTATGATACCTCCTACAATGCATTATTTCCATGAATCTGGAACATAATACCCCATGAACACCTCCTCACTTGTTTACTCCTAAATATGGGAAATCTCCTTACCCTGCACTTTCTCAACACCAACCAACAATTCTGAGCGCTATTACACCAAACAGATCAAAATCAACTCATATATATGTATAGCATAACCTGTAATAAATCTTTGGAGATCTTCTTTCAGTCCCAATAGCAGTGCAGCCCTCTCTTCTGGGCTTCTGGTCGTGCCCTTGTTTCTCACAGATAATCCCCCCAAAAAAGAGAAGAGAGAAAGGCGCACACAATCTAAATGCAGACTGTTTATAAAAATAACGTCCTTTATATATAATTCCCCTTCACCAAGGTGGGTTCTGTTCTTTTACACTTCAAAACGATCACCTCCTTCACCGTGGAGAAACACCATTCGATGGAATAAATTGCAGACTCACCTTCTACAGAGGCAAGCCAACCTCTTGGTGTATAAGCTTGTACTGGATAACCCCCAGTAGTGGTATCTTAACGTCCTCTCCTTCTCTTCAACACTCCTAGTTCTTCAATAGCTCCTCCAATTCTCTCACCACAAAATGAATATAAATCTTTATTCCCTCTATCTAGGGATGGTGATATATTCTATAGGACACTATTGGATTTAGGAGTCTTGAAATTATGGATGTAAAAAAATATATATTTACCACAAATATTTATTGATCCAATATAAAAAATATATCAATAAAAAATAAATTTATCTGCACAGATATAATTAGTGTTGAGCGAGCACCCCGATGCTCGGGTGCTCTGACCGAGCACCCCCTGAGGCTCGAGTGCTCGGCCGAGCACCCGAGCCCCATTCAAATGAATGGGGCGACACGAGCATTACACCAGGCACCCCCTGCTCTGATGAGGGGAGGGTGCCTGGTCAATGCCCCCCTTCATCTCCGCTATGCCCCCTTCATCTCTGAATGCCCCCTTCATCTCTGAATGCCCCCTTCATCTCCGCAATGTCCCCCTTCATCTCCGCTATGCCCCTCTTCCACAATGTCCCCCTTCATCTCCGCTATGCCCCTCTTCCACAATGTCCCCCTTCATCTCCGCTATGCCCCTCTTCCACAATGTCCCCCTTCATCTCCTCTATGCCATAGAGGAGATGAAGGGGAACATTGTGGAAGAGGGGCATAGCGGAGATGAAGGGGGACATTGTGGAAGAGGGGCATAGCGGAGATGAAGGGGGACATTGTGGAAGAGGGGCATAGAGTCTATGCCCCTCTTCCACAATGTCCCCCTTCATCTCCGCAATGCCCCCTTCATCTCCGCAGTGCCCCCGTACCTCCAGTCCCTGGTGGTCCAGCGGAGCGTCTTCAGATCTGTGCCTCTTCCGGCACAGATCCCCGCCACCCGAACATGGCGGGCGAGCACATGGCGGTACTCGACGAGTACCGCCATGTGCCGAGCAGAGCGATGCTCGAGCCGATCCGAGCATCGGCCGAGCACGCTCGCTCAACACTAGATATAATAATTAAGAACTTTCTAAAATATTAGATGTTTGGATAGAGGCCCCTGACGAAGCAGAGTGAGCTGGGAAACGCGTTGGGCTATTGCTTTGGGCATTTTAGAAAGTTCTTAATTATTATATCTGTGCAGATAAATTTATTTTTTATTGATATTTTTTTTATATTGGATCAATAAATATTTGTGGTAAATATATATTTTTTTACGTCCATAATTTCAAGACTCCTAAATCCAATAGTGTCCTATAGAATATATCACCATCCCTAGATAGAGGGAATAAAGATTTATATTCATTTTGTGGTGAGAGAACTGGAGGAGCTATTGAAGAACTAGGAGTGTTGAAGAGAAGGAGGGGACGTTAAGATACCACTACTGGGGGTTATCCAGTACAAGCTTATACACCAAGAGGCTGGCTTGCCTCTGTAGAAGGTGAGTCTGCAATTTATTTCATCGAATGGTGTTTCTCCACGGTGAAGGAGGTGATCGTTTTGAAGTGTAAAAGAACAGAACTCACCTTGGTGAAGGGGAATTATATATAAAGGACGTTATTTTTATAAACAGTCTGCATTTAGATTGTGTGCGCCTTTCTCTCTTCTCTTTTTTGGGGGGACTTTATCAACACCACCTGCCCAGTATGTAGGGCAGTGAAAAATAAATGTGGGGTCCGTGGGACCCCACTAGTCCCTGCAACTGTTCAATTTGTTGAGGACACTAGAAAACATTTGAGATGGTCATTTAACCCACTTTCTAACCCTCACCATCTAGTCTATGGAGCAAAAAAATTGCAGGGATCCTTGATCCCATCTGAAATAGCCTGCTTAAGGTGGTATTGAATGTCAGTACATCAATTAGAACAAAGTAACATTTCTTATAAAAGGGGTTCCTTCAACATCTAAACCCAACCTAAACAAATGAAGGTACTCACTGAACAAGAGACACACCAAACATCTGTCCAGGAGACTATCTACTTAGACCCATCATCATTATGGACTGGGATCATCAGCCACCGTGGTTAAATAATGTAATAATCTATTAAGAGTTGGGGGGGGCAGACATTGCATTTCTCTGGCAAAGAGTTAAAGGGGAACTACCACCCCGCAATAACTTTACATGAATTCAGTCTTCATCTGGCGACTAGCTGCTTAGTAGCGCTAGTCGCCAGAAATACTACCTGGTTCCAAAGATTTAGCAGTTTTTCCTAGGCTCACAGGAGCAGGAAGCACGGACATCTCGTCACAGTGACGTCTGTGCACCTGCGCTGTCAGTCCCTTTTGGATCCGGCCGGTACTTAGTCCAAAATCCCATCTGGTTTGATGTCTACGTGCCCACAGTAGGTAATTATAGTGAAGTCGATACCTTTATTGGCTAACTAAGCAGATTTAGGATGCAAGCTTTCAAGACCACTTAGGTCTCTTCCTCAGGCATGTTATACAGATAAATATGAAAACAGCTCTCTTAAATACAAGTACACATTGCATTGTTTAGAAATCAGATAAGACGGCTCAGTCCAGTTCCAGGTTCTTTGATCAGTCAATGGTGTAAATTGCATTCAGGAAGCGTGAAAGATATTTACACTCGTAGTGGGACAGTTGTAAAGGCTAATCCACAAGGTGATAATGTGAAAGAAAGTATCTACATGTTCAGTCCATTATTTAAAGTATTAAACTGGACCATTAATTTAACCTCCCATATTTTTCTGTCCATCTGAGTGTGAAACAGCCTCATCACTACAGTTAGTTTAATGTCCCTGACACTGTTTCCATTTTGGCAAAACATGTTCTCCCAGTGGTGTATCTCTGTCTTATTGTTGTTAACACTGGATCTGTGGGAATTAAACCTTTTATGTGAAGGCTGGCCGGTTTCACGCACATCTGCCTACAAAGAAAGTGTGAAACCTGTGCACGCATTTACACCAGGGACATGGTACCCATACCAAACTCCCAGTTACACCATAAAATCAATGGTACCTTTACCTGCATTTAAATGGTTCTTTAAACCCATTTAATGAGAGGTCATCAAAACATAGCTCAACAATTAGAGATATCTTTAGCATTCAAAGGGCTAAAAAGCCAATTGAACTGAATGGAAATTTTCATTTCTTCCCCATGGTTCAGTTTGCATTCTCCAGAATTGCTCCAATAATTTTTAGTACACCAACCTCAATGTGAGTGCAACTCTGTTACACCCTATGGACCCATGTAAGATTCCAGTATTCTCAGCAGTTCTATTATTTATTTTATTGCAATTGCCACTTTACGCTAGTCCCTTGAAATTCAAAAATAAAATAAATGCCACGCTCACAGAACCAATGTGAATTTCTTAACACTGGTCTATTGTCCATGTGACCACTGTAAAATATCACTACAAACAGATACAGTTTAAATCCAAGTAGTATCAAAAAAGAGAAAAAACAGACCAGAGGAACCAAGCAGGTATGAAGTTAAAAAAAAAAAATAAAAAAAACAAGTGGGCACTCAAAAACAATGAGCACATTCTGGTACTTGACCCCATTGAGAGATCTTTATCTTTGATATTCTTATGATTCAGGTGCTTTTTTGTCCTTCCCAACCTTTAAACGATCTGGATGACAGTGGACATAATTCCGTGATAAAAATTATCATCTATGGACGGGCAACAGTGTGACTGCTGGAGCTACCTGGGCTATTGCCATTTTGCAACCAGTATGCTGTTCCATTATAACCCTGGTATTATTAAGCAAAATCTACAAAATTATTATTCCTATTTATTAGCATTTATTGCATAAAAAAAAATAATTGGGTATTTTCCAAACTAGAGTACACAGACTAGCCTTATAATGTTCCATATTGTATACACAATCCAGGGATAACCACAATGTAGTGAAACTGAATATTTCAGCAGTAGACTGGGGGAAGAATGTAATTTTGAGTCAAGGTCATAGAGTAATCAAAATGTGAAAATAGCATGCTTATAACACAGATGTCAAATATACTCTCATGTCACCATAAAAGACTTGAATACAATTGGCAGTCATTATCTGAACTGATGGTATGTCATCTGTAGTCTAATCCCTAAAAAACTATTATTTTTGTCAGAATTAATGTTTCAGCACTGTTATCGATAATATTTTAGATCTGTTCTACTCTATTAAGGAATATGCTATTTCTAATATAGTATAGATTAATGAAATGATTAACAAAATTATTTCAAATCTATTTTTTGTGTATAAGGGAAAATGAGCCAAGTTGAAGGGAAGGTTTTTTTTATCTAAAATGTCATCGGCTTTGTTGAAGCCCACTTGAGGATGTATTTATTTGATGGAAATGTGTCCTTCACTCCTTCCACCAAATGTGTGTGTGTTTTGTGTGTGTGGGATGGGGATATGTATCCCAATAATATTCAATGAAGATGAACATAAATGTGATCCTCCTTTCCTCCTGCCACATGTTTTTAAAGAGACAACAAATAGCAACATGTTCAGCTTTGGGGTTATTAATGAAATTTTATAAACTGAAGGGTACTTGTGGCACTACTACTACAAGGGCTAGATGTTGCAAAAGTAATAGCAGAAGGTGTCAGTCGCTGTAAGGCGACGTGGTTGCAGCAGGTAAACTGGAGCCCAATAGCAGATAGGCGCCCTGAGCACTACACCCTGAGGATGCTGAATTGGTAACAGACTCCCAAGATATAGGCCAGGGGCAGGTAGTGTAGATCAGATGTATGATAACTTGTAAATGGTCAAAAGGCGAATAGCCCAGAGAGTTCAGAAGGACCACACTGCCAGGTGTGTGGAAGATGGTAACAATGTTGGTCTATATGGATAGCAAGAGGTCAGGAGTACAGAGTTCAGCAGAGGTCAATGTTGATAGCCAGAGGTCAGGATTAGCGAGATCAGCAGTGGTCTGTATGGATAGCCAGAGGTCAGGATTAGAGAGATCAACAGTGGTCTGTATGGATAGCCAGAGGTCAGGATTATAGAGAGCAGCAGTGGTCAGATAGCCAGAGGTCAGTAGTACAGAGCTCAGCAGAGGTCAATGTTGATAGCCAGAGGTCAGAGTTAGAGAGATCATCAGTGGTCAATATGGATAGCCAGAGGTCAAGATTAGAGAGAGCAGCAGTGCTCAGAATGGATAGCCAAAGGTCAGGAGTATGGAGTTCAGCAAGGTCAATGTTGATAGCAAGAGGTCAGGTTTGAGAGATCAGCAGTGGTCAATAGGAATAGCCAGAGGATGGCAGTATAGACTTCAACAAGGTAGATATACTATGACTGAGGACTGGGATCCAGAAGGAATGCAGGGTAACAAGGCTGAGTGGATGACAAGTATGCAGGGCAACAAAAGGAGTCCAGGACAAGAAGACTGGGAACAGGGAAGGAGAATCACTCTATGAATGTCAGGAAGCTTAACAACTAAGTCGCGAGGAGAGGGTACAGATGGAAGATAAAAGTACTGAGGGTGTGATGTCACCACACTTGTCACATGCCTGAAAGAAAACCCCCCTCACTGAGAACGCCAGGACGTGGAAGGAAAACAACCCCCCCTGCCTCTCCATGACTCGGAGGGCTGAGATGCACAACAATGATGTCAAGCATTGGTGCGTATGCCCACCCACGTGACACAGAAGAAAGAAAAGGACTTCAGCTTCCCCACCACACAGAGTTGGGGGAGGCCACCAGGTAGTGAGGGCTCAGTAAGCACGGGCCGGACAGTGACACTATACTTCAAAATAGCAGCAGAAGCACTCAAAACTAGGATTTTGGATGTTGACCTGCATTGCCGCTTAGTCAGTAATAGTGATTGTGACTGTCTGGGGGTTTGACTTTGAAGCAATGACGATGATGACTCTTTAGTTGATTTTTTGGAAGCAATGAAGGCAGTGTTTATTTTCTACTTTAAAGTACATAGGTTTGAACATAATGTACAATACAAGTCTGTTACTTTCACTCTCAGTCTCTTATCAAATGTAAGAACAGGATCTTCCATCTGTCTCTGTCACCTATGAGGCAGATGATAATGATTATCAAAAAGAACTCCTATATGTGCAATATACCCATTAATAAATGTCAACTATTATGTCAAACAATGACTCTTCACTCACATCCACATACATCAATGTTATCACTCTTATTATTCTATTATTTTATATGTCAAAACAGTGATGTGGATGTGAGTGAAGAGTCATTGTTTGACATAATAGTTGACATTTATTAATGGGTATATTGCACATATAGGAGTTCTTTGTAAGAATCATTATCATCTGTTTTATGTACTTGCTCATTATTATTATATGTAGGGGTAGGTGAAAAGTGTGAAAAATTTACCACATTACTTTTCATGGAAAACAGCCGATTTTTGCTTTTTCGTGAAAGTTTTCTCTTTTTCTCCAGTGCAAAATTTTCCTCCTTTTCGCCTATTCCAGCAAATTTTTTGCCTATTCCAACACATTTTTCTCCTATTCCAACACATTTTTTTCCTTTGTTTAATATGATGCAATGTTTCCAGCACAATATTTCTTCTTCTGAGGGCTATAGTGGATAAATAAGTAGCTGGAGGTCAAAGTTGTGAGTCCTGCAGCTGTCTAATATATTTAATATATTTATTTGTGTAATTATTTATGTTTTTTATTTATTTATTTATTTATTTTAAGTTGTCCACCATATCTTACAAAAAAATACATATAATTAAAAAACAACTTCTTTCCCCAGACTTCCCCAGCACAGAGACAATAAAAGTAAAATCAGCAAGTAATCTGGACCCCAGCTTCCTGTGTCTTGCCAGTCAGACACACCAAATTTTGGGGTATTTTGGGTCAACTTCCTTCCTCTCTTCTTCTCCTCCATTGTGCCCCCAGGCTAACCCTACTACAGAGAACAAATGTCCTACCTAAATGACTCCCTAAACTAAGCTTCAATTCCCGTTTATTTTCCTACCTTCTCTAGCTCAAAAACATGTTGCTCTCTACTCTCACAAACACAGAATGGCTGCTGTGAGAGCTGCCTGGAATTAGTTTTGCTGAGACCTTGACAAACTGCATCATCCCTTGGAGTAGAGGGATCATCATCATTAATTGCACCATTGCTGCAGCATTGCTGCAGCAACCATTGCTGCAGTCGGTTTTTGAACTACTACTTTACTCTCATGTCACTGCAATGCTCCACCCCCCCTTCCCTTTGTGCATTTGCTGGACATTACTCAACTACACTGTATTTTTTTACTCTACGGTACACACAACTGTTGGAGCTGTATGATGCCTTGTCTAAGCCCAGTCAGCTATCTGTTACTGTCGCTTAATATATTTAGTTCTTTATTTTTTTTATTTTTTTAAGTTGTCCACCCTGTTGTCTTATCACAGTCTGTCCAAAAAAAATTATAACTGAAAAACAAAATCAGCAACTTCTCTCTCCAGACTTCCCCACCTAGCACAGAGACAATAACAGCAAGATCAGCAAGCAAATAGGTCTCGAGCTGCCTCTGTCTTGCCAGTCAGTCAATCTGAATTTTGGGGTATTATTTGGGGTCAACCTCCTTCCTCCCTTCTTCTCCCCAGAGTGCCCAACTGACTATCCTAATACAGGGAACAAATGTCCTATCTAAAAGATTCCCTAAACTAAACTTCAATTTCCCTGTATTCTCTAGTTCAAACAAGGTGCTGCTCTCTCCTCTCACAAACACAGAGTGGCATGCTGTGAGAGCCTCAAACCCTTTTATATGACTGTAAAAAACTTTCGTGTGGTGGAGAAAAAATTTTCTTCCCATTGATTTCAAACGGGGTGACTTTGGAATAACGACACTGACAAGTACAGATACAGTAAAATAATTATCTTTTTTGAGAAATAGAACAAAATAAAATAAATAGCACTTCCCCAACACTCACAGGACCAGGTTTAAGGACAGTGCCTGAGCACTTCCCTAACCCTCACGAGCCAGGTATGGAGACAGCACAGGATCACCCAACTGTAGGGAGGCACATACCACTCTGACTGAATATATATAGTAGTAGCAAGGATGGTAGTAGCTACTAGTACAGGAGCAGCTGTGAAGCCCCTGTGAACAGAGGGAATATCCCCTAGAATGCTAGGGTGGTTCAGCTCAGAGACGTATCTCCCTAGGACGCTAGGGTAAACCAACAGGCAGTGGTGACTGAGAATCGCTAGAATGCTAGGGTAAACTAAAAGGCAGTGGTGACTGAAAGTCCCTAGAACACCAGGGTGACGGAACAGGCAGTGGTGACTGAGAATCCCTAGAACGCTAGGGTAACCCAACAAGCAATGGTGACTGAGAATCCCTAGAACGCAGGGACGTGCACAGACATTTTGTGGGGCAGGGGCTCAAATGAAAAAAGGGAACTTCTCATAATTATTTATTCAAAATATATATTTTAAAAAAAGAAAATAATTTACATCTCAGGAGCCTGTAGGCACAGAAATCTGAAGCACCCCCCCCATTGGCCATCTCCACTGGACACCTCCACAGTGCTCCGAATCTCCACATTGCCCGCCATCATCTCCATATTGCGCTTACATTGTCCCCTGTCAGCTCCACATTGCTCCCATCAGGTCCACATTGCCCCCATCATCTCCATATTGCCCCCATTAGCTCCATATTGCCCCATCAGCTCCAACTTACCCTCACATTGCCCCCTTCATCTCCATATTGCCCCCCATCAGCTCCATATTGCCATCAGCTCCAACTTACCCTCCCATACATTGCTCCATCATCTCTACATTGCCATCATCTCCATCTTGCCCCCCATCAGTTCCGTATTGTCCCATCGTTCCCACATTGCCCCCCAGTGTCCGTTTCCTACCTCTTCCCTTGTGGTCCAGCGGCATGAGAGGTCTGTATGTGGCTCCTTTGGCACAGACCTGTAGCTGCTGGAGCTCCCGCGTGGTCTTCATGCAGAGCGCTGGAAGATGATGTCATCTCCCAGTGCTCTGTAATACTAAAGAGCCAGAGGCAAGGAGGGAGCGCAGCATGTACAGGTCTGTCCCAATGGAGGCACAGACCTGACTGGGCGGTTGGGGGAGTTAGTGCGGGCGGCAAGGCAACTTTTTTTGGTTTTGTTTTGTTAAAAGGACATGAGGGCACTTTGGACAAAAAGGGCAGGTGCTCAAGCCCCCCTTGGGCACAGAATGGAACAACAGACATCAGGAATGCCAGGGGCATGGACTGATGCAGACTGAGCGCCACTCGACTGGAGGAAACAACAGAGCACAGAGAGAACAAGCGGAAACAGTAGGCCATGGGTATAGAATGATCGATAGTCAGCCGGAGCAGGGGTCAGTATGGAGCGGGTAGACAGCCAAAGCCAGGAGTCAGACAGGAGCGGGTAGTCAGCCAAAGCCAGGAGTCAGACCAGAGAGGGTAGTCAGCCAAAGCCAGGAGTCAGACCGGAGCGGGTAGTCAGATGGAGCCAAAGGTCAGATAGTAACGAAAGGAAACTAGTCAAGGATCAAACGGAGTTGTAGTCAAACATAGCCAGGAGTCATACACAGAAATAGAGCATCGGAATCACAAGAACTATAGCGCACAGTTACACCACGAAAGGGCAAAGGAGTAAAGGCAGGTTGAGGCCTTTAAGGCCTAGCATGTAGGCAGAGGCTCACTCTGGCAATTAACAGCGGCCTATAAGAATAGAGAATGTGCCTCAGCACGACAAACAGGAAGTAATGCAATGTTGCCTGCAAGCTCAGGTCGCTGGAGGTAATCACGGGCACTGTGATAAATTATTCTCCAAATGGAAAGTGCCATTATTCGCCAACTTCAGTTTGAGGCCCATCCCTAATTATATGTATACCTTGTACATGACTTCAGGGTGTTCTTCCACTATATATATTTGTTATTGGTTGAGGTCTCCTTAGTCACATGTTGAGTTTATTTATTTTATCCCCTCCATTTGATTGATGAGACTTCAGCCAATACTTTACATTTTCCCTGTTTTGTTTGGAGGCACTGTCCCATGGCATGTGTATTTAATTTATTATAGTTAGGGGTTCATTTTGGAGAGTTATATATCCACTCTGATTGGTTGACATTAGTGATGAGCGAGCATGCTCGGCCGAAGCTCGGTTCGGCTCGGGCATCGCTCTGCTCGGCACATGGCGGTACTCGTACGAGTACCGCATGTGCTCGCCCGCCATGTTCGGGTCTCCTCCCCGCACGTTTCGCGGCTGCTGCGCAGCCAATAAACGTGCGGGGAGGCTCTGACATCAGTGTAATGTCAGCAGCCATGTTGGCTGCTGGCATTACACTGATTGGCTGGCCAGAACCCGTGATCGGGTGCTGTATAGCACCTGACGCGCGAGTTCGGCTCATTCTTAGCCAGGGAGAGATGCGATCAGGCAGGGAAAGTCAGTGTAGGGAGAATAAACTTGTTGGAACTCTTTCAAGACCCAAAAGTCCTTTTTAGGACTGTTGTGTGTGGGGGCAGCATTTATATTTTGTTTGGGGGGGCACAATTTCTTTTTTTTTGTGGGGGGGGATATTTATAAGGTGACATTGTACTAGGTGCACAGGGTCAAATATTTCACAGTGCAGTGACAAGGTGACATATTCTGTTAGGTGCACAGGGCCAATTATTTTACAACGCAGCGACAAAAAGGGCCATTTTAAACGTGTGCCTAGCCATAGATTATTGTCACATTCTGTTTAGTGTGCAAATTCACAAATTAACGTCACATATTCCGTTCACTGTGCCTAGCCGCAGATTAGCGTCACATTCTGTTTCGTGTGCCTAGCCGCAGATTAGCATCACATTCTGTTTCGTGTGCCTAGCCGCAGATTAGCGTCACATATTGTTTAGTGTGCCTAGCCGCAGATTAGCGTCACATATTGTTTAGTGTGCAAATTCACAAATTAACGTCACACATTGTTTAGTGTGCAAATTCACAAATTAACGTCACATATTCCGTTCACTGTGCCTAGCCGCAGATTAGCGTCACATTCTGTTTAGTGTGCCTAGCCGCAGATTAGCGGCACATATTGTTTAGTGTGCAAATTCACAAATTAACGTCACATATTCCGTTCACTGTGCCTAGCCGCAGATTAGCGTCACATATTGTTTAGTGTGCCTAGCCGCAGATTAGCGTCACATATTGTTTAGTGTGCAAATTCACAAATTAACGTCACATATTGTTTAGTGTGCAAATTCACAAATTAACGTCACATATTCCGTTCACTGTGCCTAGCCGCAGATTAGCGTCACATTCTGTTTAGTGTGCCTAGCCGCAGATTAGCGGCACATATTGTTTAGTGTGCAAATTCACAAATTAACGTCACATATTCCGTTCACTGTGCCTAGCCGCAGATTAGCGTCACATTCTGTTTAGTGTGCCTAGCCGCAGATTAGCGGCACATATTGTTTAGTGTGCAAATTCACAAATTAACGTCACATATTGTTTAGTGTGCAAATTCACAAATTAACGTCACATATTCCGTTCACTGTGCCTAGCCGCAGATTAGCGTCACATTCTGTTTAGTGTGCCTAGCCGCAGATTAGCGGCACATATTGTTTAGTGTGCAAATTCACAAATTAACGTCACATATTGTTTAGTGTGCAAATTCACAAATTAACGTCACATATTCCGTTCACTGTGCCTAGCCGCAGATTAGCGTCACATTCTGTTTAGTGTGCCTAGCCGCAGATTAGCGGCACATATTGTTTAGTGTGCAAATTCACAAATTAACGTCACATATTGTTTAGTGTGCAAATTCACAAATTAACGTCACATATTCCGTTCACTGTGCCTAGCCGCAGATTAGCGTCACATTCTGTTTAGTGTGCCTAGCCGCAGATTAGCGGCACATATTGTTTAGTGTGCAAATTCACAAATTAACGTCACATATTGTTTAGTGTGCAAATTCACAAATTAACGTCACATATTCCGTTCACTGTGCCTAGCCGCAGATTAGCGTCACATTCTGTTTAGTGTGCCTAGCCGCAGACTAGCGGCACATATTGTTTAGTGTGCAAATTCACAAATTAACGTCACATATTGTTTAGTGTGCAAATTCACAAATTAACGTCACATATTCCGTTCACTGTGCCTAGCCGCAGATTAGCGTCACATTCTGTTTAGTGTGCCTAGCCGTAGATTACCGGCATATATTCCGTGTAATATGAAGAAGGCGGGTAAAAAGGGACGGGGAAGTGGACGTGATCCTGATAGTTCAGGGCGCGGGTCAGGACGCGTAGAAACTGTGCCTGGTGCCAGAGCACAAGAAAGAAAGACATCCACCATACCTAGCTTCATGTCTCAGTTTAAAGGGCGTCGCAGGACATCGCTCTCGAGGTCAGACCACTGCGAACAGGTGGTCGGTTGGATTTCAGCTGATACTGCTTCCAGTCGGTTAAGCACCACCCTGTCTTCCACCAAGTCCACTCTCACTAGCCAAGAGTCTGGTCAACATAATCCTCACCCTGATCATCCTTCCTCCCACCATAGAGGGTCTGGCCAAAGAAGTGATCCCACACTGGGATATAGTGAGGAGCTCGTCTCATCACCAATCCTTGATTTGAACCTCTCTCCAAGCCCGCTTGCAGAGGAACATGAGATCTTGTGCCCTGATTCACAACCTCTAGAGGGTACACAATCACAAGAAGATGACAGAGGGGAACGGCATTTAAGGTCAAAGGAAGTGGATGATGATGATGAGACACAGTTGCCATCAAATCAACCACAATTACTGTCTCAAGACCTTGATGAGGAGGATGATACACAGTTGTCAATGACTGAGTATGTGGTGGGATCAAGAAATGAGGAGGATGATCAGAGTGAGGAAGTGGAGGAGGACTTGGTGGACGATGAGGTCACCTACCCCACCTGGGAAGGTGGAGAGCCGAGCGATGACAGCAGTCCTGAGGGTGAGCCATCTGCAGCACCGCAACAGGCTGGAAGAGGCAGTGGTGTGGCTAAAGAAAGAAGGCGGACCGCACCAAACCGGCCCGCAAATGTTCCACGGAGCACCCCCTTGCGTAAATCTCCCTTGCCAAGGGCTAGGTGTTCCGCGGTATGGCGTTTTTTTAAGGAAAGTGTGGACGACAAAAAAATTGTAGTTTGCAACCTGTGCCACACCAGAATGAGCCGAGGCATGAACACTAGAAACCTCACCACCACCAGCATGATCCGACACATGGTATCCAAGCACCGTAATAAGTGGGAGGAACGCCCGGATCGCCAATCTGTGTTTGCAGGCCACACCACTGCCTCCTCTTCCCCTGTTTTCGGTGCCGGCCAATCGCCTGTCGAAGGCGCAGGCCCGCATACCTCCCGCCCTGCACCTGTACCATCTGAAGCACCATCAGCGACCACATCCACTTCCCTGTCCCAGTGCAGCGTCCAAATGTCGTTACCCCAGGCATTTGAGCGCAAGCGAAAATACCCAGCCACCCACCCACAGGCCATAGCACTAACCTCACACCTTTCCAAATTTCTGGCCATTGAAATGCTGCCATTTAGGCTTGTGGAGACTGAGTCCTTCCGCAGCCTGATGGCAGCAGCTGTCCCTCGGTACGCAGTCCCCAGCCGCCACTACTTTTCCAGGTGTGCCGTCCCCGCCTTACACCACCATGTGTCCCTTAACATCACCCGTGCCCTGACCAACGCAGTTACTGGGAAGGTCCACTTAACGACTGACACATGGACAAGTGCTTGTGGCCAGGGACGCTACATTTCCCTGACGGCACACTGGGTGAATGTCGTGGAGGCTGGGAGCGACTCGGACCCTGGGATGGCACAGGTGCTACCCACGCCGAGGATTGCGGGCCCTACCTCCATCAGGGTTTCCGCCAGCACCTACGTTATTGGCTCCTCCTCCTCCGTTTCCACCTCCGAATTCTCTGCGCGCAGCGCCACTCACCCATCAGCCGGTAGCTGGAAGCAGTGTAGCACTGCAGTGGGGAAGCGTCAACAGGCCGTGCTGAAGCTGATTTGCCTTGGGGACAAACAGCACACGGCCTCAGAGCTGTTGCAGGGGATTAGTCACCAGAACGAGCAGTGGCTCTCGCCACTCAACCTGCAACCAGGCATGGTTGTGTGTGAAAATGGGCGTAACTTGGTGGCGGCTTTGGAGCTCGGCAAGCTCACACACGTACCATGCCTAGCGCATGTATTTAATTTAGTGGTTCAGCGATTTCTAAAAACCTACCCCAATTTGCATGATCTCTTGACGAAGGTGCGCCGCGTGTGTGCACATTTCCGTAAGTCATCTACAGCTTCAGCCGGCCTGTTGAAGCTGCAGCAGCGCTTACAATTGCCAGCTCACCGGCTGCTGTGTGACGTGAGCACGCGCTGGAACTCCACCTTCCACATGTTGGCCCGGCTTTGTGAGCAGCAGAGGGCAGTAGTGGAGTACCAGCTGTTACACGGTCGTCGCCTCTCCGTTCAACTTCCTGTAATCAGAAGTGAGGAGTGGGAATGGATGTCAGACCTCTGTGAGGTTTTACGCAATTTTGAGGAATCGACACAGATGGTGAGCGGCGATAATGCTATTATCAGTGTAACCATCCCACTTCTGTGTCTACTGAAACGCTCGCTGCTCACAATTAAAACCGACGCTTTGCATGTGGAAGAGGTGGAAATGGGGGAGGAAGAGCTTACACAAGGTGATAGCCAGAGCACCCTCACTTCGTCTTCTCAGCGACAATTGGAGGAGGCGGAGGAGGAGGAGGAGGAGGAAGACATGGTTGCCTCCGCTACAGAGGGTAGCCATGGAACTTTATTTCCATCTCTTCAGCGTGGGTGGGCAGAAGAGGAGGAAGAGGATGAGGAGATTGAGAGTCATCCTCCTGGTGAGGACAGCGAAATCTTGCTTGTTGGTACTCTGGCACACATGGCTGACTTTATGTTAGGCTGCCTTTCCCGTGACCCACGCGTTATACGCATTTTAGACAACACGGATTACTGGGTGTTCACCCTTCTGGACCCCCGCTACAAAGAGAATTTCTCATCTCTCATTCCTCCGGTGGAGAGGACAAGCAAAATGGTGCAATACCAGAAGGTTCTTGTCGAAAAATTGCTCCAAAATTTTCCATCTGACAACGCTGGCGGCAGAGTACGTGCTACCTTGGCCAACCGAGAAGGGGAGAAAAGGGGAGCACACAGCAGTTCCGACAAAGGCAGGGCAACACTCTCCAAGGCGTGGGACACCTTCATGACACCCCGCCAGCACCCTCACCCTGATGCGCAGCCTAGTGTCACAAGGAGGGAAAAGTTTTGGAAGATGGTGAAGGAGTACGTAGCAGACCGTGTCAGCGTCCTCAATGATCCCTCTGTGACTTACAACTACTGGGTGTCCAAGCTGGACACGTGGTATGAACTGGCACTCTACGCCTTGGAGGTGCTGGCCTGCCCTGCCGCCAGCGTTCTGTCTGAGCGGGTATTTAGTGCTGCTGGTGGCATCATAACAGATAAGCGTATCCGCCTTTCCACCGAAAATGCTGATAGGTTGACACTTATAAAAATGAACAAGGCCTGGATTTCCCCTGACTTCTCCACTCCACTGGAGGAAAGCCCCGGGTGATCATAAAGTCACTTTAGATATGTTATTTACAATGATGGGAATACTCTGTATTCCCATTCACCCCTTCCACCCAAAAAACGGGTATATGGTTGACTCTTAATCTTCTCATCCTCCTCCTCCTCTTCCATATACCCTGTGATATAATTTTTATATAGGGCCAGCTCACCAGCGGGCCCTGTGATATAATTTTTATATAGGGCCAGCTCACCAGCGGGCCCTGTTTGACAATTTTTGTATAGGTCAGCTCACCAGCGGGCCTTCTCATATAATGTTTTATTGGGTCAGCTCTCTAGCGGGCCCTCTCATATAATGTTTTATAGCGTCAGCTCACTAGCGGGCCTTCGCATATAATGTTTAGGATGGTCAGCTCCGCAGCAGACCCTCACCCATAATGTTTTAGATGGTCGGCTCAGCAGCAGACCCTCATTCCTAATGTTTTAGATGGTCAGCTTAGCGGCATGCCCTCGCCCCTAATGTTTTAGAGGGTCACCAGCAGGCCATTAATCCTAATTTTTCAAGGGTGTGTATGATGCCCTCCTTTATGTGTAATAAAGGGTGTATTGGAGGGACATTTCAGTCTAATTTTTGGCAGCCCTTTCACTTAGTGCATAGGCTTTATGAGTGTTGGACCACTACCTGAACTATTGTACCACAATGTGAATGAGGCCCTCCATTTTGTGATATACAGGTTGTATCGGAGTGCCTCAGGTCCTCCCATTGAATTAAATAGGGCTGGGGTGTTCGACAGAGCAGAAGGTAGTTCTTGGCTTCATCCACTAAGTCACTTCGTCACTTTTACTCAATGGATCAGACCCCACTGTTCCGACTATAAATTTTGGACTTAACAAGGGCAAACGGACATGTTGTAAAACCTGTGGTAGCTGCGGCCTCCGTTCCTGAATGCTGTACCTTACCCGGGCCATAACCACGTTGAACACCTGCTTTACGCTGCGCACGTTTCCCTCTTAATCATGGCCCCAGTTCCGAAAAATCTATGAAATTTTTTGCAGAATTTGCAGATGATATACAAGTAAATATACAGCAAATACTGTTTGGTAACAATTTTTCGCCTAAAGTCGTTTTTATCTTCCTTTTTGTGTGTTTTACGGTCAGTCTGTAAAAATGGCGTACTACAGGCGAAACATCGTTCCCAGCAGCGACGTTGGAGTCCAAGATGCATCCAGACATCCTCCCTATGCTGTCCCTGAACCATTTCTGTGGTGTTTCCATCATTTTCTGCCCTTTTCCTGTGGACCAGGCACCCTCCCCTCATCAGAGCAGGGGGTGCCTGGTGTAATGCTCGAGTCCTCCCATTGACTTCAATGGGGCTCGGGTGCTCGGCCGAGCACTCGAGCCTCCGGGGGCGCTCGGCCAGAGCACCCGAACACCCGAGCATTGGGGTGCTCGATCATCACTAGTTGACATTCCTTTGGCCATTCGTTGGGTTTCATATCTTTATCCCTCCTTTTGATTAATGGTATTCCAATCAATACTTTACATTTACATTTATGCTGTATCATCTAGAGTGTATTTCCCGTAGTGTGTGGATTCACTTATTACATGCAGGCGGGTCTTGTGAGGATCAGTTTATGTTTATGTTGTCCTCTTATAGTGTATATTTGTCGAGAATGGTGGGTATATGTGTGTATGTGTGTATATATATCTTTATGCTCACTTATCCATTTGACTAAGGTTGTTTTTAAACCCTTATGTATGTATATTTATATAGCGCCATGCATGTACACAGCGCAACAGAAGTTGAAATAATACAATACAAAAACGACAGAACTGGGTTAAGAGCATTAAGGTTAAGTACAATCATTACATTATTTGTGAGGGAAAGTGCAGCAAGGGAATCACACACTAGGAAAGGGACCCTGCCCCAAGGAGCTTACAATCTAGGCTGAATTCATAATGACAAACAGAGACAGTAGGAGGAGTATTATAAGTGCAGGTACAAGGTGTGGTGAAAGAAGTGCAGAAGGATTCTGATGTGACTGTCAGTGTGCAGAAGGAGGACATTGCTATTGAGATGCCTCCCTGAGCAGGAGGGTTTTGAGGATTTGCTTGAAAGTGATGAGTGTGGATGACTGGTGAATGGTGATGGGGAGGGCATTCCAGAGTCGAGGAGCAGCCAGTGAGAAGGCTTATAGTCGAAAGATGGCTCGAGTTGTCTGTATGGATCTGGTACTATATAGACCTCTGTATTACAAGGGGATAATATGATAATTTAACACGAGTTTGAAGTTGTGGTCTTATTGAAAATAAAGATCTAATGTTATATGTTATTAGCGATTATATATGTTTCTGATTGGACAATAGATTAAAAGGTTTAATCGGATTATATTGATCTAAATATCTGGTAGTGAAAGCGATTATGAAAGTTGAATGAGATGTCAACATAACAAATAGATGGGAAAAGGTTAATAGGTTATTATGTGTCTGAGTGCCTGGTTGGCAGTGCTAATAGTAAAAAATTTTAAAAAGGAAGTAAGGATGAGTGTGTGTATCATGTGTTTGTTCGTTACAGTTTGAGAAAGTGGCGGTGTTATTTTATGTGAATTCAAATACTTTTTTAAATACATTTTGTATTTTCCTAGCACTCTATTTTTCTTTTGAAAAAAAACAAACAAAAAAAACAAAACGCTAAATATAGCAATAAGGGTAAACTAGATGTGATTTATCCACATTTTCTCTATTTAGCAATATCATCATCTACAGTTTGCCTGAGCAGGGGCAAGAGATTTAAAACTCCCTGCACGTTATCTGAAAATACAGGTGTATTCCTAATACCGGTGCAACCAACTCCATGAGTAATGAGATCTATTGCTTCCATAATATAGTAGTTTGAGTGCTTTAAATCTGTGGGTTGTTGTACACCTATTCTCTTTTGTCTTTTGGTCCATCTGCTGAGACACACAGTGGAATATCGCTCGGACATTGATGAGGAGCTGAACTATTTACATAAATAAAGAACAAACTCAAGTGGGAATGGGGAATTGGAAATATCTCCCATCTGCATCTGGGTGACTTTGGAATAACGACACTGACAAGTACAGATACAGTAAAATAATTATCTTTTTTGAAAATAGAACAAAACAAAATAAATAGCACTTCCCCAACACTCACAGAACCAGGTTTAAGGACAGTGCCTGAGCACTTCCCTAACCCTCACGAGCCAGGTATGGAGTCAGCACAGGATCACCCAACTGTAGGGAGGCAAATACCACTCTGACTGAATATATATAGTAGTAGCAAGGATGGTAGTAGCTACTAGTACAGGAGCAGCTGTGAAGCCCCTGTGAACAGAGGGAATATCCCCTAGAATGCTAGGGTGGTTCAGCTCAGAGACGTATCTCCCTAGGACGCTAGGGTAAACCAACAGGCAGTGGTGACTGAGAATCGCTAGAATGCTAGGGTAAACTAAAAGGCAGTGGTGACTGAAAGTCCCTAGAACACCAGGGTGACGGAACAGGCAGTGGTGACTGAGAATTCCTAGAACGCTAGGGTAACCCAACAAGCAATGGTGACTGAGAATCCCTAGAACACAGGGACGTGCACAGACATTTTGTGGGGCAGGGGCTCAAATGAAAAAAGGGAACTTCTCATAATTATTTATTTAAAATATATATTTTAAAAAAAGAAAATAATTTACATCTCAGGAGCCTGTAGGCACAGAAATCTGAAGCACCCCCCCCATTGGCCATCTCCACTGGACACCTCCACAGTGCTCCGAATCTCCACATTGCCCCCCATCATCTCCATATTGCTCTTACATTGTCCCCTGTCAGCTCCACATTGCTCCCATCAGGTCCACATTGCCCCCATCATCTCCATATTGCCCCCATCAGCTCCATATTGCCCCATCAGCTCCAACTTACCCTCACATTGCCCCCTTCATCTCCATATTGCCCCCCATCAGCTCCATATTGCCATCAGCTCCAACTTACCCTCACATACATTGCCCCATCATCTCTACATTGCCATCATCTCCATCTTGCCCCCCATCAGTTCCGTATTGTCCCATCGTTCCCACATTGCCGCCCCATTGTCCGTTTCCTACCTCTTCCCTGGTGGTTCAGCGGCAGGAGAGGTCTGTATGTGGCTCCTTTGGCACAGACCTGTAGCTGCTGGAGCTCCCGCGTGGTCTTCTCTTCATGCAGAGAGCTGGAAGATGATGTCATCTCCCAGCGCTCTGTAATACTAAAGAGCCAGAGGCAAGGAGGGAGCGCAGCATCTACAGGTCTGTCCCAATGGAGGCACAGACCTGACTTTGCGGTTGGGGGGGGTTAGTGCGGGTGGCAAGGCAACTTTTTTTTGTTTTGTTTTGTTAAAAGGGCATGAGGGCACTTTGGACAAAAAGGGCAGGAAATATCTTGGAAATAGCTTGGAAATATCTCCCATCTGCAATTTATGTCCCCCCGCTATGGAGACATGACAACTTGGTGACAGTTTAATTGTAACAATGAACCCCCCCTGCCACCATCTTAGCATATTCTGCAGGATGGAATCTTCTCAGATGCCGCTTGATCCCCTGCTTGCTATTCTCCTCCACCACACTACCATGGTGGTCAGTACACCACACAGTATGCAATGGTTGGACACAAACTATCACATCCTAACATCTACAGAGTGGCTATCACTGGGCAGGAGAGGTAACAATTAGTGTTGAGCGAGCGTGCTCGGACGATGCTCGGATCGGCTCGAGCATCGCTCTGCTCGGCACATGGCGGTACTCGTCGAGTACCGCCATGTGCTCGCCCGCCATGTTCGGGTGGCGGGGATCTGTGCCGGAAGAGGCACAGATCTGAAGACGCTCCGCTGGACCACCAGGGACTGGAGGTACGGGGGCATTGCGGAGATGAAGGGGGCATTGCGGAGATGAAGGGGGACAGTGTGGAAGAGGGGCATAGCGGAGATGAAGGGGGACATTGTGGAAGAGGGGCATAGAGTCTATGCCCCTCTTCCACAATGTCCCCCTTCATCTCCGCTATGCCCCTCTTCCACAATGTCCCCCTTCATCTCCTCTATGCCCCTCTTCCACAATGTCCCCCTTCATCTCCGCTATGCCCCTCTTCCACAATGTCCCCCTTCATCTCCTCTATGCCATAGAGGAGATGAAGGGGGACATTGTGGAAGAGGGGCATAGCGGAGATGAAGGGGGACATTGTGGAAGAGGGGCATAGCGGAGATGAAGGGGGACATTGTGGAAGAGGGGCATAGCGGAGATGAAGGGGGCATAGCGGAGATGAAGGGGGACATTGCGGAGCTGAAGGGGGCATTCGGAGATGAAGGGGGCATAGCGGAGATGAAGGGGGGCATTGACCAGGCACCCTCCCCTCATCAGAGCAGGGGGTGCCTGGTATAATGCTCGTGTCGCCCCATTGGATTCAATGGGGCTCGGGTGCTCGGCCGAGCACTCGAGCCTCAGGGGGTGCTCGGTCAGAGCACCCGAGCACCCGAGCATCGGGGTGCTCGCTCAACACTAGTAACAGTGAACAAGGTGGATTGGCAGAAGATGTAGTTACCCTAGAGGAAGAAGGTGATGGTGAGCTTGTTGTTTCACTCGTCATTGTACTTCCAGTCTCTGCCGGGGTTTCTCTATTCTTCCTCCTTTTTGATCTCTGCCTTGCCTCTTGTTGCTTTTCTGGAGAGTCAAGGGGTACATCAAAAGAGGTGCTCGATTTCTGTGTTTCACATAAATGTCATGGTGTCTGTGTTTCATGTGTGTTATTAATGTGGTTGTGCCAAGGTGTGTTCGCTCCTTTCCACTTCTCAATGACTTGTCACAAATTGTGCACAGTGCCTTTGTTGATGAATATACTGTTGCTGCCCAAGAGAAAAATAGTCCCACATCCATGAATTCAGGGGGAAAGGAAAAAGTGGAGAAGAATGGCCTCTTACTACTTCTCCTCCACATTCTCCTTCACTGGCTGGGGCAAAGGAGCACTGCAACTAGGACCAGAAGTATTGCTACTGCTGGCAAGTGGAACCTGTCCTAATCCCCCATCGCCTATTCCCACTGTGTCCACGGTGGTCTTTGGCACACTAGTCTGCTCCTCAGCATCCTGCTGCCCTTGAAACTCAGCAGCAGGAATTAGCGAAGTTGCAAATTTTGCAAATTCCAAAAGCTCACTGGAGGTGGTGGTGGTGGTGATACCCATTCTTATCTCTGTCTCTGATTCCTTCTCAGTTTGGTCTAAAAAGGCCACCAATGTCTCTTCCACCCCAGCTTCTCCACCATCTTCATCATCACCCCCCCACCACCACCACCAGTCCCTCTGTGCTGCTGCTCTATTACAGACATCTCACTGCTGCTTGAAGGAGGAGACAAGAAATTTGACAGAAGGTCCTCTAATGTCTCACTTGCCATTTCTTGTTGACCTGAAGAATGCAGAATGGAAGCACTAGCAGCAGGCACAGGCAGCTGATCTGTGTGGTGGTGGTGGTATTATTGCTGCTAGGTAACAATTCTGCCTTCTTCAGGATCATTTCCACCTGGACAATGCCCTGGGGGGAAGGAGACACCCAGGATCAGGAGAATGGTGTGGGTTCCCTTGACCACTAGTCCGGACACTGTCAATTGCTTCCCCTATCACTCCCCTAATTTTAGTCCCACCATCTTCTTCACCATTATTGTTACTACTACTAACACTGACCACATCAGTTTCAGCCCCTGAGTCTTCTTCCTCACAGTCACTAGTAATATGATGATTATCCCCTCCTTCATTCCTAATACTAACAAGCTGTTGGATCTTCTTAGTAGTAGTACTAGCACTGATGGAACTGCTTGGGGATGGCAAGTGTGACTTAGTGTACCCTGCTGTCACACTTGGCATCATCTTCTCCCCCTCACTCATGAGTAATACAAGACACACTGGCAGCAGGTTCAGCACTATTGGCAGCAGGTTCCACACAGGCAGCAGGGGCAGCATGTCTGAAAGCAGGCACAGTACTGATGGCAGCAGGTTCAGCACTGGCAACAGGCACAGCACTGGTGGTAGCATGGGCAGCACTGGAGACAGGCACAGTACTGGTGGCAGCAGGGGCAGAACGTCTGACAGCAGGCACAGAAATGGTGGTAGCAGTAGCAGGGGCAGCCTGTCTGGCAGCATGTACATGCAGCTGACCTGTCCTGCTCTCACTACTACCCTTTTCTTCCTCCCTTAACGTTAATTTCCCCAAGATCCCTAGGGGTGATTTAGGGGGACTGGACAGCACTGGTCCTGTAGTGCTCACTTCCTCCTCCTCAGACTCAGTGGACACATAAGGGTCCTTACAGTTCCTCCTTTTATTATTTTTGAATTTTCTCATAGTGATAGCAGTCACTATGAGCCTCTCCTGCCTCAGTTTTCCAAACAAATCACAGCAGAACAGCACAGCATGTCTACATTGCTCTACAGCTGCTTCTATTGTGTTTCGCTGCCTCGAATACGTCACATATTTAGAGCGAATAGGCGAAAAACACGTAAATCAATGGGTCGGAAACTTTCTAGCCATTGAAAAAATGGCAACGAATTTTGGCCAGTGTGTGAACAATGTGAAGATTTTAATTGCTGCTTTTAAAGCAGATGTTCCCGTGAAAAAGCAGACAACGTGATTTTTGCTGATTTTTACGCAGAAGCACGTTGGGACCTTTCGCCCACCCCTATCTATGAACACACACAGTAGATATCCAGTAAATGTGCATTAAGTTAAAAAAGCAAATGTGTCTTTCCAGTGTATAAGCAGAGGGGTTAAAAGAGCTTTCTGACAAGATGTACTGGTTGACTGATTACTGCCATGGTAACACAGCAGCAGCTTCCAGTTTCACAGTATTTATCTAGGATGATAATAAATAGTAGGGATGCATTAGGAAAAGCCAAGTATTGTTCATTACAGTCTGAAACTCTGACCTTGATAAACAGAGAATTGCAGGAAAAATATCTATGAAAAGCTGTTTGAAGGCCAATTATGTATTTTTACCTTTGTTCTTAGTTGCAGGCAATCTAAACAGACAATAGTATACAGTGCCATAAAAAGCTAGTTTTATTGTTAATACTGTGCAAGCTTTCTCCTTAACAGAAGGCACTTATATATTCCCTTTTGTATTTTCATTTCATAACTTATGCTTCAAAGCAGGTAAGATGCTTTTATGGTACGTGGCAATGTCACATTTTTCCATTTGCAGAATGATTTGAGACCTAAAGGCCTTTGTAAAATTGTCTCAGCTCCCATATTACTATTTACCATTGCTATTATAGTCATGACTTATCTAGCTGGGAGGGAGGGAAAAACAAAAAGGTAATGTTAGTTTCTTATTTTACACATTCATTTATACCCTACCTTCACCTCCATTCCCCTCACCCCTCCACCCCCCCAGGCCTGCCTCTTTGTTCCCGGGCCATTGGCCACCCTCCCCCCCCACCCCCAACACCTCCACCTGGAAACCACGTAGGCGAGGGGGGGGGGGTTAGCCCACAGCCCAAACACAAAGAAAGCCGGCGGGGCTGCCTGCCAGCTTATTGGCTTTCAGGGGCAATGCTGCCCCTTCGGCCCTCCATAAGCTGGCAATGCATCACTTCCACCTTTTTCTCCCCAAAACCATCCCCTCAATCCCAAGCCCCCACCTGAAATAAACACACAACAACTGTATATGGTGGGAATGAAGAGGTCACATCTTTATTAACATTGGGATTGACCTATTTTCCCTTGGAAAAACAGTTAATGCTTAAAGGTAACATTGGCCTCCTTTTTAAACACATATCCCCCACCCCTTCTCACACCTTTACCCGTGAGAGGTGAGGGGATAACCCTCACCTCTCCAGGTTAAATTAAATCTGGCTGGACTGGAGTGGCCAGCCCCCATTGTCTAGGGGCTGACCACACCAGCCCAGCAGTGGGGGGAATACACATTATCCTGTGATAGGGGGGAGGGCAGCCGCCTCATTGAGCTACGTACGGACAAGCCGCCCTCCGCCCTTAATTTATAATCATGGCTTATCTAGCAGGGATTTGTTAGAACACTTTTTTTTTTTTTTTTTAAAGCAGGAAGGACACATTGAGATTGTCTCTCATTTTCAAATATGTTCTAGGTAGTCATTTCATCTATTTCAGAAGTGTGAAAGGATGACTTTACCTTGCCGGGACTAGAGTATGTGACCCTGAGATCTGAACAGATTCTACAGCTGGTGCATTAACCAACTGAGATATCTTAGCAGCTTACAAGGGAGAATTATGGAAATGGACACTCTTGTTGACTCTCTTTTTCTGCCTTATGTATTATATTCTGTATGCCCACACTAGTCAAAAATATTGTTGAATTGATGATAGTGGATTTTGAAAGCAGACATAGGATGGCCTTTGCCTTTTCTCACTACTTGAATATGGATTTGAGACTCCAGTGATTGAAGATGGCTGTGGTATAGTTTTACATGTGTAGCTGGATAAACCTCTTAACTGTTCTGTTCTCCAGACAGTAGGTGCTTCTCTAATGCAGTATCCTGTAATTTTGTTACAGAGAAAGTTCTCTGTTTATAAATGCTGTGGGTTAAAATCCAGCCCTAAGGCTTCATTGCTGGTGCACTTCAACTGGGTAGTTATCACAGTCTCCCACATTGGAGTAAGCCTGTGCTTCCTTCCCTGCTGGTGTGTCTGGTAGCATGGTGGCAGCTACTTCCTCTTTACTCAGCATGGACAGGCACTGGCCTGGACACCTGTTTACGGGCCTATGCTACTTTCCCTAGTTGGGTTCTGCCTCCTTCTGCTCGTTTATGTACCTTCCTATGCCTGGGAGCCATTGCCCTTACGTGGTGTTTCTGATAACTTCTGTTGCTCCATTGTGATCTGTGCCTGTCTGAGTATTCGATCCGTGTATGACCTGGCTTGTCTGACAACCCGATCCATGCTACCTCTGGTTGTGTCTAGTTTCACTCCGTGTATGACCTCGGCTTGTCTGACTACCCGCTACCATGCTGACCACTGGCTCTGTCTGAGGATTCACTCCGTGTATGACCCCAGCTTGTCTGACTGGTTCTGTCTGAGGACCCGCTCCGTGTATGACCCCGGCTTGTATCTACCCACACCTGTCTGACTTCTGGGTCTGTCTGTGAGTTTGCTCAGTGTGTCTCCGGTGTGCCTCCCTAGGCCTCTGGCCTCTGACTCACTTCATGTAGTCCCCGGTATCTGTATTTCTTAGTGTAGTCTCCAGTGTGCTTCCTATTGGCTACGACCACTGTCTGGCTCAGTGTCCTCAGTGCGCCTACCCTTTGGCTCCAGCCTCTACCCAATTGTGGGATCTGGTGCATCTCCTCTGGCTCTGATCTCTATCATTCTGTGTAGTCTCCTTTTGTCAGGTCAGTGGCACTGGCTACGACCTGTGCCTGTGTAGTCCCAGTGTGTCTGACCTGTGGCTGTGACTGCCTACTTGGTCCCCGTCGCCTCTACCTCGAGACCTAGAATAATCCTACACTATATCTCTCTTTGGTGTTCTCCTCTACCTCTGTCTGAGGTCCTTCCGCAGTACAGTGCACAGCACAGTGTGCAGCTCCCTGTGGAGCCTGGGGCCAAGCTTGTCTGATTTTGGGATTGTGTGGGTTATCTACCTTGCTACATTCTCAATAAAGGTGGTTAAATTTTATAATGTCTGTCATTATTTGCCTGATTACCGTGACAGTAGTATAGGTGTGGGCATTTGTACATTCAGAGTGAAGTACTTAATGACACTATAATAATCCCACAGTAAATACATTTGAGAAAAAATACCCTTGTCCCCATAGGTGGTCTACGGAATTATGCAGAGAGTTTAACTGTGGAAGCCCTGTCGGCTTGCCGATACTCTATCATTGCAGCTGTACAAGACATTAGGACATCTGAGACACTGGTGATTACATCCTGTACCTCTTCAGCACAAAGAGACTAAGGAAAGGAGACATCTATCATTGTGGACATTTGATGGTTGGAAAATTATGTTGGGTGCAAAGGAACTCCAGAGATGTATAATGTTCAAGATGTGCAATTCCTGGGGGGATGGGACTTTATGTGCTTTTTTGTTTTGTTTTTACACTTCTTTTTATTATAAATACTACACTTGCATAAGTCTTCATGCCATATCTTTATCTTGTGCTTTTCATACACTCTCCATTTGCTCCAAGTAGACAATGTCACTTATACATAAGTTGTATTAGGTCAACTTATCACAATTTATCACAACTTATCACAATTCCATAGATGGTTTTCTCATTCATCATTCATCACCATGTATCTTGTTCCTCCATGAATCTGTCCCATCACTATATCTCACTACTTGACTTACTGAGTGGACTTTTTTTTGGGTACTCATATCTTGCCTATTTTCATGGAACTAGTATATGACCTTGGACCTCTCTGAGCCTATTAGTATTTGCATTCATTTTTGGATTTATTTTTATATTTAAAATGCTATATATTTTATAAATTCATATTTATTGTTTCAGGAATAATTTTGTTTTAAATATTGCATACTTTTAGAAGGAGTTTTAAGTTTGTGCACTGTATTTATTTGTCTTGTTTACAGAGCATAACTGCAAAGTGTACTGAAACAATTCGAAGTTTATAATCACTTATTGTAAGTGTAATTGTTTTCATATATGGTCTCAGGAGGGGGTAATTTGCTTATTCAGACTAACTAATCCCCTCAATATGTGATGGAATTTTCTGAATTCAAAAGGTAAGAACCATCCATACAGAAAAAAAAGGAATGCTATAAAAAGGAGCATGAACCCAATATATCTTATTTCTGCAGTTGCAATTACATACGTGGTCAAACATTTTGGGACACCTCAATTTTTGCTACTCTTAGTTATTGTCATAAAACTTGTCAAAACATTAGAAAAACATGTCAACACTGGGTATTTCTAAACTCAAGACTGTGTGTGGGGGGGTAGTGTTTGTAGATGTGTAAAAGATTTTTAGTGCCAAAGTTTAAAAAAGTGCATTTCTTACATTTGTTTCATCATATTTTATAAATTGTTTTACAGGAAATTTGATGAAAATAATGGTATCTTTAGAAAGCACAACCATTTCCTGATGAAGAAGTTGGTTAGACTTTGAAACTCATTGGAAGATTAAGACACTCATGCTGTGACGCTGTATCGCTTATACCAATAGCTGATAATTCAAATTTTGACATACACACAAAGACGGGCTGAGACACATTGGCACAAAACTTGAACACGAGAGACACTAACCACACCATTTTGATGGCTGGCAGATGGCCAACTGAGGGCAGGCATAACGTGTATCAAGTCTGGCAGAAGGGACATCAGACAGAAGGACATACAATATCGGTGAGATTGTTTCATGTTGATATAACACATGCACTTTTTACTGATTGGAAGTAATTGCTCCACTATAGGGGTTGTGGATGAAGCACTGATTGTTTATTGGAGATAAGTGATCGGTGGGAGGAAAGGTGCACGGACATAGACCAGTGGAATAAAACTGAGATGCGTAAGAACCGAAGAGGTGATTCTGGATGTCTAGTATAATATTTACATGCCAGCGAAGCAATGTATGCCTGAACAAATATTTCATATACAGAGCTTGTAAATGCAGATGCAGCCCATTTAATACAGCTATTTGGTTGAACAGATCGCATAATAGCCCTTAAGGAATTACTGTTCAGTGTTATATACACTCTATTATTAATCAGGATCAGCTAACTTTGCAATAAGATTTTACTTGTAGTTCTTCCACGCTTTGTCGTATCACTCTGATTTGGATACAGAAGAAAACTAAGGATGTCTACATGTCTTTTATACTGTTTATAGATTATTTTTTTGTGATCGATCATTAGTTGCATTTCAGAAAAGCAAGTCAGTGTAGTTTCCGAAGGGATTACGCAGCAAATCCATCCATAGGTTATTTGATGTATTTTTTTAAGAGTTTTATTTCATTTTATTTTTGGGACGGCCTTGCAGTTGTTATCTCCTTGGAATATATAAGGTGTAGTTGCTTTAGCGTTATCTGTCCATTTTTAGGATTGTCTATTAATTGAGGGTTATACTATTTGTTGTTTTACATTTTTATATATAGATTGCATTGGAGCTATACATCAACCTCAAATTGTAGGGATTGGTGCAAAGCGATAGACTCTATTGAGAGTATTACTTGGGACATGACCTATAACACTCTGTCTTGTTAGGTAGGTATTGGCACCCATCATCACAGCTATTTAATGTAGTTATATACATTTTTGGATGGTTTTATGAGATATGTATAAGCTCTAGTGATAGAATTGTCACATTTTCGCTGAGAATCTCTGTGAGATCTAGATATCTTTTTATTGTTTGCATTGGTAGATCTTTATTGTTATGTACCGAACTTACATGGACTCATGTCAAGTTAAGGTACATTTTAATAAATAGAATTTATACATCCAATAGATATCACATTTTGCTTTTTGCAATCCAGATATATAACCACAGTTCTCACTTCAGGTGCTGATTTGTGTATTATATTAGTATATTTTTATAAGGTAATTGAGAGGCCCAATTCCGGAATCTTAGGCTGTGTAGGAGATTGTTGACTAGACCTACATATTAGCTCTACTCTTGTTTTTTGAATTTATAAAATATGATGAAACAAATGTAACAAATGCACTTTTTTAACTTTGGCACTAAAAATATTTTACATATCTACAAATGCTAAAAAAAAACCCTGCTAAATAGATTTTAAGATTTGTCTTGATTTTAGAAATACCCAATGTTGACATGTTTTTCTAATGTTTTTGTCAAGTTATATGGCAATAACTGAAAGTAGCAAAAATTGAGGTGTCCCAAAACTTTTGACCACGTATGTAATTGTTGGGAGAGGCTATTAAATAAATTTGCAACTATGTTTTTCATTAAACAAGCACAACTTAAAAGATAAAGAGATATTAACATTCTTTCTGATTGTATCACACAATGGATTGAATTAAAGGGATAGTAATACTTCGTTTTAACTTTATTTTATTTTGTAGGCATTAAAAAAACATGAAGAATGATATAAGTCTTATTTCTCAAACCTTTATGGTTTAAGAGATATTCACAAGCAAAGTGTCCCCCTCCAGTCCCTTTTACTGATGTAACACTTCTCAGCCAGGGCAGAAGGGAAGTGCCCAGGTAGACTGCAGAGAGGGACAATCTTCAATTAAGAAAAGGGAAAAACCTGAAAAGCTTGTCAAGGGGGGCAGGGATTTCATTGTTTTCATAGGAATAAGAGTGTCCCCTTCTGTTATCTGTCCAGTCTATGGACTGCATTCCACATCTGAGAAGAGATTGTTTACGGTAGGTAAAAGGGGCGGGAGGGGGAAACTTTGCTTGTGAATATCTCATAAACCATAAAGGTTTGAGAGATAAGACTTATATCATTCTTCATGTTTTTTTAATGCCTACAAAATAAAATAAAGTTAAAACGAAGTATTACTATCCCTTTAAACCACCACTCCTGTTTTTATGATTCATGCATTTTACAATGCAAAATGGTTACCCCCTGTAGGTCACTTAAACTGCTGAATATTGAACACTATTCAGTTAACTATTGAAATGTTGCATCTATTGGGTGACCAACAAAAGGGCGTATAAAAATATTGTCTGAACCAAAAGAGCAGTCCATGAACCTCCCCTCTAGGTCTTCCACAGAACCAGCACATTCACCCCATTACTTCTCCACAATCACCATGTACCACCATTTCTCATGGGAGTGTTGTCTGGCCCCCAAATTGTATAGCCACCTGTTTATGGATGCGTGCTTTCCAGTTTACCGTGTCCTGCTCCTTAGATTGGTATAAACTCTTCACCCCTGTTCTATGTGCCCTTCACTGCTGCAACTCCCGCACCTTGGAGGGTGCTGTAATTTCGGAGGTGACAGAAGCTGGTATGTCTGTGTGTGTGAAACCTGCAGAACTTCAATTCATAGAAGACATGGCCCTCCAAGATTACAATCCATAGAATATATCCCATAAAATCTGCAATCAACTAGGAAACTGACCAACAAAGCTTGAAATCTAGAGTGATTGACCCAAAGAGCTTATATTCATCAGGTAAACTTACGGAAATAGTTTAATATCATCAGAGAACCTGATAGTGCAATCAGCATATAAAGGGTTAATGTCTGATCACTCCCTTTCAGGAGTTACAGGAGAAGATTTGTTATAATATTATACTTTTTATCTATTTTTTTAAAAGGTAATTGTTACGGTTTTTCTGACACTCAGACCAGGTAGTAAAGTAAAAACGCAGTTTATTGAAACAGAATGATAAACAGTGCCCCTAGGGGCCAGTATGGGTAAGAACAATACTGATAATACAGACAAAGAATAGGCAATATAAACAGAGAATGGATATAGCTATAGACTCTAGCTACTCAAAGGGTTAACAGGAGCAACTGGTGAAGCTCAGGCTAGATTGGCCAACGCCCAGGAGATATATCAGTCTCTGAAAACAGTCTCTAGATGTAGAACAGGAACACAGGATCAGCTCTCTAAGTAGAAGCAGGATGCGCCCCTGTTGCTCTGAGCTGAGCCAGTACCACCACCGTGGGCTAGGAGGAATGCTGCTGCCAATCTGATGTAACCAGAATAGGAATCGCCCAGAATGAGTAGTGAGTAACCCTGCGTGTGCCAAAGATGGTATACAAGCCCTTGGGATGCCACAGTAGAGAGTAGTTGCCCAAGCCAAGAAGAGCCGATGCACAGAGTAGTGCAGCTGGAACTGTACACTTTAAGAGAATGAGACACAGGCCCAGACACCCTTCCGGTGTCGCTCAGAATCCTATAGCAAGAGCAAACAGACTGCCGGTACCAACCGGCGTGATCACGGTGCACCCCGAACACCGGATAAGCGGAGCTCTGCAAGGACTGGTATGGCGTCAAGAGGAGACTCAAAGTGTAACAGCTCAGAGACTAAACAGGGGCTTGGCAAACTAACAAGTGGTGCGTAATCGGGGGCTACCGGCACTGCAAGGGTGAATCTGGTACATTTAAACGAGCAATGCTCAGCGAGTACAAGGCAGGCAACCTCTGCTACAGCTAAATGAGCGAGAGAGGAAACAGAGAACAGTACAGAATGTCGCCAGCGTGACCGGAGGGCACTGGAGCAGCAACCGGACAGGAGCGATAGCCAGAACTGGAGGACAGAGTCGCAGGAACACCACCGGAGAGCGGATCAATCACGGAGCAGGATCAGGAACCAGAACTGGGTCGAATCATGGAGCAGGGTCGTCAGCCAGAGCCGGGTCGAATCACGGAGCAGGGTCTTCAGCCAGAGCCGGGTCAGATCACAGTGCAGGGTCGTCAGCCAGAACCGGGTCGAATCACGGAGCAGGAACAGGAGGAGAGTCAGACTAGCCGGGTCGGTACACAGGAGACACTGGAAATCGGTAACTAGGCGCAGCAACATGAACACCCCGAAAGGGCAACTGATAAGTGCTCAAACCCCAGCATATAAAGGCACATCCTGGGCGGGCCAATCAGACTCCTCCAATGCAAATGTACACAGTCAGAGATTGACAGGGAATCACGGGGACCGTGATAGTAATACATTCTAGCCTTCCATTTCTATTTCAAAATGTGCCATGGAGAGGGATGAGATAAGTGGTCTAATAAATATAGCACCCCTCTAAACTGTTTTATTATATTAATAATTGGACGTTGGCAGGTTGCATTAAGACACTCCTGACATCCCCACAACTACTGGCAACCAATGTTACCCAATGTTAAATATCTGCATTTTCTGTCATACCTGTCATATACCTGTCATATATATCTGATATATGAGGGATGCTGAGGACACATGGGTGGAGATGCACTGAGAGAAACCATCAGATCACAATCCTAATAAGAAAGGGAACATATACAATTTTAAATGTATATTATATGTTTAAATATAATTAAATGTTTATTTTAAAGTTAAAATATGGCTTTTAACCCACTTAAAGGGATAGTAATACTTCAAAATTACTATCCCTTATATTGAAGCCCTTGTAAAACTGAATTAAATGCCACCAGCAGCATCTCTAGCGGCATCGAGATAGCCGCTTTTAAACTTCGCTCCCCCCCGCCTGTCCGCTGACGTCATCATTTTTGCTGCAGCAGGGGAATCCGGTCCTGGGACCGGCGGAGGCTCTTTAGCACAGCCGAGATCTCGTTATGGAAGACAAGAACCTTCACTAAAACGGTCTTTTACTTTTCCTTGGTTACCAAGCACATGTAGAAGACCATTTTAGTGAAGGATCGTTTCTTCTATAACGAGATCTGGCTGTGCTGAAGAGTCTCCGCTTGATTCAAAGAAGGGATTTCCCTTCTGCAGCAAGAACACTGATGTCAGCGGAGAGGCGGGGGGGAGCCATAAAGGTTTGAGAGATGCCGCTGGTGGCATTTAATTCAGTTTTACAAGGGCTTAAATATAATTTTGAAGTATTACTATCCCTTTAATGCTACATACTTTTTTAAGTGATAGGAATCAAGAAATCATCTACCATAGGTATGCTAAGAAGTAGTCTTGTATGAAACAAAAGCCCTGTACTCCTGGGGGCAGAAAGGGACTTCTTTAGAGCTCCACCCCCTCCTCACCAATTTTATATATTTTCTTTTTCCCCATTTATTTAATTTTACATACCAATTGATTGCGGGGTCACCTGTCATACACCCCATTATAAGTACCATTGTTGAGAAGGAAAAACTATCCTGTTTCTAACAATTGTACCCATTACCTTGTGAATAGAATGGGGGGGTTGGGGGGGGGATAGGTGATTTTACATTGCTGCTCCTTGTTTGTCAATACAAGTAGAGGAGGTCAAAATATGGATGAATTCTTGATACCCATCATTTAAAAAAGTCTGTAGCATTAATAGGGTTAAAAGCCAATCATTCTCTATAGATCGCAAGCTTTGTTGGTCAGTTTCCTAGTTGACTGCAGATTTTATGGGATACTTTCTATGGATTGTAATCTTGGAGGGCCATGTCTTCTATGAATCGAAGTTTTGCAGGTTTCACACACACACACACACGCTCCTGTCACCTCCAAACTTACAGCAGCCACCAGGGTGTGGGAGATGCAGGAGTGAGGGGCACATAGAACTGGGGTGTAGAGTTTATACTGGTCCAAGCAGCAGGACAAGGTAAACTGTAAAGGACACAGCCATAAACCGTAGGCTATACAATTTGAGGGCCGGAGAAATGGAGGTACATGAAGATCTTTATATGGACAAGGAACAGGGTGAATGTGCTGGTATGTAAAGGTGCTAGAGGGTTGGTTCATTGACTGCACGGAGGAAGGCACTCAATGGGGTAAATCAGCATTATACATTGAACTGTCACAATGTATGTGCAACCATTAGGCGTGCAATATCAGAATGTTGCTCTATTGATTGGGGCTACATTCTGATCTCTCCCTTTTGGTTCACACAATATTTTTAACAAATCCTTTTGCTGGTCGCCCAACAGATGGTGACATTTCAATAAGATACCAGTGATCTGCACTGTGGCCCATTTTTTTTTAAATACATTTATTAGTGATTTAGCAAAAGGCCTTCAAGGTAAGGTATGCCTTTTTGTAAATTATACAAAAAATCTACAACAGGTTAAACATTCCTGGGGAATAAGCTAAATGACAAATGATTTAGATAAATTGGAAAAATGGATGACAGTGTGGAAGCTGAAGTTTAATGTTGATAAATGTAAAATAATGGCCTGGGTTGTAAAGATACATGGCAGAATATAGTATTAAGGGTTCTATGCTGTCGAAGACAACAGGGATTTGGAAGTAATTATTTCTGATGACGTGAAAGTAGGTAGGTAATGTAATAAAGCAATGAGGAATGCTAGGGGAATTAGTAGTAGAATATTGCATGAAGTATTGGAGATCCCATCTACAGAAGGATATAGATATTGTGGAAAGAATTCAGAGAAGGGCTATTAGAATAGTGAATGGTTTACAGGATAAAAAAATATCAGGAAATACTAAAGGACCTAAACATATATAGCTTGGAGGAGAGAATATCGAGAAGGGATATGACAAACATTCAAATATATGAAAGGATTCAACAACGCACATGGAAGTACAAAGTTAAAGAGTAGAAATGTAATCTAAACTAGAGTGACAGAGGCTTAGATGTTATGTAAAAAAGTATTACTTCACTGAGAGAATGGTACATAAGTATAATAGCCTACCAGCAGAGGTTAATGCAGTGATGGAATTGAAGCATTCTTGGGATAGGCATAAGGCTATCCTGAATGTAACACCAAGGACCAAATAAGGTTTGAGGTTTTTACATTAGTAAAAATGGGTAGGCTACATGGGCCGAACAGTTCTTATCTGCCGTCAAATCATAGGTTTCTATGTTTCTCTTTTAAAAAACTGCCATCAGGTGATTTCCTGTTGGCCACTGGTCATCGTCAAATGCCTTGATGTAGATGAGGAATTTGCGACTAATGTTCTTTCTGCTGAGTTGGTTAAACAGCAAGATGATTAGGCAGCTGAAAGGAATGGGATCAACAACAACACTTTCATGGTTAATAAATGATGAATGTTCCACTTGCCACGACTAGCTCCAGGGATGCGTCTGAGACAGTAGCAGCATTATAAGTAGCCCCGAGTCTATGTGGAGAAAAGAAGAAGCTGGTCAATAATTCTTCTCCACCTGCCCCACCTCCAAAATCATGGGTATGTTGTTATTAGAATAGAACTTTTTCCATTGAGAGCAGGAACTGTACCTCTCATCAGTGACTAAAATGTGCACAGTGTGTGTGTGGTAAATAACATCCGGGGGCACAACTGTATCCAAACACCATGACACCAGATACCAAGTGCTGCTGCAGTCACTTTACCCCTTGTCAGGACCCAGCTAAAGACACATGACAGCTTGCTGACAGTTTAATAGTAATTATGAACCCTCGCTGCCAGCATCTTATGATATTCTGTGGGATGGAATCTCCTCACATGCCGCTTGATGCCCTGTGATTCTCCTCCACCACATTGCCATGTGTGGTCAGTGAACTGTCACATCTTAACATCAACAGAGTAGCTATCATTTGATGGGGGAGGTAAGGATGAATGAGGTGGATTGGCAGAACATGTAGTTTCCCTAGAGGAAGAAGGTGATGGTGATGGCGAGCTAGTTGTTTCACTCATCATAGAACTTCCAGTTTCTTCCTGTGTCTCTCTATTCTTCCTCCTATTTGATCTCTGCATTGCCTCTTATTGCTTTTCTGGAAAGTCAGGGGGTACAGTAACAGTGCTGCTCGATTTCAATGGTGTGTGTTTATCTTTAACATGTTTGACATAAATGTCATGGTGTCTGTTTTTTATGTTTGATATCAGGGCGGTTGTGCCAAAGTGTCCTTTACGCTTCTCGCTGACTTGTCACAAGTTGTGCACAGTGCCATTGGTGTTGACTGCACTGTGCCTGCCCCAAGAGAAAAATAGTCCCACACCCATGACTTCAGGGGATAGGGAACAAGTGGAGAAGAATGGCCTCTTTCTTCTTCTCATCCACATTCCCCTTCACTGTCTGTGACAGCAGATAATGATGTTGGTGCTGTTTCTGCAACTGTCTTAGAATCAGCACTGCAACTAGGACCAGGACTCGGAGTTTTGCTGCCGCTGGCAAGTGGAACCTGTCCTAGTCCTGCATCACTTGTTGATCCCATTCCTACTGTGCCCACGCCCACGGTGGTCTGTGGTATACTAGCGTGCTCCTCAGCATCTTGCTGCGCTTGCAACTCAGCAGCAGAAGGAATTAGAGCAGTTGCAAATTCCACAAATTCCAAAAGCTCATTGATAATGGTGGTGGTGGCGGTGGCAATGCCCATCCTCATCCCTGTCTCCCAATCCTTGTTAGTTTCTGCTAAAAAAGGCCATCAATGTCTCTTCCAACCAGTTTCTCTATCATCATCACCACCACCACCACCACCACTAGTCCCTACATGCTGCTGCTGCTGCTCTGTTACAGACATCTCACTGCTGCTTGTAGGAGGTGATTTGCAATGTGATCTGAAGAAGGCAGCAGTAGCAGCAGGCACAGACAGCTGATCTGTGCTTCTGCTGGTAGTGGTATTATTTCTGCATCTGCTCTCTCCCCCCCTCCTACAACAGTTCTGGCCTCTTCAGGATCATGTTCCACTTGGACATTATAGTGAAGCGAAGGGGAGGATGGCTCCCAGAGCCAGAGGAATGGTGTGGGCTCCCTTGACCGCTAGTCTTGATGCTCTCAAATGCTTCCCAAACCACTCCCCTAACAATAGTCCCACCAGCTGTTTCACCATTACTGCTACTACTAATAACACCAACCATATCAAGTTCAGCCACAGAGTCTACCTTCTCACCATCACTAACAATATGATGATTAACCCCTCCTTCACTCCTAACACTAACAAGCTGCTGGACCTTCTTAGTAGTAGTAGTAGTAGTACTAGCACTGGTGGCACTGCTTGGGGATGGCACGTGTGACTTAGGTCCCTTGCTGTCACACTTGGCATCATCTTCTGCTTACCCCCCTCCTGAGTAGTACAAGACACACAAGAAGCAGGGTCAGCACTGGTGGCAGCAGTTTCAGCACTGGCAGCAGGCACATCACTGGTTGCAGCAGGGGCAGCACATCTGACAGCAGGCACAGTATTGGTGGCAGCAGTTTCCGCACTGGCAGCAGGCATAGCACTGGTTGCAGCGGGGCAGAACGTCTGACAGCAGGCACAGTATTGGTAGCAGCAGGTTCAGCACTGGCAGCAGGTACAGCACTGGTTGCAACAGGGGCAGCACATTTGACAGCAGGCACAGGAAGCCGAGCTGTCCTGCTCTCACTAGTACTACCCTTTTCTCCCTTCCCATTAAATTTCCCTAGATCCCTTGCAAACCAGGCACACTTTGTAGACCTTTCCAGTCAAGTAATTGTTTTTAAATAGCAAGATTTCGACTCTGCTACAGAGCCTCCAGCTGGTTCCCGGACCGGGATTTCCTGCTGTCAGCATAATGCTGATATCAGGAGAAGGGCAGGGAAGGAGGTACTTTACATGTGAATATCTCTCAAACCCTAAAGGTTTGGGAGATAGGATTTGTACCACATAATTTATTTTTTTAAACTCTACAAAACAAGAAGATTTTTTTATGGGACATTAGTGTCCCTTTAAGGACCAGTAGGATGTGCAATTCCTTGATCTACAGAAAGTTAAGCTCACAGAGAAAAATATTAATCATCTAAAAACAACAATGCATTTGCTTGACAAGCAGCACATACATGGCCCTAATAAAACTAACTCTGCAAATGAATAGAGGTCAGAAGTGAGCTGAGACTTTCCAATTGTCAGAAAATAGAAAATAAAATGAAATGAATACAGCAGGGACAATATGCTAATGCCAAAAAGGCTGACTCCCTATGCTTTACTAGCTGAGAAACTAAATAATAAGACATATAAAATCAACATTAAAGGGTGACTACTAAGTGGATTTTAATTTGTTTATGTGTGTATTGGATGTCTTATTTATGGTTCTTGCACGGTTGTTCAGATCATATTGGGTGGGGATGAATGGAGACTTATATTATGAATAGCTGATTCAGATTGTTTGCCTGGACTGAAGTGAACTAAATATAAAATAACAAACAAAGATCTACAGTTGTAGATTTCCAATTAAAAGAACCATGTTTACTAAACATTAATTCTGTGTGAAAGACTCCTACCTAGATGAGTCATTATGTTAAACAAACTATGAACCATGTATAGGATAATTTAATGTTCCTCGTATTCAGTTTAAAGTTTAGTCTAGTCTAGAGACATTTGTCAAAATGTCATAATTATATATTCAGTCCAAACCCCAAATCAAGGCCCTTCAAACATTTCAGTTCAGCCACAATTCCATTTAAATAGCTCTTTCCAGAAGTATCTGCTTACTGCCAAAACATTAATATATTTAGGAATTGTAGAAATTAAAGAAAACCAACCTAGATTAATTCTCCATCTAGCTTCATGCACCATTTAAAAGATATTAACTTAATACAGAAGAATTATACTCCAACTACTGAGGGCACTCATACTGCTGAGAGATGTCTTATCCAAAATGTATTTCAGCTCAACCTTGCATTTTTAAGGTGCAGTACTTTTATGGACTGAAAATGTATGGTGGCAATGTTGCTGCTGCAGTATATGGACACCTATGTTCTGTTAACCATAAACTTTATGAGGATGATGTAGCAACAATGCCACTATAACATCTCAATCCATGAAGGTATTGTACCCAAAAAATACCAGTGTGAGCTGCATTTGTTTTAGTTGAAAGCATGTTTCCTCTAGTCTTTTAGTCTTATTGGATGAACTCTTGTTATTTGCTCAGCTCTTTTCGTAAATGGTTCCTTGGAGAGTTCTTGTATTGACCTTGAATATATTTGTAAATGGTACTAATAATATCATCCCTTAGATGTCTTTTCTCTAATGTTCATGAAAATGTCTTCTTACTTTGACCTCCCATTCTTCACTTCCTCATCTGCTCACATCTTTCCTTGAGCTTCTATTTGTTAATCATGTCACATGCATGATGACATCACATGCTGTCAATCACATCTCACACATGATGACATCACGCACCATACCTTTTTATAGAGGAAGCTGCCAGTAGTCCAGTGCTTAGTGGTACTGGTCCTTTATTGTGTTATGTTAACAGTGATTCATCTTCTCTGTTCCTGCTTTCTGATCCTTGGCTTCCATTTTGACCTTGATCCTGTGCTGCCTGCCCCTGATCTTGGAGTGAATGACCACTCTTTTGGATCTCCCCCATTTGAATTTGTTTGTTGGACTTTTGTCTCCTTCTGCTCTGCTTCTGAGAAAGTCTTGTCCAGCTGTGCAAGCTATACACCTGTGTACCTCTGTCTAATGCATTTAGCAGACTGTTCAGCATTTATTTTGTACAAGCTATACACCTGTGTACCTCTACCTATTGCCTTCAGCAGACTGTTCAGCTTAACCCTGTACAAGCTATTTATCTCTACACCTGTATACCTCTGTATCCTGCCTTCAGCTGTCTGTTCAGCTTAACCCTGTACAAGTCATATATTTGTACACTATATATACCTGGTGTATCTCTGCTTCCTGCCATCACCTGTTGCTCCGTCTTACTCTGTATCCACTACTACTTCCTACACAGTCATCTCTCTGGAGTTGCAATCCAAAAAATATATTAGACAATTTTATTTAAAAACTGATACAACCTCTTATTAACTGCGCCTCTCTCAAGGGTAGGTACTTCTAAGATAAGTGACAATTAGTGTAAATATATATATGTAGCCACAATAGCATGAATACTAATATGCATACAAACATAGATATAATTGTAAACAACAAAGCGAAAAATTATATTATAAACCTATAACAAGGGACAAATACTGTACAGTCCACTGGTTAGTAAGAATGGAAGTAAATGGATTGTCCAATATATATCAAATTGGTAGATATTTCTGACAGTCCAGTGTCACCAGATCAATGCTTCACACTCCCCATGGGTTGGGTTCCCACTCAAATGCTAACTAGAGACAAAAAAACACAAAAATGGAGAAAAAGATCTAAGTGTAGAATATAACACTGAAAAGGTGCTTCAACAACACCAGAATAACTCACAATTTCCAGAGGCTAGAACCTGCCTATCGGTATAAACTTTTTCTATCGTCTGGGTAGATCACTGCTTTTTAACACTCCATAAGGCAAAGTACATGTGGAATCAGCCACTCAAATAGAGGGCTATAACATGCCCAATATAATTCTGGCTGATCCTTAGTTATTCTTTCAAATTCACTTTCCCAGTAAGAGCGCAGAGCTACCCAGAGCTAATGACTCTTCCAAGAGTAATTCAATCAACAATTTATTAACAATATAATTGTAAAGAAACGGCCGTCAGGTCAAAGAATATAAAATACCAAGAAAAATGTACTCATAAAATGGTCTAACGTGTTTCGGGACAATGAGGTAATTTCATCAGAGGTCCACATCAAATCTTTTAATAAATTGTTGACTAAATTACTCTTTTGGAAGAGTCACTGGCTCTTGGTAGCTCTGCACTCTTACTGTGAAAGAGAATTTGAAAGAATAACTAAGGTTCAACCAGAATTATATTGGGTATATTATAACCCTCTAACCCACAGGTCAGACAAGCGGGGACTGCATGGACCTATAGTCAGCAAGAGCCAGAGGTCAGACAAACGGAGACTACACGGAGCAAGTTAGTCAGCCAGACCCATAGGTCAGAACCAATGTGGGTAGTCATACAAGTAGTCATGCATACATGGAGGGGATTCTCAGGATAGCACCGGTCACAACAGAGAGCAAAAGACAATATCAGAAACACCACGTAAGGGCAATGCCTCCCAGGCCCAGGGAGGTTTATAACGGAGCAGGAGAAGGTGGGGCCCAATTAGGCCACCCAGAATAGGCCCATATACAGGGGTCCTAGCCAGTGCCTGTTTCATGATGTCAGCAATGTGGAGCTGGCCACACATTTGCTGGCCGACACATCACAGAAGAAGGAAGCACAGGGAAAACTTAGCCTCTAAGGGAGACTATGATACTGGTACATTTGTTAGTGCTAAAAAGAGTTCCACCTGGCACACATATTGTTGTACCATATGAAGTCTGTTCCTTGGCCAACTTCCTCTGCAAAGAGAGTTGGTTACGTGAACTCACATTGTGGACAAATGACAATCCTGACTTTTTATTCCCACTTATGCTAAATAGCATGAGAAGTGGAAACATCAAAGGAAACTAGCTAAAGCACAATGTTTGACATAGTTTCAAACATTGACTGTCAGCAAGTTTCACAGACACCCTCCACCACTGTCAGGGTTGACACTTTTTCCCCGCTCCACTATTGCTTTTGGCTCAGCAATACAGGACACACTTCAGCTGATCACTAATGAGTAGCCTTACTTTCCTGTCTCAGGCTTACTCAGCTAATAGGTTACTACTGTCTGTCCTTCTCAGTTACCATGATTACCTGTCAATTAGCCAGCCCTTTCCTGCTGTGCTCTGGCTGTTTAGCTGCTAAGGTTTAGTATCTCTCTGCCCTTGCGTGGTCTATGACCACCCTGTATATTTCTGCTGTTGCTGCTATTGTTCCAGTGTATCACCCTGGCCTGGCTGATTCATCTGGTTCCTGATCCTGGCTTCCATTCCTGACACAGCTGATCCCTGTGCTCCTTACTCAGCTCCTGACTCAGCTCGTCTGACTACCCATTTTGGCTTTGAACCCTGGCTTGTATTTTTGACTACAATTCCGGATTGTACTTTGCATTTATTTTTGCTATTAATTTTATTATTTAATAAAGATATCTTATTTACCAGCATCTCCTGCTTATGTCTGATTTTCTTGGTTCCTTGACACCCACCCTCCCAAACACTATCTTTAAAAGCATCCCCCACTACACCTAACACTACCAAAACAACTCCCCCTTGTCCTAACACTGACCTATTCTCCATGCCCCCTCCCCACATATTAACAAGTATCACACTTATCTTGATGTTGAAGGTCCATAGACATCATCTACACTCTGGTCCTCCTGAAGCTTCTCACAAAAATCAGCATCTAGCTGGAGAGGTCACAGATGCATGTAACTCCAGCTACTCAGTCATTGAATAACTGGAGGGTTGACGTTAAGCATATCCATGACCACTCAAGATAGATGCTGATTGGCTTGGAGGTGAAGGTATTTTAATACATGTTTCGTGCCCTGAGTAACTCCACATCTCAGCCAATGGGGAGTGTTAACTGACTTGAACAGGGATTGGTCATATAAAAGTCAATCCCTGTTCATTTTTTGCTCACATTAGCTCAGGCAAAGTCCATCACATTAGCTCAGACAAAGTTCAAAACAGGACATGTTTATGTATTAGAGGTGGAGGTGTTGACAGTGGAAGCAGGGAAATTGGGTTTTTCTTTTCAATGTTTATTTGATTTTGTGAAAAGGTGCAGGTGGACCTTGTTGAGGACACCGTTAGACCTCCAACATCAAGGTGTGATACTTGTTAAACATGTGGCGAGGTGACATAGGGCATATAAAAGTGTTAGAACTGGAGGAGGGGACTTTTTTTGGGATGGTAGTGTTTTGGTGGAGTGGGATGCTAGGGGACTTTTTTTTTTAATTTGGATGCATTGATATAGGGGTTTTGGTCCCTATATCAATTCATCTGTGGGTTACTAGTGCAGGGATGCCTAGCTGCACATTTGTGTGTCTGTTTTCACTGCTGTTCTACTGTTCGGTGGTGGTAAGTCAGAAAAATAATTTTAAACTCAAAAAGATAAACAGCATCCCAAGAATTCGGAGAACACATGGCATCTTCTTCATCCCAGGAGGTCCTTCTATTTTGTCAGGGGCATCAGCAGCCTAGCACTGGTGATTTGATGGTAGGAGTGGATTTGGTAGTGATGGTGGTGGTGATGGTTATGGCCCTGGCACTTCTCTATGGGACCTGATGCCTGAATATGGGTTGGGTTTTCTTTTAAAAGACTGCACACGAAAGAGCGTGCAAACACATAACATATTAACTACATCATCAGGATTAAAATGACAACATGAGAATCTGGTTCTGCATGACAGCGCAAGATTCTCATGTCACCTATTGAAAGGGTGCACCCCAGTCTTGCTGACCGGCTCTATCTCCCCTTAGATATAATTTTAATTTTAAAGCGGGTGTTCCTGTTTCAAGACGATTACAAACTCTCCATTCTTACAACTGCTGGAGGGACAACAATTGTCAATTAAAGGGTTAAACAATTACCAGCAAACCCTGAAGACTCTGTACATGTTTGAAAGTGCACATTCCAAATCGGTTCTGCAGCAGCTGCCGGCTCCACTGCACCGGATTATACTCTCTATCTCTGGCAATCAAACATTATGCACATGCCAAGTAATCTAATTGTTATAGAATGGTATAATCCCATATTCAAACAGAACATATGACACATGACTGATGATGACAATGCTGTCACTGCACTAAAAGAGAAATGGATTGATGAACCAATGACAGATAGAGCCAGCCAGTAAGACTGGGATGCGCCTTTTCAGTAGACAACATGAGAATGTTGCGCTGTGTTATGTGGTCGCATGCTCTTTCTCGTGCAACCTTTTAAAAGGATACCAGTAACTGATACCCATTAAAATAGTCTAGCTTGAAGAAGTTGCCCCAGTGTATATACAATGGTTTGCAACCTACTGCAGGATAGCTATGTTCTAGGCATAAATAGAGTACTGCATTGGAGTAATAGCAAACAAAATAATATGTGTAGCCAGAACTGGCCCCATTTGCAGTGGAAAAACTTGGTTGCCCACCAGCAAGTGTACAGTCAGAGAGGATTTTCAGTGCAGATGGTTATGCTTATAATGAGCTCAGGATGCAGCTATCCTACAGCAGTGTGGGTAGCTTATTTTAAAAAATGAACCAGCATCTAATATCATCTGTAGCAGAAGTGAAAAAAACATGCAAGCCACACAAGCATGTACAACTAACAGCAGCACTGGCAACAAGTAAGGATTTGCATAGTTGCCATGTCACTGCCAGACATGGGGAAGGACCAGTGATATCATCATATTTAATATCCAGTGCCACAACACCACCACCCATATCAACCATGTTTAAATTCACATTTTATCTGTCAAAAATTGTTTTTGGGCTTATAATCAGGCAATCTTTAAGAAATATTGTTTCCAATCATAATTATAACAAGGAAAGCTTTAAAAAATATTTGCAGGCTTACATAGCAATGCAAACCTTGCAAAAATGTAAGCAGAATTACACAGTGTTCAGAAGTCCATAGAACCATATACACAAGTTTAGAGAGAGAGAAAGCCACAGAGAGTTAGCAATAATTAAAGTGTGAGGCACCATGGACAGTAGCAGGAGTTGGAGAGGTGCTGCTTCTGTTGTGGAGAAGGATTTTTCCATAACAAGCAGCAATGCTGAAAACCAGATAGTTCCACAAACTAACCACTACCCAGGCCAATAGTGCTGTCACTAGTGATGGCTGCTGATCATACCCTATAAGATGTTATTGATAGTGTTCTTAAAACTGACAAATGAAGATTGGAGGACAGATCTAGAGAGACTCGGTATCATCCCCATCCACTAGAAACAGTACTACTGAAATTATGGAGTTAGCTTAAAGTTTAGTCCCTGCTCTTTAAATTGTCTTTGTGTCCACTGATGACCATATGTCACAACAGCAGCAGTCAGATCATTATAATGTTGCAGCTGATGCATTCACATTACCCACCATGGGTGCACGTATTGGTGCTGGGAGTAGAGGATGAGTAAGATGATGGTGGATTTCCATCTAGTGGTAGTGACATGGGGCAGGCAGTGATGGAAGAAGTTGTTCTACTTCCAAGTAGTTGTACTAGTGAAGCAGCAGCAGGTTCAGCAGCAGCAGCAGAACATACACAAGAAGTACTTCAGATGGAGATAGTCAACAGCCCTATCTCTCTCTCCACCTTTTCCTACCTTGAAATCACTAATATTGGATTATTTTTCTTTGGGGGCAGGGAATGTTCAATACTAAACACCAACTTTGTGCTAAAATGCTATGACCACACATGGCAATGTTGTTTATTACAATAGAATGCAGGGCATAACTGTACATTTCCATAGTGCATACCCTCTAAATATGCCAACATGTTAGCTGGGGCAGGGTACACTATTTATATTTGGCATAGAATAAGTCAGTCACCCACTCACTATCAAGTGACTGGCTTACATATGTTGATGAATGGACAAAGGCCTCAGGTGTTGACTGACAGCACATTATGGTTTAACATAGCCAGCAGCACTATGAGGTTGATGTCATTCATTTGGGCATGCTTTGAGTGTTGATGTGCCAGTTGTGTGATCCCATTCCTTGCCCCTCCTCACAACATTTCTTTTCATACACTGTGCAGATTGAAGTTGTTGAGAACTGCCTCCAAGGAAACATATTTCAAAACCCATGATTTTGGGGAAAGGGAGGAGCAGAAGGATTATGTTGACTGCCCCTGAATTGGCTTCTTGTGCTGCTGCTGTGGCTGTTGGTGGTATGGAAGCTGCTGAGATATTTGATACTCAGATGACTCAACAGTAGGAACTAAATTTGCAGGTATCACTGTACCCGTGATTCCTTGCCTGCTCTGCTATCCGGTGGTGGGTTCTGGACGTATAGCTGTAGGCGCACTTTACCTATTTGGTGCACCTGCTACCCTGCCGGTAGCATTGCTATTTGCCTCCATATTGTGTGATCCCTTTGCCTAGCCGGTACAACTCTACTCTAAATGGGAAACAACTTGGGAAATCCTCATTAGAGAAAGATTTAGGTGTACTGATAGACAATAGTCTTCACAGCAGTGTGCAGAGTCACTCAGCTGCTGCAAGAGCAAATAGAGTACTAGCCTGCATAAAAAGAGGTGTAGAAGCAAGGGATGCTAATATTATCCTACCTCTGTATAAATCCTTGGTTAGGCCTCATCTAGAATATGGAGTACAATTTTGGGCACCTGCTCTAAAAAAAGACATTGCTGAACTGGAAAAGGTGCAGAGACGTGCAACAAAACTGATAAAGGGATTGGAGGATCTGAGTTACAAAGAGAGACTAGCCAAACTGGGTTTGTTTACATTAGAAAATAGACGTCTAAGGGGTGATATGATTACCATTTACAAATACATTCAAGGTCAATACAAAGAACTATCCAATGAATTATTTATGCAAAGAGCTGAGCTAAGAACAAGAGGTCATCCATTAAGACTTGAGGAAAGGCGCTTTCGACTAAAACACAGGCAGGGATTCTTTACAGTAAGGGCGGTAAGGCTATGGAATTCTTTGCCTCGGGATGTTGTGCTTGCAGATAATGTAACTGCATTCAAAAAAGCAATGGATGCCTATCTAGCACAGAACAATATTGACAGTTATGACAGATGGCTTCAAAGCAAATAGGATATTGAGCCGGGGAAACTTTTTACACACACACACACACACCCCTACACTGGAAATTGCTCCAGAGGGCTTTTTTGTTGCCTTCCTCTGGATCAACAGGAGTGTTATTGGCATGGGCTGGACTTGATGGACGCATGTCTTTTTTCAGCCTTATCTACTATGTTACTATGTTAACTCTCTTTGCTGGTAGCGTTGTTTGTTGCCTCCTCACTGTGCGATCCTATTGCCCCAGGGCTTGTAGTTTTACCTATATCGCTATACCAGTTGCCTCCTGGTACACTACCTTTGTGCGCTCCCTGCTGTCTCTGCCTGTCTCACTCTGGGTTTGCACTGTGCTACTGCAATTACATATTTGGCAGCCTCCTAGTGCACCTCCGCTGTGTGGCCTTGGTTCGGTACCTTGCTGTACGTTACTGTGCACTATCATCTGACATCTCTCTCAGGAGGTTGTCCAGGTACTCGCCGTTACTATTCCTGGCATTCCAGGTGAGAACCAAGTCTGGTTCGGTACCCATGTTATCTATTATCAGATTGCAGTTCAGTGTCAGCTTGAGTAGTGGACTACACTGTCCTTACGCCTATCACGGTGCACGTGATTGCCTCTGTGCGGGTTTGCTATTCAGCGACATTGTTACTGCCTAACTGTCACTCTATGCTGAGTCACTATTCTTATAGGTCACTATGCTGGTGATGTCATTGCTCCGCCCACCTGCTAGGCCTTTTAAACCTCAGCATGTCTCAATACCTTTGCCTTTTGTGGTGTACCTGAGCCTAATGATGTGTTGGTCCATTGCTGTTCCTGTGTACGAGTCCTGCTACGTCTGACTACCCAATCCGGCTCTGTCTCCTGGCTACGTCTGACTACCCGTTCCGGCTCTGACTCCTGGCTACGTCTGACTACCCATTCCGGCTCTGACCACTGGCGACATCTGACTACCCGATCCGGCTCTGACCCTTGGCTGCCTCTTAGTATCCTCTGTTGCGCTCCCGTTGTGATTCCTTGTTAGGAATCCTTGCTGTCTGTGCCTTCCTCTCAGCGCTTGCTTCCGCTAGCAGCGCTTGTCGGTCAGTCCGTGTACTGACCTCCCGTGGCCGTTCCGGTTTGTGTGTTGCCTAACTTAGCCCCAGTGCTGGTTACCTTATTGACTGTATACCTAGTTTTGGGTATTGTTGCGCTTCCTATTTTCCTGCCGACTGTGTGTGTGTGTGTGGAAGTGCTCTGCACTGTCCTCCCACTTTGCCTGTGTGAGTTTCCCAGTGCCTTTCCGTTATTGCTCACCTGCCTAGTGAAGGGTGAGGAAAGTGTGGCCACTGTTCCTCCCTGGTCTCGTGAAGGTGTGCCACTCAGACTGTGTGTGTGGAAGTGCTCTGCACTGTCCTCCTTCCAAGCCTTAAGAGATCCCAGGGCCATTCAGTTACTGCTCACCTGCCTAGTGAAGGGTGAGGAAAGTGAGTTCACTGTTCCTCCCTGGTCTTGTGAAGGTGTGCCACTCTTGCTGCCACGTTTGTGTCACTCATTACTGCCACTGCTGTGTCATTTGCTGCTTCCACCATTGTGTCATCTTTACTGCTCTATTATACTTAATAAAGTTTTAACTTAAGTTCATCTGTCCTTGTCAGCGTTGTTATTTCCTAGTCACTCCGTGACAACACCTGTCTCCCCAAGGGTGAGGAAGTGTTCGCTCTTATTATCATTCAGATTATTTCTATTGCTACTATTATTTTCATCAATAAACTGGTTAAACTTACTTGTACTGTGTTGTGTCATTATTTGCCTGAGTTACCATGACAGTAAGAAAGGGCCATGAGTACTGAAAGTACAAGTGAACCAGTTCAGAGCATTCTGGCCAGAATGCACTCACAAGATCAACGGATCGATCAATTAGCTTTTGCTATGCAGACCTTATTAAAACGTACCGCACACCTTGGGCAAGCTCCAAATCAACCAGTGGCCTCCCCAGATTTGGCACCGGCAGTACCTCTAAACCCGGCAAGCAGTATCAGTTGAGGGTTGTCAGGTACCGCTCCCCTTCCTCAACATTACGAAGGGGAGCCTACTCTTTGTAGAGGGTTTTTGAAATAACATTCTATTTATTTATATAGCGCACACAGATTACACAGCGCTTTACACTCATATTGGTTTTTGAACCAGGTGGACATTTTTTTGGAAATGGTTCCACAAGCCTTTCCGAGTGAACGAAGCAAGGTCGGGCTGGTGATCTCCCTGTTGTCTGGCAAAGCTCTAGCCTGGGCTAATCCGTTATGGGAGACAAAGGAGCCTATTGTAGATAACTTCTCAGAATTTGTGGGGGAACTCCACAGGGTGTTTGACATTCCAGCCAGAGCAGTATCTGCAGCAAAGAGACTCATGACCATACATCAGGGCACATGCACGGTGGCTGAGTTTGCCATTGAATTTCACACTTTGGCTGCAGAAGTAGGCTGGAGCAGTGAGGCATTAGTAGCAGCATTTACACAGGGTCTGTGCAACACCCTTAAAGATGAGACAGAAGCCCGTGTGCTGCCGGGAGACCTGAACGAACTGATATTCCTTTGTCACCTCGCTCTTCTCCATTGGCCATTCAGGCCATTGACGGTAGACCACTACAGGAGTCACACGTCACCCATTAGACGGTTCCGGTATTCCTAAGGGTAGGGGCGCTCCACATGGAGACCCTACAATTTCAGATCATAAAGTCACCACATTATGCGATCATCCTAGGGTTCCCCTGGCTACAGACGCACAATCCTAGGATAGGCTGGCAGACGTGCAACATTGTGTCATGGTACCCTCACTGTGCTAAGGCGTGTCTCCAACAACCTACCAGAATACTATGTACCTCTACCTCGTTACCTGCAGTGTACCAATCATTCAAGGAGATATTTAACAAGGTAGAGGTATCACGGTGCCCATGCTCTTTTTGTTTTTTTTCTGTCAGTCTAGTCTGTACCTTGCTCCCATTGGTTACCGTGTGTTAGTCCCGCCCAGTATGACCTTTATATACTGGGCTAGGGGCACCCCTCCGTATGACAGAATGATACTTATTAGGCCAAAGACAGTAGTTGGCCCTAATAGTGGAAGGCCCAATGTAGCTCTCTACACAGAGAGTAACTATAGCGACTGGAATCACAGTGAACAGGTAAAGCCAGAATAGGACTGGCTATAAGACACCATAGGAAGGTGGCTGCCAAGGATGTAGTAACGCCCACCAGAGACTGCAAGAATAACGTGACTCAGTGCTACCACACTGTAAGGGGCAACGTACGCCAAACTGAGGCTACCGGCACTGAATGAGTGCCCAACACCACCCCGTAAGGGTTTAACGAATGCTCCGGTCTGCAGATGGAACATAGCCTGAGGCGCCCAACAGTAACCCAACCTCAGGGACAGCAATAACAGACCAAGCGTGGTGCAACCGGAAACACCGGAAAGGAGCAACAAGCACAACGAGCGAGCTGATTACGGACTGGACTACTGCACAGAACTGAGGCCACTGGAAGTCTGGTAGTACCACAGAGAGCGAGAGCAACTCGAGTACACAGCAAGAGCAGCAAGCAGGAACAGTACAGGAACAGGAACTTCAGTCAAGCCGGGTCGGTACACAGAGCAGGAATGCCAGACAAGCCGGGTCGGTACACAGAGCAGGAACGGTAATCAGGCAGAATAGTCAGGAAGTCCGGGTCATACACTGGTATCATCAGAGAGTAACGGAACAAGCGCTAGGCAACGGATACACCACAAAAGGGCAGCGCATAAGTGTGTTACTGTTCAGTACACTCAGAAACAGAAGGTTTTGGTAAAACATAGTTTTATTTGCACACAATGAATAAAAGTAACCCTCGCAAGTCCAGCATACAGATAAACGGTAAACTGACACAGGACAGGTTACAATGATATGATTAACTCACACGCCACACTGAGACTACAAATTCTTATACGAATGCCCAGCACCGCCCCTGAAGGGGTTAACGAATGCTCCAGTCTGCAGATGGGAAGGAACCTGAGTCGCCCAACTGAACCCAACCTCAGGAATGGCAGCAACAGATCAAGCGAATGTGGTGCAACTGGAGTAAACCAGAGGGTAGCACAGGCACTATGAGTGAGCGGATCACGGACTGGACTACTATATGCAACCGAGGCAACCAGAGGTCTGGCAAGACCACTGAATCGTGAGCAGCAGCAGGAGTACGGTGACTGGCAAGCAGGAACAGGAACTTCAGCCCAGCCGGGTCGGTACAAAGAGCAGGAACGTCAGTCAAGCCTGGTTGATACATGGAGCAGGATCGCCAATCAAGCCGGAATGGTACACGGAGCAGGAACGTCAGCCAGGCCGGGTCAATTCAGGAAGCAAGAACATCAGCCAATCCGGTTCGTTACACAGAGAAAGAGAGATTAACAGGCAGAGTAGTCAGACAGTCCGGGTCATACACTGGTATCATCTGAGAGTAACCAAGGTTAGGCATTTTTAGGCATCAGTTTGTTCAGTCCACGATAATAAATGCATGGTCGTAGTTCGCCACTTTTCTGTTTCGCAAAGAAGAAACAAGCCCCCGCAAGCGAGGATGACTTTCTGATAATACCCCTTTCTAGGGAATCTGAAATGTACTCCTCCATTGCCCGATTCTCCTCACAAGACAATGGGTAGGCACGACCCCAAGAAGGCAAGGCACCAGGAGGCAGATCAATAACGCAGTCACACGCCCAATGCAGCAGCAACGCACTGGCCTTTCCCTTACTGAAAACATCACTGAATTGGCAGTATTCAGGTGGCACTGAGGGAGAGGTACACATAATCTTAGTGGGGTGGGAAATAAAATGTTTGTCACAAAATTCTGACCATGCCGTTATTTCACAAGTCTGCCAGTTGAACCTGGGGTTGTGCAGATGTAACCAAGGAAACCCCAGGATCACAGCATGATGAGGTGAACGGATAATCTGTAACCGTTGTTTCTTGGAATGAAGTGCCCCAATATGTAAAGATAAGGGTATCGTTTCCATAGTAATTTGGGCCGGTACCAACGGCCTGCCATCAATGGCCTCTATAGTCAAAGGAGACTCTTTCTCCACCAGTGGAATTTTGTGCGAAGCAGCAAATAATTCACCCATAAAATATCCAGCAGCACCGGAATCGACTAGGGCCAGAACTTCCACCGTGCGTTCTGCCCAGGAAAGTACAGCCTGGATGGTAGGTTTCTGACTAGTCGGATCTTGGGACTGCCGAACGCCACCTAGGGCCTGTCCCCCAAGGTACCCTAGGTGCATTCATTTCCTGGACGTATAGGGCATGAACGAAGCAAATGACCAGCTAGACCCCCCACACACACACTTGGGGCTAGATTGGAAATGGCTCCAGAGGGCTTTTTTGCCTTTCTCTGGATCAACAGGGGTGTTTTTGGCATGGGCTGGACTTGATGGACGCATGTCTTTTTTCAGCCTTATCTACTATGTTACTATGTACATATGTTATTATGTATATGTTACCACAATATAAACAGTGGCCCTGTTTATGGCTATGTGCCCATTCCTCCTTAGACAATCTAGTAAACCCTAATTGCATAGGTTCACAATTCTCACCAGTACGTTCAGGAGGTTTGGGAGGTGAGGGAGGCATGGGTGGGAAGCTTGGTCTTGCTAGTCCCAAATCTCTGGCCCTCTGCCTACGGTCCTTAGCTGCCATTCATTCCCTAATACGGGAATCTATCAAAATCGAGACATCAATAAATTCATCAAGATCAGTCAGCAGTTCACGAGCTGCCGTTTCATCCTTAATGTGCTCACATAATCTCTGTGCAAATGCTGCCACCAGCTCCTCATTGTTCCATCCCACCTCTGCTGCTAGCGTACGAAATTCAATGACGTAGTCATCAACTGTGCTAGACCCTTTTTTGCAGCAGAGGTGGTTCTCCCAGGAACTTCAAATACTCTACGAAACGCCCTTACAAACTCACGGAAGTTCCTTGTGCATGGCTTTGCAGCTTCCCATAAGGGATTTGCCCAAGCCAGGGCTCTGCCCGTCAGCAATGAAATCATGAAGCCCACCTTACTACAGTCACTAGGAAAGGCTTGAGGGGTTAATTCTAGGAAGATCTCCAACTGATTTATGAACCCTCTACAGAGGGTGGGTTCGCCATCGTATCTTAAATGTAGTGGAGCTGTAGCAGTCAACCCTCTGTTCGAGTTATTTTGTAACAAGGACTGAGCTCCCGGTGTCAAAATGGGGGAGACCTCCGGAGCTGGTACTGGTTTATCCAAGTGTGCTGTGCGCTCAAGAATTGTTTGAACGGCCAACGCCAACTGGTCCAAACGCTGTTCATGTAAATTCATCTTCCAATGGATACTTTGTGCATTACCGTCACCTGTACCGTCTGAGGTCATGGCCCTTTTGTACTGTTACGGATTTGTACACTCAGAAATGGAAGGTTTTGGTAAAACACAGTTTTATTAGCACACAAGCAATTACAGTAACCCTCGCGGGTCCAGCATACAGAAAAATGGTAAACTGACACAGGACAGGTTACAATGATATGATTAACCCACACAGGTCCAGTATTTAGATACAATATACAGTACTGACACAGGTCAGGTAAATCTCATATGATACAGTGTAAATATGACAGAATGATACTTATTAGGCCAAGGACAGTAGTTGGCCCTAATAGTGGAAGGCTCAATGTAGCTCTCTACGCAGAGAGTAACTATAGCGACTGGAATCACAATGAACAGGTAAAGCCAGAATAGGACTGGCTATAAGGCACCATAGGAAGGTGGCTGCCAAGGATGTAGTAACGCCCACCAGAGACTGCAAGAATAACGTGACTCAGTGCTACAGCACCGTAAGGGGCAACGTACGCCAAACTGAGACTACCGGCACTGAATGAGTGCCCAGCACCACCCCGCAAGGAGTTAATGAACGCTTCGGTCTGCAGATGGAATGTAGCCTGAGGCGCCCAACAGTAACCCAACCTCAGGGACAGCAATAACAGACCAAGTGTTCGTGGTGCAACCGGAAACACCGGAAAGGAGCAACAGGCACAACGAGTGAGCGGGTCACGGACTGGACTACTGCACAGAACCAAGGCCACTGGAAGTCTGGTAGTACCACAGAAAGCGAGAGCAATTCGAGTACATGGCAAGAGCAGCAAGCAGGAACAGTACGGGAACAGGAACGTCAGCCAAACCGGGTCGGTACACGGAGCAGGAACGTCAGCCAAGCCGGGTCGGTACACTGAGCAGGAACATCAGCCAGGCCGGGTCAATACACGAAGTAGGAACGCCAGACAATCTGGGTCGGTACACAGAGCAGGAATGGTAATCAGGCAGAATAATCAGGCAGTCCGGGTCATACACTGGTATCATCAGAAAGTAACGGAACAAGCGCTAGGCAACTGATACACCACGAAAGGGCAGCACATAAGTGACAGCCCAAGATATTTAAAGGCTGTCACTGGGAGGCGCAAAGACAGCGTAGCCAATAAAAGATCTCAGGGAGTAAATATGTCAAAATGTCGCCCGTAATCACTGGCACCGTGATAGTAGTAGTATACTTGATATGAGAGAACAACTTATTCCGTAAGCTGGAGAAGTGCAAGTTCCACAAGTCTGAGGTCAATTTTCTGGGGTACGTGATTTCCTCTGCAGGATTGGCCATGGATCTAGTTAAATTTTCTGCAGTTCTACAATGGCCCCGTCCAGTAGGTCTAAAGGCCATACAGAGGTTTCTTTTATAGGAAATTCATTGAGAACTTTTACTCAGTGGTGAAGCCACTTAATGATATGACACATAAGGGAGCAGATACAACTAACTGGACCCCCACAGCTATCCAGGCTTTTGTTAATCTGAAAGCTGCCCTCACTAAGGCTTCTATCCTGTTGCATCCCAATCCCACCCTCCCCTTTACCCTGGTGGTTTACGCATTGGAGTCAGGAGTGGGATCCCTCTTGTCTCAGCGCTCGGCTCCTGGCAAGACCATACTTCCATGTGGGTATTTTTCTAAAAAATGATCGAGGGCACAATGTCTGTATGATATTGGAGATTGAGAATTGATGGCTATTATTCTCTCACTTAAGGAGTGTCGCTATCCACTGAAGGAGACAAGCTCCTCGATTCTTATCCTTACTGACCACAAGAACCTGACCTATCTTTCAGAGGCCAAGAGACTGTCTCCCAGACAAGCCACATGGGCATTGTTCCTTTCCAGGTTTAATTATGTGGTTTCATACCTTCCTGGTACCAAGAAGAGACAATGCTCTCTTCAGACAGTTTGGTTCGAATCCCAAGGCAGAGAGCATCCCAGTGCCTATTATTGTCACTGATCACATCCTAGCCACCATTCGCTCTAGCATTACCTCTCCCTTGGGGGAGGAGGTTTTGGCAGCCCAAGCTACCTCTCCTGCAGACAAACCTAGTGGCAGGTGTTTCGTTCCCGAATCTCTCCATTCTCGCCTGCTGCAGACTTATCATTCCCCGAAGGCCGCAGGGCATATCGGTTGAGAACAACTAATTTGGTCTATATCTCGGCTCTTCTGTTGGCCTTGCCTACGAAATTACTGCTCTGCCTCTGTAGCAGCCTGCGCCACATGTGCTCGCAGTAAATCTTCCAGACACCTGCCAGTTGGACTGTTGCAGCCAGTTCCTAATGGTGAACGTCCTTGGTCTCACCTGTCGATTTCATGGGGGAGTTACCTGTCTCCAAAGGGCAAATGGTCATTCTTATGATTGTTGACAGGTTCTTCAAGATGGCCCACTTTGTACCATTAAAAGGTCTTCCCTCCTCCAAATAGCTAGCCAAGATATTTGCCAGAGAGGTATTCAGGTTACATGGGGTACCCAAAACATAAAATGACCCAAAACATACTGCAAAAGCAACCCAGGAGTTTTTGAAGGCAAAATAATTGGAATATTCTGCAATGGCCGAGTCAATCACCTGATCGAGCATGCATTTTACTTTTTGAAGACAAAACTTAAGGCAGAAAGACCCACAAACAAACAACAACCGAAGACAGCTGCAGTGAAGGCCTGGCAAAGCATCAAAAGGAGGAAATCCAGCATTTGGTGATGTCCAGGCGTTCCAGACTTCAAGAAGTCATTGCCCTCATAGGATTCTCAACAAAGTATTAAAAATGAACCTTTTATTTATGATTGTGTTAATTTGTCCAATTATATTTGAGCCCCTGAAATAAGGGTCTGTGTATGAAAATGGATACAATTCCTAAACGTTTCATACAATATTGTTGTTCAACCCCTTGAATTAAAGCTGAAAGGCTATAGTTCAATTGCATATCAGTTGTTTCATTTCAAATCCATTGTGGTGGCATACAGAGCCAAAATTATAAAAATTGTATTAGTGTCCAAATATTTCCAGACCTAACTGTATGTTCCTGGCTAGCATAGATGGCACTGGTATACTTCTGGTCTGGCTTGGCTTCCACTAATTGTTGTTAAAGGCTTAACTTGCTGTGCAAACGTGCATAATTGTTTCTAAGGTTTACTTTGTTATATACCTGCACATAATATCTCTCTGTCTGTGTATTTAAATTTGCCTATATGTGTCTCTTTGAAACTCTCAAAACTGTTCTGCAAAGGGAGAACTTAAGGTTTTTTATTTTATTATGGCGGGAAATCCCAAAATTGTTTGCATAATTTCCAAAGGAAACACAATTTTTACTTTTCACCCATCCCTAGACATGCACAGCCTTTTGAGATAACAACATGTGAATATTCCTCGTAGCTCGTTAGCACCAGCAAGTTCAGATGTCCTCATCAATAAGGGTACAGTGTCTTTCAAGAGAGATATCCACCTCTAAACAACTCCGCTACTGAATCATCACCATGCACTAGAGGATACCTTTCAAAGTTCCACAGATGTACCAGTAAGTCAAGAAACCTTTTAGTCAGCTTTGTGATAACCAAAACTGTCCTGCCACAACACCTCTCTATAATATATATGTTTACGGAATCTGGAAAATCTGAAAATTCAGTGGCAAACAGATATGGGAAAGAATTTGGACCTACAGAAACAGTACATTTGGAATAATTTACTCAACTCTTCCATATGCATGATAATTAAGAATATTAATTGTAAAATATATTTAGATATGTAGTTATACAACTCTAAAACAGCTTAACCCTTTAAGTATTAGAGGGTTGTAGAATGCATTGAAAAGGAATGCATTGCATACCCATCTTGTAAAGTGTTAATAATGCTACATCTTTCCTATGTTAAAGTATAATATATTCTCTGAGACTGCCTGGCTATTATTATCCATTATACATTTTATTGTTTATCTAATTTCAGTAAGACTCTTTCAGTATTCTATGCACTGAATAAATTACTTAGTATGGTAATCTAAAATAACGAATATTCCATTTTTCACTTGAGTTAATTTATTTCATTGAGTCAATGTATTGTTTTTAGAGTGTGGTGATGACATCCTTATTGCTTGTACACCTTCCATTCATGCGGTGAAAAGGTTTTATTAAAAATTATAATACAATGAGCACTCAATTATAGTTTTTCTTATTCAGAAATCATTCACTATTCAGTATCATTCATATGTTTCCCCTGCTACAATTCTGTCTCCCGTTTTTTTTCACTCACCTTCTCCTGTATTTCACCACAGGTCTGGATGCAGGTGGGACATGTCTAATGGCTGGCCCATGTGAGTGCCAACCAATATTATTTGGTGTAGCCCATATGGGTCGATCATTCACTGGAGATTGAGATTAGCATCACAACCTCCAATAATGCTTATGTGAAGGGTCTGCTGATGGCCTAATAGGCCACAATGCAGACTTTCCTTACTGCATCTTTACTGTGATTGTGTATGAACATAGTAAAGGTGAAATATGCTGGACTTTGATTCATTCATGCAAGGCAATAGTCACCCATGCAAATGGCAGCATAGCCTAGTATACTAATTTAGATAAAAGATAACATCAGCAATGCAACATAGTGGTGTTGGTGTCTCCCACAGGAAAGGGGTTTAAAGCAAAATTAACTCATCTTAATAATAACCCTCAATATAGCATTATAGGACCATAAAATCATAATGCTCCTTATAAATGTTGCCCTTGTACCTTCGTTAAAGTTATAACATCTTCAGTCAGTCCTGATGTCATGTCCATGAAGGTATCCTTTTGAAATGTTGCACTATGTCGCCGGGCAACATAAGAATCTCACCCACATCAAAAGGGCAAGATTGTCATGTCACAGGCTTAAGCGTTGCTCATTTGAGCAGCCACATGAACATAAAGGTACCTTGATGATATTTGAGTGCCTGCATGAAAATCTGCAAATAGTGGGCTATCTGAACGATATTTGCCCTTTACATAATTTTCAAATAAAAATCTAATACCAGTCCTTCCCAGTGATCTGTCTTCTGATTTTGATATTACAGTTTCTAAATTAGTTCCATGCCCCCGCCGCTCAAATTTACTGTCCAGTGTAAGTGAGCTGGGTAAGTAGGGCAGCGATACAAGCGCAATCACATGACCACAGCGACTCTTTACTACATATACATAAGAATACAGTGAAGCTGCAGCAAGGAAAATCTGCACTGCTGCGTATGGGAACACCATGTAGACCTTCCACACAAGCTGTGTTGAAGGTCGCAAAATAACAATATTTAAATGGCTCTCATGTGGTCTTGCTTTTTGTCAGCAACACCCCCTGTGCCTGGATCAGTTGTGGGCCACAGGAGTGGATGAGTGAAAGATTACAAGTGGCATGATTACATAAAAGAAAATGTCTACTGAGTTTAAAGTAGACCAGACACCCTATGACAAGTTATATTTATTTTACAGAGAATAAAAACTTTCCTATATTTTGTACTAGCCATTTATCTGTAATATAAGTATTTTTTTTTAGATATTAGTTTTCATGGCACTGTGTGTCCCTACAGCTAATTAGTTATGTTTCAGGTCAAACATAACTCACTGTGCTTTCAGAAATGCCCTCAGTGTGTGGGCTCTTCTAGGTTCATTCATGGCCCATTTTGTGGTAATATTGGCCCAGCACCATAAACTAATTAGCAATCAAGTGCCAGATTGTGCCAACATGCCACCAAAAATAAAGATTATTTATAAAAAAAGTGTTTACATTAAAAATGAATGAATATAGGTTGTTTTTAATTATGTGACCTTCCCTTAAGGAACACTTTGATCATTGTCAGTGCGCCAGCACACATGACTGGTGATGTGTACCGACGAGCCAAACGGAGGTCTGAGAGACACAACTTGGAGCAGTCAATTTTAGACCCCATTTGTGCTTACAGTGCTCCAGCAGGAGCGCTGTAAGCACAAAGCACATGATGTACCAGGGCCATCACCGCTCCTTCAGCAGTCATTAAAGGGTTAAGGTGACAGCCAAGTCCACTTTAAATGTAAATGCTAGTGTGTGCATAAGGGACTCCTTCAAACATTACATGAAAGGTGAATTTGCATAGTATTTCCATAAATATGTACATGAATAGCATATACTGATCAGAAGAAAACTGAAATATTAAACTCTGTTCTGTATTGTGAAGTAATCCATACATTTTTTACCAATTATTTTTTCAATAATATATGGAAATCTGTGGAAAAAACAGGAGAAATATGATCATTGGAAAGGAAAAGAAAAAATATACGTCATGCTGAAAATTGTGAATAATCTACTTCTGCTAGGTAGGGACAGGCCAAAAGGTTTATTGATTGAAGAACATGTGAGAGATGCACAAATCCTTATACAGAGAGCAAAAGAGTAGCTATTTTGATGTAAATGCACCATAGGGGAGAAATGAAAATTCCCCAAATCCTCACTGATTTCAATGTAGAATTTATCCCCTTAAATGGGAAATATTTATTCTCTTCCCCACAATACAGATGCTTTCTTCCAGAACTGCTACTCTTTAGCTTTCTCTAGATTTATTTTGAAGCTGTACAAGAGGATCCTTTATTGCACTTTATTATCTGGTAGAATTTGTTTCAAGTTTTTTTATTTCATCAAAACTTTAATCAGCAGGTTTTCCTTATCCTACACTAGTTTCATATCTCAAATTGTGGTTTATGTTCTTTTTCTTGTTACTGCACTTTCCTTTCATCTTATCTCTACTATACCAAATTGCTTTTTCACTCCACTAAAAGGTTTTTGTCAGTGACCTAACAATGTATTTATTTATTTAGAAATTGTTTTACCAGGAAGAATACATTGAGAGTTCTCTCATTTTCAAGTATGTCCTCGAGAGCAATTGCAATAAAAAGTTACACATATACAAAAAATCTTTCTCTCTATCTCTACACACAGAGATAGATAGATAGATAGATAGATAGATAGATAGATAGATAGATAGATAGATACACATTTTTAAATACAAATAAGTAGTTATTTTTAGGGATTTGGAAATGGAAGTTATGTAAATGAGAATAAAGGCTTAGTTGACTGTCTCAATGAATATGTCTGCTCAGCTTTTACAGATGAAGTTGAAGGGAAGGGACATCTGTTAGAAAAAAGAAATAACAACACATGGGAAGCATGCTTGTTTACAGCGGAAGGAGTTCTATTTCAACTCTCTAAGGTGAAAACAGATACATCGATGGGACCAGATGAGATACACTCAAAGATATTAAAAGAATTAAGAGTATTCTTGCAGAATTATTCAATCAGTCACTATGGACAGGAGTAATTCCAGAAGATTGAAAGACAGCAAATGTAGTACCGCTTCACAAAAAAAGTGAAAGGGTTTGGCAACTACAGACCAGTAATTCTTAAGTCAGTAGTGGGAATGGGAACCATGTTAAAGGAAAAAATTAAATATCTGAATTTAAATGGCTTGCAAGATTCAAAACAGTATGGGTTTACAGCAGGGAGATTTTGTTAAACTAACCTTGACTGGGTAACTAAAGTAATAGACCAGGTGAAGCAGTAGTTATAGCTTATCTAGATTTTACTAAAGCATTTGACATTATCCCTCAAAGAAGATTCATTAATAAATAGCAGTATTTGGATATGGATGTAAAAATAGTTGGATAAAGAAGTGGTTGAGTGACAGGAGACAGAAGGTTTCTGACAATGGAAATCATTCAGATGAAGGTTGTGTTACTAGTGGGGTACCCCAGGTATCTGTACTGGGGATCATTCTTTTTAATATTTTATAGTGATATTGCAAAAGTCTTCAAGGTAAGGGATGCCTTTTTGCAGATGATACAATGATTTGCAACAGGGTAGACATCCCTGGGGGGAATAAGCCAAGCTACACATTATTTTGGTAAATTAGAAGAATGGACAAGAGTGTGGCAACTGCAGTTTAATGTTGATAAATGTAAAATAATGCACTTGTGATGTAAAAATCCAAAGGCAGAATATAGTATTAAGGGTACTGTGCTGTCAGAGAAAGGGAGTAATTATTTCTGATGACTTAAAGATAAACAGGCAATGTAACAAAGTGGCAGGGAATACAAGTAAGGTGCTGGGCTGCATAGCTAGGGGCATTAGTAACAGAAAAAGACAGTGATCATGCCACTCTACAGATCTCTAGTTAGACCTCACCTAGAGTATTGTGTACAGTACTGGAGACCCCATCCGCAGAAGTATATAGACGCTCTAGAGAGAATTCAGAGAAGGGCTATTAAAATGGTGTATGGTTTATAGGAAAAGAAATATCAGGATAGACTAAATGATCTGAACATACATAGCTTGGAGGAGTGAAGAGAGAGAGAGAGGGGACATGATAGAAACATTCAAATACATGAAGGGATTCAACAAAGTGCAGGAGGGAAGTACGTTTCAAAGGAGTATAAATGTTAGGACAAGAGGCCAAAGCCTACCAGCAGAAGTGGTAGAAGTTAATACAGTGAAGGAATTTAAGCATGCGTAGGATAGGCATAAGGCTGTCCTGAATATAAGACAAAATCAAAGACCAAATAAGGTATGAGGTTTTTACAGTAGGAAAAATGGACAGGTTAGATGGGCTGAATGGACCTTATCTGCCATCAAATTCTATGTTTCTATGACTTTAGCCTGGAAGAATTGATTTTTTGAGTAGGTTGTTCCAGGAGCTCTGAAGGCAGATTGGCCAGACTCGTTCTTGTAGGATGGAATACTCAGTGAGCTATTTGTAGTGAAGCAGAGGTTATAGGTAGTATGAAAAAATGGGGTCAGCATTTTGCTCAGTTAGTCTTGTAGTTTTTCAGAGAAGTGGTTATAAACTAGTCAAGAATGGAAGTGTACATCTAGATTTGAGTGTTATGTAATTTACTTCTTTAAACATATCACAAAGATGAATGATTGGATTGAAGTACAAAATGGTATAATGAATTATACAGTCCGTCGAGTTTCCCAAGATGGGTTTGTGGCACAGAAGCATATACTACATGCTCAAAGACAATAATTTAAAAATGAGACCATATTCATAGTTGATTCTTAGCTCTAAAACCAAATTTTTCTATTTTTCCTTAATAACAATTTTAAGCCAGACTCTGAACTCTGCTCTCTACTGTTTCACAAATCTTCTTTCTGGGTCCTGCATTCTCACATTATTGTCTTGAGGTCCTACACTAACTTAATTCCAGGAGGAAGAGGTACAGATGTGAGGGAAGTATCTTCTGTGAGTCTCTCCATGTCCAATGTTATCCTGTGGAGCTTCATTCTCAGGTATGTGTGAAGATCAATAGATACTGTCCAACAGAGACTGCAAACAGATAGTGTTGAATATATTGATTGCAATCCACAGTGGAACTGAATCATGGGGAGTTGCTTAATAAAATATCTCTATAAAAGCATAGTGCAAAATATCCATTGTGTTTGCTTTAGTAACATTTAGTTACACTTGGCAAAAAATGATAAAAGTGCTGGACCAGCCCCTTTTTTGAATCTTGAAGCAGAGCTGTGGAGGAAAGCAAGACAATGGCCGAGTGAAGAGATTGGTTCAAACCACAGTACAGGTCTGTGTTCTGAGACAATTAAACTATTAGAAGCAAACAAACCATTGGTACTACAAAGAGTCTCCACAGGCTTTTCATATCAATAAGGGTTAGCAGGCTTGACACTTGATCCCCTTGTGGAATGTGCTCGCCAGGGTATTCTTCTTATACCCTCAAAAGCATGTAATAGTAAATGATGGCTGCACCAATCCAACGAGAAATGCAATAGTAGAGAATAATAAAAAATATTTCATTTCTTATCAAAATCATTAAAATGCAATCAGTTTCTTACGGACAGCAGAGGTGAAGTCTCATGTCTCATACAGTGCAAAAGCTACATAGTCCACGTGTTTCCTGGTCATGATTAAGCGCATTTAGCGTGAAACGCGTGGACTATGTAGCTTTTGCACTGTATGAGACATGAGACCACTTCTGCTGTCTGTAAGAAATTGATTGCATTTTAATGATTTTGATAATAAAGGAAATATTTTTTATTATTCTCTTCTATTGTATTTCTCATTGGACTGGTGCAGCCATAATTTATTATTACAATTAAACTATTCATAGCATCTTTAAAGTTATATAGCTTCACAAAGCACAAATAATTTTTTAACCACCTAACGACCACCTGATCCGGAGCATGGATGGCTGTAAAAGACCATAGAGCATTTTTTTTTGCTGTATTGTATTCTGGGATGGCAGCTCAGCTGCACACCGACCTGCCATCCCAGAATACAATGCATTCCAAGACATGCCACTGGTCCTTAAAGGGATAGTAATACTTCGTTTTAACTTTATTTTATTTTGTAGGCATTAAAAAAACATGAAGAATGATATGTCTTATCTTTCAAACCTTTATGGTTTAAGAGATATTCACAAACAAAGTATCCCCCCCTGTTCAGCCACATCAGAAGGGAGGTGCCCAGGTAGACTGCAGAGAGGGACAATCTTCAATTAAGATAAGGGAAAAAGCTGAAAAACTTGTCAAGGGGGGCAGGCTTTCATTGTTTTCATGCAAAGAAGATTGTCCCCTTCTGTTATCTGTCTGGTCATACAACCAGATTCACATCTGAGAAGAGATGGCTTACACTAGGTAAAAGGGGCGGGGAGGGGAAACTTTACTTGTGAATATCTCATAAACCATAAAAGTTTGAGAGATAAGACTTATATCATTCTTCATGTTTTTTTAATGCCTACAAAATAAAATAAAGTTAAAACGAAGTATTACTATCCCTTTAAGTGCCAGAACCAGCGTGACTGTCCTGGCACATTATGGGAACTTAAACAGATAGTAATGTCACAATAAAAGCAGCTCCAATTATTCTTCATAGTATTTGGGCTATGGGGAGTGTTATTTCAATACTGTCCGAGTTGTAGCTCAAGAGTAACTGAATGATAAAGTATCCCTCTCCCGCCCCTTTTACTGATTTAACACTGCTCAAGCAAGACTGTCCAGATGGATCGCAGAGAGGGACAATCTTCACTGAGCATAAGGAAAAACCTGAAAAACCTCTCAAGGGGGGCAGGGTTTTCCTTTTGTTCAAAGTATGAAGATTGTCCTTTGTGATGAGCTGTCTGGTCATGTGACCAGATTCCACATCTGAGGGGAGGTGGCTTACACTAGGTAAAAAGGTTGGGGGGGATACTTTAGCATTCAATTACTCTTGAACTATAACTCTGACAGTATTGAAATAACACTTTCCGTGGCCCAAATACTTTAATTGGAGCTGCTGTTTTTGTGAAACATTACTATCCCTTTAAGGGGTTAACCCCTTGAGTGCCAGAGTGGTACGCAACGCATTGCTTTGCAATGCGTTGCGTACCACTCTGGCACTCAAAGGTTAAGTACTATCACTAACATGTTACAATATTAGTAAATCAAGTGCATTGGTACATTTTATAGGGCTTTTTTAATACATAGACACAACTATTTTTGTTATTAATGTGAAATCTGACTCCTAGTATGATTAACGTATGGTAGAGCTGACACAATATAACTCAGCCAGGCACTATAATGTGGGGATCCCATGGAACTTGCTTTGATCACATGATCTAGCCTCTCTATAAACCAGTCATCTAAGCAGTGCAGAGCCTGGTTTGCAAGTCTGGCTTCTTAGTCTAGTGGGAGAGTTAGCCAGAGTTGGCCTGAAATTGGACTGCAACAAACAGACTTCCTAACCTCACAGAAGCTTCAAATACCTGTCCTGGATATGAATAATTAGCTCTGGAGTTTCAGGATCCTTGTTGTTGGTACTTCATCTGAACTGTCAATGAATGCACTGAGGTAACTCCAAGCACAAGATCCAGACTCCAGACATAAGATCAGCAAAAGATGCAGCAAAGATGCAGGGCCACCCCACAAACTGTTTACTTTCCTACCTCCCACTTCTTCATAAATTATATTTTCTATGGGAAGAAGTAGATGAAAGGAAGGTGGGCTGAATGGGCAAAGGTCCATAATGTGGCCTTTCCTAAATGTCCTAGATGTGAAAGTGTGCTCAAAAACTGTAATAACTGTTACTATGCTAATGTTCCCAGGCCCATTGTATAGACTGGAGGGCAGGAAGACAGAAGCAAGAACGCACACACACACTCACTCTCAGAAAGTGTATATAGTAAGCCTGCTGATCAGTGGAGTAGTTTTCTGGAAATGAACCTATTTGGAATGACATTGAAGGTATGCAAAAATGCTCTCTCTCTTTTTTTTTTATAATGTGATCACTTTTCTATCAATCTCATTGGTTAAAATGTGTTGAACATGTTTAGGGTCTTGTGAAAGGGTCGGTATTGTAAAATGCTTAAATTACAGTAGAACTGTGCTCATGGCTACTAGGAATCAGTGGGACACCATGACAAAAGCATATGTTCATAACACTTAAGCTATGGATAAAAGAGGGTAATGTTAGGACTGCCTCACACTTGGGACAGCAGACTAGAAAATGCCATGCCTATTGTAGGATGTGTGCTCAACGGAGCCATTTGATAGATATGGGTCAAACGTGGCACAATGTTAGCCATAGAAAATGTATGAGGTATCATTTTTACTCTACTAGTCTCCTGCATTTGATAGATACCTAGGTTAGTGGGTGGGTGATAGTACCAAGGCTAGTATAGGGACTGGGTTAAAGGGCTACAGAGTGAAAGCAGTGCTAGCTGATAGATAGTAGGACTACCTGATCCATACCTAGGCTAGCAAAGCAGATAATGATGGAAATAGAAAGTCTAAATGTTGAGAAATATTGTTCCCTATAAATTGTAAATATATGGACATATAGATGAACTAACAGGAATATGATTATATATTGGATAGATTGTGAAAGTGCAGGGTGTTTGATTAATGAATGAAAAATGGCACTATGACTGGGTTTAGGTTAAGAATAGTTAAGACTACTTGAGGGAGTAATTGGGTTAACTACAGAAAAAAATCAGAAATTGGTAACCTGAAAACAGGGACTTCTCCCTTCTGGAACTCAACCATTCAGTTGTATCCAGCAAAAAATGTACTCACTTTAATTTATTATTATTTTATAACTGTATTAAGTTATAATTTCAATTTTGAATTCTTTTATGCAATTGAGGTAGTAATCATTACCTTTACAGCTTTTAAGATATTGCATGTAATTCACAAAGCCGTACTATGCAGAGAAGTGCAATGTGTTCACAGACATATCTGAAGAGCTGTAGTTGGCACTATGGACTGTAATCAGCAAGCTAAAAGGTGCATCCTGAGGCAAACCAGCTGCACTATAGGGGTGAAAGGAAATTGGTCATTTAACCCCTTCACTTTAAAGCAATGAGTTGGAGACTTCTCTAGCTACTTAAAGATTAATGTTTTCTTACATCTAAATCTGTATCTCTGCCACTGATTGGAAACATTAACTCTTTGAGTGCCAGAGGGATATGCAATGCATTGCAAAGCAATGTGTTGTATGCCCCTCTGACACTCAAAGGGTTAAATGAGCAGTAAATCTTTTAAATGAAAACCTATATGTTATAGGGGCTTTTCCTACTGAATTAAACAGTCAGTTGTTTTATTCAAATATTGTAACAGTTCAAATGATCAGGAAATTAATTACAGTGCCTTTATTTCCTGAAAGCATTACTTAGCCGTTTCTATCCCATGATATGGAGAACTATTTGTCAGCGATCCACCTCTCCTATAGCAGGTATCCTTTTAAAACATTTCATGTAAAATATTGTGAGGCTGGAATGCTACCATCATTCAATTTTACTGGCTGCTTTAACCCTTTGTGTGCTTCCGACCAGAATGTTGAGATAGTCGTCCATGTGAACTGACTCTATGGAAGTTTATGGTCTCTGATGCTAGTGGATTATGTTTGTTTTTAACCCCGTGGATTCCAGCCAGCTCCAGCATTCAACACAAGGTATTATGTTATCTCCTGGCACCTGGTACAAAATACAGCCAGGCAACGCCATCATCCTACTGTTGCCAGTGAGTTTACTGTTAATATTGGAGCCTCCTGAAATGGTGCGAAAGGGAACTATTAAAGCCTCAGCTTCCCAGGCTCAATTCTCCCCGGCTGTAAAGTGTGTTGTCCTTGTGCAGCATGAAAGAGAACCTTGAGCCTCCTTAAATGTTGCGGCACCGGTCAATGCACAGTACAGTTGTGTGCTGCAGGAAGCCGGCTTACTGGTGAGTAATAGATTGAGCCTGGGAAGCTGAGGCTTTAATAGTTCCCTTCTGCACTATAACTATTTATTACTTTTTCTTAGATGGGCAGTCTGTAACTCAAGGCCAGTATATCTAACAAGCCATGCAAAGGCCCTGCCAGCTGAAAGTACAACAGATGTTAGCCCACAGAAAAAGTCTTGTGGCCAAACATCCATTTTGTGGGTTAAGTTCCCAAAACGCTGCTAAAAAATGGTAATAATGGGAACATCAAAGGAAAAAAGCTATCGGTGCCTGACACACTGTCAAGCACCGATCGTTAGTTTATCTGTGTTACTCTTACCTGTCATCCACTGTCCTTCTTCTTCTATCTTCCTTCTTTTTTCTCTTATCTTCTTTCTTCTCTCTTCCTTCTCCATTTTCTTTCTTCCATCTTCTCGTCATTTACTTGTAAAAACAAAAAGAGATATCAATAAATATTCCATACAAAGAACACACACATTTATCCATAGTTTAACCCCTTGAGTGCCAGAAGGGTATGCAACTTATTACAGAGCTATGCCTTGTGTACCTCACTAGGACTCAAAGGGTTAAACAATGCATAGCTGTGAGGGTCACTAATGCAGAACATACCCAAAATCCACAAGAGATGTCCCCATTATTCATGTCCCCATTATCCATTATAAAAATTATTATTCATTTTCTATTTGTCTGCCGCTCTTTGAGGCAGCGGTGAAGAAAGGCAGAAGGAGCATTCCCCCCCCCCCCCGTGTACCTTATGGCCCGATGCATGTTCCATTATGAGGGAATTTGAACAGAGACTGCCTTTATATATAGGGAGTCTCTGTTCAAAAGGACTCATAGCCATTGGCTGGGATATGTGCTTACACACCTCCCAGTCAATCATCTTCGAGTGGGGGATTGGAGGAACCTGCTTGAAGCTGATTGGCTGGGAGGTACATAAGCACACATCCCAGCCAATGGCTGTGAGTCATTTTGAACAGAGACTGCCCAAATATAAAGGTAGTCTCTGTTCAAATTCCCTCACAGTGGAACAGGCATCACCCCATAAGGTACATGGGGGGTGCACCTTCTGCCTTTCTCTGCCACTGCCACCACCACTGCAAAGAGCAGCAGAGAAATAAAAATTGATAATATTTTTTGTGGGTTTTCTATTAGAATGGGGACATGTATAATGGGGACCTCTCTTGTGGACTTTGGGCAAGTTCTACATTAGTGACCCACGCATCTATGCATTGTTTAACCCTCTGAGTCACAGAGTGGTATGCAACGCATTCATCTGCAATGCATTGCATACCCCTCTGGCAATTAAGGAATTAAATTATGCATAGATGTGCGGGTTCTTTACACAGAATATTTATTGATATCTCTTTTTGTTTTTCTAGGTAAATGACGGGAAGATGGAAGAAAGAAGATGGATCAGAGTAAGAAAGAATATGGAGAAGAAAGAAGAGAGAATAAGAAGATGGACAGTAGCTGACCATTGTGCTGAAGAGCCCACTGGACATCAGGATTAATGGTAAGTGTTTGTTTTTAGGGGCTGTTGCTTTGTTACTTAGTCTGTTTAACCCTGTGAGTGCCAGCGGGGTCATTATACCTCACTGGCACTCATATTGTTAAATCTACTAACTTTGTGCACATTTTGGGTGTGCTTTGGATGTATTGATATGGGGCTTCAAGACCCATATCAATACATACATTGGGGAATTAGGTTTTTAATTTTTTTTGGCATGCAGTTCCTGCATCGGAAGTTAAAAGTTGTGCTAAGGGACCCATAAGGGACCCAGAGCACATCTTACTGCCTTACCGCCTTGCAGTATGTTTGTATGGAGTGAAATGGCCGATAACTTTAGTGGCCGAGATGCGTCTTTTTCTGCTGGCAGTTCTTCATAGTACAGGTATTGAATTGCTGCCGACAGGTTTTTTTTTTGCATCCTTTACATTGAGCTCTTAAACTGTAATAACTCTGAAGATAAGAATCTCTCAGAAATGGGAGTCCCCTTGTTTTAGTCAACAAGAAAAGTCCTATAATATATATTTTCATTAAAAAAATGTACTGCTCCTTTACTATATCATCTTTTATTACAAATCTGGAATGGCTTATTGGTGTTGTAGTTGTGATCTCCATAAAATAACTTGTAAAACCAAATGTAGGACTGCACTAAGAGATATATTGCTCTTGCTATGAGTTAAGACTATTGAAATTTGAATGTACACAACCCCTATACTTTTCTACAAGTTTCATTTAAAGGATCCTCTGCAAGTCTTACAATTTGTATAACGTGTCTCTCTTATCACTATAAGGCTATGAGGCTGATGTCCTAAGAAGAAATAATTCTGTTACTATACTACAAAATATACAAGTAGAGAATGTGTTGTCAGCTGCATATAACTCAGAATTGATGATGTGCACAACATGATAACCCTTTTAAAACTATGTTCCCATATCAGGAAAGTGTTTGAATCTATCCTATGATTGCGTTATCACCTGGTGTCATTTGAAGAAAGGGCAATGAGATGCATATGATGTGGAGCTCATATCTGTAACTAAAAAACATAAATATTTACAACTGAATATGAATGTTCAAAATAAAATGTGATGTGAGAACTAGGGCGCCATAATAATAAACTAGTGAAATTACTAAAGAGGAATGATGTACCTACATTCATTTTTCTACTAAAGGTCTTGGGGTCAATAGAAGTTTTATATCCTCTGATTTACTCATTTTCCCACCTGCTATCAAACTGCTTAAACAGATAGTAATGTTTCAAAATAAAAGCAGCTACAATTAATCTTCATAGTATTTGGGCCATGGAGAGTGTTATTTCAGTACTGTCAGAGTCGTAGTTCAAGAGTAATTGAATGATAAAGTATCCCCCTCCTGTCCCTTTTACCTAGTGTAAGCCACTTCCCCTCAGATGTGAAATCTGGTTTTAAGACCAGACAGCTCACAGCAAGGGACAATCTTCTTACTGTGAGAACAATGAAAACCTTGCCCCCATTTACAGGTTTTTCAGGTTTTTGCATTATGCTAATTGAAGATTGTCTCTCTCTGCAAGCCATCTGGACACCACCTTTCTGTTCTGAGGAGAGCAGTGTTACTTCAGTAAAGGGGCAAGAGGGGGATACTTTATCATTCAATTACTCTTGTACTACAACTCTGACAGTATTTAAATAACACTCTACATGGCCCAAATACTATGAAGATTAATTGGAGCTGCTTTTATTTTGAAACATTACTATCCCTTTAAATACTGTTACATGAGAAAAACAATACTCAAGTGTTTCCATTAAGTATAGTCTTTCCACCCCATTTCTATCCCCATTTAATGCTGAATTTTCTGACCAATGACAGTAAAGACTTTCCTGTTAACTCAGGAAGGAGATTTATAACAAATGAGATGTTTATTTTGTCCAACAGCATCATGCAAGCAGTGTGCAATAAGCTAAAGAGGTGTAATTTTGGAGATAACCAACTGCACCATATGGGACAAAATGCTCCCACAATTCCCATGCATTTAAAAGACCTTTTAGCTACGTGAATTCTAGAGAGGCCACTAAATGTGTTGTTGACCTCTCTAGCATTCAAGAGGTTGAAAGCACCATTTAAAGCAATTGAAGTTTTTGGAACATTTATTTGTCTTCTATTGCAGTTGGTGTGTTTCAGAATTGGTCATTTTTGGAGTTCTGCATAAGGCCTAAGGTACATAAGTATGAACATGCAATTACTCTCTATTCTTTGCAAATAAAATTGCCTTGGCTGTCTTTAATATTAGGTGCTAAATCTTTTTTTAATCTTCTCTATTCTTCTTCTATATATGTATTTAATGTGTCTAGTTATTCCTTCCAGTCCATGAAAGTGTTCATCTCTTGACTTACAAAACTCTTCTTTCCAATCACTGGACAGTTTATTGAGGCAACATTTACAGAAAATAAATATATTCAAATAGGATAATGCATCAGCAGTATCTAGTTCATAGTGCAAACATGGAATTAGAATCAAGTATGTTATGTTATCATGCCTTTGCCTGTGTCCCTTGGTCTAGAATTTGACATTCTACCTTCATATCATATTATGTCCTTGCATAATGCCACATAACTCTAGGTTAGTAAGATTGTTGCAAACCCTAAATCCAGCTCGAACACAAACTTGGTATTATAGCTTTATTGTAATACTTCACTGTATCCTATAGGTAGTCCAACTCCCAGTAGAGACCTTTCAATTAATTAAAAGGTTATCAACATATGTTATCCACTGAGCATGCTTGGGCTTTCATTTACATAGTATATCTGTTTCAGTCAGGATGTCAGGAAATGGTAGAGATCAACGGATCTTTCCTTGCCACTGTGGCATAGTTCATAGTCTCAGGTTGTTTATGTTCATTTACATAAAGTATGTCCAGTATTCTTATTATAAATCATCATTCCGAATGGGAAAATACCCAATTCAGTAAATGAGAATAGTTCACAGATAATTGTTGGCATATGCATCTTTGTACATAATTACTCCACTTACATTGTGTTTAGAAATATGCCTTAAATATAAGCATTGTTATTGTAGTATTACCAACACTAAAAGCAATAATCATAGTAACAGAGTAACAGAGTTAACAAGGCTAAGTACAGACATGCATCCATCAAATCCAGCCCATCCCAAAACGCCCCTGTTGATCCAGAGGAAGGCAAAAAAAAAAAAAAACACTGAAGCCATTTCCAATTAAACCCCAAGTGGGTAAAAAAATTGTTACAATCATTTCATGTGATCATATACATTTACTACTCAGATTTGTGAACTCCATATTGTGATTGTAAAATATCATTTACCTTTAAAATGTCACCCACATACTGCCCAAATAACATTTCCCTTATATTTCTCAAAACCAAAATCAAAATACTATCGGCACTTCAACAAATGTGCTACCAATCCATGTACATATACATTTACATAAAACATACATACATCTGTGTCAAATACAAACACAAATACTTATACTCCTGTTATCGTGATAAAGATATGCAATTCCACAGTCTCTTTAATGATGCCGTATATAAATATGTCAATTGTTCCTCTAATAATATTCTCTATACTTGAAGCCAATTTAATTAATAAGTTCACCCAATGAAAGGGTGTACAGGGAGAAAAGTAGTAGACTCAGAACAGAACCTTGAGGCACCCCTACAGGCAGAGGCAGTGCAGAGCAAATGCTATTGTCATAAGACACATAAAAGGATTGTTGTGAGAGATAGGAGGAGAGGATAAGTCAAGTAGTATAAGTACAGGGAGATGGTCTTTGGATTTTTCAGTCATTCTACAGAGGGTTGCGTCAGCTGGGTGTCCAGATTGCAAAGCATTCAAAGATTGTTCCAGTCAAGGAATTTGGTTATTTGGGAGAAGACAAGGCATTCTAAGAGTTTTGAAGTAAGAGGTAGAAGGGAGACTTGTTAGCGAAAAGGGAGGGATCAATGTTAGCCTTCTTGAATAGGGGGTTTGACTTGTGCCTGCTTGAATGACGAAGGGAAAGTTCCTGTGGAGAGAGAGGTGTTGAAAATGTGTTAATAAGGGTGTAAGGACTGGAGCAAGTGGTTTAAGCTACTGGGAGGGCCTAGAGTCCAAGGAGCAGGTAGTGATATGGGTGGATAGGAGAGGTTAAGAAATGTCTGCTTCTACTAAAAGCTGTTTGGGGCAGGGTTCCATTTCCAATGTGTGTTTGGCTTTGTTGCACTCCCCCCCACAATAACGTTATGATCAAACTTTAGCCTGGTACTATTATCCCTGTCCTTTATTTTTGTATTGTACTATTACTATTTCTGCAAAGATCTGTGTACATGTATAGCTTAACATAAATAAAGATATGTACACGCATACATTTTCACCACAATAGAAAGAAACTATGACTGTTTGTGATGTTTACAGTATTCACATGCCACAGTTTTCACTTTTGCCACTTAAATTGATATGACCTTTGGGGAAAGCATCAGTGTTTGAAACAGTATCCTGATTTTTACAGTGTTGATGTGTTAATAAATTAATGATTACATTTCTTTATTACTGCAATTTTTAACATAGAAGGATTTTCTTGGGGTGTAGATCCTGTTACTAATAGAAAGGCATGTTCAAACTTCCTGACAAAGACGCATAGATCGTCATTGATAGAAACCTCTGAATCTTCTAGACTACCTGTATACAATTTCTTGCTACCAGTTCTTAATTTATCCAACATTTGCAAACAGTGGCCCAAAAGCTTAAACATCCTAACTTGTATCACTCACTTACCACCTTTTGGGCCCTTAATACCCTCTGGCATTTGAGACAGATGGGGAGACAACCACACCTTCATCATTGAACAAGCTTCTGTTTTCTCCAGATTATACTGCTCAGCCAATATTTCAGAAACAGACATGTTAAAGAAAGCATCTTACACTGGATATAAGGAGGGACATTACTTTTCTATATTAAGCAAATGATTAATTAATGAATGTATATGTTTATTTATATAGCGCCTTAAGTGTTCACTGCTGTTTACAATTTAGGGGTTTAGACAATACAGGATTACAAGTGCTTTGCAGAGTGAAACACTGGAAGTGGTAAAGGAAGATATACAGAGTGCATAAGAATCAAGTGCTGAATACAGTGTAGTTTCAAGTGTGACTTGAAGACCATAAGAGAAGTGCAGTGGCATACAAACGCAGGTAGATCATCCCATAGATAAGGAGAAATGAGAAAGGTTTGATACATGAGAGGACTGTAGACAAAAAAGGATCTGAAAGAAGATTGTCATTGGCTGATCATAAAGGCAGGAAGGGGTATAGCAGGACATCAGAGTGGAAATTTAGGAAAGGGTAGAGGAGAAAAGGGTCTTGAATGATTGAATGATTAGTAACTTTTTCTCTATCCTCACTTAAAGTCAGGACTGAAACAGTTATTCATTCACATTCTTTTATATTTAGTTTGTGGTTTTCAAGGTAATGATTAAATCTCAGTATATTGAATCATAGGCTGTTATGGTAAGGTATTGGTTATGTAGAATGAAGAAAGTATTTCTCTATGCATACATGACTATTCTAGGTGAAAGAAGCAAATGCCTAGGCAAAGGAGACTATTATTGTGGACACTGATAAAGCAGTCATGTGTCTTTTTCAGAGATCAGAAAGGAATAATAAAAGCAAACAAATAACTAATAAACAAATTAGTAAAAAATCAACCACAAAGAATATAAAAAGTATTGACTATAAGACAATGAATAGGGTGTTGTTGAACAATGACAGAAGATCAAAACTGGTCATTTCAAGAAGAAAAGCAAGGGCAACACCCTGAATTTGGTGCCTTCACCTCTGCAAGTGATTTTACATTAGGGTTCTCATTTCATGGATGAGTTTTCTAAAACAGATATATTTTTGTTAATATATATTTAATTGCTGCTAAGCACTAAGTCATCTGCAACATAGAAGACAAATTAAAATCTCCAGTTGCTTAAAGGAGAACTCGACATAGGTCTCTAAAACACTGTGAAACAATGCACTTAATACATCTAATTTTCTAGCATCAAAGTGGTTAAAAGCCTAATTTCAGTCAATGGGAGTTTTTTAAATTCTTATTTGTCCCCATAATGATGTTGGCTTGCTTCAAAATTGTTCTAGTTCTTTGATCATCAACCTCCTTTTATGTGAAGTTGTATCCTGCATCCTTTCTTATTACTGCTATATATCTTCTTCCTTAGATATTCTGGCATTCAGATACAATGGTGTGCATGCTAGTCTCTGCTGTTCATATGTTTGTTTATATTAACTGTATTGTACCTGATGCAACCAATCCTCATCTAGTTTCTCCACTTTATGAGCTTATCTTTAAAGCGGAACTACCACCTTTAACAAAGATGGCCCCAAATAATTCCTCATCCAGCGACTAGCTGCTCAGTGGCGCTAGTCACCAGAATTATTACTGTGTTAATGTGAATTATCCACTGCTCCGGGACTGACAGGCAGGACGGAGCACAGACATCTTTCTGTAGTGACGTCTGCGTGCCTATGCTGTCAGTCCCTTTTGGAGCCGAACGGTTCCTAGCAACTCCTCCTAGAGCCGGCTGGGACTGACAGCGCAGGCACGCAGATGTCAATATGGAAAGATGTCTGCGCTCCGTCCTGCCTGTCAGTCCCGGAGCAGTGGATAATTCGCATTAACCAGGTAATAATTATGGCGACTAGCGCTACTGAGCAGCTAGTCACCAGATGAGGAATTATTTGGGACCATCTTTATTAAAGGTGGTAGTTCCGCTTTAAGAATAGTTGTTTAAAAATTGATGTAGAACAAAATTTCTTTGGACTGGGTAATTTTAATAGCCAAACATTTGGCTTGTTTTACTCTTTAGCAACAAATGTATTTACTTTATCGTTGTTATTAGCACATACACATCAAAGGGTGAATGGCCAGGCAGACTGGTAAATGTTCATACATATCTCAATGAAATAATCAGTGAAGCTGGTTTTCCTCAGAATTGCTCCAATTCATGGACATGTCCAAACAGTCAACCAAGATGGGTGCATAATGGAGGAAGCTCCTTGGCTTCAGCTTTATTTCACAGCATTTCCCACCGCTCATAGCTGGCTGTTAACCCAAGCATTTCTCATTTATCTTCCCTGATGCCTTTCAGGAAAAAACCTGCTGGAATCCTGTATTCGCCGAGATTCCTGCCAAGATTTGGTGGGCCAGCTACATATAACGCATGCACATTCATCACTGCTGCCTCAGGATTTGCCCCAACGGTGACAGTCTACTGACCAGGGAGTATAAAAAAGTGAATGCACATCTATACCTGTCTCCTATCTGCTCTTCCCAACAAAGATGATATTGCAAATATGTTTTTGACATTAAAATGCCATTCCATACTGTTCTGGAGGAACTCGGCAAAGAGATGAACAGCTTAACTACACCCTGGAGCAAACTTTGGCCAAATAGCAAGGTACCATTGTAGCCCTGACTAGGTATGGTGAAAACCTTTGTCTTAAATCAAAATCAGCGAATAATGGCACTTCATGCTTGGCAAATAATTTCCTGCAAAAAGTGCCCTTTTCCCCCACTTTTTTCACCTAGTTCATTGCATTGAAATCAATGGGAATTTTTTTTCCCCACCACACAAACATCTTCTCTACTTTTCTACAGCCATATATAAGGATGTCAGGCTCTCACAGCATGCCATTCTGTGTTTGTGAGAGCAGAATGCAGCACATTTTTGGAGCTAGAGAAGATAGGCAGATAAAGGAGAACTGAAGTTTACATTAGGGAGTCTTTTAGGTAGAACATTTGTATTTGTTTTAGGAGATTCTGGGGACACTCCGGGGAGAAGAAGGGAGGAAGAAGTTTGACCCCATATACCCCAAAATTGCATGTGACTGACTGGTAAGACACAGGCAGCTGGGACCTATTTGCTTGCTGATCTTGCTGTTACTTTCTCTGTGCTGGGGGAAGTCTGGGGAAAGAAGTTGTTGAGTTCGTTTTTCAGTTTTAATTTTCTTTTAGATTGACTGTGATAAGATAGGGTGGACAACTTAAAAAAAATATATAATAGTAATAAAAAATGTAAATAATAATTAAAAAAATAAAAAAGAATGAAGAAATAAACTAAATATATTAAGTGACAAACAGCTGACTGAGCTAAGGCAAGATATCACACTCCATCAGTTGTGTAGTGAACTATATAGTAAAAACACACACAGCAGTTGAGTAATGTCCAGCAAATGCACAATGGGAGGCGGTGGGGGAAAGGTGAAGCAGTGCAGGTACGTGAGAGTAAAGAAGTAGTTCAAAAACTGACTGCAGTAATGGTTGCTGCAGCATGTGCAATAAATGATGATTCCTCTCCTCCAAAGAAGGATGCAGTTTGTCAAAGCACCACCAAAATTTACAGTAGTGCTTGCTACTGCCAACAGTTAGTTCATTCCAAATAACACCTATGGATCCTGCTGCAGAGGAGTATGATGGCTCTGGCTTTGCTGTAGGAGATAGCAAGAGTCATAGACTGCCCGCACATGATGCCTCTACCTCCACCACCTCCTCTAGCCATGTTGTTAAAGCAATAAAGTTCCATGGTTCTTCTGATATGTCCTGAAAACCCACATTGACTGAGTTCCTGGGAAGGAGTAAAAAACTTCATAAAAACAACCCCAGAGTACGCCTGTGGAATGGCAAGATTGCTAAGATGTTGGCAGTGGACATGCTGCCATATTCTTTTGTAGAAACTGATTTCATGTGTAGCTCCACACTGGCATATCCCAAGCCGCAGTTATTTATGTACAATTGTACAAAATTGTAATTGAACAAGCAGGTGGTTAGTGTGGTAGACAGAGGGCTGAAAAGTGCTTATGGCAAAAAATCTATCTGAAAACAGAGATGAGGACAAGTGGGGAGAGCACAAACTATATGACTGTGACTGCTCACTGGGTTTTCCTTCCAACACTACCTTACAGCATCAGGTGACAGCCAGTAATCGTTCTTCTGGTTTTGGCAGTGTGATTAGAAGGTGGCAGCAGTAGCAGGATAGCCCATAACACTGGAACACCACCTTGTGCATGCAGAGTTTTGAGAGACAGTCCCACAAAGCTGTAGATGTTTTACGTAAGCTAGAATAGGTGATAGATGAATGGCTTCTTCCCTGCTCCTTAAAACTGGTTTTGTGTCTGCTGATAATGGCTACAACATAATCTCTGCTTTGAGCATAGGTGATATGGTACCTGTGCCATGCTCCATGTGCTAAATTTAGTTGTGGCCAGATTCCTGGCAGAATCCAAAACCCTCAGAGAGATGGTTACTATTGTCTGCAAAATCGGTGCCCATTTTAGTCGCTCCTACAGTGCACGCAACACTCTATATTCCATACAAAAGTGTAGCAACCTGCTCCATCACCATGGAAAATGGAGGTCCCTACCAGGTGGAATTCGACACTCTATATGCTAGAGCATTTGTACGAGCAGAATAAGGCCATTAGCGAGTATACCATGGAAAACTGGAAGGCTTGGGAGGGAGCCACTTTGTCACCTGGCCAATGGCAACTACTGTGCGATATATATGAACTGCTTAAACCCTTTGAGGAGGCAACCATGCTGGTGAGTCGCATTGGGGCAGGAATAAGAGAAATTCTACCACTGTATTTTTATTGCAGAAAAAAATGAGGAGCATGGCTGAGGAATCTTGCTATAATAACACCACAGACATGCACCAGCTGGTAAAGGACATGATAGATTGCTTGGAACATGATTCTTGCATAGTGTCCATTAAAAGCAATGAGGAATACATTCTTGTCACTTTGCTGGACCCCCGCTTCAAACATAAAATTGCAGAATTTCTTTCAAAGGGCCATCAGCAGTTTGTCACACCAAGGAGTCATGACTATTAGCAGCAACTTTCTGAGGAATCGGATTCTGTCAAGTAATACTGAAATATGCTTAATGATTGAGTGGAGAGTTGCATTTTGAAGGATAAGAGGGAGAAAGTGAGGGCACAAAAAACATCTAGACAGCATAGTGAAACAGAAGGCAGCGAAGCACTTCAACCACAAGAAGCACCAACATCATCAACCAGAACAACCCTTTCTGAACACAGGGAAATACATGGGTCTCAGCAGGAGGGGCAAAAACCCAACATTGGTGGTGATGGTGGAGTCACATCTCTTTGGGACTTGCTCCATGAATATGGGGTGGTACCTGATGGACATGAACACCATGTAGCCCCTAGAAGTCGTCCCACTGCATGTGAGATGGTTTCTGCATACTTGCAGGATAGCTGCGCTCTAGGCAGAAACAATGACCCTCATACCTTTCCTCCAATCTTTATTCTGTTTATTCCTACCAGGCCAGCAATTGTTGTGGCAAGTAGTGCCTGGACATTCTTCTCAGAAATGTTCCAAAATCCATGCAGACAACCTCTGTTGGGCTTCCTGAACAGACTGATGTTCTTTGTTTATTTTTATGGATCCTCTCACTACTTATGTTGAATTCTGGCTTTTAAACTGTATCGGACAGAGGCTGTCATCGTTCTTGTTTTACTGCACCTTTACTGATGTCCTAGTGAACTACCAGTTGTCAAATGTATTATATATTGCTGTCATATGTTTTTTTTCCTCTTTCAATAATTGTTATTGTCATGTCATTACATTGTCCCTCTCAACTACTGGGCCATGCCATCACACCATATGCCTATCGTTACTGCACTCTCTCTGCTAAAGGTACAAGTTAGGCATTATTTTCATACTGATTACGACAGTACTCTCTTTTTCTCCATACTGGCCCACACTCTCTTACTGAATTTTACTTGGCATTGGCCTGACTTTTTGACCTCCATGGCGGAACCCATCCAGCTTCCATTGATGCTGCTTTATCTCTGGTTGTTTTCAAGTAAACCCTAGGATATCCCAAAATGTACTTCTCTAAGTTAATTTCCCACTGTCCAAAACTGAATATTAAGCCTTCTTATAAACAGCTTAATTGGGACCATTTCTGCTACAGTACCCACCTCCCCATGATTGCGTTAACCCATTCTGGACCTCTTTGCTAAGGAGACATACAATTTCCCTCCTCTTCTACCTCCCAGAGCCACTTGGTCCTATCTGCAGTCTTTGGAGTTTCGGACCTGTCCTCTCACATAGGTTTACCTGAACTGTGGACAGTCCTATTCCTACTATTAGTCCTTCATTCGTTCTTCTCTCACACCCTTTTTTCTGCTCTTCAATAATTATTATTACCATGTCATTACATTGTGCTTCTCTGCTGCAGGGGGCCATGCTATCACACCATATGCCTATCTTCGCTGCACTCTCTGCTAATGGTGCAAGTTGGGCATAGCTTCCATACTGATGGAAATACTCTATTTTTGTTCATACATTGCCACACTCTCTTATTGACTTTTACTTGGCATTGACCTGTCCTACTGGCCTCTGTGGTGGAATGCATCCAGTTAACATTGATGCTCCTGTTTGCTCTGGTTGTCTCCCATGTAATCCCACAAAAATTGCCGTATGCACTTCTTGTAATGAATTGCCCACTTTTCAAACTTGATTATTGGGACACCCTATAAACAACTTAGTCAGGATCATTTCTAATACAGTGGTCACCTCCCATGATGTGCTAACCCATGTTGGATTTCTCCTCCCAAATATGGGGTATCCTCTTTTCCCCTGTCCTGCCCCTGAAGCCACTTGGCCTTATCCACATCCTTTGGGGGTTTGGCCTTCCCTGTCAACTCTGGTAGGTTTGCCTGAACATCATGTCTCTGTACTAGTCCTACAACTTGTAGTTTCTTACTAGTAATTCCTTCTTCTTTTTACACCACTTTTTCTCTTCCCCTTCCCTCCTTCCAGTTTTTTCCTACTCCATCCCATCCTCGTCCACTGTAGACCACTTAGTGAGGAACTCTTGGCTATGCCTTGGACACAAAATCATGTCAGCTTTACATTTTAAGGTAACCACTTACAATGTCAAAAGCCTCAACAGCCGATTAAAAAGATCCATGCTACTTTGGGAGCTAATCTGTCTTGAAGCAAAGGTCACATTTTTGCAGAAGACTCACTTCACAAGGAATAATCACCCCCTCTATCACATCTTACCATTTCTCCCATTTGTGGGCAACTTCTTCACAGGATGAAAAGAAGAAAATAAGGAAGTTGCCATACTGCAACACAGATCCATGCCCTGGATTACTAGTGATAGCAAGTCAGATGCCCAGGGTATATACTGATTCCTGAAAGGCAACCTCTTTGGCTTTCCCATTACCTTAGTTCCCCTACTCCTCTTTACGCTTCCTTCTTTGACTCTACTCTGCGCACCCTTGATTCCTTCTGCTCTGGACTGCTAGTGATAAGAGGCAACTTTAATGTAGCTCTGCATCATTCCTTGGATTGTTCATCCTCCAGACCACCTTACTCTCAAGCTCAGGCTAGAAAGATCTAAGAGCTCTTTAAAGATTTTCAGATGATTGATGTTTGGAAAACCCTTTGACACACACAGAGAGATTAAACTTTTTACTCTCATCCTAATAATATACTTGAGAATTGACCATCTGTTCATTAGCCAAGACCATCTGGACATGGTTACCCAGGCCTAGACTAGAACCATCACAGTCTCAGACAATGCCCTGGTTTTCCTCACAATATCTCTCCCCTAATACCCCTGTTCACAGACCCAGTGGAAACTTAACAAGACTTTACTACATGACAGTAACCTTGTGAGTAAAATAGATTATTTGCTCCAAGAGTATTTGGCGTCCAATGTGACACAAGATGTATAATTTCCATATGTTTGGGAGGGGCACAAGGGTTGTATAAGTGAAATATTTAAGTATTTAGGAGCCTAGAAGAAAAGGAAGCACAGGGAGTCTCTTAAAGTTCTAATAGAGACCATAGGCAAACCTGAAGCTCAGCATAAATCCTTCCCGATTGTCAAACTTATAGTAAATTAACAGAGTCTCTCTAAAAACTGCTGACTATTATCTGTACCCAAACAATTAAAGGCAAAAAAAGTGGAAGGACCTTGGTAAAAATTGTCAAATATAGTAGGGTCTCCTTACATATTTCACATATTAACCCTCCGAGTGCCAGAGGGGTATGCAACGCATTGCAGAGCAAAGTGTTGTGTACTACTCTGGCACACAATGGGTTAAAACTGAATCCAGTGCCCTGACCCATTCTTACACTGATATTGCTGAAGCAGGTAGAGTTCTTATAGAGTCCTTTATAATCTTCACTTTTCCGATCCCTCGATGTCCCCAGAGGACCTGGGTACCAGGATCGAATCTTTTTTCGCACTGGTACATATCTGGTACATATCCCCTGGCTAAACCTGATACTATTGCCTCACTTGAAACCCCTATTTCTGAAGCAGAATTGCTTTTAGCCCTGAAGACCTGCCCCATTGGCAAATGCCAGGCCTGGACAGTCTACCTCTTATATACTAAAAGTAGTTTCAAGCTGAGCTTTTGCCCCACCTGGTAGATACATTCAGCACTATCTTTTCTGGTCACCCTTGGCATCCCCATTCCCTGATGGCTTATATCACTGTCATTCCCAATAAAGACAAAGACATGGACCTATGCAGTAGTTACAGATCCATCTCCCTTCTATCACGGTTACCCAGAGAAGTTCAGGAGTCAGTACGGTTTAGTTAATGCAGTTTATTAACAAATGACATAAAAAGGATATATACAATATATACAATAGGAATAAGCACAGGGTAATAGCCAGCAAGCCTGCTATCAGAAATAATAGGTTGCAATGTTAAACCACTGTGCTGGAGACTAGGCCTTAGCCACTGGAAGTCTCAGCTGGAATCAGGAACAGGAACTGGAACAGGAACCCAGGATCTTGATCCGATGAGGAATGAGGTCTGACTCAACCTGCAGTCAGAAGGAAATACCACTGACTCATACCTGGAGCCAGTAAGGGTGAAAACTGACTCACTCCTGCATTCAGTAGAAGCGAATACTGACTCACGCCTGAAGTCAGTAGGAGCTAATACTGACTCACACCTGCAGTCAATAGGAGCGAATACTGACTCACGTCTGCAGTCAATAGGAGCGAATACTGACTCACGCCTGCAGTCAGTAGAAGTAAGTGAAAAGTGACTCATGCTTGCAGTCAGCTATGCAAGTCTACAGAGGCCCAGGCCCACACTAGATTGGGTGTCTGATCACCAGGGGAAAAGATGAAAGAATAGTCAGACAGAACCACAAGTCAGTGCCAGAGGGGTAGTCAGACAAGCTGGGTCATACCCAGTTCAGGTAGTCAGCCAGAGCCACAAGTCTGCACCAGATTGGATGTCTACTATTAGGGGTTAAGCAAAAGAATAGTCAGACAGAGCCACAGCTCAGCACTATAATGGATGGAAGACTAGCCAGGTCATACACGGAGCCCAAGGTAACAGAACTGCTATGAACAACAACGCAAGGGCAACTGTGTCAGGCCTCAGTCTGCCCTTTAAACCCCTTCACAGGAAGTAGGAGGAGCAGCTCAGAGGGAGGAAGTAATAAGTTGGTAGGAGCAGGCTACAGGAAGCAAACACATAATACAGAGGCCTGCTGCATGCTTGAAGCCTCGCTCCTCTAGATGACGCTGAAACTAAGGTAAGCTGTAACAACTTCTCAACAACAATTTTAAAGTCTTTGCAAAAATCCAAGCAAACAGGCTCATATCCCTATTGCCCGGCTTGATAGGCCCTGACCAGGCTTGTTTTCTTGCCTGGCCATGAGACCAGAGACAATACCATCAAGGCAATTTACTCTGTTTCAGTAGCAGCTTAAAGAGTTATCCCCACTCTACTATATCCTTTAACACTGAAAAAGTGTTTGATAGGGTTTGGTGGAAATACATGATCTCAGTACTGAAGTGGATAGGCTTAGAACCATGTTGGCTGTACTCTCATTATCCTAATGTCACGGTTTGTTACGACTCTCAGACGAAAAGTTAGGTAAAAACACAACTTTATTGAGAAAATGTAAAATAATCCCATAGGATTGCATGCACGTACATACAATACATAAATAGTAAGTGGAATGGTAATATGAAATCAGACTCTACCGGTCCTGCCAATATACCGGGCAGGACAGCCTGAGCATGCAATGAAAGGGGGCTCTACCGGCCCTGCCAATATACCGGGCAAGGCAGCCAAACAATAATCAGGATGGACAGGCTCTACGGGCCCTGCCAATATACCGGGCAAGGCAGCCTAACGGAAACCAGCAAACCAGACTCTACCGGCCCTGCCAATATACCGGGCAAGGCAGTCTGAAGGAACACAGACAGGCTAGGTTCTACTGGCCCTGCTAATACCGGGTAAGGCAACCATAAAATGGAAGATAATAGGTTCTACCGGCCTTACCAATATACCGGGCAGGGCAACCTAATAGAAAAGGTGTCAACCTAAGTGGCCCCAATACTGTCAGGAAGAGATGACAGTTGAAGATGTAATAATATGCGTAGCCCAATACTACAGAATATATAAGACCCTATGACAGGGTGTAGATGGACATAGCAAAGCAGCAATCACGGGCACCGTGATACCTAATCCCCTTCATCTTGTGTATTTACTAATGGAGTTCTCTCCTACCCCTTTTTTTATCTCTAATGGCACAAGACAGGGTTGCCCTCTTTTGCCCATTGTTTTTATATAGTATCTGGAGTAGGAATGGGTGAAAAGTCAGAGAAATTTCCCACGAGACTTTTTGTGAAAAAAATAACAATATGCTGCTTTCTTCGCAAAACTTCCCACCCATAGACAATCCATCACATTTTTCCATTTTCACCAATACCAATAAATTCCCCACATGAACTTTACCATATTTTGCCAATATTTTCTATGACTGCAAGGTTTCCTGCCGCAGTATCACTTCTTCTGAGGGCTGAAATGGAGAAATAAATAGCTGAAAGTAAAAGTCCTTACAGCAACATAGGCTTTGAAAAACAAACATTAGCAGGCTGAGTGCCTTTGTCCTTTTCCCACAACGCTAACTTCCTGCTTAAGTAACATTGGCAAAACCATCCTTGAAAAATAACTATGACTTGGGATATTCCAACAGGGTGCAACACATGACATACTTTAAAGCCTATGTTTTCAACAAAAGAAAAGGGCAGCATGTCAACCTCCAACATTTTGGCAAATTTACTTTTCCATAGGTGTACTTTTGCATTATTTTTGTCCAGATTTTGACTTCTTGCTAAGAACTTAGTAGGTGTGGGATGGCAGTACATAGTTGAAGAAGAACTGTGTAGCTTTAATGACATGAATTGTGGAGGTGGAGGGTGGTGGTGGAATGTGTAGGCACTCTATGACTCTTGTCATCTCCAAAAACAAATTCAGGGTCATACACCTCTTCAGCAGGAACAGACAATCTTGGCACACTCTCTGATACCTCAATATCACACCTATTATGTACCCCAGTGCCCAGGGAACATTTAGGAGTACTTCTGTTGCTGCTAGGTGTGGCACCTTTGACCTGTTGATGATGTGTCTCCCTGTCAGACCTGTGGTTGTGCTTCAGGTGGAAATTCATTGAGGTGGTGCCTAGGTGTGAGCCTGCTTTCCTCCTGCTTGCATGTTTCTTACACGAACAACATATAGCGACATGCTTAGCTTCTAGATCCTGAGTGAAGTATCTCCATACTTTGGTCTTCATAGACTGTAGGGTTCCAGAGAGGCTGCTACTACTACTACTGGGACTAGATGTTGCTGAAATTAAACTACTACTAGGTGTCAAAGGTGTTGCACTTCCAAAAACAGTAGAGGCACTCATCAAAGCTAAGACTGTGGATGCTGATAACATGTGTTGTTGCTAGTTATTCAACACTATTAATGTGTATGGCTGAGTGGGACATAGACTTGGAAGTGGTGATGATGCTGATGATGACAGACAGGGTGACTGTATATTTTTTGGTGTGTTTGCTTGTCCAGAGTGAGACTTTCCAGTTATTTTCACAAACAGTTATAAGATAGGCACAGAGCTCCTTTTCAGTGGTGAAAGATTGAGCCTTTTCGTTTCAGCTAACTTTCTGGCCATGTCATCATCTCTCACATTCAACTTCATCTGTATTTGAAGAAGAGGAAGATGCAGGATGGATATATTCTACATCATCATCGTCAGTCATTAGGTCATCCTCAGCATCGCCCTCCAATTCTTACCCACTAATTTTATATTCCTCTAGGCTTTTAGAGGTCTCAATCGATTTATTTCTACAGATGTTTAGTGCTTATCTCACTGTAACATGCATTAGTTGGTTGAGCTGCTACACCTTCTTGCACTATGTCATCTATACTGGAATCCAACTCATTGTCTTCTTCAGTGCTTTTAGGTGGTTTAATAATAATACTTTTGGTGGTAGGACTTTGACAATCTGCATCTTCCTCAGGAGAAGAAGGATCAACATAATTTACTGAACATGATGCAGCAACCATGTCTACAGATAGTTTTTGGACTACCACTTTACTCACACATCCCTGTACTGCTACTAATCCTTTCACCCACCCCTTTCCCCTTGTGTGTTTTCTGGACATTGCTCAACTACTGTGTGTGTTTTTACTGTAAAGTGCACAATAGAACTTATTGTGTAAGATATCTTGTCTTGGATCTCTACAAAATACTCTGTCTCATCTAGTATCAGTCTTCCTCAATCATAGCTCACTAGGGATGGGCGAAAGTTTTTGCCTCAAACTAAAATCGACAAATAATGCCACTTCCCGCTTGGCGAATAATTTCCCACCAAAAGTGCTGATTTTTTGCTTTGTATCGTGCCAAAAGTGCTGATTTTCCACTTTGTATCAATGGGAACATTGAATTTATGCACAACACATAGTAAATATTTTTTTATTTCGCAAAGGCATACTATAAAAGAGGCATGAGGGTGTCTGTGCTGGTGGGATGTTGGGAAAGAATCAGTTGAAGAGGGAATTTTTTTTTTTGGGTGTTGTTTACTGGAAATGGGGGGCAGTTAATAAAAAATAAAACCTAAATACATATAAAAACCCCCATAAGACATACTATAAAAAGGGTCTGAGGAGGGTGCCTGTGTTGGTGTGTGGAGTCTGGGGAATTAATCAGTTGAGCAAGGAATTTGTTTTGGGCGGTTCTTGACTAGTATTAGGGGGGACATTCAATAAAAATAAATAAATAAAACAAAATAAGACATTTTTATGTAAAGTGATAGAGACAGGAACCCCCTGACATAAGCTGTCACTGGGGTGGGCTGATACTAGACTTGATAGATTATTTTGTACAGGATGATTTATTAGATTAGTTTTTAGAGGCCCAAGCCCTGAGGAAACATTGATTTGTAGGACTTAGACTTATTAGAGGCACAAACCCTGAAGAAACATTGATCTGTAGGACTTCAACTTGTTTGGCACAAGCCCTAAGGAAACATTGATTTGTAGGACTTAGGCTTGTTAGATACAAACCATTAAAATTATTTATAGTTTTGTAGGACTATGTTTGTTTTTTTTAACACAAACCCTGAGAAAAAAATGCCCTACTGACCTAGTACCAGAGGTGATGCCATGTTGGCCAGTGGCCACTGGCCATTGTCAAATGCCCTGATGTAGATGCGGAATTTGTGATTGCTGTTCTTGCTGCTGCTGAACTGTTTAAGCAGCAGGATGATTAGGCAGCTGAAATGGAATGGGATGAAAAACAGCAGTAACATGGTTGATTGATGAACGTTCCACTTGCCACGACTAGCATTGAGGCAGTAGCAGAATAATAAGTAGCCCCCAGTATATGTGGAGAAAAGAAGAAGCTGGCGAATAAGTCTTCTCCACCTGTCCCTGTTCCAAAATTATGGGTGTGTTGTTATTAGAATATACAGGAACTGTTCCTCTCATCAGCAACTGCAATGTGCACATTGTGTGTGGTAAATAACATCTGGGGGCACAACTATATCCAAACACCATGACACCAGAACCTAAGTACTGCCGCTGTCACTATACCCCTTGTCCACAACCAGCTAAGGACACATGACAACTTGCTGACAGTTTAATAGTAATAATGAACCCTTCCTGCCAGCATCTTAACATATGCTGTGGGCTGGAATCTCCTCATATGTCGCTTGATGCCCTGCTTGCAATTCTCCTCCACCACACATGCCAGTGTGCAAAGGGTGGAGACGAACTGCCACATCCTAACTAGTGTTGAGCGAGCACCACGATGCTCGGGTGCTCGGGTGCTCTGACCGAGCACCCCCTGAGGCTCGAGTGCTCGGCCGAGCACCCGAGCCCCATTGGAATGAATGGGGCGACACCAGGCACCCCCTGCTCTGATGAGGGGAGGGTGCCTGGTCAATGCCCCCTTCATCTCCGCTATGCCCCCTTCATCTCCGAATGCCCCCTTCAGCTCCGCAATGTCCCCCTCCAGCTCCGCTATGCCCCTCTTCCACAATGTGCCCCTTCATCTCCGCTATGCCCCTCTTCCACAATGTGCCCCTTCATCTCCGCTATGCCCCTCTTCCACAATGTCCCCCTTCATCTCCTCTATGCCATAGAGGAGATGAAGGGGGACATTGTGGAAGAGGGGCATAGCGGAGATGAAGGGGCACATTGTGGAAGAGGGGCATAGCGGAGATGAAGGGGCACATTGTGGAAGACGGGCATAGCGGAGATGAAGGGGGACATTGTGGAAGAGGGGCATAGAGTCTATGCCCCTCTTCCACAATGTCCCCCTTCATCTCCGCAATGCCCCCTTCATCTCCGCAATGCCCCCGTACCTCCAGTCCCTGGTGGTCCAGCGGAGCTTCTTCGGATCTGTGCCTCTTCCGGCACAGATCCCCGCCACCCGAACATGTCGGGCGAGCACATGGCGGTACTCGACGAGTACCGCCATGTGCCGAGCAGAGCGATGCTCGAGCCGATCCGAGCATCGGCCGAGCACGCTCGCTCATCACTAATCCTAACATCAACAGAGTCACTATCATTTGGTGGGGGATGTAACAATAAATGAGGTGGATTAACAGAATATGTAGTTACTAGTGATGAGCGAGCATGCTCGGCCGAAGCTCGGTTCGGCTCGAGCATCGCTCTGCTCAGCACATGGCGGTACTCGTACGAGTACCGCATGTGCTCGCCCGCCATGTTCGGGTCTCCTCCCCGCACGTTTCGCGGCTGCTGCGCAGCCAATAAACGTGCGGGGAGGCTCTGACATCAGTGTAATGCCAGCAGCCATGTTGGCTGCTGGCATTACACTGATTGGCTGGCCAGAACCCGTGATCGGGTGCTGTATAGCACCCGACGCGCGAGTTCGGCTCATTCTTAGCCAGGGAGAGATGCGCTCAGGCAGGGAAAGTCAGTGTAGGGAGAATAAAATTGTTGGAACTCTTTCAAGACCCAAAAGTCCTTTTTAGGACTGTTGTGTGTGGGGGCAGCATTTATATTTTGTTTGGGGGGGCAAAATTTCCTTTTTTTTTGTGGGGGGGATATTAGTAAGGTGACATATAATACTAGATGCACAGGAAGTCAGTGTAGGGAGAATAAAATTGTTGGAACTCTTTCAAGACCCAAAAGTCCTTTTTAGGACTGTTGTGTGTGGGGGCAGCATTTATATTTTGTTTGGGGGGGCACAATTTCCTTTTTTTTTTGTGGGGGGGATATTAGTAAGGTGACATATAATACTAGATGCACAGGAAGTCAGTGTAGGGAGAATAAAATTGTTGAAACTCTTTCAAGACCCAAAAGTCCTTTTTAGGACTGTTGTGTGTGGGGGCAGCATTTAATTTTTTTTGGGGGTGGCAGAATTTCATTTTTTTGTGGGGGGGGACATGTTCTAAGGTGACATTGTACTAGGTGCACAGGGACAAATATTTCACAGTGCAGTGACAAGCTGACATATTCTGTTAGGTGCACAGGGCCAATTATTTTACAACGCAGCGACAAAAAGGGCCATTTTAAACGTGTGCCTAGCCATAGATTATTGTCACATTCTGTTTAGTGTGCAAATTCACAAATTAACGTCACATATTCCGTTCACTGTGCCTAGCCGCAGATTAGCGTCACATTCTGTTTCGTGTGCCTAGCCGCAGATTAACGTCACATATTGTTTAGTGTGCCTAGCCGCAGATTAGCGTCACATATTGTTTAGTGTGCCTAGCCGCAGATTAGCGTCACATATTGTTTAGTGTGCCTAGCCGCAGATTAGCGTCACATATTGTTTAGTGTGCCTAGCCGCAGATTAGCGTCACATATTGTTTAGTGTGCCTAGCCGCAGATTAGCGTCACATATTGTTTAGTGTGCCTAGCCGCAGATTAACGTCACATATTGTTTAGTGTGCCTAGCCTCAGATTAACGTCACATATTGTTTAGTGTGCCTAGCCGCAGATTAGCGTCACATATTGTTTAGTGTGCCTAGCCGCAGATTCGTTTTTATCTTCCTTTTTGTGTGTTTTACGCTCAGTATGTAAAAATGGCATACTACGGGCGAAACATCGTTCCCAGCAGCGACGTTGGAGTCCAAGATGCATCCAGACATCCTCCCTATGCTGTCCCTGAACCATTTCTGTGGTGTTTCCATCATTTTCTGACCTTTTCCTATGAACCAGGCACCCTCCCCTCATCAGAGCAGGGGGTGCCTGGTGTAATGCTCGAGTCCTCCCATTGACTTCAATGGGGCTCGGGTGCTCGGCCGAGCACTCGAGCCTCCGGGGGCGCTCGGCCAGAGCACCCGGACACCCGAGCATCGGGGTGCTCGATCATCACTAGTAGTTACCCTAGAGGAAGAAGGAGGTGGCATGCTAGTTGTTTCACTCTTCATGGAACATCCAGTCTCTGTCTGGGTTTCTCTGTTCTTCCTCGTCTTTGATCTCCGCCTCACCTCTTGTTGCCTTTCTGGAGAGTCAGGGGGTACAGTAACAATGGTGCTTGATCTCTGTGTTGGGTGTTTGTCTTTAACATGTTTGACATAAATGTCATGATGTCTTTTTTCATGTGTGATATCAGGGAGGCTGTGCCAAGTCGCATTCCCTCCTTCCCACTTCTCACAGACTTTTTACAAATTGTGCACAGTGCCATTGGTGATGACTACACTGTGCCTGCCCAAAGAGAAAAATAGTCCCACACCCATGACTTCAGAGGATAGGGATAGGGAACAGGTGGAGAAGAATGGCCTCTTTCTTCTTCTCCTCCACATTCATCTTCATTGTCTGTGTTGGCAGCGGATACTGTTGCTTCTGTTGCTGCTACTGCCTCAGATTCAGCACTGCAACTAAGACCATGATTATTGCTACTGCTGGCAAGTGGAACCTGTCCTAGTCCTGCGTCACTTGTTGACCCCATTCCCCCTGTGTCCACGGTCATCTGTGGCACACTAACTTGCTCCTCAGCATCCTGCTGCCCTTGCAACTCAGCATCTGAAGGAATTAGAACAGTTGCAAATTCAGCAAATTCCAAAAGCTAATTGCTAGTGGTGGTGGTGGTGATGCCCATCCTCATCCCTGTCTCCCATTCCTTCTCAGTTTCTGGTAAAAAGGCTATCAATGTCTCTTCCACCACAGCTTCTCCACCATCATCATTACCATCACCTCCACTAGTCCCTACGTGCTGCTGCTCTATTACAGACATCTCATTGCTGCTTGAAAGAGGTGACGAGCAATGTGAGAAAGGGTCCCCTAATGTCACACTTGTCATTTCTTTTTTGGTCTGAAGAAGGCAGACTGGCAGCAGTAGCAGCAGGCACAGGCAGCTCATCTGTGCTCTTGCTGGTGGTGGTATTAATTATTTGCCTGCTCTCCCCCAACACCAGTTCTGGACTCTTCAGGATCATTTTTCACTTGGACACTGTAGTGAAGGGAAGGGGACTCCCAGAGCCAGAGGAATGGTGTGGGCTCCCTTGACAGCTAGTCTGGATGCTCTCAAATGCTTCCCCTATCATTACCCTAACACTAGTCCCACTGGTCTGCTTCACCATTACAGTTACTACTACTAACACCAGGTATATCAAATTCAAAACCAGAGTCTTCCTCCTCACAGTCACTAGTAATATGATGATTACCCCCTCCTTCACTCCTAACACTAACAAGCTGCTGGACCTTCTTAGTAGTAGTAGTACTAGCATTGGTGGCACTGCTTGGGGATGGCAAGTGTGACTTCGGGTACCCTGCTTTCACACTTGGCATAATCTAGCAGCAGGTTCATCACTGATGGCAGCAGGTTTAGGACTGGCAGCAGGCACAGCACTGGTGGCAGCACGTCTGAAGCAGGCACAGTATTGGTGGCAACGGGGCAGAACGTCTAACAGCAGGCACAGCACTAGTGGCAGCAGGGGCAGCAATGGTAGCAGCAGGGGCACCACGTCTAGAAGCAGGCACAGGCAGCTGATCTGTCCTGCTCTCACTAGTACTACCCTTTTCTTCCTCCCTTCCCATTAAATTCATCAAAATCCCTAGGGGTGATTTAGGGGGACTGGGCAGCATTGGTTCAGTTGTGCTCACTTCCTACTCAGACTCAGTGAACTATAAGGGTCCTTCCAGTTACTCCTTTGATTATTTTTAAACCTGCTCATAGTGATAGCAGTCATTATGAGCCTCTCCTGTCTCAATTTTTGCCTTAAGATCACAGCAGAATAGCATAGCACAGCACAGCACAGTCTACCTCGCTCTGTAGCTGCTTCTATTGTGTTTCACTTCTGCAAATACGTCACGTTTTTATAATGAAAATGTGAAAACCACATAAATCAATGGGCAAAAACTTTCTAGCCATTGAAAAAATGGTGAACAATTTTGGCCAATGGGTGAAAAATGGGAAAAAATTAATCTCTGGATTTAAAGTGGATTTTTCCACAAAAAAGCAGACAACAATGTGGTTTTCGCTGAATTTCTCATGGGAATACTGCGAGAGATTTCTCCCACTCCTACAGCTCATATCAGAGTCCCTGTCTCTGTCACCTATAAAAATGTATTTATTTATTTTAATTAACTGCCCCCCTATCCATATCCCTGTCAATAAAAAACAAAAAAACACACTCCCTGTTCAACTGCTTCTTTCCCCAGACCCCTACACCAGAGATAAAAGCCAGATTAGGAAGAAACTTGGGTCACTGTTGACTGTGTCAGCCGAGTCAATCGCACATAATTTTGGGGTAGTTCTCCTTTACTCCCTTCTCACACCCCTAAACTTCCCTAGAACACAGATTACGGCTAAATAAGGAAGGTACTTGGATCACAGCTGCCTGTGTTTACTTGGTCACACAAAATTTTGGGGTATTTGGGGTAAATCTCCTTTGCTCCTCTTTCATACCCCCAGACTCGCGTAGGACAAAGATAATGGCCAGATGAGAAAGAAATGTGGAATAGGGCTGCCTGTGTCTTTCCAGTCAGTCACACTGAATTTTGGAGTATTTAGGGGCAAAATTCTTTCTCCCTTCCTGTCTCCCAGACTCCCCTAATACAGAGAACTCTAAACTATGCTTCAACTCTACTTTATTAGCCTGTCTTCTATAGCTCAAAAATGTGCTTCTTTCTCTTCTCACAAACACAGAATGGCATGCTGTGTGAACATGACACTATTTTATATGCCTGTGGGAAAAAGAAAATAACATACAATGTGGTGGGAAGAAATTGTCTATTTACATTGATTTCAATGCAATGAGCTGGATTAAAAAAATAAAAAAAAAAAACCCTGCACTTTTCGCAAAATATTTTCTGCTTAGAGAAAAAAGTACCATTTTATCCTGTTTTTCTTTTGAGGTAAAATATTTAGCATCTATTTAATTGCAGACATGCAGCACCTGGTTGAGTCTAACTTCACTGGGTTTGAGACCACCCTCCACCAAAAGCTAGCTTCCTGAAACTCCATATTTGTTTCTTGGATGGGTCGTTCAAATCTGGTCAAAATGACATGACACTACCCAGATCCCTTTATGTGCTCAAATCTCTCTCCATTGCTGTCCCTTTAAAATACCTTCACTCTCTCCATTGTTTGATTCTCAACTTCACACAGTTACAAGAGACCTAGAATTAACTCCGGGGATCATTTTTGTCCTAGCACATTTTGATTTCTGGAACTTTTCACTTACCACCATGCCATAGCCCTCTCTATGTTAATCAATCTTTGCTCTAACAACAAGACGAGGGACTGGACTCCTTTCTTCATGCTTTAATCCCAATACTGTCTTTTTCCCCCAACATTTATGGTCCTGCTTCATTAATATCTCTGACTTGTTAAAACAACATGTGATATTCAGAACTCACTTCTTACCATTTGGACCAAAAGTATCATGGACTATAGCCTGGATCCCTTTCCACTCCCCCCCTTTATAATATTGCAGGAAACCCTGATTTCCCCCTAGCTTGGGAGAATTAGCTTTCTGTTCTTGGTCTCTTATGGATGACAAGACCTGGAACAACTGCTACCAGTTGGTAATTTACCTTCTTTTTCTGAATTATGTCATACTTTCCTAGACCCTAGTACCGAGGAGTGGCACTATAGTCATGGTTTTATGTGCAAAGACAACCAAACAAGGCATTTCCAATATGTTCAAACTCATTGTGTTCCTAGTCGATCCCCCATTATTACCTTACAATCATGCATGGGAAAAGAACCTTGACATAGTAATTTCAGATCTCCAATGGGACAAGCTCTGCCTAATATTACTCTTCCAGAAACTAACTACAAATTACTGACCCGATGGTACCAAACCCCATTGTACCTGTCTAGATTTCTCCCCTCGATTCAGAGCCTATGCTGGAAGTATAATTACCCTGATGTCTCCCTGTTACATATTTGGTGGTCTTGCCCCTATATTATAACTTTCTTTTAAAGTATCATGGTGAGTCTGCCTGGTTTGATGGGCTTTGAAATTTCCCTTTGTCTCCAATCATTCCTTTCTTGCATTATAGCAGATACAGACATTTCAGATACTCTTTCATTTAAGAAATGGAATCTGGCAATTACTGCCATGAGGGAGTGCATCCCTAGACTGTGGAGATCACACCCCACCATCTTTGAAAGACTGGAAAAATAAATTAAGACAAATTTTGAAATGGAAAGACTTTACATTCTCTTCTTAGACAGACTTTCACACTTACCAGCTGAATTTGCTTCACGGCCCTCTTTTTTCTTTACCTCTTCTTCTCAGTACCTAATCCATTAGTCATTTGCATCATGGCTTTCAGGCCTTCCTTTCCCAGTGTGCCTCTCTCCATCCTTTCACCTCTTTTGTCCCCTCCCCCCCTTTCCCCCCTTTTTTCCTCTCTCTGTTTATGCACTCTCCAATGCATTCCTCTTTTTCCCTCCTGGATCCCTCACCCTAACTGTTACCTGTGGTTTGAGCACTCCGTACTGTGTGCCTTAGTTTGATAGTTGCTTGCCTCACTTAACTGTGGGCAGACATATACAGTGAATGGCTTTCTCTCTATATAAACACCCTTTACTCCTCTTGTTGTTCACCACAATTTGGAAATTGTTAGATATGAAAAGTATTTTCTCCCCCTTTATGTGCTTTCTGTACTTCTTCTTAAATAAGTCTCATACAGAGAGTTGTAGGTCATATCACCAGTGCTACTGAAAACTTAAGGATAAACATCCTACCACATTGTGTAGAAAGGCTAGTTATGTACTAAAGTGATTAGTATTTTTTAGCATCCATTATAAGATTCTTGCACTTAATCTGCATTTCCCTTTAGGGACCAGCAGACTGTTCATTGCATTGCTTTGCAATGTGTTCCATAGCCCTCTTGTCCTGAAAGGGTTAAGCATGAGGTTTACTGATAAGAAATACATATAAAAAAGTAAGGATTTTTTAACCCCTTAAGGACCAGCGGTCCAGGGAAGTTACCTTCCCTTAAGGACCGCTTTGATCCTTGCCGACGCGCCGGGACACGTGACCTGTTACACGTACTGTCGCGATGCTTTGAGGCCTAAGAGAGACCGCTCCGGTCTTGGAGCCATCACTTTTAGGCCCCGTTTTTACTTACAGCGCTCCCGGTAGAGCGCTGTAAGTAAAAAGTACGTGACGTGCTATGACCGTCACTGGTCCTTAAGGTATAAAGACCATGATGGTCATAGCACATCACGTAGTCCTTAAGGGGTTAAGGATTTTTAAGATTTAATCTACCAAAATTTACACTAAATCTCTCTCGCTCTCTCTAGGTATGTATATATATATATATATATATATATATATATATATATATATATATATATTTTTTTTTTTTTTTTTTTTTTTTTATATGTATATATATATATATATATATATACTGTGTATATATATATATATATATATATATATATATATATATAGAGAGAGAGAGAGAGAGAGAGAGAGACACTGTATACAGTATATTTTATTTTTTTGATTTATTTATTTAGAAAATATTTAAACTGCTCCATTTTATGATCAGTTTTCTCTTGAAGAAACAAAAGCCTTTTTTGCTGGATGATTTGTGGACATAACATATTTTTCTAAGACATGGGGCCACAGCTCAATTTGCTTCATCTAGAAAAGTTCATAGCCTGATTATTTTTGGTTCCCTGTCAAGGTCATATACAAATATAGATGTGAACCTCTGGAAAAGATCCACTGCGGTACGGAGTGGTTGCACACATTAAACTGTGAGCTATTCAGCATAATCCATTTATGTTGTGTTTTACCTGGAGTAATGGGGGCAGCATACATTGAAATAAACTACAAATAGCAAAATTTTTTTTGTAAAAGAGATCATACAGCAAATTTAATACAATAAAAAGGGTTATATTGTGGAGACAGTAGCTATTTACAAAGTAGGGGCAGGAGATTTAGAACAGTGGTTCTCAATGACACCTTGGTGTGCCATGTAGGAATGGGTGAAAAGTCAAATATTTTTCACTTAGGAATTTTGGAGAAAAATCAACAATTTGTTGCGTTTTCAGAAAAAATTCCTGTGTCTCGAAGCCCGCTAAAGTTTTTTGCCTTAACTCTACCCCATGAGTTTTCCAAAGGAAAATTTTCCTGTTTCCATGGTTAGGGAGTTTGGGGATAAGACTCAGTATATATGGATCTGGCTGTACCATTGCATTGGGACAAGACAGGCACTTGGAGGTAAGTTAAATATGTGGTTATGTTGACACTGGTGCAGTAGGACAAGACTCTCGGTTAGTATATGTGGTTATATGACAAACAGCACAGCAGGACAAGGCTGGAGGTAACTATCTGTGGTTCTGTGGTTAATTTGGGAGGTCAGTTTGGGTGGTGCTATCACTAATGAGGGATAAGGCTGGAAGGGTTAGTATGTGTGGTTCTAGGCCTTCCAGGGCAATGAGACAAAGCTGGTGTCAGTGTGTGTGCTTCTATGGAGCTGGGGATCAGTTAAGCATTTGTGGGCAACAAAAGGCCCTCCAGATGCTACCAGTCTAAAATTTCCATCATTCTCTGCCAACCAATGAAAAATCACATTTGTAGTGGGCCTCATGTTGCTCTTTACACCTACCAGATAGTGGGGCAAGGGTGGGAGGTCAGTAAGTGTATCTCTATGGCTACCAGTTCAGCAGGACAAGACTGGGGGACACTGTGGAAAAAAGAGGAAAAGTGAACTTTGAGGGAATTCATGCAGAGGGTGAAACTTGTTGTTTAGTTTTCACCCATTCCTAATGCCTTGTTCACCAGCTTAGGGAGTTTTGCTGCTTTTTTTCTTTGAAGACTTTGACAAAAAAGCTAGTGTTGAGTTTTATGTGAATATTTTGGGAAATTATAATGCATAATATACTGGTCATTTCAATTGTATAAATAATTACACATATCCATGTATGTGTACCCTTCTTTTTTCCTTGACAAATTACCTATAACATTTTGGAGGTGCCCTAAGAATTCCATGTTGAATGTTGAGGATGCCTTGAACACAAAATAAATACAAAATTGATGACTAGTTCTCTAAAAGGTATAAAATGACCTTTGAGGTGCAAAGATCCAGCTTCAGAAGGTCCAAGTCATGCTTTAGGGTTAGAGAACAAGGCTGGGGGTGATGTACTAAGGTCCTATGTATGCACTAAGAATTAATTTTGCAATGGGAGGGAAATATGCTTTGATTATTAGCTTGTAATGTTGGCAACTTGTTGAGATGGCAAGAGGGGGTGGGGGAGCAGAGAGGATACCTTCGCCCTCAGACCTCTCCACCAAGAACAGCAACAGATCTTCCTTAATAGAAAAGTATTTCTAAATCTCAATAAAGAGTTTGAAATCCCATCCACAGAGCAGCTACCATGTAAACAATAAAGAGTCGACTACCAGCTGATCAGTGAAATAGGGTCACAGTAACATAGCCAATGAGACTGAAAAAAAAATACATGCATCCATCTAGTTCAACCCATGCCATATCACCCTTGTTAATCCAGAGGTAGGAAAAACACAGTGCAGTGCCATCTATCAGCTAATTAATATGTATAAAATATATATTACCAAAATACTGTATAAGAAAAATAGATTGAAATACTCGGTAGAGAAATATTTAAACTAGCACTTGATGCAATTTATTACAAAATACACACAAACAATATTAACTGAGGATACAGATGATAAAATAATAACTATTAAAATTAATAACATTATTTCTGACTAGAAAGCTCAATGTTTTTGCTCAAATAGCAGCAGGTAACTTAACAACAACTGCAGAAATAAACATATATGAAAATAATTGATATATTGCAACAATTAAAAGTCCATAATTAGTTAGAAGGATCTTAAAACAAAAACATTGCCCCATTGGGCCAGGGCAACAATGTCTCCCGTGAGTATGAAAGAATGGAAAAATGTGGATGATGGAAAAAGACACTAAAATCCAATATACTCGAACTTGTTCTCTCTATAAAATAATCAATACATGTGTTGACAAGAAATGGAATAAATGGAAACAACATCCTCTTTTCACTCCTCCAAATGAGAAAATACAAATAAATGATTAATTACATGAGTCCAAGATGAAATAAAATATTTTATATCACTGAGGTTATGAACTGTGATGATGTAGATGAAAGAGAAAACAGTTGTTATTTTTTGGCACTGCATATTTTACTCCTATTCTTTCTTTTTTACCCTTTCAAATGTGAGGAGTTTTAGGTATTAATTATCCACTATGTATTATTGAAGCACACTTTTTGATTATTATTTTCCTATCTGTACACAGTACAGAGGCAACTATCAGTTGATCAATGTACACAGTACAAAGCTAGGCCAACCTCACAAAGGCAAATTTGTTTCTGTGAGAACAGCATTGCCAACTATTGGCGTTTAGCATAAACCTCATATTACACAAATTAGATAATATCACTATAAGTTGATCTGATCCCTCATATGCCAGCATAACTCTGCAGTGTTTACATCAGTCAGCTGATTGTTTGTTCTTCACTGTTTACATTGATCAGCTGATCAGTGGATATGGCATGATCCACAATTCAGCATCTTCAGGGAGGGACATTTATTTCTGTAAGCTTCAAAAACATCTGAGCTCAGTGCATGTTGTGAATAGCCACACTGACATATAAACAGTCCCCTAGGAATACAAAAATAGTTCATTAAGCTACATTTGAATATGCAAATGAGCAGTTGTAAAAGGAGCCACTGTAAATGCATAAACCTGGTGGTAAGCTTCTCTGAACAGGTGGGTTTTCAGAGACTGTTTAAAGCTGTGGAAATATACTGTAGCTTTAAACAGATATGCCTACATTTAATTCCAGAGCAGGAAAGAGTTACAGCAAGAAATAATGACAGAGCCATAAGATTTAGTGAATTATAGTTAAGGAAAGGAAGATGAATTTGTAATTCATGCATGTATTTTCTATTGAATAATAGTTAAGGAAAGGAAGATGAATATGTAATTCATGCATGTATTTTCTATTGAATAAGTCCCCACTTGCTGCCTCTTAAGGCCTTGTGCCTTTGTTCAGCAGATAACATCTTCAATCAACCTTAGATGTCATGTCCATGGAGACAGACTTGACAGTGTATTCAAACTGATGCAGGCAAAGTACATGAGCTTATTTAACCGTTTTACTACCAGAGGGGCATGCAATGTATTGTAAAGCAATGCACTGCACTTCCTTCTGGTCCCTAATGGGTTAAGATTACCACGTGCTGTGTGGCAGAGTTTGTGTCCAGTGGTACTGCTAGCAAATAACATGTCTGCCTTAATGGAAATGACATCTAGGACTGACTAAAGAGGTTAGCTCTTCAACAGAGAGACATGGGCAACATTCTTAGGGATCATTATGATTTGTTGGCCATAATTAGTTAAGTGTGTATGGAGGGTGGTATAATTAGGATGTTTTATTCTCTTTTTACCCTTCGAGTGCCAGAGAGGTATCCAGTGCAATGCTCTGAAATGTGTTGCTTACCCCACTGGCACTCATAGGGTTAACCCTTTCAGTGCTAGAGGGGTATACAACACATTGCTTTGCAATGTGATGCGTAACCCTCTGGCACTGAAAGGGTTAAAACAAGAGCTGAATTGCAGCAGAAAACTGTACATAATGGACTTAGGCCGGGATTCATCAAGGTGTGAATGGCTTAATGCACAAGAAAATCAGAGGCTTTCTTTGTGCATTAACCATTCGCCCGTTCAGCAACTTTCAGATTGTATCTAGTCATCACTTATTCTTCAACTAGTGTAAAAGCTCGTGTACACGGGCCAAGGTCCAGGTGATGTTAATCCTTTGAGTGCCAGATGGGTATGCAAAGCATTGCTTTGCAATGCGTTGCGTACCCCTCTGGCACTCAAAGGATTAAGAGGCCGGTCCTGCTCTGCGTCCTGCCGCTGCTGCAGTCATGCACTGTAGAGACTGCCCGAAAGCACAGAATGCTCCCAGCATAGAACTCCCTGCATTCCTACACCTCCCAGCATTCTGTACGTTCGGGCAGTCTCTACTGTGCATGATGGCTTCTCACAAACAACATAGCGAATTATTATATAGAATAAGCAATGGCCAGATAGAGCCACAAATGTGATCCCATTTGAATGCATGGGGCGAACACACACATACACATTTTCGCTTATGTGTATGTGTGGATTTTTCCCCTGACTGGACAATTTATGCAATTTTCCCTGCTTCGCATACCCAAAGCAGGGAAACACACGAAATCATTGCTGAACACCCGAAGGTATCCATGAATGATCACGGTGAAGAGCAGCGTATTTGATAAGCTGTTCTTTCCACAGTTTGATGAATCCCAGCCATTGTAGCAAGCAGTGCTACTTTAGCAGTTATTGATAGGATGAATATATTCTAAAGGAAAAAGGTGAAGACATGAATGTAATTTGGAGAAAAAAGTTATGATATTGGTGGAATTAACTTTTTTGAAGTGTGAATATTATCAATAGATAATAGATAATAATAGAGTATTGACAATTTGCAGCAGACTGCATATGAGGGGAGAATGTAAAAGAGGAATTCATTGTAAACCCTATGCAGCATACATATTATTTCTGGATTATAGGACTGCAATAGAGCATTCATTCTATCATACACAGGACACATTTTAAAGAATTTTACTACATTTAGGGATATATATGCACAAAAAATATAGCTATTCTGAATCAACATAGGGAACAAATTAAAAATCCCCCAGATTTCCATTCATTTAAATGAGCTTTGAATAGAAGAAATATTCCAAATGCATTGTTACAGAAAGCTTTGGAGGCATTTTAAGCATTATAGAGGTCAAGGTTTAAAGGCAGCCTTTAGTAAAAAAAAAAAAAAAGCACTAAAGGGTGCGTTAAGTTTCGTGTAGCAATTTAAAGATTTGATAATCTTTATGGCCGATACACTTACGTGCATTGTGACCCAAATAGTGGCTGGTGTACCATCCATCCATCGCATCAGCACTCCTGAGGATCCATGTGTGAATCAAATGTGAGATATGTAAATTCAGGTTAGAGTAAATGATTGCATATACAATACCAAGGCCAACTTTTTCACCTTTAATTATGTGTAATTGTTTTTGGCCTGTGTGTTGCACATACAACCAGTTATTCTCAGTGACACTGTGATTTGTGACCTGCTCCATCCTTTTTGTGATTCAGTAAGTGGTTAAGTAGACCTGATGAACTGAACATGATGCTGACTTCTCCAGTGATCTAATTTCCCCATTTACAATGTATTCTATGGAGGCTATACAATGGGACCTTTGCAACATGATTCATGTTATTGAATATTCACCATAGACTACCACTGTAATTGGTAAAGTGAGGGAATGTAAGTGTAAAATTCTCTACATCAGCTCTTTTTCACCGCTTAATGAATGTCCCCTGTGTGTCATGTAATCGTTAGCCTATCGATTTGTGTTTGTTGTGTGGTTAACCCTTTAAGGACCAGTGGGGTTGCAAAAGCATTGTTGATCGATGCATTGATAATTCCTCTAGCACTCATGGGGTTATGTGCTGGATTCCCTGTGGGTACATGGGTGACATTGTGTTGAAGCAGTTCTGATGTTTAACATACCACACTTTTCTGAGCATGGTTTGTGTGTATTGTGTGTGATCAGCACAGCAACATGAGGGTTAACCAGGGAGTTGGACAGGTTTGGGCCTTGTTGAACCTTGACATTTGTCCTTGTCTTGCGTCCTGTTTGAACCCTCTGGGTGCTGTATTGGTGCATTTGTGTGGATGAATGATGGGCAAATGTTGGGATGTGACTGTGTTTGTTTGTGATGGGTGTGTGGTTTGAGGTGGTGTGTGGTTATGGGATGATGCCCTTACTGGTAGTGTGGAGGCTCCTCTCATCCCCAGTGTCTGACCCTCCAGGGACCCCCTTGATAAGCATAGATGACAGGGTCTGCCACAGCCTCTCCTCTCATTCGTTGAAGGTGATGGGGACAGGTGGACCACCTCTGGTGCCTTGGGCGTGCAGGACGGCATCCCCCCATCTTCTTCTTAACCTGCCTTTTGCAGTCGCCCCATCTCTTTTTGATTGAGTCCACATCCCGTCTGCAGGTGGCCACCGCATTAACCCGGCTGCAGATTTGGTTCCAGGCAGCCTTCCTCCTCGCAGCTAGGCCAGGTACCCTCTCCCTCGGAAAGAGGACACTCTCCCTCTCCAGCACAGACTCCATGAGGGCCGTGTTCTCCTCCTCGGTATATCTGGGATCCCTGATCCTGTCCCCCTCAGCTTTGGCATGTGAGGAGTCAGAACCAGAGTGTCCTGCCTGCTCTGCCCTGTCTGTGTGTGGTGCTGGTCCCCAGGAACTACCCCTCGTCCCACTGCAGGTTCTGTCTCTGTCCTCCGTGTGCCTGCTTTTCTGGGCCTGGTCCCCCGCCGCCCTGAGGCTCTCTTTCTCCCACCCCTACTCTCAACAGGGATGTCCTGGTCTCCTTCCTCCCCCTCCACTACTCTCCCCATCCCTCTCTCCTGTCCTCCTCTCCTCGCCATCATTCACCCACTCACACCCAACCACTCCCACAGGCCCTCACAGACACACTCAATCCCACTCACTCTCTGTCACACACTTTCACTCACAGATTCACACTGTCAAACAAAAGTTTAAAAAATGTGTAAGGTGTTGTAAAAAGGAAAGAGACTACGTGTATGTATGTGTTTGTATAGGTGTATGTAATACATGCAAAAGTGTGATATGTGTATATTTAGTGCAATGCTCTTCTCTCTCCAAACTCCAAAAACTCCTTCTACCGCCAATGTAAGCTCCTCGCTCCCTCGCTCTAAATGCTATCCTTCACTCCTGGGTCCTGTGATCTAGCTCACCAAAACGTGAAACACAGACAAGGTGTGACCATTATTTTGGGGTATATATAGGTGTATTTGAACATTTTTGCTACTTTGGGGCCTTGGGATTGGCTTTAGGTTTGAACTGCATCTATCAGGTTTACTAGCCAATGCCAGCCGTAATGTTACATTTTGACTTAAGTTGTGTTTTAACATGTGTTTGGGATGCACAGTGATGCGAAGTCAGGTGCGACGATGGTTTTTGTGTTACATGTTTTTGTTGTACCTACGCTTGATAGCCATTCTTGTACTATTTCCTTTAAATCTGCTGTAAATCATGTGTTATTTGCAGACGATGTGCCTTTTTTACTTAGAGACTGGTTTAACGGCTGCCTTTAAATCGAGCCCCAAATGCGCTAACTAAATAAATGGGATTTTGTTTTTTAACCCCTTAACGGTCATAGTACGTCATGGGTCGATCGGAGTTAACGACCCATGACGTACTATGACCGTCATGGAATTCCGGGCTCCCCCCTTAGCTGCACGCCGTTCGGGGAGTCCGGAATCTAAATAATAAAAAAAAGCTTTGTGGTCCTTTAGTGACCGCCACATGCCTGCGCGGCTGGTCGTTAAGGGGTTAAGTGCAGCTGATTTGCCCAGAATGGCACCTGTTTTCTTTCTGCATAGAGTCTTTAGAGTCATATTCAATAAGCCCAAGAAGAGCAATTCTAGATCAGATCAACAGCACAGTAGGGGACTAATAAGTATTCCCAGAATTCCCATTGGTGGGACTTTTGACCCCTTGAATGTTAGACCTGTCTCCAAAGCACTATGGCATTTGGACTAAGCTGTGAACTTTATGAATTTATTTTATAAGGCTTTAGCACTATATCAATATTTATTTATTACCAAGTATTATTGCATTCTTTTGTGCCACCTAAAGAGTGTGTTTTATATTGGAGGCTTTACTTTGAGAGGTATAGAAAAATATACTTATTGAAAAGTATATTGACTGAAGCTTTTGAAAGAATGTACAGCATATATATGAATAATTGTAGGGAAAATGTATTAATAATAAATTTCCTGGTTTGTACTGCTGAAGTGATTTTTTTGGAATGATAATCAGGTTTCATTTAATGAAAAAAGTGTTCAATACATTTTACAAAATGGAAAGCCTTTAAAAAAAGACATTAATTATTGGTGAGACCTAATTTTTCTAAAGCAGTGTGCTACAAAAAGGAAATTATCAAAAGGTTTCAAAATAATAAAAAACAAACACTTTTAACAATGCTAATTTTATTGATGATTGGAATAAGGTGTTAAATAATTTTTATTTATTGAAGTTTAGGTAAAATTAATTACATATTAGAGAAGAAGATATTGCAGAATTACAAAAGGATATTGACTACAACAGATATATTGATTGGATCAATGAGGGAATTGGTAACTATGATGAAAAAGAACTAGCAAAGAGAAAGAAAAGTAGAAATAGTATGGTATTGCTTTTAATATGATTAAAACAAGTAATGTTTTTAGAAGGATAAATAATGGTAAGGAACACAAACATTAATGTACGTGAAGAAGGGATTGTATAGATAAAACCACAAAACTGAACTGAGGCTCTTAAGAAAATCTTATTAATATGTCAATTAAGTATTTATCCAACAATTGAGAGTGGGGAAGAATTAGAAAAGGAGAGAAGTAAGAGTTAACATCTTTGGGTCCAAACATTAAAAAATGCTTAGCCTAAGAGAAAAATATATAGAAAGTAATAATTGGAACAAAAAAGGGAAAAATAATAAAAAGGATGTTCCCCCTCCTGTGCCTCTTCTTCTCCTTGTTTAATGTCAGGCCATCATTCCCTATCAGATTATGGATCAGAAGTCAATAAGAAGAACAGTAGATACATCAAATTGACAAAAAGAAGAAAATAAGAGGACTGGAAGAGACAGGAGAAGAAAATGGAAGGCCACAGAAGAAAAGGATCTGAAGCCAGATAATTTTAACCTAGAAGGTATGCGTATATTTAATGTATTAAGGAGACAATTAAGCATTTATGATATTAACTTACTGAAAGAAGGCTTATGTTTCCCCCTTTTATATATACCTAAATGTGAACTATTTATTGATCTTAATAAATATTTTAGGAATGTTACCCTCAAAAGGCACTTGACCAAATTATTTACAGGAGGATTAATTTATTCACACAGGCCTACAGAATACATCTACATTTTACCCTGTGGAATCTAGGGGTAATTGCTTGTATACATTCTATTCTCTAGTATTTTTTTTGGTATATTTCTCTAGCATTTGAACAATTATGTGATAGGACTAGGAAGCATCCAAGAAAAGTAACCATCTAGAAAAGTGCTTTGAAAGACTAACAGATGATGATGATAATATTGTCTTTAGATCTGCTGATAAAGAATGTGAAATTGTTCTGTAGGATAGATTATATTATCTGCAGGAAGCATACAGGAGCATTAAAAATACCTTGTACTATGTAAAATTAATGGAAGACCCTACTAAAATGATAAACAGGAAGCTCTTGAGTTTACTAGGTTTAGAATACACTAAAGGGATAATTATTAGGTGAAAATTAATTTTTATCTAATAAGTATACCATTATTCCAGTAACATTTCATCTTCACAAAATAATAAAAGAAAAATTGATCCTCCGGAAAGGCTTATTGTAGTGGAGGTAGATTCATTTGCATCCAATTTGTTCCAATATGTGGACTTCCTTTTGCAACCATATATGAATAGTGTATGGCCACATATTAGGAACTCAATGGATGTGCTATTTAAAATAAGGGATTATGATTGAGACAAAGCATTCTTTTGGGTTACATGTGATGTTACTGTTCTCTGTTAAACATTAGGTCTTGAAACAGTTGAGTACATTTTAAATTTAGATAAAGATAGAACAGCAAGATTTTACATTAAAAGTATGATAAAAAAATAGATTTTTTTAGATTTAGAATGTGTTATTGATTATCTTAATATTAATAGTAAAACCTATTTAGTTCCTTGTAGTAATCATCAAAAGCGCTGGATTAATAATATTCTTTACTGATAATTTTTGAGACTAAGGAGTAATGATTAAGTGATCTTTTTGTTTCATGAAACGCGTTAGGCGGATAGTGAATGTTCTTTTGTTTCTTTTCCGTGTATCAGTGTTTTCAACATGAGGAAATATAAATCATTTTTTATTTTATGGAAGAAACGTTTCCTGGTCCCTGAAGCCTGGGCTGTCCATGACCGCTCCTGTACTGTGCCTTCTTGTCTGCTGGATCTTGCTAAAATTATCGGGAGCTGTTCCGGATCGCCACTAAGCAACGGGGTGAGTGGCTGGAAATGCCTATCTGTCTTAAAAGCTAATTGCAACTTTTGTAGCCAGCTAGCAGCCACCGTTCATTTCTTTTATATAAGGAGTAATTGAAGCAGAAATATAGATATATTTTTTGGGTGTGGCTTATAATAAGGAAATAATAACACAATAGAACACGCAAAAGTGACGCATAAGAACACAAACTAGAAAGGTTGTTACAAAATAAAGAATTAATAAAAAAGCTATACTAACAGAAAGGTAGCTATTATTTTAAGAAAGATTGTAGTCATTGGGAGGTTTTAAAATATGACCCTATTTTAAATATTAAACTTCCAAGAAAAACCTAAGCTGATTTTCAGAAAAACATTAAATCTGATGAAGATTTTGCCTCTAGTTTTTATGTAAAGGAAATGAAAAATATGATAATAAATCCAATAGGCGTTCTTTAGGTATGAGGAGAAATGGTTTACTTTGTTGTCATCACTGAAGATGTATGTCACCCTTTTCTCCGGGCTCCCGTTTCCCGGGCTCCCTTCTGCCACCGCCGTTCCTGTGCGGGTCTCTGTCGGCTCGCATTCCCCTCTGTCGCTGGTCTCGCCTCTCTCTCTATGTTCTTGAGGCTTATGTCACTGTGTACAGGAGCAAGGCGCCGCCGGTTCTGGGTCCTTTTATGGTGGTGTGTTTCATGTCACATGCGGATGACGTAGCACGCAACGTCTATTTCAAACCTCCGGTTCCTGGCTTCTGTGCACTATTGCAGTGTTCAGTAGCCAGCTAGTCGGGTGCCAGTATAGTTTCCCTGGCTGCTTTCTGAGTCCTGAGTTCAGATTCTCCCTTGTTCTCCAGTGTATGACCCTGCTTTGCCTCTGGCCATTCTTCAGTTTTCTGTTTCAAGCCCTAGCCTTTACCAGTGTATGACCCTGTTTAGCCTCTGACCACTCTTCAGTCTTCTGATTCAAGCCCTAGCCTTAGACCAGTGTATGACCCTGCTTAGCCTCTGACCACTCTTCAGTCTTCTGATTCAAGCCCTAGCCTTAGACCAGTGTATGACCCTGCTTAGCCTCTAACCACTCTTCAGTCTTCTGATTCAGCCCTAGCCTTCAACCAGTGTATGACCCTGCTAAGACCCAGACCACTCTTCTGCCTAGTCCTCCTAGTGATTGAAAGATCCTTCTTTGATCCTATTGGTCTTAGACCTCTCTTCAGTTCCCGTCTCTGTATAGTCGTTGTCCTTTTCCTGGTCACCTGTTTTCAATTCTGGAGAGTTCCAGCTACTATCGTGGCCAACGATCCCCATCAACGCACCCCACTCTTCATTCCCTAGCCAGCACTCTCCCCTTCAAGAGAGGTTGTGCTGTTTATTGTCTAGCTATCCTGGTCTCACTTCCAGCTTCTCTGGAGTCTGCCATCCAACCTTGCGGCTGGCAACGATATTCGGCCCTAGCCGCAGCAAAGCTTGACAATAGGCAGCCAACGTTCGGCCAGCCCTGCACACAAGCAGCGCACCCGAGCACTCCCTCTCTTACAGGATTCTTGCAACTGGGGGACAATGTATTACAGATTTCCACTGGGAACAGATAAATATAAATCAAATTATGATTAAAAAGGGTATGAAATGCAGCTAAATTACCTGCTTTAACAAATATGTGGCATATATAATATTCTGCCCTGTGAGAAACAGTACATTTGAAGGACTATTCACAGTATTAAGAAAATATTTAGAGAACATATGAAGATATTTTAGCAAAGTCCTTAACCCTTTGGGTGCATTGCACCCAAAAAGGTTAAAACTTGCTGTATCCATTTTTTTTTTACTTTTAAAAAAGTAGACAGAAAGATACAAGTGTAAAAAACAAGTACAGTCTACATTTATCAGTTTGAAGGCAAATGTGACTCATACAAAGCAATGGGGAATGTTCCCTGAGTAATTTTAAGTAAACGTATGACACTATTACCTGTTATATGTATAAACTGAAGATTACAGGAATCTTGTAGAAATGATGAAGAGAAAGGGTGGAAGATATGGAATATAATTCCTTAGAGTAAGGAAAGAGAAGAGAGATGAGGGAAGGAGAGGAAAAACAAAAAAACAACAATATATGCATGAAATCGCCATCACCCCCGACCACTAAGCCATAATAGAAAGGAAAGCAAAAGGAGTTGCAGTGTTTGAAAAAACTCCATACTAGTGATTCCATAATAAGGGGCTACGCCCAACGGAGAGTCCGCTCTACCCTGATCGGATCTGATATAAGAAAAGTGAGAGCTATGCAGAATATGTTAACCACCCTTTATTCACACGAGGATTCCCATCCAGTCACACTCTCCAAGTTGAGGCAAAATGTGCCATTGAGTTAGTAGATATAGCCCAGCATTTCTCCATTTTTAGACAGAAGTTCACAGAGGTTATCCAAGTCTCTAAAGCAGGTGTCTCCTGTGATCTCCAGAATTTAGATATAATGCATTTAGCTGCATTAAACAGTAAATAAGGCACTGCCAGAGCTTGGGTTTCTGGGTGAGAAGAATATGTTTAGAGTATACAAATAATAAACAAAGTATTGGCTCTAAAGGTATGCTTAAGTCAAGAGAAATATTTGTATGGTATATGACTTTTGTCCAAAAAGGTTATGATTAACGGATATGTCCACCAAGTGTGATGCATGTTGCCGGATGCTTTAAGCATCTCCAGGATAAATTCAAAGTTACTGCGTGTAAGTGGCTTGGTTTTTCTGTACCATCTAGATATTAGCTTGTAATTTAGTTCACAAGTCTTAATGTCTCTTGCAGTTTGAATATGTAGTGCCATTGATCTATGTCAAAGGACATTTGTAGTTCTTTTTCCCACTCCTGGAGAAAATAGGGTTTTGACGTCAAACTTAGGGTGGCAAGAAGGGAGTAGCAGAATGAAAGGGGGTGCAAAGATGTAGGAGAGTTCATTATATGTTTCTCCCAAGAGGTGAGATATCTGAGAGGGGAGTTCTTTGAGTCAGAAGTTTGTGCCATTGTTGAAGTGGTGAAAGGCGGAATATAGTTGGTCTGCAATTTTTCTTTTAGGAGATGTAAAGGAATGCAACTCCCCTGTGATGCCACGTGATATAATGTGTCTATTAATTTATGCCGCCATATGCGCATTGTACAACGCATTGTGAGAAGGGACGAATTGTACAACGTGCGAGCCAGGCAGCCGGGCACAATGCCAACACGAGAGGAGAGGTATCAGAGGAAGCGGGCAGCAAATACAAGCCTACCACCCGCTTCCTCGTATGTCTCTCTCCCCTCCTCCCATTTCCTCCAATGCCTCTCTGGTCCCCAGGCTTTTCTTATGCTGCGGGCTTCACAGCCACCCGCAGCAAAGGCAGTTTTTAGGAATGAAGATGAGGGAAGCGCTGCAGTCACAGTGCAGCCTGCTCCCTCAGTTGTATTTTAACCCTTTGAGTGTCAGAGTGGTATGCAAGGCATTGCTTTGCAATACGTTGCGTACCACTCTGGCACTCAAAGGGTTAACTTAGATCTCATCCATTTATAATGTTCTACCTCTTGTGTCCCATTGCTATTAGTACTTTTGCTCCACTCTCCGTTTGAAGGAGAGTGGAGCAAAAGTACTAATAGCAATGGGACACAGGAGGTAGGGCATTAAAAATGAATGAGATCTAATTTAAACTAATGTGTAATAATAGTATTTTAATAAAAAAAGTTTAAAACACACACACACATATATACAGGTAAGGTATGTAGTCCATACCTTGCCTATTAACCCTTTGGGTACCAGAGGGGTAGGAAACATGGTAAGCAATGCTTTCCTACCTCTCTGGTACTCAAAGGGTTAATTGTGAAATAAAAGACAGATTTGTCCACTACATGGAAGTCCATGAGGTGGATGTGGTTAGTATGTCCCATATATGCAATATATATGACATACTAAGGGGGGGGGGTGTGGAAGGGGGCATTGTGTAGTGCTTGGTGTACTAGTTTTATTGATTGTAACCCTTTGAATGCCACAGGGGTGAGCAGCGCACATCCCTATGGCATTCAAAGCTGTCCATGGTGCTGAAAGCCATCACTGTATTCCCCTAGTGGCTGGGTAGGGAAAAGCACAGAGAAAGCTGTTCAGAACTGTCAAAGTGGATTTTTTACTCTGCCTCCTGTGCTGTTCTCCAAAAAAAAATAGGCGTTAGATTTCTGGAGAGAAATGTTGCAATTTAACTCTCGTTAGCCCTAACTCCAACATTTGAATAGCTTTTGGCGTCACTTGTACATTATCCTCTATGGGTGAGATCTTGCTGTTCTGGCGACAGGCCACGTGTGTTTCAGAACTGGCTTCGCTTCTTACTAGTAGAACATTTGCATTGCTCAGTTGACGTTAAAACCAGCGTCGCCAGTTTTTTCTGCCGATTCCAACATTTGAATCGAGCCCTACGTCCTTTAGGCACAGGACAGACCACGGAAAAAGCAAAGATAGGATTTCACTTTATTGTGAGATCAAAAATGTGAATAAAAAATGCTGAAACTCAGTTCTGGGATTTTTTGATGCAAATATCTAGATCTATTATAAATAACTAGTTGAAGAACCAGTGTACACGGGCCACAGTGCCACCCAGCAATGGCCGTGGTGCAGTCATGCACAGTAGAGACTGCCCGCGCCGCAGCTGATAATGGAGCGGGCCACTCCGAATTCAGACCATCTGAATTCGAAGTGGCCTGCTCTGTTATCAGCCTCGGCGCGGGCAGTCTGTACTGCGCATGCCAGCTTCTGACAAACACATATTTAGTGAATTATTATATAAGACAAGCAGCAGATGTGGTACAACTCAAAACTGTCACATTTTATGTAGCTTGTCTTTTAGGATAATTTAGGATAATTAAAAAGACACTTTATGAAACATCTACAGTAATATAATCTGCTTAATGCCTAGGAGACATACAAATCCCCTTTAACCCTCTAAGTGCCAGAGGGGTACACAAAACATTCCTGAACAATTGTTACATACCCCTTTGGCACTCAAATGCTTCACAATACGATGCCACCTCTGGTCCCCAAAGGGTTCGTTGGGGCTTTTAACCACTTTCATGCCAAAAAGGTCTCCAATACATTGCATCTTTATACTCGGGGCATCTCTACCCATTTAAAGTGGGCCTGTCATCTCCTAGACAAGTGTGTTTTACAGAGAATTAAAATTTGTCCTTATGATTTTTCTATCAAATACATTTGAGGAAATTAACTCTTTGATTGCCAGAGGTATGCAACACATTGTAACTCAATGAGTGTGTGTTGTAGGTAGTCCAATTAATTGTGCAAGAGATCGAGACTGGGCTGATCTTGAAGTATGAAGAGGAATATGCATATTTAAAACTTCAGCACCTCAAGATAGGAATATGTAGATGCAATGTCTAAGGCATAGCATTGAAATAAAGGGCTCATGTAAATAAAAAGAGGTTGGAGCATTAACAAGGTACTTACAGATCTCTTAATCTACCAGGGGTAGCCAGCTCTGGTCCTCGAGCGCTACCAACAGTGCATGTTTCCAGGTTAACCATCATTAAACACAGACATACCAATTAAAGTAACTGAGCAACTAATTAGTCCACCTGTGCTCCATATGAGATATCCTGAAAGCATGCAGCGTTGGCAGCTCTTCAGGACTAGGGTTGGCTACATCTGCTCTATACATTGCAGAGAAAAATGAAAAACATAAGTATATGCAAAATGTAATGTTTTTTCTAATGATATAAAGTTTATTCTGCACATGTTCCCTTTAAATCAATGGCAATTCCCATTTGTCTCCTATGGTCCTTATTCTACATGCACCAGAGTATACTATTGTAGTATAGTTTAAATGACAACGAATGTACACTTTAGCATTGTCAAGTGTACTAATCAAAACAGTTTCTGGACATTTTATGATTGGCATGTAATGACAAACAAAGCATGAATCCTACACTACTTTGATGAAAGTACAATATATATATGAAAAAGGATAAATAACAGTCGTTATCAACCAGGTAGCTAAGAGTCATGCATAAATAATGCTTTAGGTAAAGTCCAAGCCAAAATCTTGTCTGAAAAAGAGAAATAATTTGGTAAGATTATGCTCACACTGGTGACTTTGCAGTGGTCTGTCTTAGTGAATGCCAAGCCACCAGCTCTGTATCACCTTCGGAGCGCCCAGCTCTGTATCAGCCACGGTGCGGGCAGTCTCTACTGTGCATGACTGCAACACGCGCTGCAGTGTCTACTGCGCATTTTGCGGCGTTACACACAATTTAGCGAATTATTATATAGGATTGCTGTAAAATCAACAGGAGCTCCAAAAACACTACACATACAGTACTTTGATGTCTTTGAAACCATAAAGGTATCAGATGCTGAAACTTTAATTCCAATAAATCCCTTCTAATACATACATGCATTATGCAAAAAGATGTATCAAGGGATGTTAGGGCAGTGTTAGCACTAAACATGAGGCACGTAACACTAATCCCAAAATTTTAGCAGCTGAATGGTTCTACACAGGAAGCACATTGTACAGGATCATAGAATACCATTACATTCTGACGTCAAATAAAATTGCTTTTATCCCATTTCAGTACATATACCATATTATTTCTGTTGGCCCTGTAATAAAAAAGTAAACAAAAAAAACATTAATTTTGGGGCACATCAATAGTGCCATGGGAGACAAGTAAAAATGGCCAATTTCACATTGAGTTAAGTGGAGATGTAACTCCTTGTATGCAATAGAGGGCTCCAACATGTAAAATGAGCTTGAGGCCTTTCTAGCATTCAAGAGGTTAAAACCTCCACATACTAATGAGAATTTTCTCCCTGTATGGTGCATTTGCTTTGCCCACAATTACTCCAGTTTTCTTTTGAACATAAGGCCATTTGTGTGCCAAAGGGGTATGCAGATCATTGCTTAGCAACACGATGCACAACCTTCTGGCAAGATGGTATATGCACCACTTTTTTTAAAACAAAACAAAAAAAACACCAATTAAGTAAATCAGGCACCACTGGTGTTATTATTACTTGTATTTCACAATCACAATTTTCCTTATATTTAAAGAAAAATTAGGAAATGTTACTTTAAAAAAATGCATATGTAAATGCAAACATTAACCCTTTGAATGCCAGTGGCTTTGACCATTTTCTGTACCCTGTATGTAGGCCAGACACATTTTCAGTATTATTGCTATTTATATGTTTAGGCTTGATTTCCACTGGTAACTTTCTAGTTACATATGGAAAACGATATATCACTTTTCTCAGAATTAATTCAGCTTTTGCATGGTGACTTGCATGAAGCAAATTTTGCATTGTGCAAAAAGCTATGATGTCCCCAAAAAATTACTTATTTTGCTAAAATCACATACTAAAATATACTTTTATCTTGATTGTGAAAGTTTCAGTTATTTGAAAACTCTGAGTCCCACAAGTACAAAAATACCAAATGTGTTTAGTTTTACCAGGTTCATGACCTGCACAGAACCCTAATGGTATTTTCAACTTTATGACCTAATATGCACATTGGTTACATAGTGAAACTACCCTAAAACAGCTGAATAACTATAAAAAAACCTATATATTTCCAGAAAGTAGAATCCTACTGCATCAAATGAGGGCTTGCTTGCCTTTCTACCCCTAGTCTGGTGAGTACAAATATTTCCTGGAGGTTGTGACAAAGGAAAAAGACATACTAAAATCTTTGCAAATAATGGAATTTCCACCTGTATTCATTAGCTAATGCTCTTAGGAGAAAAATGACACCACAGAGGTATGAGTTGACATATCGTAGGGGGTGCCAAAAGTACAAAACTACACCTACTACAAACTCTTATTTTTCTTACAATTTTTCATACATAAAAAAGCTACCACATTTAATTAGAGGTCATGTGCCTTTCTACACCTAGACTGCTGTGCACAAAGGTTTTCAGAAGTTGGCACTAAAGGAAAAATTAAAATTTTGTTTTTTTACATCTCTACCCCTTTCGAATGTACTGAAATCTCTTAAAACTACGGGAATTTCAACTGTATTCATTAGCTACTGCTCTTAAGCGAAAGATGGCACCCAGTTGGTATGAGTTCCTATACTGTAGGGGGTGCCAAAAGCTCAAAACTACACCTACCTGTTTTCTTTTTTGAAAATGGCTTCCTGTACTAAAATTGTCATAACTATTATAGATATGAAGGAAAGGTATGCAAGGTATACAAATCTGAAAGTAGACATTCACCCACCTCAAAGGAGTGGTCACTTGCCTTTCTACCCCTAGACTGAAGTGCGCAAATATTTTCAAAAAGTGATGGTATAAGAACAAATATATATTTGTGGTCGGGCCTAGGAGAGACTATGATGATAAGGTGTATGTCGGATGCCTATTGCCCATTCCGACCTGTAAGGTAGGCCTAAGAGTGGGCCCACATGTATAAGAAAAAGAGTTAAATTGATAGAGCTGAGAAAAGGGGTACGGGTTGGGTGGGTAACACAGAGCTCAGCCGGAGCTCTGCTCAGTCCCGAGGAAAGGACTGAGGTTGGTATAAATGTCTCCAACCGGCCCTCCCACAATTCCAGGCTAACCAATAGCCTTACATTTGTGGTCGGGCCTAGGAGAGACTATGATGATAAGGTGTATGTCGGATGCCTATTGCCCATTCCGATCTGTAAGGTAGGCCTAAGAGTGGGCAAAAAAGAACCATGAATCCACAGTGATCATGACCGTAGATCTATATCCAACGTGAATAATGTACTGTAATGACCTGAGACTGGATAATGCCCCGTCTGGTAATCCCTGAAATCTAACCTAATCCATAAGAAAAGTGGAGCAAATGTAACTAAAAAGGAGGGCTGATAACCGAAGGGTAGAGAGCTGTCTACCCAACTGCTCCAAATATATACAATCTAAGGTGTCAAGTGAAAGACTACTTACTATACCCCACATGATCAATCGTAGGAGTGTGTGACAGTATAACTTACTGTAACAGCTGTGTTGGTAAAGATGTTTGATACCTGCCAAGGCGGATTAACAAAACAAGATAAAATATGCATAAACTAGTATATAAGTGACCAAAAAAAAAAAAAAAAAAAATGTAAAGGCAGAACACCATGGCACCCTACCACAGAACAGCTAGCCCAGTCAATAATTGACGTGTATAGTGGAAACGGTGAGAACCTTGAAATACTACCTCCCATATATAGCTTCATAAACATGACCTACGTCATAACATGTACGTCTGAAGGTAGTAGTCTGTCTTACAACGACACCAATGCAATGTCTCTGCCAAATTAACTCACAATTTGACTGCCTTAGCCCTGAACATAAGGCAAATAAAATCCTTCTTCCCCAGACACCCTGTAAAGCCATAAAGCGGTGTCATGGTAGTATCTTACCCGCATGTTCCGCTACCGGATTTGCTTATGTAAATTCTTCCGGTAACGCCACTGGTTTCACTGTGAGGGATCTTCCTTACATATGATGAACCTGTAAACAAACTGACTCATGATACTTAATATATTCCTATAATGCTGCTGGTTCGTGACACCCTGCCTAGTGAAAAAGAGAGAAAAGTATTAACTAGTATTTGGGTGACTGGTGAGTCCCTCTCTAGTGCCAAGCGGCTGATGCGAGACGCTACCTATGATTTGGACCGATGGGCGTGAGGCCTATGCGATAGGCTGAGGGGTGTTGGTCTCGCGGTGACAAATAATCTTAAGCAGTATAAGACCCTATGTCTATAGAGTGGGTGTGACAGGTGAAGCCCTGTCTATCAAGAAAACTAGGAAGAAGGCTCTGTCTATGAGCTGGGCCGAGGGAAACGTGGGACGGGACTAAGCTGTAGCCTTCCCCTAACCATCCTAAAAGACGAACCAGCAGTCTTAACATAACCTAAACCTAACTCTGCCTCTGAAAGTAACTTGCTCGAGCCTGTATGCGTGTCTCTGAATGAGGAGACTGAAATGATATACAAGATACCGAGTTTAATTATAAACCGTATCTCGGATTGCATATTGGATGACAACATAAGTTAGTAAACATACTCATACACACTAAACGGCAACATGAAAGCTTCAAATTGAAATACTTTACCTTTGATGCTTAATACAAAAAAATATATACATTACAGTAAGACAAGTGTTGGCTGTCGTAGCGGATGCCTGAGCAGCTGTACGAGCAAGATTACATTGTAGTATAACCAGAGGAATAAGTAGACATATATGAAATCAAACCCGGTCTTGACTGCAGTAAAGTTCAATGGTTGTGGAAGGAAAACCAGCCTGCAAGAGGAGCACTTGGGGTGATCGCGTGTTTGACTGTGCGTGGCTGTACACATGGTCGCGTTGTGATGACGTGAACGTGACTTAGTCTAAGAGAATCAACGACTAACACAGAGCTCAGCCGGAGCTCTGCTCAGTCCTGAGGAAAGGACTGAGGTTGGTATAAATGTCTCCAACCGGCCCTCCCACAATTCCAGGCTAACCAATAGCCTTACATATATACAGTATATATATTTAATTTCAACCATTTCAAAGACAGTAAAATCTTGGAAAAGCATTGAATTTGCTACTGTATTCAGTGCCTTCTATCCACCTGAGAAAAATGGTACCCCATGCAATATGCGGTGCCAGGAACACTAACCTACACCTGTCACTTTTGTTTTGGAAATTACCTGCCTGCACTAATATGGTCATAAACATTACAGATATGCAGAAAAGTTAGACAAGTTATACCACTGTAGAAAATAGATATTCACCCACATCAAATGATGGGTCATTTGCCGTTTTATCCCTAGGCTGGTGCGCACAACTGAAAGTGGGGTTATAGGAAACAATTTCTACCTCTTCAAAGGCACAGATGGCTTTGAAAATACATGGAGTTTATGACTGTAATCATTAGCTACTACTCATTCAAGAACAATTCCACCCTTTAGGTATGAGTTGACATAAAGTATAGGGTGCCAGCAGAAGAAAAGTACACCGTTTACAATCTATTATTTTTTATAATTTTTCAACTTTGACTTGCCTTTATTAAAATGGGAAACAAGAGAAATGAAAAAAGGTAGGTAAAGCATACAGTTTTGGATAATAGACAATTACCTACATCAAATGAGGGGTCACTTGTCTTTCTACCCATTCGTTAATGTGCAAATCTATTTCCAGAATGTGACACTATAGAATAAAAACATGTTTTTTTACTCATCAGTAACTTCAAAGATACAAATATGGTTTAACACCATAGACTTTCCTAGTGTATTCAAGACCTCCCCCCCCCGCCAGCCTAGGAAAAATGGTACCCCACTGGTATGGGTTGACATACCATATTGGATGCCAGGAGCGTACTCTGATCCCTAAAGGGTTAAGAAAGATTACCATGGACAAATGATGGCTAGCAACTATCATTTCCCTTCCACAGACATGGAATCCAGGTTTAATTTAAAATATTATCTCTTTAACAAGGGCAAAAGGGCAGAATTTCTAGAGATCATTGGGCTTTTATGGTCGTAAGGCAAATTGTATCTTATTAATAGGAGATGTTACTTTTACTTTAAGACTGAATAAATCTAATGATATTAATGAAGAGGACATGTAACTTCCACAGAAATCCTGTGTTTTAACTTAAATGGAGCACACTGCACAAAAACTGGGTACAACCTCGATCATATAAATTTAGGATTTTACCTCTAATACAGCTAAAGGAAAATTTTCATTAGACCCCTTTCACATGGGCTTCACCAACTCAGCGATGCTATGTTAGAGAGGTTGCCCATTGTGAAAGGTCCATTAATGGGCTATGATGTCTTTCAAACTAATAAATATTGCCTTGTGTTAATGCACTAAAGTCCAGCATACTGCATTTTAACTGCATTCCCTTTGGAAAAAAGTAAAGATACAGCAGGGAAGGTCTGCATTTAGGTGTATAGGGCCTCTTGCAGAACTGTCATTTGATAGCTCTTCCAATTAATGGCTATCCCACGTGGGTACCAGACAAAAAAGATTGGCTGGTACTCACGTGGGCTGGCCAGAAGACATAATCCTCTTGCATCTTAATTGACAAATAAATAAAGGAGAAGATGAGTGAGAAAACACATGTGATACAGCTGTAGCAGAGGACTGATATAATTCTGTAGCCTGAATTAGAGAGCTTGGGATGTTATTCCCAAACACTGCCCTGAAATGCTTTATTGAACATAATGCAGTACACAGAGCATCCCAGAGACAGCTGGCCAAGCATTCAGATTACAAGCATTGATTGCCCACATATAGAGGCTTTAGTACAGCAACATAGTGGTGGCACTGCACTGTTACCAAGAGCAGTGTGTGGAGGAAGCTGCAGTCTACCACGGTACCCGGTACCTGGCGCTCCTTTTTCCCTCTGGTTGTGAGGTCTCCATCTCACGATGTTCTGAAAAACTAAAAAGATGAATGATAGTGTGGACACCATTATTCCCGGCTGGGAAGATGGGTCTTATGCTATAATTGAGTCGAAGAACGTGAGTACCCAGGTGAGAGGAAAGGGAGACTCCTCCAACAAGCAAGATGCTTGGGTACGGTGCTTGGGAGTGGGGGTTGCCAAAAATGGGGTTGTGCTGCGGCTGAGCCGCCTATAGGCGCTTGCTGCAAAGCCAGATGTTGTGGTCCCCAACAGAGGAGCTGAAGGGTTATCCAGAATAAACCCTACCCTGACAAGCTATACTAAGTTGTCCCCAGGGAGAAGACTAGTACTCCAACTGGAAAGGTATTAAAGGGTACTCACTCAGGATCCTAGGTGCCGGTGGGTCCACCGCAGAGCTGGTAAACTGGAGATGGAGCAGACAGGACCATCCAGGACACTTGCTGGCAGGAACAGCTGGGCAGAAGAAAATAGGCAGAAGAGAAGTCAGACAGATCCGGGTCATACACAGGCTTGGCAGGTGAAGTCAGACAAGGAGCAGGCAAATGGGTAGTCAGGAAGCGATCTGGGTCATACACAGGCTAGGCAGGTAAGTCAGACAAGGAGAAGGCAAATGGGTAGTCAGGAAGGGATCCGGGTCATACACAGGCTTGGCAGGTGACGTCAGACAAGGAGCAGGTAAATGGGGAGTCAGGAAGTGATCTGGGTCATACACAGGCTTGGCAGGTAAGTCAGACTAGGAGCAGACAAATGGGTAGTCAGGAAGTGATCCGGGTCAAGATTCCAATAAACAGAGGTACAGGAAAGGAACTGATAACTGGCAAAAGACGCTATAACAACGCGTCTGCCCAAGGTGAAATCCAGCCTGATATAGACCAGGACCAGAAGCCAAAACGAGGCGTGGATGCCGGCATCCACCACAGAGAGAAGGGGCCGGCAGAAGGTACGGAAGAGGGGATGCTGGGCCAGCTGGAGATGGACGAAACCAGTAGAAGGGAAAAAACAAAGGATGTCCCCAACAGAGGTGAGCAGCAGCATGACGGCATCGGCATGACATGGAGAAGGTAGATATGTACCAACAGATAGCAGAAAAGGCTGCAATTAGGGTAGCACAGTATAAGGTTAAGAAGAAGAACTGGAAAATAAGCAAAAAGAAAGTACGTATTTGCATTGCACAAGCAGGACCCGATTGGGATCCAGAAATGTGGGATGGAAATATTTTGGAGTCAGACGAGGAACAGGGAGTGGGGCTTGAGGCTCTCCCTATTATAAAGAGGAAGATGGAGTATACTGATCTGGGTCTATACCCAAACATTCTATGGAGGACTACAGCCAACAAGAGATGGCTGACATCCTCTCCACCCTGAAACAGCAATCAGGAGAACCGCTGGATGTATAAGCATACACTTACGTACCCTACCCCCCTCTTTTTTTTCTTTCTTTTCCTCTGCTCCTCTCTGTCTTTCTCTTCTGTCGATCTTCCTTTTCATATTCAATGGCTGCTCTTCTGTTTCTCTCCTATTTACAGGATTTATGTCCTTCATTTGTTCTTGTTATGCAATGGGGGACGAAATGAGGTTACTACACTCATATTGTTATAGCTTTTATTGTTTGTCACAAACCTCTGTGGTACCCATATTTGATTCTTACTAAATCTATTTCTTTACTGATATGTTGCTGTATGGTTTGACTTTATTGGATGTAATCTCATCAGTATACCATTTTATCTCAATAAAGCTTTTTTGAAACTTAAAAAAAAAAAAAAAGAGGGGACTGATGGACATCAGATAGCGCTCTCACAGACACGTAAACCCTGTGATGACCTAGGAGGCTCCTGCCTGCTCTCCAGGGACCCCATTACAGTGTGGCAGGGAACGATGGGGCAAGCATTCCGGGTAATGTAAATCCAATCTATCTATCTCTGCTGTAGCTTAAGACGCTAGAAGCATAGGTATAGGATAATGTGTTATGTGCTAAACAAGAGGCCTTATCATCCTCAGACACGTATGTAATCTATCTTCTGAGTTTGTCAAGTAAACAGTCACTAACTTGTCTGCACAGAGAAAGGACAAAACTCATATAGGATAATTTGTGACCCAATCATCACAAAGTGTGGGGAAGCTGATGATGTTGAAATAGTATTGATTGTTGTTGTATCTTAGTAATTACATAGTATTGATTGTTAGTGTATTTAGTAATGCTCTATACTAGAGCCTGCTATGTGTGGATACGTTATGGTGTGTATTATTGCTGTGTGGTTGAAGTGACTACTAGTAATAAACTTGTATTACTTGGTGTGCATGTTCGGTTTATTCCTCTAACATCAATCCCAAAGGTACTTAAAGTGCCAGGCGCATTAGGTAATACACTAGGTTGAAGTGGATGACCTATGGCTGAGATTCCTTATGGTTCGTTAAAGTTTCTCTGGGATTAATCACTGAGGTTAATCAATGTATATAATTTAGGCCATCAGTTTCCTGCGACTATACATAGTGCCTTAATTTAAATGGTCCAAATGTCATCACCCTAAGTATAATCACTGTTTTGGGACAGTGTTTTTGTTTAATTTTTGCATATAATTCATGGCAACATCAAACTCTTCTTTTCCATTTGCCTCATGTCATTTTATTAGGCAATTCACACCGAAGTGTTAACTCTGTAGCTCTACTTTTGTTTCAGTAGTTCTTACATTGCTACTTAGCCACCTGTGGCATTCTATTATCCAGAACTAATTGAATTCACATTATAACTGACTACCTGGAATATTCTATTATCCAGAACTAATTGAATTCACATTATAACTGACTACCTGGAATATGTTTTTTCTTTTTGTGCAATTCAATGCAGGACCTCTCAACTGCTTACCTTAATGGTTAAACACAACATTGAGCATATGATAGTACTGCTCTAAGTTCAATTGAATAAAGCACTAACAATGCTGACTGCAATATAAATATATCAGTGTTGCACCTTGGGGATGATTTCAACCCAGGTTAATGTATTTGCCTCAATCCTCAATACTACTAAAGCCCAAGGATATTTAGAATTGGGCTCAAATTGCTAGTTTGATAATATTAGCTAATCAACCATTTCATTGTTGGGTGCCTGTGAAGGATTCTCTGGACATCCTATAACTCTATAACAGCTTATTTAGCCAGTTACATGTTAAGTGATGGCTCGTTTACACTAACAGTATAAAGAGTTAATACAAAGAAAGTCAATTCTGTATTGGACAGATTTTGTGGCCCTTGTACAAGCGTGGTACATCGTCACAAGATGATCAATATTGTATAATACCTTTTGCCAGAGCATATCAGCCAGTTTAAGAGATCCTAATAATTGGATTTTATGCAGGAGAGCCATTTAAGTACAGGGGATTGCTAACTGACAATTATCCTTGATACCTGGTGTCTGCGGGTAGATTGTGCATTTGCAGGCCAGTATACATTTGCACAGCCTGCCTGAATCAATCATGATAACAAAAGTAATGAGTGTATGTCTATAACATTTTTAGATCCTAATTACATGTCAACAGCCTTTAAGAGTTTAATCTACACAGCACTATATCATGGGAATGAACCAGTACAATTATTCAAAATAATTTACACACTCCTAGGAGCATTTTATCAGATGACACTATGAGTTTGTGCTTACCGCTCATTATCTTTAGAGGACCAGACTATACTTTAGGCTACAATAAGAATTGGTCTATATGACCTCAATTAGGGATCCTAAATCCTAAAAATCTTTTAAGGGATTATCCCTAATCCCTAAATTTGCATTCTGGACTGTTAGATATATATATATGAGTATCAACCATATATGATTCACATGATATGGATCATCATTTATCATAGGTTGAGAATATTTGTTTATTTTTGCATTTTAAGATAAATAATTACATCATTTTAACCTGTTTTTTCCTCCCCTTTTTTTGTTTTTTATTGTGTAATTTCTTGGAATTTTATTCTGTTTTTCTTCTTAGGGTCCAATACCGTTGACCCTCCTAAGGGCCAATACTAGTGATGAGCGAGCACCCCAATGCTCGGGTGTTCGGGTGCTCTGACCGAGCGCCCCCGGAGGCTCGAGTGCTCGGCCGAGCACCCGAGCCCCATTGAAGTCAATGGGAGGATTCGAGCATTACACCAGGCACCCCCTGCTCTGATGAGGGGAGGGTGCCTGGTCCATAGGAAAAGGGCAGAAAAGGATGGAAACACCACAGAAATGGTTCAGGGACAGCATAGGGAGGATGTCTGGATGCATCTTGGACTCCAACATCGCTGCTGGGAATGATCTTTCGCCCGTAGTACGCCATTTTTACAGACTGACCGTAAAACACACAAAAAGGAAAATAAAAACGACTTTAGGCGAAAAATTGTTACCAAACAGTATTTGCTGTATATTTACTTGTATATCATCTGCAAATTCTGCAAAAAATTTCCTCGATTTTTCTGAAGTGAGGCCATGATTAAGAGGGAAACGTGCACAGAGGCAAATTCTCCCAAAAATTTCCTTGATTTTTCTGAACTGAGGCCATGATTAAGAGGGAAACGTGCGCAAAGGCAAATTCTCCCAAAAATTTCCTCGATTTTTCTGAACTGGGGCCATGATTAAGAGGGAAACGTGCGCTGAGCCGACCATCCAAAACATTATGGGTGAGGGTCTGCTGCGGAGCTGACCATCCTAAACATTATATGCGAAGGCCCGCTAGTGAGCTGACGCTATAAAACATTATATGAGAGGGCCCGCTAGAGAGCTGACCCAATAAAACATTATATGAGAAGGCCCGCTGGTGAGCTGACCTATATAAAAATTGTCAAACAGGGCCCGCTGGTGAGCTGGCCCTATATAAAAATTATATCACAGGGCCCGCTGGTGAGCTGGCCCTATATAAAAATTATATCCCAGGGCATATGGAAGAGGAGGAGGAGGATGAGAAGATTAAGAGTCAACCATATACCTGTTTTTTGGGTGGAAGGGGTGAATGGGAATACAGAGTATTCCCATCATTGTAAATAACATATATAAAGTGAGTTTATGTTCCCCCGGGGCTTTCCTCCAGTGGAGTGGAGAAGTCAGGGGAAATCCAGGCCTTGTTCATTTTTATAAGTGTCAACCTATCAGCATTGTCGGTGGAAAGGCGGATACGCTTATCTGTTATGATGCCACCAGCAGCACTAAATACCCACTCAGACAGAACGCTGGCGGCAGGGCAGGCCAGCACCTCCAAGGCGTAGAGTGCCAGTTCATACCACGTGTCCAGCTTGGACACCCAGTTGTTGTAAGGCACAGAGGGATCATTGAGGACGCTGACACGGTCTGCTACGTACTCCTTCACCATCTTCCAAAACTTTTCCCTCCTTGTGACACTAGGCTGCGCATCAGGGTGAGGGTGCTGGCGGGGTGTCATGAAGGTGTCCCACGCCTTGGAGAGTGTTGCCCTGCCTTTGTCGGAACTGCTGTGTGCTCCCCTTTTCTCCCCTTCTCGGTTGGCCAAGGTAGCACGTACTCTGCCGCCAGCGTTGTCAGATGGAAAATTTTGGAGCAATTTTTCAACAAGAACCTTCTGGTATTGCACCATTTTGCTTGTCCTCTCCACCGGAGGAATGAGAGATGAGAAATTCTCTTTGTAGCGGGGGTCCAGAAGGGTGAACACCCAGTAATCCGTGTTGTCTAAAATGCGTACAACGCGTGGGTCACGGGAAAGGCAGCCTAACATAAAGTCAGCCATGTGTGCCAGAGTACCAACAGTCAAGATTTCGCTGTCCTCACCAGGAGGATGACTCTCAATCTCCTCATCCTCTTCCTCCTCTTCTGCCCACCCACGCTGAAGAGATGGAACTAAAGTTCCATGGCTACCCTCTGTAGCGGAGGCAACCGTGTCTTCCTCCTCCTCCTCCTCCGCCTCCTCCAATTGTCGCTGAGAAGACGAAGTGAGGGTGCTCTGGCTATCACCTTGTGTAAGCTCTTCCTCCCGCAATTCCACCTCTTCCACATGCAAAGCGTCAGTTTTAATTGTGAGCAGCGAGCGTTTCAGTAGACACAGAAGTGGGATGGTTACACTGATAATAGCGTTATCGCCGCTCACCATCTGTGTCGATTCCTCAAAATTGCGTAAAACCTCACAGAGGTCTGACATCCATTCCCACTCCTCACTTCTGATTACAGGAAGTTGAACGGAGAGGCGACGACCGTGTAACAGCTGGTACTCCACTACTGCCCTCTGCTGCTCACAAAGCCGGGCCAACATGTGGAAGGTGGAGTTCCAGCGCGTGCTCACGTCACACAGCAGCCGGTGAGCTGGCAATTGTAAGCGCTGCTGCAGCTTCAACAGGCCGGCCGAAGCTGTAGATGACTTACGGAAATGTGCACACACGCGGCGCACCTTGGTCAAGAGATCATGCACATTGGGGTAGGTTTTTAGAAATCGCTGAACCACTAAATTAAATACATGCGCTAGGCATGGTACGTGTGTGAGCTTGCCGAGCTCCAAAGCCGCCACCAAGTTACGCCCATTATCACACACAACCATGCCTGGTTGCAGGTTGAGTGGCGAGAGCCACTGCTCGGTCTGGTGACTAATCCCCTGCAACAGCTCTGAGGCCGTGTGCTGTTTGTCCCCAAGGCAGATCAGCTTCAGCACGGCCTGTTGACGCTTCCCCACTGCAGTGCTACACTGCTTCCAGCTACTGGCTGATGGGGGAGTGGCGCTGCGTGTAGAGAATTCGGAGGTGGAAACGGAGGAGGAGGAGCCAATAACGTAGGTGCTGGCGGAAACCCTGATGGAGGTAGGGCCCGCAATCCTCGGCGTGGGTAGCACCCGTGCCATCCCAGGGTCCGAGTCGCTCCCAGCCTCCACGACATTCACCCAGTGTGCCGTCAGGGAAATGTAGCGTCCCTGGCCACAAGCACTTGTCCATGTGTCAGTCGTTAAGTGGACCTTCCCAGTAACTGCGTTGGTCAGGGCACGGGTGATGTTACGGGACACATGGTGGTGTAATGCGGGGATGGCACACCGGGAAAAGTAGTGGCGGCTGGGGACCGCGTACCGAGGGACAGCTGCTGCCATCAGGCTGCGGAAGGACTCAGTCTCCACAAGCCTAAATGGCAGCATTTCGATGGCCAGTAATTTGGAAAGGTGTGAGGTTAGTGCTATGGCCTGTGGGTGGGTGGCTGGGTATTTTCGCTTGCGCTCAAATGCCTGGGGTAACGACATTTGGACGCTGTGCTGGGACAGGGAAGTGGATGTGATCGCTGATGGTGCTTCAGATGGTACAGGTGCAGGGCGGGAGGTATGCGGTCCTGCGCCTTCGACAGGCGATTGGCCGGCACCGAAAACAGGGGAAGAGGAGGCAGTGGTGTGGCCTGCAGACACAGATGGGCGATCCAGGCGTTCCTCCCACTTACTACGGTGCTTGGATGCCATGTGTCGGATCATGCTGGTGGTGGTGAGGTTTCTAGTGTTCATGCCTCGGCTCATTCTGGTGTGGCACAGGTTGCAAACTACAATTCTTTTGTCGTCCGCACTTTCCTTAAAAAAACGCCATACCGCGGAACACCTACCCCTTGGCAAGGTAGATTTACGCAAGGGGGTGCTCCGTGGAACATTTGCGGGCCGGTTTGGTGCGGTCCGCCTTCTTTCTGTAGCCACACCACTGCCTCTTCCAGCCTGTTGCGGTGCTGCAGATGGCTCACCCTCAGGACTGCTGTCATCGCTCGGCTCTACACCTTCCCAGGTGGGGTCAGTCACCTCATCGTCCACCAAGTCCTCCTCCACTTCCTCACTCTGATCATCCTCCTCATGTCTTGATCCCACCACATACTCAGTCATTGACAACTGTATAACATCCTCCTCAACAAGGTCTTGAGACAGTAATAGTGGTTGATTTAATGGCAACTGTGTCTCATCATCATCATCATCCACTACTTCCTTTGACCTTAAATGCCGTTCACATCTGTCATCTTCTTGTGATTGGGTACACTCTAGAGGTTGTGAATCAGGGCATAAGATGTCATGTTCCTCTGCAAGCGTGCTTGGAGAGAGGGTCAAATGAAGGATTGGTGATGAGACGAGCTCCTCACTATATCCCAGTGTGGGATCACTTCTTTGACCAGACCGTGTATGGTGGGAGGAAGGATGATCAGAGTGAGGATTATGTTGACCAGACTCTTGGCTACTGAGAGTGGACTTGGTGGAAGACAGGGTGGTGCTTAACCGACTGGAAGCAGTATCAGCTGACATCCAACCGACCACCTGTTCGCAGTGGTCGGACCTCGAGAGTGATGTCCTGCGACGCCCTGTAAAATTAGACATGAAGCTAGGTATGGTGGATGTCTTTCTTTCTTGTGCTCTGGCACCAGGCACAGTTTCTCCGCGTCCTGACCCGCGCCCTGAACTATCAGGATCACGTCCACTTCCCCGTCCCTTTTTACCCGCCTTCTTCATCTTACACGGAATATGTGACTTTGATATTTTAGTTTAAAGACTTAACAGTATTTCTTCCTATTCTGCAACTGTGCAGAGTACACAGAATAGGCTGCTAAACTGCGGCGAAGCACACTGAATGGAATATGTGACTATGATATTTTAGTTTGAAGACTTAACAGTATTTCTTCCTATTCTGCAACTGTGCAGAGTACACAGAATAGGCTGCTAAACTGCGGCGAAGCACACTGAATGGAATATGTGACTTTGATATTTTAGTTTGAAGACTTAACAGTATTTCTTCCTATTCTGCAACTGTGCAGAGTACACAGAATAGGCTGCTAAACTGCGGCGAAGCACACTGAATGGAATATGTGACTTTGATATTTTAGTTTGAAGACTTAACAGTATTTCTTCCTATTCTGCAACTGTGCAGAGTACACAGAATAGGCTGCTAAACTGCGGCGACGCACACTGAATGGAATATGTGACTTTGATATTTCAGTTTGAAGACTTAACAGTATTTCTTCCTATTCTGCAACTGTGCAGAGTACACAGAATAGGCTGCTAAACTGCGGTGACGCACACTGAATGGAATATGTGACTTTGATATTTTAGTTTGAAGACTTAACAGTATTTCTTCCTATTCTGCAACTGTGCAGAGTACACAGAATAGGCTGCTAAACTGCGGTGACGCACACTGAATGGAATATGTGACTTTGATATTTTAGTTTGAAGACTTAACAGTATTTCTTCCTATTCTGCAACTGTGCAGAGTACACAGAATAGGCTGCTAAACTGCGGCGAAGCACACTGAATGGAATATGTGACTTTGATATTTTAGTTTAAAGACTTATCAGTATTTCTTCCTATTCTGCAACTGTGCAGAGTACACAGAATATGCTGCTAAACTGCGGTGACGCACACTGAATGGAATATGTGACTTTGATATTTTAGTTTGAAGACTTAACAGTATTTCTTCCTATTCTGCAACTGTGCAGAGTACACAGAATATGCTGCTAAACTGCGGTGACGCACACTGAATGGAATATGTGACTTTGATATTTTAGTTTGAAGACTTAACAGAATGTGCTCTAATCTGCAACTTTGCACACTAAACAGAATGTGCTCTAATCTGCAACTTTGCACACTGAACAGAATGTGCTCTAATCTGCAACTTTGCACACTAAACAGAATGTGCTCTAATCTGCAACTTTGCACACTAAACAGAATGTGCTCTAATCTGCAACTTTGCACACTAAACAGAATATATGAATTTTTTTTTTTTTTTTTTTTTCCCCCCCCACACAAAATAAACTGCTGCCCCCACACACAGTAGTCCTAAAAAGGACTTTTGGTTCTTTTTTTTTCACAAATTTGCTTTTTTTCTCCCTACACTGACTTTCCCTTCCTATCCTCATCTCTCCCTGGCTAAGACTGAGCCGAACTCGCTGGTCAGGTGCTATACAGCACCCGACCACGGGTTCTGGCCAGCCAATCAGTGTAATGCCAGCAGCCAACATGGCTGCTGGCATTACACTGATGTCAGAGCCTCCCTGCACGTTTATTGGCTGCGCAGCAGCCGCAAAACGTGCGGGAGGAGACCCGAACATGGCGGGCGAGCACATGCGGTACTCGTACGAGTACCGCCATGTGCCGAGCATAGCGATGCTCGAGCCGATCCGAGCATCGGCCGAGCATGCTCGCTCAACACTAGCCAATACCCTTGACCCTCCTGGGGACGTCTTTGCACTTTTTCTAGTTCAATAATGTATTTTTTAAGAACTGGCACCCAAAACTATACTCCATACTCTGGATGAGGCTTTACCAAGGATTTATATAGAGGTAGAATTATATTTACATCCCGTGCATTTATACCCCTTGTGTAGGATAGTACCTTGTTTGTTCTTGTAGCACATGAGTGAATCTACACACTGCTATGAAGTCTATCATCTATAAGTACTCCTAAATCTTTCCCTAATGAGGATTCCCCAAGTAGCTTCCCATTTAGTATATATGTAACATGTTTGTTTCAATAGCTAAAATGTATAACCTTACATTTATCTACATTTAATGTCATCTGCCACTTCTTTTGCCCATTCATTCAGTTTATCTAAATCCTTTGCAGAGAAAAAACATCCAGCTCTGTATGTATTTCCTTACACAGCTTAGTGTCATTAGCAAAGATTGAGACATTACTTTCAATTCCTACTTCTAGATCATTAATAAACAAATTAAAAACATTGGCCGAGGACTGAACCCCGCAGAACACCACTTATAACTTTAGACTAACTTGAAAAGGTTCAATTTACAACAACTGTCTGCCATCATCATTTAAGCAGTTCTTTATCCATGTACAGATATCACCTCCCACACCAAAGCCTTTTAATTTATGCAGTAACCTGTTGTGAGGAATTGTATCAAAGGCTTTTGCAAAATCCAAGTGTACTACATCAACAGCAATTCCATTGTCCAAATTGCTTCTTGTAAAATGTAAGTAAATTAATTTGACATGATCTATTCTTCATGAAACCATGTGGCTCCTACTAATAACATTGTTGGTAAGACCTCTTCTGAAGCACTCTGGCCTTGATGATGACCAGCTTCCCAATTATCATTTTATTTCCAACCTCGCTTTTCTTGGGAATACACGGAAATAGGCTGTCTTCTCCCAGATGGAATGTGCTCTGAAAGAAAGTGGCTCTTTTGAGTCCACTCCATCGCATTTCTGGTCTGATCATGGAACTGAGTCAGCTCTCGTGTGTGTTGTGGATGACCTGTTGATGGCTATGGACAAGGGCTGTATTTCAGCCATTGTAAAGCTTGATCCCGGGCCTTCAGTACCACTTACTACAGCATATTGGTGCAGTGTCTGTGGAGCCTAGCAGGTGTTGGAGGGACTGCATCACAGTGGTTGTCCTCTTTTCTACATGGTAGGACCCAGCAGATGTCAATTGGTTCACATTTGTCACAGGGTGGGCCCATTCCTTGTGGGATTCCACAGGGTTCTATTCTATTGCCCTTTCTGTTCAAAGTGTGTCTGGAGCCATTGGTTTGCTATTGAAATATTGCCCTCTAATCGGTGACCAGCAAAAAGGAGAGTTCATAATGTCGCTGAAGGAAAAGGGCGACATCAGAATTTCGCCCACATCCAAAAGGTGACATTCTTATGTTGCACACTTAATAGTTGCAAAGTGATTGAAAAATATAAAAAGAAGGTTTACATAGTTTGAATAACATAGCCAGTTTACAATATATAATATGTATAAGAGGGGGTGATAAGAATATATATAAGAATTTATGCACACCCTCTGTGAAGAAAGCGGTGACTGAGCCACTTCTCCATGTGGTTCCTTAAGCTGCCCTCTGCTGCCCTGGTGACGGAACGCTCATGAGCATGATGTCACCAGAGTGTTTGGTCACCAGGGCGGCAGAGGGCAGCTTAAGGCACAGCATAGAGAGGTGGCTTGGGCACTGCTTTCTCCACAGAGGGTATGCATACATATTTTAATATATTTCAAGTTTTCTTGCTCAAGTTTTCTTGCTTATGACCCCCTCTTATACATATTATACATAGTAAACTGACTATGTTATTCAAACTGTTTAAGCCTTCTGTTTTATATTTTTCAGTCACATTGTAACCATTAAGCATGCAACATCAGAATGTTCCCCTTTGGATGTGGTCAACATTCTGAGGTCACCCCTTTCATTCAGGCGACATTATAAGCTTGCCCTTTTGCTGATCGCCAAATAAAGGGCGACATTTCAATAGGATAACGGGGCCATTGAGGGATATTGTCTGCAGTCATAGGATGGAGTGCCATCAGTATACTGATAATACCCAGATTCCAGATTTGGCTAATTTCAGGGCAGCTCAGTAAGAGCCATGAAGGCACTGATTGACAGCTTGATAGATGTTGCCACGTGTCTAATTGGCTGAGGTTGAAACTAGACAAGACTGAAGTGATGATCATAGTCTCAGAAACTATACTATGGTGGGAACAGGGTGAGGTCATTAAAACACTGATTAATGGGTTGAGTCCTCAGTCTGTCCCAGTAATTTGCAGCCTCTGAGTTTTCTTTGACTGTAGCCTAAGCATGTAGGCTCAGGTCGCAGGCACAGAAAAAGCTGGATTTCATTATCTGAGAAGTTTCCAGGGTTTGAATCCTTTGGTCTCTCCTAGGTAGCTAGAATCATTAGTTCATGCTTTCATGTCAACATGATTGGACTATGGGAATGCTCTTTTTGCAAATCTTCCCTTGTGCCTCATGTGAATAATTCAAATGGTACAGAATGCAACCATATGGATACTGAGCATATCGCTTCCATTTTCTGTGACTTGCATTGGATGCTAGTGGTCTTTTGTGTGAGATACAAGTTGGCTATTATGGCTTATAAGACTTTGCATAGCGTTGGTCCTCAGAACTTGCAGTAATGGTTTTAAGTGCAGAGTGTACAATATTTATAGCCTATTATCATATGGAAACATAGCTAAGAATCTTTCAGCTAGGCTACTCCGCCTATTTTACCTACTGAAAACCCTCAAACTTTATTTGGTCTTTGGTCTTGTTTTATGTTCATAATAGCCTTATGCCTATTCCATACATCCCTAAATTCCCTTACGCTAGTAACTTCTATGAATTCTGCTGGTAAGCTATTCCACCTATCTACCACCCTCTCAGTGAAGTAAAACTTTATTAGATTACCTTGAATATGCAGTGCAGTTTTGAGCACCAGTTCTGAAAAAAGATATTCTAGAATGGTAGAAAGTACAGCAAAGACCAACAAAATGAATTAAGGGAATGGATGACTTAAGTATGAAGGACATCTAGATAAACTTGCTTTATTTACTCTAGAGAATAGATGACTAAGAGCGGATCTTGTTACACTGTATAATTATATGCAAGGTCAATACAAGGATCTATCTTGTGAAGTTTTAGTTCCAAATCCTGACCAAATAACTAGGGGCCACCCCTTAACATTAGGGACATCAACTTCAGCAAAGGAGAGGGGGGGTTACAGTAAAGTTTGTTAAATTGTAGAATTCCTTGCCCAAGTAATGACAGATACAACGGATACCTAGCAGAAAGGCACTTACAGAGTTATACTGTGTGTTAGTGGGTAAAACAGGAATTCCTGGTAAACACAGTAGTATTCTTAAGGAATTGGGAAGGCTTATATCATTCTTGTTTTCTTGGTTATACTGTGGCAAAGGTTGAACTTGATGGAACTGGGTCTTTTTTCAACCTAACTTACTATGTAACTATGTAACTATTAAATGTAAGCCTCTGTCCCTATAGTTTTAGACTGTCACCTCTTGTCCTAGCATTTCTACTCCCTTAAAATGTACTTCCTATCTGTATTCTGTTGAATCCCTTTATGTGTTTGATTGTTTCTATCCTATACTATCTTTTTTCTCTTCTCCAAGCAATACATGTTCATCTACTTTAGTCTAGCCTTATGGTTTTTATCCTGTAAATCATTCACCATTTTAATAGCCCTTCTCTGAACTATATCCAGAATAAATATCCTTCTGGAGATGGTGTCTCAAGTACTGTAAACAATACACAAGATAAGATTTAACCGGAGATCTGCAGAGTGGCATTACCATCTCCCTCTTTCTGCTACTAATACCTATAGCTATACAACCCAGCACCCTGTTTGCTTTCCCTGCTTCTTTGAAATGTTGGCTGCCTACCTGATCCTCAGGGAGTGTCATGTAGGTAGAGCCTAAAATTGGCCATTCAACCTTATGTGGCAGGGCATTGCTGAGTGCTTTTCCTATGATCTAGAACTCCCTGGTGCTGGGATTCTGGTGTGCTTAGAGTCTCCTGTCTTTTCAGACTCAGTGTAAGACCTACTTTTTCCTCATGGTCTTTTCTAATTGATGCGTTTTTATGTTTATATTTATTTATGAACAGTATTTTGATGTCCACTAAGTGGAGGCAGATTTTATGATAAATTATTTTTCTTATTATTATTCCTCTAATTATTATTATGTTCCCTCATGGCAGTTATTAAAATAGGGCTCCACGCCTGATGAAGGAAGGCACTGAGACCCCAAAACATTGAATTTTGTTGTTTTGCTATAAATAAACTCTGAGAGTTTATGGAGTATTTGCACAGTTCCTGAGTGTGTTCTCATTTTACACTGCTATAGCTCACTGGTTAGCACATTGTGGGAACCTCGGTATGAGCACAAAACATTCTATGAAGTAAATGAACGTAACTGAATGTGAGTTCAAAACTGTGTGAAACTGAAAGTATTATAAGCTTGAACACTTATTTTAAGGGATTGGGGAAAATATTTTTAGTAATCATTAAACCCTCTCTCGCTGCAGATAGGCACTTCATAAGACTGACCCTGAATCACCAGCTGTATGTCTTTATAAAAGTGGTCCACAGTGTAGTTTACACATTTGTATTCATATATATATATATATATATATATATATATATACACACTTATATATACAAACACATGCACTTACCCACAGATAAACATACATTCAAGCACTCTCAAACACATTCTCATAAATTAAAGTAATGTTCACATAACATATCATGCACTAGAAAACAGTGAACTGTAGCAATTCTGTGCCCAGATCAAATTTATATTTATACACACAATTTCAGCGCTCTAGTAGTTATCTTGGCTTGTCTACACAAGTAGTAAGCAGGGCAGAAACCTATTTAGAATGACGTAGATAGCATGAAAACTGGCTTAACTGTCATTGGATCAGCATCAGTAGATGCAAAGCTCTATGGCGCAGATATTTTTAGTGGCCTAATAAATGCTGTTAAAGGATTTTTTTTCCAGGTACCTCCTTCATTAGATTCACTACATTATTCAAAAATACTTTGTGTTGTTTCTGGAATCATGGGAGGAATGCAACAAACTTTCTCAGTCTCTATTTACAGTGTACTTTTGATGGAAAAATGACTAGCACCAAAATGTTACACTGAATTTCAATTTTTTTTTCCGATTAGCGAACTTGTGCACATTTTTTTGTGAATGTGTTAAAAAAAGTGGGCATGGCTCAAATGTTCACAGTTTTGTGAGGGGATGAGTGATTGTGCCTAATTCAGCAATGCAATTGTACACATTTTCATACATCTGGCTAACTTTTACATTCATTTAGACGGATTCACTTTTTCCATTCATTTGGGGGCATTCGCTAACTTTGCCATTAATTTAGAAGCATGTGCTACTCAGCATCAAGGTGTTAGACTATTTCTTGCATCAAAACATGAGCAATCACAAATAGTTTATACATTTATGGCTTTCAAAAAATAGCGAATGCTCCACTCTCTTGCATTCAGCCCCATGTGACCTTCTTTTACAGCTGTACTTTTACAACTGCACAGATTGCTTAAGGAAACATCCAGTTCTCAAAGCATGTTTTAGCCCATGTGAAACAGCTGCTTTTTTTAAATGAACCAAATTACAGAATCATTGATAATGCCAGAAAGTATCATGGGCCATGAGCGCTGCACTTTCATTAATGAATCAATCACCCGGGTCAGACCATAGGTGATCCAGGTTAGGGGGTGTCAGGAGGAGTCCTGATGCCCCCCTCAAGTTCTGAAATTATTGGATTGTAGTAAAAACGTATATAACCTATGTTAAACATAGGTTATATGTGCTTTATTTTTAAAACGGGCAGTTGTTGCCTGCATGGATAACCTATCCTAAAGGATAGGTTATCCATGCTGAGCGGGTGTCAGGAGGGGTCCTGATGCCCCCCTCGAGGTATGAAGTTTATATTTTTTAATTAAATATAACAAGAATTATAAGAAGAAAGCCCACATAACATATGGCACATATGTTATATGAGATTTATTAAAAATGCAAGGAATTGTCGCCTGCATTGATCACCTATCCTACTGGATTGGTAATCAATGCTATGGGGGTGTCAGGAGGGGTCCTAATGGCCCCTTGAGGTCTGAACTATTTTTTTTAAATACAATTAAAAATGTAATAAAAAACATGGGCCATGAGTGCTACACTTTCATTAATGAATCAATCACCCGGGTCAAACCATAGGTGAAACACATGAATGAGGTGCTATGAGCAATCAGGGAAGAGCCCTTAGGTATAGTTGTGGTGATGGGTATCTCCTGATTGCTCTTGGGCCTTTCATTTGGTTGGATTAGATTTTTCATTCTATAAGGTATTGACCTCTCTTATCCTGTCTTGAATAATTCATTTTGGTTTGTCTAATATTTATATAATTCCTCATTTAAACTTATTGAGATGTTATTTATATTGATATATCATCTTGATAATGTGGAATTTTCCAAGGAGTTAATGAGGATGGCATATGCTCATGATAATCATTTCTGACTTAGATTTTATATTGATAGGGACTTGGTAGGATGAGAGTATCTCAGTGTGGATGGGACTTGGGATGGTCCTTGCATTTGCTATCATGGTGCGGATTGGTTCAGTTGAAGAGTGTTTGTTTGTCGGCGGGGCCAGTATTCACAATGGTAGTGCTGAAGAGCGTACAAGTGCCGATACATTGTTGCCCCTTAAATAATCTGGGACAAGTAGACTACAGTGTTCCACTTTGATTCTGATATGGTCCGGTTTTATTAATTATTATGTACTGGTTGAAGAGCCCTTTACACAGGCCACAGTGCCACTGCCAGCCAGTCGTGGGGCAGTCATGCACAGTAGAGACTGCCCATGCCGCGGCTGATACAGTGCCAGCCGGTCACGGTGCAGTCATGCTCAGTATAGACTGCCTGCGCCATGGCTGATACAGAGTCCCGCTCTGTATCAGCCTCGTCATGGGCAGTCTCTACTGTGCATGGCTGCATTGTTACAAACTTTGTAGCAAATTATTATATAGGATGATATATATCTGATCGCTTGTCATTTATTATGTATGGCATATATCTGACCACTGAGTCACTCAAGGGATGTCACAGCAGAATTTTTAAAAGTGCTGGGCACTCCCTTAGTGAGTTTGTGGTTGAGGTTTGTTTTAATATGATCCTGATCGAGAGACACATTAGCAGGCACTATTATAATTCTATTTATGTGTATGGTGGTTACTATGACTACAAAGTTTCACTTCCTGTTTGAGAGGTTTAAAAGGGATGACTGGGACCTTAAATCTGTTACCCTTGTTGAAACCCATTTGAACACTGGTAAAACTCATTGGTAGAGATATCTGGGGACTTGCTACATGCTGCCAAGGAGACTGATGTCTGTGCTTTGGTGATGACACATGAGGAATTGTTAATAAGAGTGATGGTTATGAAGGATGAATACTGTGCATCACAAGTCATTTTCATCTGCGTATATGTGTCATTCCATCACTGGTTATGATATCCATCTGCTGATTTTTTTAATTGATCTATACAATATACCATCTCTTTAAGTGTATTGTGGAAGCTTGTAAATTTTTTTTAGTCACTGGTACCAGGTGTAGTTTTAGAGTCCCTGGTATCTGTTTTCGCTGTGTTATTACTTATATTTATGCTTCATTCTATTCCAATAAATATATATTTATATTTTTCTAGATTTTTGTCCACATTGTTTTCTATATTAGGTCAAGTGCCTTTATAGGATCCTCTTTAGCCCTCTTTTTTGTTTTGATGGTTTGTATGTTAAGGACTTGTGGCACCCCACATATGGTATATATTGTTGGGCCTATTTTGAATATGTGTTGTGCTCCTAAAGGGTAGCTTACACCACTATGGTAAGTATAACCTGCTAGGTTGAATGACAACCTATGGTCACTATCATTGATGAAGCATTTGCCACTTTGTTGTAATTTGATAAGAATTGTTACTAATGAGATATCAGATTATATCCCCTCAGGATGAGATTTAATGATCTTTATCAAATCACTTTTTAGGATTTTTTTACTTATACCCCATATTTTAAATTACCACAGTGAATGTCACTTTAACGCTTTAAGGACCAGAGGGGTTAGCTTAGCAACACATTTCAGCTGGTTATTTCCCCTTTAAACTAAAATCACCTTGAACATGCTGAATGCTGTTAGTATAAAAACATCATCTATTAATCTCAAGTTTGCCAAGTATAGTGAAATGTAAACTTTTATTGCAGCTATTAATAAAAATACTTTTGTTACAGCACATGCAGATTTATGGTACTAATTAAAAGAATTAACAAACCAAGCCAAGCTGCAGCTTAAAAACAAAGTTTACATTATTTAGTAATGCTTTAAGTATTTTTTCCATAATAAAAGCACATCTCCAAGATAAATAAATATTCATCACTGAATCAGAACGCTCAAATGAATATTTGCATAACACAAGAAATGACAAAAAAACGAAGCATATACAGTTTTCAGTTCATTTTAGAATTACAATATTTGTGAAGTAACTATATCAGAACAAGATACCCGATAAAAGTTCAAATCCAAACTATCTGTTAATACAAACAAACAGATACAACCAGTAGGCAAAGACATAACTGAGAAACAACGGTTACATAGTATGTCAAGACTAAATAAGAGGAATGTTCAAGAAAACACTGGAAGAAGAGGAAAAGGAAAAGAAGATGACATATGAGAAGGGAGAAAAAGGAGAAGAAAAAAGTAAGAAAGAGAGATAATTAAACACATTTTTGATACATGTTAATGTGTTTCTATTTTACTGAAGTGCTTCTCTAGCTCCTATGATTATATATATATGTTAGAATGTGTATTATTTCCAGTAACCAAATATCTCCAAAGACATCATCATGGTAAAATGGAATGTAAACAAAAAATACATCATTCCTATTATAAAATGGGATTTTTTGGTATAATAACTCTTCATTGGGGATTCTCACAATAGAGGGAGTAGCCTTATTTCACTCGGCACTCATTTAGGCTGATACACCAAGGCAGCTGTTCCCAGCTTCTGTCCTCAGGACGTGGAGCAGTCCATGGTCTCCTCACTACAGGCTCGATACTACTAACACCTTAATGTTCAAGGCTGTACATGTACATCATGGGTAAAAGTGCCTAAAGGACCAATGCCATACATGTTCATCATGGATTTCAGGGATCCCGTGTGGCTGCACGACATTCGGGGAGCCCTGAGTCCGATCGTAAAAAAAAAAATGCTCCATGGTTCTTATGTGCCGGCAGTGCTCAAATGCACCGGTCCATAACCCCTTAAGGACACCTGATCATTCATGCGGCCATTACTTAAGGACCACGGACTGTTTTTTTTAGGGCTCCCCGAACGGCATTCAGCCATGCGGGGAACCCTGAATTCCATGTCTCCCCTGGCATGTAATGGGTCCTTAACTCAAATCTACCCATGACGTGCCAGGATCGTCAAGGGTTGTTAAGGGGTTAAAGGCGCTAAAAGCATTGTTAGGAACTGGAACTGAAGGAGTTCCAGATGGTACACACACACAGCTGTACCATCAGAATCCGCTTGCTTGGCCAGCATCCACTCCAAAGAGCATTGGTCACAAAAATCCACATTGCTGCCTAATGCTTGTCACAGCTTTTTGCTCCCACAACTCACACTAAATAGTGTGAATAGTGGGAACATCAAAGGAAAGTAGCCAACTCTTGATGTCTGACACAATGTAAAACATGGAGCGTGACCTAAAAATCACAGTCACCCTCACAAACATTAACCCTACACTTGGCCCTACACTACCCCTAACTAATAATAAAGTGAAACAGTACCAGTCGTAACACTATCCTATCACCCATACCCCATAGCTGTAACACATATCTGTAAGTCTGAGTTTTCAGCACCCTGGTCATTCTCTGTAATTCTTCACCTGTCACCTTCTTTCTTATCTTCATTAGTCATGTTTGTTGATTGCCCTCTTCAAAACTCTTCCCCCTCTCAATACAGAAATATGTAGATTAAAATTAATGCACTGGCAATAAATGTATGCTGCTAATAAAGGTCTGCTGCTGTTACCTCCACACTCTGCAGTATATCTCTGAAGACACAACGCTACTGAACTGAAACACAGGTACAAAGACAAGAGGTGGGACTAGTTGGAAACTGACTAAATGTATAATGTTATTAGCTGCATGTGTATCATAGACTTTTGCTTTCCACTCCGTCATGGGTTAGAGTTTTAATGGTGCCATTCATTTATACTGTAGTCCAACAATCAAATCTTACCCTCTTTCTACATCCATGTAATCATAGAAATATACAACAAGATAACATCTATACACTGCTATAGCTCCACTATACTAATCACACAATATATGAATAAATAAAAACGTAATTTCATTATAAAAATATTTTATAAAAACACTTTACTGTGATAACATGCTAACTAGGGCAGGACAGTCTTTCTACCAACCTTAAAAAAGAACAAAGACCTATAAAATATGTATTCAAACTAGGAATCATGTTTAAATCCTTCCTATCTAAAACATTCTTATAGCAGAATAAATACTAAAATTACTATATTACATACCAAAGATAAATAAAATATCCACCAAATAGAATACTTAAACCTTAAAGTACCATGCACTCTATGAGGGTTCTTCATTCTCAAAGTTTGGCCCATTGGTGAATTGTATATGGGCAGAGAGGATCAAATGAATACAGCTATATATGTGTATCAATATTTAGACAAAAAAGGGGTGGTTATGCACTACGGTGATAAAGTGGGGATAACTTCTCCAGTGATAACATTCTCCACTTCCTATAATATTCTATGGAGCTTATACACTAAGATCTCTCCCACCTGAAAAATCTCTGGCTCCATAGAATAACCTGGGATCTGGATAAGTGATGGAGAAGTTAACGCCACTTTATCACCCCTTTATCACACCTTAGTGCATCTCCCCCAGGGTTTGAAGTTCTTTTGTCCAGTAAGTCTCCTTTCTCTTAAGGGCCAATAGTGTATCTTCTTCCCTCATTCCATTCACCATTTGATCAATAACCTGAATACTGATACCCCAAAACTCCTATTATGTTCCTCTTTAAAAAATGTACATGTACTATTAGAGAGAAGCAATAAGCGATGATGCTATGGTGTGTGCTATGATGTGCTATGATGTGTGTCAATCACATCACCTTAGCTATGGAGACACATGCACTAAGAATTAAGTATGCAAGGGGAGGGAGAATTTAAGTATTAGCATGCAGGATTTTCAGACTGCTGGCTATGTGTAAGTGATATAATCCCTTACACATCACCAGAGGTTCTACAACTCAGAAGTATGAGTTGCCCCACTTTGTGGGGGTGTGTGTGAAGAGGATCCACTCAGACTTCAGCATCACAAACAGCATTGCTTTCTTTACCCATTCAGTACTATAAAGATGTGGAATGCACCCCTGTGGTACTGAATGGGTTAAAAAAAAATGTGAGAATGGCAGAAAAGCTATATATCACAGCTTTTCTGCCCTTCTGTACAGACTGAACCAGTGGAACGCCAGTCCGAGGTGGAGACCAGCGGAGCGGCAATCATCTGGGAATGAGTGAGGAAAAAACAAAACCAGGGTATGTTTGGTGAAGGTCTCATATAAAGAATTGGTCTGGTGAGCGCAGTGGAGTTATTGTAAAGGATTCTGCCATTCATCTCTATATGAGACGTCACACCTTTGCAGAGAGTCATGTGGGTGCACGTTACCTAGAAGAGGTTGACTTTCCACTCTCATTTCTATGTTTTTCATTTGTTTTAATAGTCCACTCTTATGTTTTCTGATATATATTTCATATCAGTGCTACGATATTGTTTTGGCTGTTTTCTGTAAATACATTCAGTTGCAGAGTGCCTAGTAGAGAGTCCTGTGTTTACCTGAATAAGCTGACCAGTGGATAGCCAGCTCAGCTGGTTCAGTCAGTACAGAAGGGCAGAGAAGCCAGGATAAAATATATATATATATATATATATATATATATATATATATATATATATATAATCTTTTCTGCCTTTCTCTCATTTTGAAATCCTTTCAGGGGCTGCACTGAAAGGCTTAAAATGATAGTAATGTTTCATAATAATAGCATCTCTAATTAATCTTCATAGTATTTGGGCCTTGGAGAGTGTTATTTCAATTCTGTCAGAGTTTTAGTTCAAGAGTAATTGAATGATAAAGTATCCCCCTCCCACCCCTTTTACTGATGTAACTGCTCAGCTCAAAGCAGCAGGGATGTGCCAAGGTAGATTTCAGAGAGGGACAATCTTCAATTAAGATAACGCAAAAAGCTGAAAAAACTGTCAATGGGGACAGGGTTTTCATTGTTCTCACAGTAAGAAAATTGTCCCTTGATGTTATCTGTCTGATCAAGCAACCAGATTCCACATCTGAGGTGAGCAGTGTTACACTAGGTAAAAGGGGCAGGAGGGGAATACTTTATCAGTCAATTACTCTTGAACTACAACTCTGACAGTATTGAAATAACACTCTGTATGGCTCAAATACTATAAAGATTAAATGGAGCTGCTGTTTTTGTGAAATATTACTATCCCTTTAAGGGTGGGCAGCTGGGATCTTTAGTAGTGATGATCGAGCACCCCAATGCTCGGGTGTTCGGGTGCTCTGACCGAGCGCCCCCGGAGGCTCGAGTGCTCGGCCGAGCACCCGAGCCCCATTGAAGTCAATGGGAGGACTCGAGCATTACACCAGGCACCCCCTGCTCTGATGAGGGGAGGGTGCCTGGTCCATAGGAAAAGGGCAGAAAATGATGGAAACACCACAGAAATGGTTCAGGGACAGCATAGGGAGGATGTCTGGATGCATCTTGGACTCCAACGTCGCTGCTGGGAACGATGTTTCGCCCGTAGTACGCCATTTTTACAGACTGACCGTAAAACACACAAAAAGGAAGATAAAAACGACTTTAGGCGAAAAATTGTTACCAAACAGTATTTGCTGTATATTTACTTGTATATCATCTGCAAATTCTGCAAAAAATTTCATAGATTTTTCTGAACTGGGGCCATGATTAAGAGGGAAACGTGCGCAGAGGCAAATTCTGCAAAAAATTTCCTCGATTTTTCTGAACTGGGGCCATGATTAAGAGGGAAACGTGCGCAGAGGCAAATTCTGCAAAAAATTTCCTCGATTTTTCTGAACTGGGGCCATGATTAAGAGGGAAACGTGCGCAGAGGAAAATTCTGCAAAAAATTTCCTCGATTTTTCTGAACTGGGGCCATGATTAAGAGGGAAACGTGCGCTGAGCCGACCATCGAAAACATTATGGGTGAGGGTCTGCTGCGGAGCTGACCATCCTAAACATTATATGCGAAGGCCCGCTAGTGAGCTGACGATATAAAACATTATATGAGAGGGCCCGCTAGAGAGCTGACCCAATAAAACATTATATGAGAAGGCCCGCTGGTGAGCTGACCTATACAAAAATTGTCAAACAGCGCCCGCTGGTGAGCTGGCCCTATATAAAAATTATATCACAGGGCCCGCTGGTGAGCTGGCCCTATATAAAAATTATATCCCAGGGTATATGGAAGAGAGTCAACCATATACCCATTTTTTGGGTGGAAGGGGTGAATGGGAATACAGAGTATTCCCATCATTGCAAATAACACATATAAAGTCACTTTATATTCACCCGGGGCTTTCCTCCAGTGGAGTGGAGAAGTCAGGGGAAATCCAGGCCTTGTTCATTTTTATAAGTGTCAACCTATCAGCATTTTCGGTGGAAAGGCGGATACGCTTATCTGTTATGATGCCACCAGCAGCACTAAATACCCGCTCAGACAGAACGCTGGCGGCAGGGCAGGCCAGCACCTCCAAGGCGTAGAGTGCCAGTTCATACCACGTGTCCAGCTTGGACACCCAGTAGTTGTAAGGCACAGAGGGATCATTGAGGACGCTGACACAGTCTGCTAAGTACTCCTTCACCATCTTCCAAAACTTTTCCCTCCTTGTGACACTAGGCTGCGCATCAGGGTGAGGGTGCTGGCGGGGTGTCATGAAGGTGTCCCACGCCTTGGAGAGTGTTGCCCTGCCTTTGTCGGAACTGCTGTGTGCTCCCCTTTTCTCCCCTTCTCGGTTGCCCAAGGTAGCACGTACTCTGCCGCCAGCGTTGTCAGATGGAAAATTTTGGAGCAATTTTTCAACAAGAACCTTCTGGTATTGCACCATTTTGCTTGTCCTCTCCACCGGAGGAATGAGAGATGAGAAATTCTCTTTGTAGCGGGGGTCCAGAAGGGTGAACACCCAGTAACCCGTGTTGTCTAAAATGCGTATAACGCGTGGGTCACGGGAAAGGCAGCCTAACATAAAGTCAGCCATGTGTGCCAGAGTACCAACAGGCAAGATTTTGCTGTCCTCACCAGGAGGATGACTCTCAATCTCCTCATCCTCTTCCTCCTCTTCTGCCCACCCACGCTGGAGAGATGGAACTAAAGTTCCATGGCTACCCTCTGTAGCGGAGGCAACCGTGTCTTCCTCCTCCTCCTCCACCTCCTCCGCCTCCTCCAATTGTCGCTGAGAAGACGAAGTGAGGGTGCTCTGGCTATCACCTTGTGTAAGCTCTTCCTCCCGCATTTCCACCTCTTCCACATGCAAAGCGTCGGTTTTAATTGTGAGCAGCGAGCGTTTCAGTAGACACAGAAGTGGGATGGTTACACTGATAATAGCGTTATCGCCGCTCACCATCTGTGTCGATTCCTCAAAATTGCGTAAAACCTCACAGAGGTCTGACATCCATTCCCACTCCTCACTTCTGATTACAGGAAGTTGAACGGAGAGGCGACGACCGTGTAACAGCTGGTACTCCACTACTGCCCTCTGCTGCTCACAAAGCCGGGCCAACATGTGGAAGGTGGAGTTCCAGCGCGTGCTCACGTCACACAGCAGCCGGTGAGCTGGCAATTGTAAGCGCTGCTGCAGCTTCAACAGGCCGGCTGAAGCTGTTGATGACTTACGGAAATGTGCACACACGCGGCGCACCTTGGTCAAGAGATCATGCAAATTGGGGTAGGTTTTTAGAAATCGCTGAACCACTAAATTAAATACATGCGCTAGGCATGGTACGTGTGTGAGCTTGCCGAGCTCCAAAGCCGCCACCAAGTTACGCCCATTATCACACACAACCATGCCTGGTTGCAGGTTGAGTGGCGAGAACCACTGATCGGTCTGGTGACTAATCCCCTGCAACAGCTCTGAGGCCGTGTGCTGTTTGTCCCCAAGGCAGATCAGCTTCAGCACGGCCTGTTGACGCTTCCCCACTGCAGTGCTACACTGCTTCCAGCTACCGGCTGATGGGTGAGTGGCGCTGCGCGCAGAGAATTCGGAGGTGGAAACGGAGGAGGAGGAGCCAATAACGTAGGTGCTGGCGGAAACCCTGATGGAGGTAGGGCCCGCAATCCTCGGCGTGGGTATCACCTGTGCCATCCCAGGGTCCGAGTCGCTCCCAGCCTCCACGACATTCACCCTGTGTGCCATCAGGGAAATGTAGCGTCCCTGGCCACAAGCACTTGTCCATGTGTCAGTCGTTAAGTGGACCTTCCCAGTAACTGCGTTGGTCAGGGCACGGGTGATGTTACGGGACACATGGTGGTGTAAGGCGGGGACGGCACACCGGGAAAAGTAGTGGCGGCTGGGGACTGCGTACCGAGGGACAGCTGCTGCCATCAGGCTGCGGAAGGACTCAGTCTCCACAAGCCTAAATGGCAGCATTTCGATGGCCAGTAATTTGGAAAGGTGTGAGGTTAGTGCTATGGCCTGTGGGTGGGTGGCTGGGTATTTTCGTTTGCGCTCAAATGCCTGGGGTAACGACATTTGGACGCTGCGCTGGGACAGGGAAGAGGATGTGGTCGCTGATGGTGCTTCAGATGGTACAGGTGCAGGGCGGGAGGTATGCGGTCCTGCGCCTTCGACAGGCGATTGGCCGGCACCGAAAACAGGGGAAGAGGAGGCAGTGGTGTGGCCTGCAGACACAGATTGGCGATCCGGGCGTTCCTCCCACTTATTACGGTGCTTGGATGCCATGTGTCGGATCATGCTGGTGGTGGTGAGGTTTCTAGTGTTCATGCCTCAGCTCATTCTGGTGTGGCACAGGTTGCAAACTACAATTTTTTTGTCGTCCGCACTTTCCTTAAAAAAACGCCATACCGCGGAACACCTAGCCCTTGGCAAGGGAGATTTACGCAAGGGGGTGCTCCGTGGAACATTTGCGGGCCGGTTTGGTGCGGTCCGCCTTCTTTCTTTAGCCACACCACTGCCTCTTCCAGCCTGTTGCGGTGCTGCAGATGGCTCACCCTCAGGACTGCTGTCATCGCTCGGCTCTCCACCTTCCCAGGTGGGGTCAGTCACCTCATCGTCCACCAAGTCCTCCTCCACTTCCTCACTCTGATCATCCTCCTCATTTCTTGATCCCACCACATACTCAGTCATTGACAACTGTATATCATCCTCCTCATCAAGGTCTTGAGACAGTAATAGTGGTTGATTTGATGGCAACTGTGTCTCATCATCATCATCATCATCCACTTCCTTTGACCTTAAATGCCGTTCCCCTCTGTCATCTTCTTGTGATTGGGTACCCTCTAGAGGTTGTGAATCAGGGCACAAGATGTCATGTTCCTCTGCAAGCATGCTTGGAGAGAGGTTCAAATGAAGGATTGGTGATGAGACGAGCTCCTCACTATATCCCAGTGTGGGATCACTTCTTTGGCCAGACCCTCTATGGTGGGAGGAAGGATGATCAGGGTGAGGATTATGTTGACCAGACTCTTGGCTACTGAGAGTGGACTTGGTGGAAGACAGGGTGGTGCTTAACCGACTGGAAGCAGTATCAGCTGAAATCCAACCGACCACCTGTTCGCAGTGGTCTGACCTCGAGAGTGATGTCCTGCGACGCCCTGTAAACTGAGACATGAAGCTAGGTATGGTGGATGTCTTTCTTTCTTGTGCTCTGGCACCAGGTACAGTTTCTACGCGTCCTGACCCGCGCCCTGAACTATCAGGATCACGTCCACTTCCCCGTCCCTTTTTACCCGCCTTCTTCATATTACACGGAATATGTGCTGCTAATCTGCAACTTTGCACACTAAACAGAATGTGCTGCTAATCTGCGGCTAGGCACAGTGAATGGAATATGTGACTTTTATTTTTTACACTTTGTACACTAAACAGAATGTGCTGCTAATCTGCAACTTTCCACACTAAACAGAATGTGCTGCTAATCAGCAACTTTGCACACTAAACAGAATGTGCTGCTTATCTGCGGCTAGGCACAGTGAACGGAATATGTGACTTTTATTTTTTACACTTCGCACACTAAACAGAATGTGCTGCTAATCTGCAACTTTGCACACTAAACAGAATGTGCTGCTTATCTGCGGCTAGGCACAGTGAACGGAATATGTGAGTTTTATTTTTTACACTTTGCACACTAAACAGAATGTGCTGCTTATCTGCGGCTAGGCACAGTGAACGGAATATGTGACTTTTATTTTTTACACTTTGCACACTAAACAGAATGTGCTGCTAATCTGCAACTTTGCACACTAAACAGAATGTGCTGCTAATCTGCGGCTAGGCACAGTGAACGGAATAAGTGACTTTTATTTTTTACACTTTGCACACTAAACAGAATGTGCTGCTAATCTGCAACTTTGCACACTAAACAGAATGTGCTGCTTATCTGCGGCTAAGCACAGTGAACGGAATATGTGACTTTTATTTTTTACACTTTGCACACTAAACAGAATGTGCTGCTTATCTGCGGCTAGGCACAGTGAACGGAATATGTGACTTTTATTTTTTACACTTTGCACACTAAACAGAATGTGCTGCTAATCTGCAACTTTGCACACTAAACAGAATGTGCTGCTTATCTGCGGCTAGGCACAGTGAATGGAATAAGTGACTTTTATTTTTTACACTTTGCACACTAAACAGAATGTGCTGCTAATCTGCAACTTTGCACACTAAACAGAATGTGCTGCTTATCTGCGGCTAGGCACAGTGAACGGAATATGTGACTTTTATTTTTTACACTTTGCACACTAAACAGAATGTGCTGCTAATCTGCAACTTTCCACACTAAACAGAATGTGCTGCTAATCTGCAACTTTGCACACTAAACAGAATGTGCTGCTTATCTGCGGCTAGGCACAGTGAACGGAATATGTGACTTTTATTTTTTACACTTTGCACACTAAACAGAATGTGCTGCTAATCTGCAACTTTTGCACACTAAACAGAATGTGCTGCTTATCTGCGGCTAGGCACAGTGAACGGAATAAGTGACTTTTATTTTTTACACTTTGCACACTAAACAGAATGTGCTGCTAATCTGCAACTTTGCACACTAAACAGAATGTGCTGCTTATCTGCGGCTAGGCACAGTGAACGGAATATGTGACTTTTATTTTTTACACTTTGCACACTAAACAGAATGTGCTGCTAATCTGCAACTTTCCACACTAAACAGAATGTGCTGCTAATCTGCAACTTTGCACACTAAACAGAATGTGCTGCTTATCTGCGGCTAGGCACAGTGAACGGAATATGTGACTTTTATTTTTTACACTTTGCACACTAAACAGAATGTGCTGCTAATCTGCAACTTTGCACACTAAACAGAATGTGCTGCTTATCTGCGGCTAGGCACAGTGAACGGAATGTGCTGCTAATCTGCAACTTTGCACACTAAAAAGAATGTGCTGCTAATCTGCAACTTTGCACACTAAACAGAATGTGCTGCTAATCTGCAACTTTGCACACTAAAAAGAATGTGCTGCTAATCTGCAACTTTGCACACTATACAGAATGTGCTGCTAATCTGCAACTTTGCACACTAAACAGAATGTGCTGCTAATCTGCGGCTAGGCACAGTGAACGGAATATGTGACGTTTTTTTTTTTAAATCTCTGCCCCCCCAAACAAAATAAACTGCTGCCCCCACACACAATAGTCCTAAAAAGGACTTTTGGGTCTTTATGTTGTTCAAACACACTTTTCTTCTCCCTACACTGACTTTCCCTTCCTATCCTCATCTCTCCCTGGCTAAGACTGAGCCGAACTCGCTGGTCAGGTGCTATACAGCACCCGATCACGGGTTCTGGCCAGCCAATCAGTGTAATGCCAACATGGCTGCTGGCATTACACTGATGTCAGAGCCTCCCCGCACGTTTATTGGCTGCGCAGCAGCTGCGAAACGTGCGGGGAGGAGACCCGAACATGGCGGGCAAGCACATGCGGTACTCGTACGAGTACCGCCATGTGCCGAGCAGAGCGATGCTCGAGCCGAACCGAGCTTCGGCCGAGCATGCTCGCTCATCACTAATCTTTAGCAGAGGTGGTGATGTGCCAGATTAACATATAAACACCCCCACAGTGGCTCATCAACCTGCATTTCCATATGCAAATGAGCCATTGTCAAAGCAGTTTGAGCAAAACTGTAAACCCATCAAAAGCATGGGGTTCATGGTGTTGTTAGATGACTGAGGTGAATTTGTTTTGTATCCACAGGAATACATCTTAGTGCATACTACCAATATGCCATCAACACAAAATCACCACCATATCACCATGTTGTTAGATGACTGAGGTGAATTTGTTTTGTATCCACAGGAATACATCTTAGTGCATACTATCAATATGCCATCAACACAAAATCACCACCATATCACCATCCTAGCCCTTGATTGCCCTTTATTGCATCTCCCCCTATTTGTTTGTAGACCTTTTCTTATGTTTAGTGTTTTTTCAATGAAGACTGGAAAAACATAATAGGTGTAGAAACACATAGGATGTTATGCACTAAGGATTGATAAAGTAGAGATGACTTCTCCAGTGATATCACTTCTCCAGTTCTTCTGTTATTCTATGGACCCTATGCCCTAAGATCTCTAACGTTGCAGAAATCTTAGTGCATTGACGCCATAGAATAACATAAGAGTTAGAGAAGTGATATCACTGGAGAAGTCATCTCCACTTTATCACCTCTGTATCACACCTTAGCGCATCTCCCCCATAGTATACCTAAACATTCAAAAGCGTTTTCAACCCTTGGATGCTAAAGAGCTCTAACACATTGCTTAGCATTGAAAGGATTAAAAGCCCTACTTAAAGGCATAGTAATGTTTCATAATAGAAGCAGCTCTAATTAATCATCATAGTATTTGGACTTTGGAGAGTGTTATTTCAATTCTGACAGAGTTGTAGTTCAAGAGTAATTCAATGACAAAGTATCCCCCTCCCGCCCCTTTTACTGATGTAACACTGTTCATCCAGATCAGAAGGGAGGTACCCAGGTAGTCTGCAGAGAGGGACAATCTGATAAGGCAAAAACCTGAAAAACTTGTCAAGGGGGGCAGGGCCTTCATTGTTCTCATAGGAAGAAGATTGTCCCCTTCTGTTATCTGTCTGGTCTTACAATCAGATTCCACATCTGAGAAGAGATGGCTAACACTAGGTAAAAGGGGTGGGAGGGGAAACTTTGCTTGTGAATATCTCTCAAACCATAAAGGTTTGAGAGATAAGACTTACATCGTTCTTCATGTTTTTTTAATGCCTACAAAATAAAATAAAGATAAATTGAAGTATTACTATCCCTTTAAACCAGTAGGCTCTAAGCCAAAATAAACAAAAAATATCCACTCAAAGAGACACACTGCAAAGTTAAAAATTACAAAAAAAGAGAAAAACATATAGTTAAATTCAAATAAGGCAATTAAAAACAATCCCCTGTTTATTGTCAGCACAGTAAATATAATGTTTGTAGTGATAAGGGAGTTCATCTGGAACTAGCACCCAAAATAGGAAGCCGAAATAGATCGAGCTCCCTAAAACAATTAACATCATGCAGTTACACATAATTGAAATCTTATCAGATCACACAATATGCTTTGAAAGGGAAATAAGCTAAAAGTGCAAACCAGAATGTCTATAAGAGGGTATTCTGCTATAATATCTGGTCACTGAGCTTCAATGCAAACTGCCCAGGTGAAGCCAGTAATATAATTGTTAGACTTTATCTTTATGCCATAATTGCTCCTAATGTTATATTTACTGTGCTTACAATCCACGAGAAATTGTTTTTAACCATCTTATGAGTTATGTGATTATTGCTTTGTGATTGCTATGATAAAGGTTTTTTTTGTACTTTTGAACTTAGGAGTGTGCTGTATAAGCAGATCATTTTCCTTTATGGGGACTTAGTACATACATGCTTCCCTTTTTTACCTAAACACTAGATTTCAGTATTAAACACTGCTTGAGTGTACCACCATTATATTTTTGATGTAACTCGTTTGGGATATGTCAAGTATTATAGGGTTGAGCCTACCCACTTCTCAATATGTGCACATTTTTATTTGTCCTGAATGTTAGATAAGGCTTGTCCCTGAAATGTTCAACTCCTTCTTAGTAAATCAGCCTCATAGAGGCATGTCTAGATTTATTTTTCTTTAACACATAATACTACTACATTGTTTCAATATTTATCATTGCCTTTTTTCTCTTAGGTGTTAGCTCTTCACATTCACTCTATTACTGTGTACATTATTATGGTGAGTTCATTAGAATCTATATCCCCAATAGAGGAGTGTTTGACAAGGACTTACAAATTCTGCTTTCCCCCACTGTTTGATGAGCTGTGCTTCCCATACTGCTGAGAGGTGAGTCAGTGCATAGGAGAGGACAGATTGATTACAGGGATTACTTATGACAGCTATTGTAAATAGATGTCTTGGAATGCACCAGTGACAAAGTGAAAACAGTTAAATCAAGTGGAGATTTAGCACGAACCCTCTGTAAAACATCTGAATGAATAAAATGAGCTAAGTGTTAAAGGAACACAAAAACTTAGAAATGATATGGGGTTATTTGCACTTATATTCCATGTACTTCATGCTAAACACCTTAAAAATTACATATTTGTATTCTGGAGCCTAAAATCTAGTATTTCATATGCTCTATGGAATCTTCCATTGTTGCCTTTTGCAGGCCCCCCTAACTCCCATTACTGCAGCAATATTGATAGGTGACAGGGAAGTGCTAGTGATGTATTATCTGTTAAAAGCTTCAAATGAGGTACCAGCCTTCATGACTAGAAGAGATATTGGTACTAATCTTTTAGCTCTTATCTCTCATTACAAAAACACTACAACCATAATTAACAAAATAATGTCAGAAACAATAGGAAAGTCTACACAAACATTAAAAAAGATGTTGACCTAGATTCACTAAAATTCAAAGAGGGCTGAAAATTTAGATGTCCTGTCAGTGCAATGTCGAAGGCACATTGATAGTATTAAAAAAAGTGTCTACGACATTACATCACCAGCACTCTGACACAAATATGCCCACATCGACATCAATCCCACAGGTTTACTAATTTTCATTCATCACATTGACAATGGCCTATTTCCATATGGAAATAAAGAATAATGAGACAGTTTCATATGCAAGGGGGGGTGTTGAGATGTTAATATGACACTTCGACACATTCACTAAACTCCAATAGCAGCCTATGCTGTTGGAGTTCACAGTTTCATCAGGTTGTCGAAGTTGGGATCTCCCTCTACTTTCCTATGCAATAACAGCCCTCAACCAATTACAAGCAGGGAGGGCTGTGACCTGTTGTTGATGTGGAATGGATTTCCTCCCTCACACATCACCAACACTGCAACAATTCTGAAGTTGAACAGCATTCTCTCTGCTTCCCTACGTGGCCAGTAGGGGAGTGAACAGAATGCTTTTATTATCATGGGCAGCATTGGGTGCCATAGTACTGTCAGTGTGGAAGGAATGTACTCCCTTCACACATCACCAACACTATTACAATTCTGAAGTTGAACAGCATTCTCTCTGCTTCCCTATAAGTGTTTCAGTACCATGGACAGCATTGAGTGCCATAGTGATGTGCATTGCTGACCCTTGTGCAAAACAAATTACACCAAGCATTAAACAATTATATGCTTACCTATGTATCATATATATATATACATGTTGTGCACTCCCAGGGGAACAAGACTGTGGGTCACACATCATCTATGGAGAATTGTGTCTACCACTTGCCCCCCCAGCCTTGTTCCCTTGCCCAGTGGTAGCCATAGAACACCATATACACTGCTTGGCCCCCAGACTTGTTCCCTTGACCACTGGTAACCACAGATCCCCATGTACACTGTCTGACCCTCTCCAGCTTTTTCCCCTTGCCCACTGCTAGCCACAAATCCCCATGGCCACTGCATGGGCAAAGCTGGGGGTGTCAGGTAGTGTATATGGGGCTAACACTCAATGGTGTTGTTCCCCATGCTAACAACATGTTAGAAATCTGACATAGAGTTCCCCCCTCTGCATACTAACCCCCCCTTTTTATCCAACATATAGTGCTCCTATCCAACATAATAGTTTTCATCTGTCAAATCCAACATATAGTGCTCCCATCCAACATAATAGTTTTCGCCTGTCAAATCCAATATATATTTCTCCCATCCATAGTGTCCTCTTGTGTATATATATATATATATATATATATATATATATTTCATACTTAACCCTTTGAGTATCAGAGAGGTAGAAACGCATTGCTTTGCAATGCATTTGCTACCCCTCTGCTACTCAAAGGGTTAATAGGCAAGGTATGCTGCTTCATACCTTGCCTTTATATGTGTAATAAAGTTTATTTTACTTGTTATTAAAAAAAATATAGTTCAGACCTCGAGTGGGTCATCGGGACTCCTCCTGATACCCCCTTAGCATTGATCACCTATCCAGTAGAATAGGTGATCAATGCGGGCGACAACTCGGCCATTTTTAATAAAGCGCATATAACATATGTTTAACATATGTTTTATGCTCCTTATTACAAATACATATATTTCAGACCTCGAGGGGAACATCAGGATCCCTCCTGATATCCCCCCCTAGCATTCATCACCTATCCAGTAGGATAGGTGATCAATGTGGGCGACAAGGGATGCATTTGCTGCCTTCCTTTTCTCTCTACTGGAGCTGCTATTAAGCGGCTCCAGTGGCACTCATAGTAATGAACCCTGTCATTGTGTTCATTCATTCATGAGAAGTGCAGTGCTGAGCTGTGCTTTCATAAATGAATCAAACACCTAGATTTTGAATGACCAGGTGATTGATTCACTCATAAACGTGCAGCTCAGCACTGCGTTTCTCATGAATGAAGGAGCCCAGTGAAAGGGTTCATTACTACCAGTGCTACTGGAGCCGTTTAATCACAACTCCAGTAGAGAGAAAAAGAAGGCAGTAATTGCCTTCCTTGTCACATGCATTGAGCACCTATCCTACTGGATAGGTGATCAATGCTAGGGGGGATATCAGGAGAGGTTCTGATGCCCTCCTCGAGGTCTGAAATATGTATATATATATATATATATATATATATATATATATATATATATATATATATATATATATATATACAGTTGTGTTAAAAAGAAAGTACACCCTCTTTAAATTCTATGGGTTTACATATCAGGAAATAATAACAATCATCTGTTCCTTAGCAGGTCTAAAGATTAGGTAAATACAACCTCAGGTGAACAAAACACCAATAACATATGACATATTACACCGTGTTTTGATTTATTTAACAAAACTAAAGCCAAAATGGAGAAGCCATGTGTGAAAAACTAAGCACCGGATGCCCCCACTCAAGGTCTGAACTATATTTTTAAGCAAGGGTTCCAGCAACATCTGTGCTCAATTTCTGTGGTGGGTGTTTGGCTTTAACATGTTTGACATAAATCTCATGATGTCTGTGTTTCATGTGTGCTATCAGGGCGGTTGTGCCAAGACACGTTCCCTCCTTTCCCTTTCTCACTGACTTGTCACAAATTGTGCACAGTGTCATTGTTTATGACTGCACTGTGCCTGCCCCAAGAGAAAAATAGTCCCACACCCATGACTTCAGGGGATAGGGAACAATGCATTTCTATCTCTCTGGTACTCATAGGGTTAAGTATGCAATACATATACAAGGGGCACTGTGGATGGGAGCACTATATGTCAGATTTGACAGGCAAAAACTATTAAGTTGGATGGGAGCACTATATGTCGGATTACAAAGGGGTGGGTGAGTATATCAGAGGGGGGCACTCTGTGTCGGGTTTCTAACATATTGTGCAGCATGGGGAACAACATTATTGTGTGTTAGCCCCATATACACTGCCTGATTCCCCCAGTCATCTTCCCATGGGGATTTGTGGCTAGCAGTGGGCAAGGGGAAAAAGCTGGAGAGGGTCAGACAGTGTACATGGGGATCTGTGGTTACCAGTGGTCAAGGACAAGTATGGGGGCCATGCAGTGTATATGAGGGTCTATGACTACCACTGGACAAGGGAACAAGGCTGGGGGGGGGCAAGTGGTAGACACAAATCCCCATAGATGCTGAGTGACCCCCAGTCTTCTTCCCCTGGGAGTGCATAACATGTATAATATATGATACATATGTAAGGGGATAATTGTGTAGTGCTTGGTGTACTTTTTTTTTATTTTAACCCTTAGAGTGCCACAGGGGTGAGTAATCACAGCCCTGTGGCACTCAGTGCTGTCCATGGTGCTGAAACACTTGTAGGAAAGCAGGGATAATGCTGTTCAGTTTCAGAATTCTCATAGTGTTGGTGATGTGTGAAGGGAGTATGTCCCTTCCACATTGACAGTAGTTTGACTATCCTGTATGCTAATAATGAACTTCTTTATCCCTCTCCTTGCATCTGACAATTTTAGTAAATATGTCGATGTGTTTGCACATTGAAATGGTGAAGTGTTTCGAAAACATCAACAAGATCATATCGCCACAGCATCTACCTTTAGTGAATCTAGGCAAAGTTTAGGAATATATTTTAAGTATTTAACATAAAAGGAAGTTTATGGTTGCTAGCTGTAAGCATATGATATGAAAAAGGAATAGCAACCAATTTTTTATATATACATTAGTGTTCGTTTTGGTAGTAAACAGAATCACCATTTTAGCTCGAGGATGAAAACATTATAGCTGTTTCACACAGGCTGATTTTGATTTAGTAAGTAGAGTTGGAACAATACTGGAGCAAACCAACTGCACAATAGGGGATAATTGAAGATTGCTAAAATTTTCATGAATTTAAAGTGGGCGTTTAACCCCTTGATCTCCAGTGCATTGTGGTGTCACCTCTGGTGCAGTTTATTTGCATAAAAAAGACCCTGTTTCTTCTGAAGATATCAATATCACAGTCTTATAGTGGTAAGACAGCAATTTATACAAGTCATGGCCTGCAGTTAATGCTTTAATGTGGAACTGTCACCTTATAGCAATTTTAAAGCACATTTAAATAAATCTTCTGTTTTCATCCGTTCTATCTCCTGCTCGTCTGTCTTCTTCTCTTCGTTCTTTTATTCAATAATTACCTGTTAGGAGAAAAATTAAACATTATGGCCGACAAACATAACTTAGAAATATGTGCATTGTTTAACCCTTTGACTGCCAGAGAGGTACGCAATGCATGGCAGACATTGGGACACTGATTTTTCTCTTGTGGGGTACATTGTGTTACAGTTTGGAAAATGTGCATTCCTTTAACCCTTTGAGTGCCATAGAGGTATGCAACGCATTGCTCTGCAATGCGTTGCATACCCCTCTGGCAGTCAAAGGGTTAAACAATGCACATACTTCCAAGTTATGTTTGTTGGCCATACTTAATGTTTAATTTTTTTCTTTTGTAACTATTGGATAAAAGGATGAAGAGTAGAAGACAGAAGAGCAGAAGACAGAAGAGAAGAAGACAATAGATGGAGAGACTGATGAAGAAGAAAGATAGAAGATGTCAGAAGAAGATGCACAATGGATGACAGGTAAGTGTTAAACAGGTGTGGTGTTCCCATTACTCACACTATTTAGTGTGGGCTTTGGGAACTTAAAAAACATTGGACTTTTTGCCACAAGTCGTTTTTTGTAGTGCAACATTCATTTTGGTTTCAGCTGGTAGGGCAATTGAATAGTTTTGTTAGCACTTTTTGCTAACAAGCCATTTGCCTTTTTTGGTCTACCGGCCTTTTTACCAGACTCACTTGAATCAAGGCCTATGACTCTTGCATCTCCAAAAAAAACATGGTTAGATTTTTAATCACGTGTAAAGTATCTCCATACTGTAGACTTGTGTCAATGATGCTGCACTTCGAACAGCTGCAGCAGCACTCATCATAGTTAGGGTTGTGGGTGTTGCTGATTACTTTGTGTGCTTGGCTAGGTGGGGATTGGTCTTGGAAGCAGTGATGGTGCTGATGATAACTGAAAGGATGATTGTGCATTTTCAGGAATCTTTACTTGGGTAAGTCAGATTTTCCAATTGATTTCTAAAAAGAGTTTATATTCAGTTTACGTCATCATCTCTCTCACTCTCAGCTTCATCTGAAGAAGAGGAGGATGCTGGAGAGATATATTGTAGATGAATATCATTATCAATAATTAGGTCTTCTTCAGCATTGCACAGCACTTCTTTCCCACTACTTTTATATTCCCCCAGGCTTTTTGAAGTTCAAACAATTCCTTTTTACTTTTCCCCTTACAGGGATTTTCCAATTGTTCAGTACTAATTTCAGGATAAGTATTTCTGTACTTGTTTGTCTCACTGTTAGATGAAGCCGTTTATTGAGTTGCTAAACCATCCTCCACTATATTTTAGATGGTTTATTAATAGTACTAGTACTGGTGATGGAGGTGGAGCTTTTAGTGGGACATTGACAAGCTGCAACCTCCTCGGGAGGAGAGGGATCACCATCATTTACTGCACATGCTGCAGCAACCATGGCTACAGTCAGTTTTTGGCATACCACTTGCCTGACATTTCTCTTCACTGTTCCTTTCACCCTCCCCCTACCCCTTGTATGTTTGCTGGACATTACTCAACTTAGGATCCCCTGCTGTCACACTTGGCATCATCTCCTCCCCACCTCCTGAGAATTATGAGACACACTGGGAGCAGGTTCAGCACTGGCAGCATGTTCAATACTGACAGCAGGTTCGATACTGGCAGCAGGCACAGCACTGGCAGCAGACACAGCACTGGTGGCAGCAGGGGAAGCAGGCACAGCATGTCTAGCAGCACACACAGGCAGCTAACCTGTCCTGCTCTCACTGCTTCCATCTTATTTCTCCCTTGAGATTAATTTCCTCAAGATCCCTAGGGATGATTTAAGAGGACTGGCCAGCTCTGAGTCTGTAGTGGTCACTTCCTCCTCCTCCTCAGACTCAGTGGACACATTCCAGCTCCTCCTTTTATTGGTTGTAAACTTGCTCATAGTGATAGTCACTATGAACCTCTCCTGCCTCAGTTTTGCTACTAATTAACAGCAGAACAGCATAGCATGTGTCTCTTGCTCTGTGGCTGCTTCTGCTTTTATTCCTTGACAATTACAAAAGAACTGGAGCACAGACCAAGTCAACCACATCAGACGGTGTACCTTTATATTAGTATTTTGTACCGCCGTGCCTCCGTATCTAAATATTGGTATTATACAATTTAATCAAAAGAAATAAAAAATAGATACTTTATGGAGCACTTAAAGTGGTAGAGTTCCTATTAATCTTGAAAAAAAGAGTCATCAAATAGGCTTTCGGTGAAGTATTAAAACTTAACTTTTACTACACACATAATTAAAAAATCTTAAAAACAACATAGCTGGGAGATATTACCGGTATAATAAGGGTACATAATTTAGTGTCCAGATATAACTGAACAACTAAATTTTACCTGTCACGTTAGAGTATAGATATAAATATATCACCAGTTTATAATTATACCACTGGATGAGTTTATCCAAGTCTTATAAAGTTGATACTTTAGGGTATTTATTATTTTTTGTATCAACTTTATAAGACTTGGATAAACTCATCCAGTGGTATAATTATAAACTGGTGATATATTTATATCTATACTCTAACGTGACAGGTAAAATTTAGTTGTTCAGTTATATCTGGACACTAAATTATGTACCCTTATTATACCGGTAATATCTCCCAGCTATATTGTTTTTAAGATTTTTTAATTATGTGTGTAGTAAAAGTTAAGTTTTAATACTTCACCGAAAGCCTATTTGATGACTCTTTTTTCAAGATTAATAGGAACTCTACCACTTTAAGTGCTCCATAAAGTATCTATTTTTTATTTCTTTTGATTAAATTGCTTCTGCTTTTATACATGCCTAGTGGATAGTTCAACATCTTGCATCTATGGAGTTCCTATCCTTTTGACTGGTAGGTTTGCCTAGTGCATTTTTCTTTGCAGAAAACCATACTGATTTTGTTTTTTGTTAAATAGTGTTTGAGTGTCTAATATAATGTTCTTTTATAAAAGAAATACAAGTCAAGCCAAATAATAATGATTTTTTTTCTCTTATCAGCAATATTGTTGATGCTTGGATCTAAAGTAATTCCAAATCATGCTTTTAACACTTTAGATTAGATAGATAGAGCAACGCATTGCATATCCCTCTCGTCCTTAAAAAAGTTAGTCCTTTGAGCTTCAGTGGGGTCTCCAGCGAATTGCTAAGCAATGCACTAGACACCTCTCTGGCATTCAAAGGGTTAAAAAAGGACACATGAAAATGAGTACAGCAAGGCTTCAGTTATATTTCTGGGATACAATGGTTCCCATGAATCTATGCAGCATGCATTTATTCTTGTGTCAATTTTTAAATAATAATAATAGCAATCTGCATCCCTAACTTAATACAAATATAAGAATGTAATGTGTTGGTAAATAAGATCAATAAAGCTTCTATGAGAAGGAAGAGAAGGATTTTTATTGGTGGTTACTAAATCTAACACCAGTGCAATACATTTGAATGCATTCATTTATATTAGTGCATTTTAAATTTGTTTTTTTTTCTGTAATATTAGTCAAATAAACAAGATTGCCATGAATGGTGCTGTCAAATAATTGCACATTATGAGCTATAACAATTGTTATAGTTCATAATTATGTGGGCTTAATGTTTTTGTTATTACCCTATGAAGAAGCAACTGTTATTATAATATACAGTACTTGTATATTTAATGCAAGTATAGCAGCAAGAAACATGTATATTGCAAAACAATAGTTTTATTTAGGTAACTGGGCACAATCTAAAACATAGGACTAAATCATGATCAAAACAATTTTACAGATATTCAAATACAGTGGCGTAACAATAGGGGTCGCAGCGGTCGCACCTGCGACCAGGCCCGTCACTCCAGGGGCCTGGCCACCGCCTGCGACCCCCTTGCCCGCAGCACTCACTTACCTGATCTCCCACTCGGCACGCCGCTGTAGTAATACAGAGCGCTGGGAGATGACATCATCTCGCAGCCTCTGCATTACTACAGCGGCGCGCGGGAGCTCCGGTTGCAGAGATCTGTGCCAAAGGAGGCACAGATCTGTAAAGACACTCCGCTAGACCACCAGGGACTGGAGGTAGGGGAAATGTGAAGATGGGGGCATTGTGGAGATGAAGGGGGCGTTGTGGAGATGAGATGACGGGGGCATTGTGGAAGGGGCATTGTGGAGATGAAGGGGACATTGTGGAAGGGGGCATTGTGGAGATGAGATGAAGGGGGCATTGTGGAAGGGGCATTGTGGAGATGAAGGGGCATTGTGGAGATGAAGGGGACATTGTGGAGATGGAAGGGGCCATTGTGGAGATGGAAGGGGCATTGTGGAGATGAGATGAAGGGGGCATTGTGGTGATGAAGGGGGAATTGTGGAAGGGGCATTGTGGAGATGAAGGGGGCATTGTGAAAGGGGCAATGTGGATGAGGGGGCCAATGTGGGCGGGGGGCCCCATGGCAATTCTTGCACCAGGGCCCGGTGGCTTCTAGTTACGCCTCTGTTCAAATAACTAATAATTGGGAGGAAGACATGAAATCCACTTGAGTAATGCATACAATAATTAAAGTGGAACTCTCAGTTACTAATAAGTCGCCCTAGTATTATTAAACATATGGCAACTAGCATCCTAATACATGTATTACCTCTGTAAAGTGCCACATTATAAATAAATCTTTCATCTTAGGAGACCAGAAGCTAGGCATCAGTGCAGACATCTTGTCTGCACTCCTGCTCTGTCAGTCCCGGTCACCTGTAAGAAGCATTGTAGTGTGCTACATGGTAACCGGAAGGATTGACGGTGCTAGCATGCAGACTGCACTAACATGCCCGTCAGTCTCCTAAAATGAAAGATTTCTTTAGAATGTGGCACTTTACAGAGGTAATACATGTATTATGATGCTAGTCGTCACTCGTTTAATAACTGAAGGGCAACTTATTAGTAACTGAAAGTTCCACTTTAATCAAACAGACATTTCTTGGAGGTTTATTCATTTAGGTCTTGCCTCGATATTATCCATATAATAGATGGAAAAAATCCACAGACTGCACAGTTTAACTGTGATATAATCTGGTGTTACAAAGTGAGAGCAGCATAGCAGAACAGATTACCTTGAAAATCAAGGATATGCAAGGCATTTCAGAAAATAGTATTCTAAGTTGCTCCAAGAATGATTTATTTAATTTCCATAGCCTTCAGTTTTACTTTGAATAAAACTGAATATTTAAATACCTGATGCAAGTCAATACTTAAGAGTTTACATTGATTAAAGAAAAATATTCAATAACAACATTGCTAGATAATTGCAAACTGTATTTAAGCTGTGAAGTCACAAATAATAATGAATTAGGAATTTTAAAAATGTATATTAAAGCAATAATCACAGTTAATATATTCTGTGCGATAGAAATTAGTAAATCTTCTTTGAATTTGATATAATATACATTTTCTTGACAGAGAGTGTATGCTTTAAGCTTGGCTGACGTTCCTGCTCCGTGATCTGATCCGGCTTGGCTGACGGTCCTGCTCCGTGATTCGACCCGGCTTGGTTGGCGTTCCTGTGCTGTGTCACCTAGGCAACATTCTGACTGTCTGGCAATTGGGTTCATTTCCTCCTGCAGAGTACCAGCGGCCAGTTCCGTTACTGCTACGGCAATTGCCTTGTGCCTAGTTTCCTTTACTGCCTCTGCAGAGTGCAAGTGTCTGCCTCCGTTACTGCTACGGCAGTTTACCTTGGGCCTAGTCTCCATTACTGCCTCTGCTAAGTGCAAGTGTTGCCTCCGTTACTGCTCCGGCAGGGTGCCCTGGTTTGCTTCCGTTACTACGTCTGCAGAGTTCTAGTGTTGTCTCCGTTACTGTTACGGCAGTTTCCCTTGGGCCTAGTCTCCGCTACTGCCTCTGCAAAGTGCAAGTGTCTGCCTCCGTTACTGCTCCGGCAGTGAGCCACCGGTTTGCCTCCGTTACTACTTTTGCAGGTGCAAGTGTTGTCTCCGTTACTGCTACAGCAGTACCTTATGTGACTTTGTTCCCATTGTTGCATAGGCAGTTCATGCTAGTTCTGCTTATCTGGTTTTGGGCGTTATGAATCCTTCAGCTGTCTATATGCAGAGAGCCCCATCACAGAACTCTCTGCACATGGGACTGTTTACACTCTAAGAAGATAGTTAACCCATGCAAGACCTTGCTCCTGGGAATCCATTATAATCTGCCTGACCTGTGTCAGTATAGACTGTTGTGGACTTTATGTTTATGCTGGACCTGTGTAGGCATATGTATCTATAACCTGTCATGTGTCTGTATTATTCTGCTGATATACCACAGGACCTGTGAAGGTTATATTATTACTGTGATTTCAGTAAAACTGTGTTTTATCCTACACCACTGTGTCTGTGTCAAACAAACCGTTACACACAGTTACTGCTCTCAAGAGGAAAAATGTATATTCTAATAACAATATAACCATGATTTTGGAGGAGCAGAAGAATTATTGGCTAATTTCTTCTTTTCTCCACAAATACCTGAAGTGGTGGGGGCTAGTTATGGTGCTGCTACTACCTCAGCTGCATTAGTGGAGCTAGTAGTGGAAAGTGGAAAATTCATCATCCATCACCCATGTTACTGCTCTTGTTGATCCCATTCCTATTGAGATGCCTAATCATCAACTCAGCAGCAGCAGCAAGAACAGCAGTCACAAGTTCCGCATCTACATCAGGGCATTTGACAATGGCCAGTGGCCAGTGGCCAACACAACATGACCTGTTGGCACTAGGCCAGTAGGGCATTTTCTTTCCTCAGAGCTTGTGCTTAAAAAAACAAACAAAAAAAAAAAAAAACATAGGCCTACAAAAAAAATAAATTTGGGGGGCTTGTTTCTAACAAGTCTTAGTCCTACCAATAAATGTTTCCTTAGGGCTTGTGCCAAACAAGTCTAAATCCTACAAATCAATGTTTCCTTAGGGCTTGAGCCTCTAACAACAAATCTTACAAATCATCCTCTACAAAATACTTTGTCACGTCAAGTATCAGTCTACTTCAGTGGCAGCTTACGTCAGGGGGTCTCTATCACTTTAAGAACAAATTTCTTATTTTATTTTATTTATTTATTAACCCTTTGAGTGCCAAAGTGGTACGGCATGCATTGCAAACCAATGCATTCCGTACTAGTCTGACACTCAAAGGGTTAACTGTCCCCCCAGTACCAGTCAAGAACCCCCCAAAACAAATTCCCTGTTCAGCTGATTCTTTCCCAAGACTCCACTCTCCATCACAGGCACCCTCCTCAGACCCCTTTTATACCGTCTTATGGGATTTTTTAAATGGTATTTAGTATTTATTTATTTTTGTATTAACTGTCTCCACAATCCCAGTAAACAGACCCCCCCCAATAAACATTTCCTGTTCAACTGATTCTTTCCCCACACCCCAACAACACAGGTACCCTCATGCCCCTTTAATACCATGCAGTTGGGAAATAAAATAATATTTGCTATGTGTTATGTGTGAATTCAATGTCCCCATTTATTTTAATGAGCTAGGTGAAAAAAAGCAGACAAAATGCACTTTTCGCGGGAAATTATTTGCCAGGTGGGAAGTGCCAATATTCACTTTTGTTTGAGGATAAAATTTTCATCCATCCCTACTTGTAATGTAGTACATTTGATCTCTGGTTGCCCACCCTCCTTCTGGATTGATATTCAGTGATAACACCAGACCAATTTACCATCCCAATTAGTAAGGCCCTACTGGGTCTCTTTGGCAGTTTATGCCATATTCTATGAAGTGAGACCATGGCTTAACATTGGGTCTAGTCAGCCCTTTTTCCATATGTTGTCAAATACAGGTGTCTAACTTCCAGTAAGGTTTCTAAGGATACCTCTAAGAGCAACCTCTCTTGACAAGGAACCCTTTCAATCATACAGCTCCCGCAGGGTGGGTACATATAAAACAGCCTTAACCAGTATCTTGGTATGCATGCATGTAGTTGTTACAAGATGGTCCTAGATTTTTTCTTCAGGAAAACTGGTCATCTCTTCTGACAATTTGATCCATGATAATATCAAATACCTTGAAAGTATATACTTCTAGACCACTAAGGCTTGAATAATCTTAGGATCTTATTTATTTACCAATTGTACAAACTTGTAAAAAGTTTTAAAACAATATACCAACCCTACACATATTGTTACACTGTAATTTCATCAGAGGCATATATTAATAATTACCTTAATCCTTTTATACCGTCCAAACTCTGGTCTTCTTAAACACTTCCGTTATTATGCTTACAATTTGCTTTCAAACTTTTTGCTCTCTAACAAGTGGAAATTGGGTGCATTCCAAAGACCGAAAGACTCATGTGGCTTGCATACAGTTTAGCTGGGAGACAGGAAGATAAGAAAGAAGACTGTTACAGTAGCCCATGTGGAATAGGATGAGTGCTTATTTAAGATTTTAGCTGTGGAAGAACAGACGGATTTCTGCTATGTTACTCAAGAGAAAGACGAATTTGGCAATAGCATTAGAGTGAGAGAGCTGTATCATTATTATCCCAGGCAGCGTGAATTTATGGTAGTGCCATTTACTGTCTCCTGGAAGGGTACTACTGAGCCAGGTCTAGGTGGGATGAGGATTAGCTCAGTTTTTAGTAAATAAAAATTCCCAATGATTATGGAGTTAAAACACCTTGGATCTTTGAAAAATATTTAGTGCATTTAAAAGCAATGTGTAGGAGACTTCTCTAGCGTTCAATTGATTAAAAGCCTTGTTAAAATCTATAAAGATTTCAGGTTTAATTGGTCACCACTGTTCCAATTGGTTTGCTTCAGAATTTCTCCAGTTCTTCTTAGCATATCAGCTTCATTATTTACTAGTAAACATTTCTAACTTACATGTACCTATTAAGTGAAACTTGACAAATATGAACCTTTTCTTCTCATTTTATGTAATATTTTTCATTAATAAATGATGTTTTAGAAAACTCAACAATGTAAAACCAGGTTGCAAGGATTGTCAGTGGGTGACAATGCAATGCTTTGCACACTGATACGCAAAGGGTTAATAACCCAAACATGTATTTTCTGTACTGTATAACTGGCATGACTGACAGTAGTAAAGATGATTATGAGAGGGAGATATCACCTCATGATATCACTGTAATGCCCTGTAACAACCTTTTACCTCAGCATATACAGTGCTATTTGAACTGTAATAGACAGAACATTTAATTGAGCTCTACAGTATATATCACAGTAAAATTCATTGCTGATGCCTATGCATATCAACCCATATAACCTTTACATTTTCTCACAATAACCCGAAAAGCTGATAGTTGATCCTTAATGTGCCAGAGTGAGGAGTGTCCAGCTCATTGCTTCCTAATATGGAGTATACCAATGTGACTCCACATTAAAATAGGTGCTGGAACTGTTTTTAATGTGCTGTTCCTGCTTGACTTTTATTTACTACTAGTTGAAGAGCTCATTACAAAGGCCACAGTGCCGCTGCCACCCGGTCGCGGGGCAGTCATGCGCAGTAGAGACTGCTCGCGCTGTGGCTGTTACAGTGCTAGACACTCTGTATCAGCCGTGGAGCGGGTACTCTCTACTGCACATGACTACTGTACGCGGCGTTACACACGTTTTAGCAAATTATTATATAGGATGCTTCCCACACTGAAAATTCTCCTCTGTATGCCAAGTGATCCAAGGGAGGGCAGCGTGGGCTATATGGGCGACTGGGCCTTTCTGTTCCTCTGCTCCTCGTTTCTTGCTTTGTAACAATAAGGTGAAGAGATAATCACCTTAAAATGAGTCAGATGATATAAGAGTGGCTTTCATGGCTTGTTCACATTAAAATGTTAATGGTAGCGGAATGTGCGTTTGAGTATGTGTTAACCCTTTAAAGACCAGAGAGGTGTGTAGTGTATGGCAAAGCAATGTGTTGCCCACCTCCCTGGTCATTAAAGGGTTAAACCATTGTGTATATCAATATGTGAAATCAAATGGTTTTTATGTATAAAGCAGAAAAACGAGCTGTACCCCCCACCCCCACTCCCTATCATGCTGGACATGCCTTCAGGCATTCAAATGGTTTAGGCTTGGTAAATCTTTATTTTTTTTTCTCCAAGAGAGAAATTTAGCAATAGGACAAGGAAAGAAATCACCAACACAATGAGGATCAGTCCTAAAGCTGCACCTGAGCTTTCCATCAGTGTGGGATTATACACACCTCTATCCTGTGTTTCTCATAATCTGGTTAATACAAAAGAAGCAGCTGTTTTGCACTTGCACTCATGTTACATGATGACAATAATAATTGTGGTTTTGGGAATCATATACCTCATAGACAAAATGGAACCTTTGATTAGCCATAGACAGCTCTAGAACATTTAGTGTCAGGTAAAGTTTACCTTTCAGATTATATCATTTCTAAATAGGTGTAATGGTTCATTGTTGCCATTCATTCCTGACTTTTTATTAATTCAAGCATGATCCAAAGCTACACCAATTTTGATTATTTTTATCTTCAGTCACAGAAAGAATACACATCGTAATTTTATATGCCACCCCCCAATTCCCAACCTTATATCCAAATGATACACAATCCATTTCAGGTGAACCTAGGGCCTCAACTTGTTGTTGGTGCTTTGTGCTTCACATTGACCATCCAGATCTCTGATGACCCATCATATATACCAAGGCAGATTAAAAGTATTGACATTTTCATCATGTAAGGGACACCCAAGTGCATACTCCTTTTTTAAAGTGCCTTTGTCATGCTAGGACTAGTTCAGCTTGTTTTACAAGAATTCAAGTCAGCCTATATGTTATACAAGCCAATTTTTTGTACAATAAAATATATTTGAAGTATCAGTTTTGGTGGCACAATGTAGAATTATATGCTACTTCCCTACACGGTATCCTAATTAGCTCTAATTGAGGTCAAGCTTGTCATTTGCTTAGAACAGAAACAAATTAGTATAAGATGCCACACAGTGTCACAAACAAATAAAGGAACATTTCTCAAAATACGCTCGTATTTGTGGTCAGTGTTTAATTATCTTTAAAATTAACTAAACTTATGTTATGGTGTCAGGTCCATTTTTAAATGTGGTTTAGCTGCAATTTTATTTTATACATCTGACAGTCTAATGGCTCCATTTTGCTCCAGTTTTATATATATATATATATATATATATATATATATATATATATATATATATATATATATATATATATATATAGATATAGATATATATATATAGGATACTTCAGTTAGTATCCCCCCTAAAATAAATAAAACCCTAGTACATTGTTGGATGTAATAGTCTGTTCCTAGCTGTTTTGGAGATTTTCTGCCTTTTATTAAAGGGATAGTAATACTTAAAACTTAAAAAAAATATGTTGTAGGGTTTATTCCCCTGAGTAAAACAAGAGTACTCCCACTGCTGAAAGGTGTTTCATTCAAAAGTTATTAATTTTCAAAGTTGAATTTTTTAGATGCAATATCACAGTGGCCTGAAATTGTACAGTGGCGCTGTTGCTACACCATCCTATGGACATTTACGGTCCCAGAGCTGTCCATAGGATGGTGTAGCAACAGCGCCACTGTAGATAAATACAAAAATAATATGGGTTGCTCATATAATTTATACTCACATGAAACACAGGGGTGCATTCAGAAACACTGAGAGATTGATATTCTAACAAGAAATGGAGCACTTCTGAGGCAAATTAATTTCACTGTAGAGCACAAATAAGAAATCCCTTTGACTCAAATGGAATGGGTCTCCAACACATACTTTGCAATATGTTGGAGACCTTTCTAGTATTCAAAGGGTTGAGAGCAGTGTTCCCTCTAATGTGAGCAGGTCCTTCAGGTGGTTTTGCCTTTCTGAGAGCCATCTTTTTTTTGTTCATCTACTACACAGTTTGTTGTTCAGTAGTTTGAGCCCCACTGGCTCTTGTTTGGTGTGCTGTGCTAGTTCAGTGTCCATTGAGATCTACAGTTATACAAATCCAGTTTGGTTCATAGTGTTTGTCTTTTCTCTCTCCCTGGAATCTTTGGGATGCTTTGGAATATGCCTATGGTTCCTGTGTTCCATATATGACATATGACAAAATAAGATTTTAGTGTCACTTACCTGCTAAGTTCTTTCATCTTTAGTTCATATGCAACATAGGGCTCTCACCCGGAGAGAAACAAAACTGACTTTCCTCTCAGGGTCTTAGTCTTAGGAATTTCTTTTCTTTCTTGCTTTTTTTTTTTTTTTTCTGCATTTCACACATGAATCTGGAAGTAAGAGGAGAGAGTCTCTGGCCCAAAGACTGTGTCTTCTTTTATGTGCCCTGATCTCCTGGAGGAGGAGTTCAACCCCATGGTTCCTGTGTTCCATATGGACTAAAGGGAAAAGGATTTAACAGGTAAGTAATGTTGAAATTAGGATGATTATACGTAGGGGAAAGTAAGTGGTCCAGCACTGTAAGAGTTAAGAGAGCAATTAACACTGGGCAGGGCTGCATGGCACACCTGTTAATCTCCCTATATGAGCATTGACTCTTTGACTCTTCAGGGCTGAGTTTCTGTCACATACTGTCACGCAACAACAGTAAGACTCCTCCAACAAGGGCATGCATCCTAATATAAGCCTCATCCAGAAGTTCGGCTCTGGAATGAGGCTGTGAGCTGCATCATCGGCTCTGAGAATCAAAGAGCAGGATACGACCACAGAGATGCACCGCGATGCGCTGGAGGCACAGGGAACCATGACAGACCCCCTCCCCTAGGACTGCCTCCGGAGGGCCTCATCGGGGCCTAGCAGGGAACTGGCGATGAAACCACCGGAGCAGTGCTGGTGCATGGATGTCAGTAGCAGGAACCTATGAATGCTCCTCGTGGTCATCCATAGTCACTGGCCTAGGGATAGACACAACAGGATGAGAAGGAACCCAAGGCTTCAGTAAGGAGACATGGATCACCGGATGAATGCAAAGTGATCAAGGAAGTAGTAGGCGGTACACCACAGGGGAGATACGCTGCAGCACCTGAAATGGACCAATGTAGTGAGGACCCAAAGTGGAGGAAGGTTGCTGCAAATGCACATTCCAGACTGACAACCATACTTTATCACCCGTAGTAAAACGTGGTGCCAGAGATCAACGCCGATCAGCCTGGATCTTCCGGTGGAATTGCATAGCCAAAAGAGTGGTGCGTATCGAGTGCCAATGGTCAATCAGAGGGAACCAAGGCTGTACCAGGATGAAGCAACAACAGCCTGGGGTTGTAACCCAGGGCAGCAAAAAAATGGTGAACACCGAGCGAAGAATGAAGCAGGGAGTTATAAGGCAGCTCTGCAAGAGGTAGTAAACAAGACCAGAAGCTGAGTAGGAACTGTTCTAGGGACTGATTAGTCCGTTCCATCTGGCCATTGGTCTGCAGATGATAGCCAGACGAGAACTGTAAAAGAGATGTCCAGACATCTGCAGAACACCCTCCAGCAGGCTGAAACAAACTGGGAACCCTGGTCGGAGGTGATATGTACATGCACTCCGTGGAGTCGGACGATCTGGGAGATAAACAGGTCAGCCAAAATCGACTCAGAGGGTATCTTGGCCAGGGGTACAAAATCGTTCTGTTTAGTAAACAGTCGACAATCACACAGATGGCAGTCATGATCTCCAAAAAGGTAGCGCCATTCATCTAAGGCCAGCTTAATGGAAAATAATTTGCGGTTGCCTGTGTCTTAATTCTGCTCAGATCTAGAGAAACGGTGGGAGAAGAAAGAGCAGGGATGGAGCATGCCGGTAGCAGAAGACCTCTGAGACAGCACTGCTCCAGCTGCAGTCTCAGAGGCATCCACCTTGAATGTGAAAGGCAGAAGGGGATCCGGATATTGCAAGACCGGGGCAAAACAAAAGGCTATTTTCAGTGCAATGAAAGCTGCTTTGGTTTCCTGAGACCAGTTGAAGGGGTCAGCTCTCTTCCGAGTGAGGGCCACTATCGGCTGAATCACCCCTAGAGAAATTATGGATGAAGTGCCGATAATAGTTCCCGAAACCCACAAATCTTTGAATAGCCTTGATGCTAAGAGGTATAGGCCAGTCCCTGACTGCAGAGACTTTTCCGGGATCCATAGCCAGGCCGGTAGGAGAGACCACATATCCCAGAAATGAAAGACTGGATTGATGAAACAAACATTTTTCCAGTTTAGTGTAAAGGTGATAGGAGCGAAGATGTTCCAGAAGAATACATACATGTTTATAGTGTTCAGTCAGAGATGTAGAGAACAAGTATATTGTCGAGGTATGCTACAAAGAAGGACAACAGCAGATCATGGAAAACATCATTGATGAGGGCTTGGAAGACCGCTGGAGCATTGTAGGCCAAACAGCATTACTAGGTATTCATAATGCCCAAACCTGGTATTAAAAGAGGTCTTCCATCCGTACAAGGATGTATGCCCCCCGTAAGTCCAGATTCATAAAAACTATGACTCCACTAAGCCGATCCAGCAGCTCAGATATAAGAGGCAGAGGGTAGCAATTACAGCGGGTAATGCTATTGAGTCCCCGGTAATCAATGCTGGGGCACAAAGAGCCATCCTCTTTGGCCACAAAAAAAAAAAACTCAGCTCCAGCGGGGGATGTGGAAGGGCGGACGAACCCGTGTGCTAGGCTGTCCTTAATATAGGCCTCCAAAGCATAGGTCTCTGGGACAGACAAAGGATATGCTCTCCCCCAAGGAGGAGTGTTTCTGGGCAGTAGGTTGATTGGGCAATCATATGCCCAGTGTGGAGGAAGCATCTCCACTGTTTGTTTGCAAAAAACATCTGCAAAGTCCAGATAAGGTTCGGGAATGGAAATGTGTGAACCAGTGCATACAGAAGAGAGACCCAAAGCTGAACCTGAAGTTTCCGATGTGACAGAAGAAGGGAACAACAGGGAGTTAGTGGACCAGCTGAAGGTTGGGTTGTTTTTGTGCAACCAGGGTAACACAATATGAGAAGAGTAGAAGGAGACGTGATAACATCTAACACAACAGTTTCGGAATGGGTGGAACCTGAATTCAGGACCAGGATCAACGTGACTTGATTGATGTAACCATTGCCCAAAGGGGTACCATTGACGGCTACCACCCATATGGGGTGTTGCCTGGAACACAAGGATATACCATGCTCCGACGCGAAGGAAGCGTTGATGAAAAAGCCAGCTGCCTCTGAGTCAATGAAGACATGGGTGGTGATGTAGTGTCCATGTCAGGATAATGACACAGTGACGCTTAAACGTGGTACTGAATGGATGGGGATAGCCTCCCGACTTAGGGCAGATCCCCTGAGGTTTCCCGGTTTATTCAGACAAAGACAAGCCATATGCCCAGACATCCCACAATACAAACATAAGCCTCCAAGGTTTCAGGTATGATCCTGGTGGTGAGTTCATCTTTGAGATGCTCACTCAACGCTTTACGAAAGGCGGCTTTCAGAGAACTGGGTCCTCAATTCGTGTCATACGTGAGGGTACAGAATTCTACCACGTACTGGGACAGGGATCATTTCCCTTGCGTAATCTCAAGAAGCCTGGTCTCAGCTTCAGACTGATGACCCGGAAGATCAAAAACTGCCCAAAACGCAGTAAGGAAGGCGTCAAAATAATCCAGTAACGGAGATTGATGATCGAGCAACGGGGAGACCCAAGCTAAGGCCTGGCCTCTAAGAAGAGATACAATAAATGTAATCTTGGCTTGAGGTGTTTGGAAGGCTTCACGCTGGCAGTTGAAGAGCAAGAGGCACTGATTAAGAAAGCCCTGTAGGTCAGAAGAGGTGCCGTCAAACCTCTCTGGAAGTGGTAAAAGAGGTAACGGGGATACATGAACTGGGGTATGAGAAGAGCTGTCCTGAAGCACCACAGGATGAGTAGAAACAGGTGGAGCAAGGCATTGTTGCAACTGTTGCAACATGTCAGAGATAGAGTCAAGCTTGTGATCCAAATGCGGGATGTGTGACGCGTGCTGTTCCAAGACAGCATTCTGTTGGAGGACTGCTTGAGACAGGTCAGCTGGATCTGTTGCCATAGTTGTGGATTATAATGTCACACACTGTCACACAAGAAGAGTAAGACTCCCCCAACAAGGGTTGTTAGGGTGAATGCTAGGGAATGGCGCCAGGGTGTGGTGCTTGGTGTTGTAGGCCCCCTGCAGTGGGTTGTGCTGTGGACTGGCTGTATAAAGTTGCTCGCCGCAAAGCAAGATGATGCCCTTCGGTTGAGCCGAAGAAGGCTCAGGATAACGCACTACAGCAAGGTCTAACCTCACCAACCCCAGGGAAGACAATTCCAAAAGTAGTAAAGGAGTAGGGGACTCACCACTAGACGTGCAGAGGAGAGACCCAGGAAGGGTCAACAGAGATACTGGAACTAAAGTCCCAAACAAAGACTAGTAGAGAGGTCAGGGCAGGCAGGATAAATCTTCGGCTGGAAGCAAAGGTACAGAGTCAACAAGCAATAGAATGGTCAAGGCAGGCAGGGTCAGGATCAGGCTGGACACTAAGACTCAAAATCAGCAGGCAATAGAATGGTCAAGGCTGGCAGGGTCTGTAACAGGCTGGACACTAAGCACAAAATCAGCAGGCAATTCATAGAAAGTACAAGGCAAAATATGACATTATTAAAGCATGTTTTTATAATGTGTGACACCCATAGCATAAGAACCCTGAAGGCCATATTCAGGAGGCTGCAGAGGTACAAATAGAACAAGCCAACAGTGCCATAGGGAAGAAATTAAAATCCCCACTGATTGTGGTTTTTAACCCCTTGAATGCTAGAGAGGTCTCTAATGCATTGCGAAGCTAGAGGCCTTTCTAACAATTAAAGGGTTTAAAAGCACCATTTAAATCAATGGGATTTTGAGGAATTGAAATGTATCCACTATGGCAAAGTTGGTATTGCAGCTAGCTTCCTACATGTGGCACTACATTCATTGGTGTTACTAGTCATTGGAAGGCCTAGATGCAAAAAAATATATATAATCTATTAGACCCAGTGGCAGATAAGGTGCTCCAGTGTAAACTGCCCACTCTGAATCACTTGTAGGTATTCCCCTGATTACATTCCATCTACAGCAAATGAATGCCATGGGAATAGAATGTTTTTTGCAGTACAGTCTCTTCCTTCATACTCTAAAAATATGCATGAAAATATAGGCTAACATAATCTAAAATAAGTTTTGCTGGAATCTAGTCTTCATTATGGAGATCGACTCATATCGATTTCATGACTAAATGGGATTTTTATTTTAAATGCAAGGTCATTATCAGTCATGATTATTTTCCACTTAAGAATAAAAAAATAGCTAACTGCTTTCTGAATAACCTCAAATACTTATGGAAATGGATGCCTCTCTTACTATTAATTTCAAAGATGTGAAGTTTCCAACTGTGTCTGGCATAGCTAATTTCCTATTCCTGTTTATCATCTGTTATACTTTGAATCCAAGATTTCAGAGCCTCCTCATTTTAAATAAAGTGGCAATAAATACTAAGGTTATTTTTGTCATCTGAAATGAGATGCCAGTCACATTCATGTATGTTTCATTTCAACTATTAAATTTACTATAGAAATTGTTTCTAATATATGCTTAAAAATGTTATATATATTGCTTTAAGCAGCATGAAATCAAGGACATACAGCTCATAATTTTCAGTATGATATATATATATATATATATATGTATGTATATATATATATATACACACACACCCATATACATACATAAACCAGCACTCACAGGACTTTTAAACATGAAAGAAAGGTTTTATTTCTGATAGTTTTAACATCTTTATCAAGACAAGTAATAAGTGCAAATCCCCTGTCCCTTAAATTCTTAGTGTCCAATGTAAAGTACAGACCAGGTACAGCCAAAAATAAAATAACATAAAATACATATATTATATATAGCTGATCAGTGTTCTGCTACAGATAATGTGAAAAAATAGAGAAACACTAAAATAAAAATCCAAAAATATGTATTTTCTTAATGAACCAGCCAAAAAATTAATTAGAGGAGTTAAATATACCAAATGTATGTGTGTCCTACATGCCTATGTATGAAGTACAGTATAAAAATAGGAAGTAATCAGTAGGGGTGGGTGAAAGTTGTTGCTGTGTTCCCATGGGAAATTTCGAGAAAAAATTGTTATTTGCTTTTTCGCAGAAAAATCTGCTTTAAAACTAGCGGTTAAAATTTTCGCATCTTTTGCCCATTGGCCAAAATCTTTCATCATTTTTTCAATGGCTAAAAAGTTTTCGCCCATTGATTTACATTTTTGCACTTCCTCTATAAAAACGTGACGTTTTCGCTGAAGGCAGACACAATAGAAGCAGCTACAGAGTGAGATATACGTGCTGTGCTGTTCTCTTGTGATATTTAGCAAAAATTGAGGCAGGAGAGGCACTATGAGCATCAAAAAGAGGAACTGGAAGGACCCTTATTATGTGTCCACTGAGTCTGAGAAGGAGGAGGAGGAGAAAGTGACTAGCAGTACTAAACCAATGCTGTCCAGTCCCCCTATATCACCCCAAGGGATCGTGGGGAATTTAATAAGAACGGAGGGAGAAAAGGGAATGGGAAGGGAGAAAAGGGAAGGAAGGAAGGAAAGGGAAGGAAGGGAGAAAAGGGAATGAGAAGGAAGGGAGAAGAGGATAGTGAGAGCAGGACAGGTCAGCTGCCTGTGCCTGCTGCAAGACGTGCTGCCCCTGCTGCCAGTGCCACCATTTCTGATCCTGCAGCCACTAGTGTTTTACCTGTTGCTAGATGTGCTGCCCCTGCTGCCAGTGCCACCATTTCTTTAACTGCAGCCACTAGTGTTGTACCTGTTGCCAGATGTGCTGCCCCTGCTGCCAGTGCCACCAATTCTGTAACTGCAGCCACTAGTGTTGTACCTGTTGCTAGTACTGAACCTGCTGCTAGTACTGAACCTGCTGCCAGTGCTGAACCTGCTGCCACCAATAATTTGCCTGCTGCTAGTGTTTCTTGTAGTACTCAGGGGGGAAGGAGAAAATTATGCCAAGTATGACAGCAAGGGACCCTAAATCACACTTGTCATTCCCAAGCAGTCCTGCCACTGCTAGTACTACTGCTACTAAGGTCCAGCAGCTTGTTAGCCTTAGGAGTGAAGATGGGGGTAATCAACAATATCCTGATATTACTAGTGACTGTGAGACTGAGAAGGAAGACTCTGCGGCTTAACTTGATGTGGTTGGTGTTAGTAGTAGCAGTAATGGTGAAGCAGCCGGAGTGGTATGGGAAACATTTTACAGCATCCAGACTAGCGGTCAAGGGAGCCCACACCATTCTCCTGACCCTGGGACTGGGAGTCCTTCCCTTCTCTTCACTACAGTGTCCAGGTGGAACATGAACCTGAAGAGGCCAGAACTGGTGTTGGGGGAGGAGAGCAGGCTGAGAATTAATACCACCACCACCAGCAGGAGCACAGATCAGCTGCCTGTGCCTGCTGCTATTTCTACTATTGCTAGTCTGCCTTCTTCTTCAGGTCAAAAGGCAACGGCAAGTGTGACATTAGGGGACCCTCTGTCACATTGCTCCTCACCTCCTCCAAGCAGCAGTGAGATGTCTGGAATAGAGCAGCAGCAACAACAGCATGTAGGGACTAGTGGTGGTGGTGGTGATGGTGATGCTGGAGAAGTTGGGGTGGAAGAGACATTGATGTCCTTTTTAGCAGAAACTGAGAAGGAATGGGAGACAGGAATGAGGATGGGCATCACCACCACCACTAGCAAGGATATCTTGGAATTAGAGGAATTTGCAACTGCTCTAATTCCTTCTGATGCTGAGATGCAAGGGCAGCAGGATGCTGAGGAGCAGGTTAGTGTGCCACAGACCACCGTGGGCACAGTGGGAATGGGGTCAATAAGCGATGCAGGACTAGGACAGGTTCCACTTGCCAGCAGTAGCAATACTCCTTATCCTAGTTGCAGTGCTGACTCTGAGGCAGTAGCAGCAACATTATCCGCTGCCACAGACAATGAAGGGGAATGTGGAGGACAAGAAGAAAGAGGCCATTCTTCTCCACCTTTCCCCTTTCCTCTGAAGTCATCATGGGTGTGGGACTATTTTTCAGTTGGGGCAGGCACAGAACACTCACTGTGCACAATTTGTGACAAGTCAGTGAAAAAGGGAAAGGAGGGAACACACCTTGGAACAAGCGCCCTCATATCACACATGAAAGACAGACACCATGACATTTACTCCAAACATGTTAAAGTCAAACACCCACCACAGAAATCAAGCACCACTTTTGCTGTCCCTGACTCACCAGAAAGGCAACAAGAGGCGAGGCGGAGATCAAAGAGGAGGAGGAATAGAACAACCCAGGCAGAGATGGGAAGTTCCAGGACGAGTGAAACAACTAACTCGCCATCACCATCTAGGATAACTACATCTTCTGCCAATCCTCCTTGTTCATTATCTCCCCCACCAAATGATAGCCACTCTGTTGATGTTAGGATGTGGCAGTTTATCTCTACCCATTGCACACTGTGTGGTGCACTGACCACACATGCCAGTGTGGTGGAGTAGAATCGCAATCAGTGCACCAAGAGGCATCTGAGGAGATTCCATCCTGCAGAATATGCTAAGATGGTGGCAGGGAGGGTTCATCACTACTATTAAGCTGTCAGCAAGTTGTCATGTGTCCTTAGCGAGTCTGGAAAAAGGGTACAGTGACAGCGGCAGTACTTGGTTTAGGGTGTCATGGTGTTTGGATACAGTTGTGCCCCCAGATGTTATTTACCACACACATACTGTACACATTGCAGTTGCTGAGGAGACCCACTGATCCTGCTCTCAAGGGAAAAAATATATTCTAATAACAACACAGCCATGATGATTTTGGAGGAGGGGCAAGTGGAGAAGATTTAATGGCCAAATTGTTCTTTATTAAGTGCCCCCCAATCCCAGTAAACAACCCCCAAAAATCATCGCCTGTTCAAATCATTCTTTCCCCACAACCCAGCAACACAGGCACCCTCATGCCACTTTTATACTGTGCCTTTGGGAACTAAAATATTATTTGTAATGTGTTGTGTGTAAGTTTCGCCCATCCTTAGTAATCAGTAGGGGTGGGAGAAATTTCTCGCTTGTTCCAGCAAGAAATTCCGCAAAAACTATGTTGTTGTTCGCTTCTTCATGGGAAAATCCACTTTAAAACTAGAGATTAAAATGTTTGCATTTTTCGCCATTTTTTCAATGGCTAGAAAGTTTCTGCCCATTGATTTATGTTTTTTTTCGCCTTTCCGCTATTAAAATGTGACGGATTTGTGGAAATCAAACACAGTAGAGGCATCTACATAGCGAAATAGATGTGCTGTGCTATTCTGCTGTGATCTTTTTCCAAAATTGAGGCAGGAGAGGCTCATTGTGACTGCTATCACTACGAGCAGGTTTAAAAATAATAAATGGAGGAGCTGGAAGGACCTTTATGTGTCCACTGAGCCTGAGGATGAGAAGGAAGTGAGCTCTACTGAAGCAATGCTGTCCAGCCCCTAAATCCTCCCAAGGGATCTTGGAGAGTTTAATGGTAAGGTAGAGAGAAAAGGGTAGTACTACCAAGAGCAGGACAGGTCAGCTGTCTGTGCCTGCTGCTAGAAGTGCTGCCCCTGCTGTCACCATTACTGCCCCTTCTGCCACTAGTGCTGTGCTTGTTGTCAGACATGCTGCTCCTGTTGCAACCAGTGTTGTGCCTGCTGCTGCCAATACTGTGCCTGCTGCCAGTGTTGAAGCTTCTGCCACCAGTGCTGAAGCTGCTAGTGTATCTTGTAATACTCAGGAGGTGGGGGGGAAGATGATGCCAAGTGTCATAGCAGGGGACCCTAAGTCACACTTGCCATTCCCAAGCAGTCCCACCAGTGCTAGTACTACTACTACAAAAAAAACGTCCAGCAGCTTGTTAGTGTTAGGAGGGAAGGAGGGGGTAATCAATATTACTAGTGACTGTGAGGAGGAAGACACTGGGGCTGAACTTGATTTGTGTGGTGTTAGTAGTATTAGTAACAGTGATGGTGAAGCAGCCGGTGAGACTAGTGTTAGGGGAGTGGTAGGGGAAGCATTTGAGAGCATCAAGACTAGCGGTCAAGGGGGTCCACACCATTCCTCTGGCTCTGGGAGTCCTCCACCCCTTCCCTTCACTATAGTGTCCAAGTGGAACATGATCCTGAAGAGGCCAGAACTGGCTCAGAATTAATACCACCACCACCAGCAGGAGCACAGGTGAGCTGCCTGAGCCTGCTGCTAGTGCTGCCAGTCTGCCATCTTCAGGTCAAAAAGAAATGACAAGTGTGGCATTAGGGGACCCTCTGTCACAGTGCTCATCATCGTCACCTCCAAGCAACAGTGAGATGTCTGCAGCAGCAGCAGCAAGTAGGGACTAGTGTTGGTGGTGGTGGTGATGATGATGGTAGAGAAGCGGGGGTGCAAGAGACATTGGTGGTCTTTTTATCAGAAACTGAGAAGGAATGGGAGACAGGGATGAGGATGGGCATCATCACCACCACCACTACTAGCAATGAGCTTTTGGAATTTATGGAATTTGCAACTGCTCTATAGTTGCATCACTTCTCCACCTGTTCCCTCCCCTCAGAAGTCATGGGTATGGGACTATTTTTCTCTTGGAGTAGGCACACTGCAGTCATCACCAATGGCACTGAGCACAATTTGTAACAAGTCAGTAAGAAGCGGAAAGGAGGGAACTCACCTTGGCACAACCTCCCTGATATCACACATGAAACACAGACACCATGACATTTATGTCAAACATGTTAAAGCCATACACCCATTACAGAAATCAAGCAGCACTGTTACTTTACCCCCTGACTCTCAAGAAATTCAACAAGAGGTGAGGCAGAGATCAAAGAGGGGGAAGAATAGAGAAACCAAGACAGAGACTGGAAGTTCCATGATGAGCCCCTTTTATGCTATGCCTTTGGAAAATAAAATAATATTTGCTATGTGTTGTGTGTAACTTCAATGGAATAAGCTAGGCAAAAAAAGTAGGAAAAAGCAGAAAATCTTCACTTTTCGCATTAATTTTTTTGATAAGCAGAAAGTGCCATTTTTCGCCAATTTCAGTTTGAGGTGAAAGGTTTCGCCCATCCCTAGTAATCAGCAAGATAGAATGTGGAAGCAATCATACTCCAGATTTTTGGAGGAGGTTGTGTTGGATTTTAAATAAGTATTTATTTGAACTGTTACTTAAGTGATTAAGGAAGTGGCCCAAGAGTCAAAAATGTTCAGAACAGATACATCCACCTACAAATTAACTAATTTACCTACTTTAACTACAGATACAAAAAACAAACTGGTTCGAGAAACTGGGTCAACAGTTGCTTTATTTTAAATCTGGCATTTATAGATTTGATTATAAGAATTTGAAGGGTATATAGGTGCTTAAGTAGTACAACAGACAATAGAAAAGCATCACGTAAGACGTATCAACATAGTAGGATCAAACACCCTTATTTATCTACAGTTGATAATTCCTCTAGTAACTGTCACTTATCAGTTCTCACCCGGCTCTTTGTCTCAGCCCGGTATGCCCGGTTCTTTCTGCTCGAGTTGAGCAGCTGCCCATGCGCGGTACTTATGACAGTGTCCTTTCACTGACATAGAGGTCTGTAGAGATGTCACAGAGCACTGAGAGCATATATAAACGGCCCCTGCCCTGCTCTCAGTGCTCTTTCATCGAGTTTTATGTCTGTGTCTATTATAATTTGACCCTTGGCCTGTCCTCCTGTTTTTGTCAGTCTTTCTGCCTGCCCCTGACCTCCAGCTAGTCTTTTGACCACCCCTCAGTTTTCCGCCTGCCCTGACCTTCGGCTTGTCTTTCAATTACTCTTTTGTGCCTCCGGCCCCTAACCTCACTTCGCTCCGGTCTTCTCCCTTGGTTTTGGCATCTCAGTGGCAGGCTATTCCTTCAACTAGTAGCCTACTCATCCATTCAGATTATCCTAGCTGCTTGCTACCTTTGTATGTTACTGCTACTCATGAAGACAGTTTTCAGGCAGTTTACAAGTAACTTCTCTGGATCAAACACTGAGAAAACACTGATAACATAAGTATTCCAGAATCAGGAACTTCCAATATTACAACATGATCTTTTTTAGGGGTTGCCACAAGGAATCAAACAGCCAAAAACAATGGAGGCTCACAAAAGGAGAGAGGGGAGGAGACACAGAAAACTTAAGCAACAGCCAGAAGCCCCGGACCAGAGGCAAGAAATAGTATTTAATCTTTCCTCACATACTCTCAGTGACAAACATAGAGTCTTGTCTAGGGCCTTATTTTGTTCTGACTGCTAGAGGTAGAGATTTGGATATTGCCATTGATATGTTTAATCAGGTATCATATATACATATTGTTCAAAAGTCTTAGGTGAGAAAAAATGCTGTAAAGAATGCTTTCAAAAATAGACATGTTAATAGTTTATATTTATCAATTAACACAATGCATAGTGACTGTAGTGATGAGCGAGCACCCCAATGCTCGGGTGTTCGGGTGCTCTGACCGAGCACCCCCGGAGGCTCGAGTGCTCGGCCGAGCACCCGAGCCCCATTGCAGTCAATGGGAGGACTCGAGCATTACACCAGGCACCCCCTGCTCTGATGAGGGGAGGGTGCCTGGTCCATAGGAAAAGGGCAGAAAAAGATGGAAACACTACAGAAATGGTTCAGGGACAGCATAGGGAGGATGTCTGGATGCATCCTGGACTCCAACATCGCTGCTGGGAACGATCTGTCGCCCGTAGTACGCCATTTTTACAGACTGACCGTAAAACACACAAAAAGGCAGATAAAAACGACTTTAGGCGAAAAATTGTTACCAAACAGTATTTGCTGTATATTTACTTGTATATCATCTGCAAATTCTCCCAAAAATTTCCTTGATTTTTCTGAACTGAGGCCATGATTAAGAGGGAAACGTGCGCAGAGGCAAATTCTCCCAAAAATTTCCTTGATTTTTCTGAACGGAGGCCATGATTAAGAGGGAAACGTGCGCTGAGCCGACCATCTAAAACATTATGGGTGAGGGTCTGCTGCGGAGCTGACCATCCTAAACATGCGGGCATGCGAAGGCCCGCTAGTGAGCTGACGCTATAAAACATTATATGAGAGGGCCCGCTAGAGAGCTGACCCAATAAAACATTATATGAGAAGGCCCGCTGGTGAGCTGACCTATACAAAAATTGTCAAACAGGGCCCGCTGGTGAGCTGGCCCTATATAAAAATTATATCACAGGGCCCGCTGGTGAGCTGGCCCTATATAAAAATTATATCACAGGGTATATGGAAGAGAGTCAACCATATACCCGTTTTTTGGGTGGAAGGGGTGAATGGGAATACAGAGTATTCCCATCATTGTAAATAACATATATAAAGTGAGTTTATGTTCCCCCGGGGCTTTCCTCCAGTGGAGTGGAGAAGTCAGGGGAAATCCAGGCCTTCTTCATTTTTATAAGTGTCAACCTATCAGCATTGTCGGTGGAAAGGCGGATACGCTTATCTGTTATGATGCCACCAGCAGCACTAAATACCCGCTCAGACAGAACGCTGGCGGCAGGGCAGGCCAGCACCTCCAAGGCGTAGAGTGCCAGTTCATACCACGTGTCCAGCTTGGACACCCAGTAGTTGTAAGGCACAGAGGGATCATTGAGGACGCTGACACGGTCTGCTACGTACTCCTTCACCATCTTCCAAAACTTTTCCCTCCTTGTGACACTAGGCTGCACATCAGGGTGAGGGTGCTGGCGGGGTGTCATGAAGGTGTCCCACGCCTTGGAGAGTGTTGCCCTGCCTTTGTCGGAACTGCTGTGTGCTCCCCTTTTCTCCCCTTCTCGGTTGGCCAAGGTAGCACGTACTCTGCCGCCAGCGTTGTCAGATGGAAAATTTTGGAGCAATTTTTCAACAAGAACCTTTTGGTATTGCACCATTTTGCTTGTCCTCTCCACCGGAGGAATGAGAGATGAGAAATTCTCTTTGTAGCGGGGGTCCAGAAGGGTGAACACCCAGTAATCCGTTTTGTCTAAAATGCGTATAACGCGTGGGTCACGGGAAAGGCAGCCTAACATAAAGTCAGCCATGTGTGCCAGAGTAACAACAGTCAAGATTTCGCTGTCCTCACCAGGAGGATGACTCTCAATCTCCTCATCCTCTTCCTCCTCTTCTGCCCACCCACGCTGAAGAGATGGAACTAAAGTTCCATGGCTACCCTCTGTAGCGGAGGCAACCGTGTCTTCCTCCTCCTCCTCCTCCTCCTCCTCCGCCTCCTCCAATTGTCGCTGAGAAGACGAAGTGAGGGTGCTCTGGCTATCACCTTGTGTAAGCTCTTCCTCCCGCATTTCCACCTCTTCCACATGCAAAGCGTCAGTTTTAATTGTGAGCAGCGAGCGTTTCAGTAGACACAGAAGTGGGATGGTTACACTGATAATAGCGTTATCGCCGCTCACCATCTGTGTCGATTCCTCAAAATTGCGTAAAACCTCACAGAGGTCTGACATCCATTCCCACTCCTCACTTCTGATTACAGGAAGTTGAACGGAGAGGCGACGACCGTGTAACAGCTGGTACTCCACTACTGCCCTCTGCTGCTCACAAAGCCGGGCCAACATGTGGAAGGTGGAGTTCCAGCGCGTGCTCACGTCACACAGCAGCCGGTGAGCTGGCAATTGTAAGCGCTGCTGCAGCTTCAACAGGCCGGCTGAAGCTGTAGATGACTTACGGAAATGTGCACACACGCGGCGCACCTTGGTCAAGAGATCATGCACATTGGGGTAGGTTTTTAGAAATCGCTGAACCATTAAATTAAATACATGCGCTAGGCATGGTACGTGTGTGAGCTTGCCGAGCTCCAAAGCTGCCACCAAGTTACGCCCATTATCACACACAACCATGCCTGGTTGCAGGTTGAGTGGCGAGAGCCACTGCTCGGTCTGGTGACTAATCCCCTGCAACAGCTCTGAGGCCGTGTGCTGTTTGTCCCCAAGGCAGATCAGCTTCAGCACGGCCTGTTGACGCTTCCCCACTGCAGTGCTACACTGCTTCCAGCTACCGGCTGATGGGGGAGTGGCGCTGCGTGCAGAGAATTCGGAGGTGGAAACGGAGGAGGAGGAGCCAATAACGTAGGTGCTGGCGGAAACCCTGATGGAGGTAGGGCCCGCAATCCTCGGCGTGGGTAGCACCCGTGCCATCCCAGGGTCCGAGTCGCTCCCAGCCTCCACGACATTCACCCAGTGTGCCGTCAGGGAAATGTAGCGTCCCTGGCCACAAGCACTTGTCCATGTGTCAGTCGTTAAGTGGACCTTCCCAGTAACTGCGTTGGTCAGGGCACGGGTGATGTTACGGGACACATGGTGGTGTAATGCGGGGATGGCACACCGGGAAAAGTAGTGGCGGCTGGGGACCGCGTACCGAGGGACAGCTGCTGCCATCAGGCTGCGGAAGGACTCAGTCTCCACAAGCCTAAATGGCAGCATTTCGATGGCCAGTAATTTGGAAAGGTGTGAGGTTAGTGCTATGGCCTGTGGGTGGGTGGCTGGGTATTTTCGCTTGTGCTCAAATGCCTGGGATAACGACATTTGGATGCTGCGCTGGGACAGGGAAGTGGATGTGGTCGCTGATGGTGCTTCAGATGGTACAGGTGCAGGGCGGGAGGTATGCGGGCCTGCGCCTTCGACAGGCGATTGGCCGGCACCGAAAACAGGGGAAGAGGAGGCAGTGGTGTGGCCTGCAGACACAGATGGGCGATCCAGGCGTTCCTCCCACTTACTACGGTGCTTGGATGCCATGTGTCGGATCATGCTGGTGGTGGTGAGGTTTCTAGTGTTCATGCCTCGGCTCATTCTGGTGTGGCACAGGTTGCAAACTACAATTCTTTTGTCGTCCGCACTTTCCTTAAAAAAACGCCATACCGCGGAACACCTACCCCTTGGCAAGGTAGATTTACGCAAGGGGGTGCTCCATGGAACATTTGCGGGCCGGTTTGGTGCGGTCCGCCTTCTTTCTGTAGCCACACCACTGCCTCTTCCAGCCTGTTGCTATGCTGCAGATGGCTCACCCTCAGGACTGCTGTCATCGCTCGGCTCTACACCTTCCCAGGTGGGGTCAGTCACCTCATCGTCCACCAAGTCCTCCTCCACTTCCTCACTCTGATCATCCTCCTCATGTGTTGATCCCACCACATACTCAGTCATTGACAACTGTATATCATCCTCCTCAACAAGGTCTTGAGACAGTAATAGTGGTTGATTTAATGGCAACTGTGTCTCATCATCATCATCATCATCCACTACTTCCTTTGACCTTAAATGCCGTTCACATCTGTCATCTTCTTGTGATTGGGTACCCTCCAGAGGTTGTGAATCAGGGCACAAGATGTCATGTTCCTCTGCAAGCGTGCTTGGAGAGAGGGTCAAATGAAGGATTGGTGATGAGACGAGCTCCTCACTATATCCCAGTGTGGGATCACTTCTTTGACCAGAACGTCTATGGTGGGAGGAAGGATGATCAGAGTGAGGATTATGTTGACCAGACTCTTGGCTACTGAGAGTGGACTTGGTGGAAGACAGGGTGGTGCTTAACCGACTGGAAGCAGTATCAGCTGACATCCAACCGACCACCTGTTCGCAGTGGTCGGACCTCGAGAGTGATGTCCTGCGATGCCCTGTAAAATTAGACATGAAGCTAGGTATGGTGGATGTCTTTCTTTCTTGTGCTCTGGCACCAGGCACAGTTTCTACGCGTCCTGACCCGCGCCCTGAACTATCAGGATCACGTCCACTTCCCCGTCCCTTTTTACCCACCTTCTTCATATTACACGGAATATGTGCTGCAAATCTGCAACTTTGCACAGTACACAGAATGTGCTGCTAAACTGGGCGACGCACACTGAATGGAATATGTGACTTTGATATTTTACAGTTTGAAGACTTAACAGTATTTCTTCCTATTCTGCAACTGTGCACAGTACACAGAATGTGCTGCTAAACTGGGCGACGCACACTGAATGGAATATGTGACTTTGATATTTTACAGTTTGAAGACTTAACAGTATTTCTTCCTATTCTGCAACTGTGCACAGTACACAGAATGTGCTGCTAAACTGGGCGACGCACACTGAATGGAATATGTGACTTTGATATTTTACAGTTTGAAGACTTAACAGTATTTCTTCCTATTCTGCAACTGTGCACAGTACACAGAATGTGCTGCTAAACTGGGCGACGCACACTGAATGGAATATGTGACTTTGATATTTTACAGTTTGAACACTTAACAGTATTTCTTCCTATTCTGCAACTGTGCACAGTACACAGAATGTGCTGCTAAACTTGGCGACGCACACTGAATGGAATATGTGACTTTGATATTTTACAGTTTGAAGACTTAACAGTATTTCTTCCTATTCTGCAACTGTGCACAGTACACAGAATGTGCTGCTAAACTGCGGCGACGCACACTGAATGGAATATGTGACTTTCATATTTTACAGTTTGAAGACTTAACAGTATTTCTTCCTATTCTGCAACTGTGCACAGTACACAGAATGTGCTGCTAAACTGCGGCGACGCACACTGAATGGAATATGTGACTTTGATATTTTACAGTTTGAAGACTTAACAGTATTTCTTCCTATTCTGCAACTGTGCACAGTACACAGAATGTGCTGCTAAACTGGGCGACGCACACTGAATGGAATATGTGACTTTGATATTTTACAGTTTGAACACTTAACAGTATTTCTTCCTATTCTGCAACTGTGCACAGTACACAGAATGTGCTGCTAAACTGGGCGACGCACACTGAATGGAATATGTGACTTTGATATTTTACAGTTTGAACACTTAACAGTATTTCTTCCTATTCTGCAACTGTGCACAGTACACAGAATGTGCTGCTAAACTGCAGCGACGCACACTGAATGGAATATGTGACTTTGATATTTTACAGTTTGAAGACTTAACAGTATTTCTTCCTATTCTGCAACTGTGCACAGTACACAGAATGTGCTGCTAAACTGCGGCGACGCACACTGAATGGAATATGTGACTTTGATATTTTACAGTTTGAAGACTTAACAGTATTTCTTCCTATTCTGCAACTGTGCACAGTACACAGAATGTGCTGCTAAACTGGGCGACGCACACTGAATGGAATATGTGACTTTGATATTTTACAGTTTGAAGACTTAACAGTATTTCTTCCTATTCTGCAACTGTGCACAGTACACAGAATGTGCTGCTAAACTGGGCGACGCACACTGAATGGAATATGTGACTTTGATATTTTACAGTTTGAACACTTAACAGTATTTCTTCCTATTCTGCAACTGTGCACAGTACACAGAATGTGCTGCTAAACTGCGGCGACGCACACTGAATGGAATATGTGACTTTGATATTTTACAGTTTGAACACTTAACAGTATTTCTTCCTATTCTGCAACTGTGCATAGTACACAGAATGTGCTGCTAAACTGGGCGACGCACACTGAATGGAATATGTGACTTTGATATTTTACAGTTTGAACACTTAACAGTATTTCTTCCTATTCTGCAACTGTGCACAGTACACAGAATGTGCTGCTAAACTGGGCGACACACACTGAATGGAATATGTGACTTTGATATTTTACAGTTTGAACACTTAACAGTATTTCTTCCTATTCTGCAACTGTGCACAGTACACAGAATGTGCTGCTAAACTGCGGCGACGCACACTGAATGGAATATGTGACTTTGATATTTTACAGTTTGAACACTTTACAGAATGTGCTCTAATCTGCAACTTTGCACACTAAACAGAATGTGCTCTAATCTGCAACTTTGCACACTAAACAGAATGTGCTCTAATCTGCAACTTTGCACACTAAACAGAATATATGAATTTTTTTTTGTTTTGTTTTTTTTCCCCCCACACAAAATAAACTGCTGCCCCCACACACAGTAGTCCTAAAAAGGACTTTTGGGTCTTTTTTTTTTTTCAACAACACTTTTCTTCTCCCTACACTGACTTTCCCTTCCTATCCTCATCTCTCCCTGGCTAAGACTGAGCCGAACTCGCTGGTCAGGTGCTATACAGCACCCGACCACGGGTTCTGGCCAGCCAATCAGTGTAATGCCAGCAGCCAACATGGCTGCTGGCATTACACTGATGTCAGAGCCTCCCTGCACGTTTATTGGCTGCACAGCAGCCGCGAAACGTGCGGGGAGGAGACCCGAACATGGCGGGCGAGCACATGCGGTACTCGTACGAGTACCGCCATGTGCCGAGCAGAGCGATGCTCGAGCCGATCCGAGCATCGGCCGAGCATGCTCGCTCAACACTAATAGTGAGTGAACAGAAGAAAAATCTAAAAGTGGTGGCCACAACAAATATTGATTTAATTTAGATTTTTCTTCTGATCACTCATTATGCATTTTTTAACTGATAAATATAAACTATTAACATGTCTTTTTTTGAAAGCATTCTCACTTTACAGCATTTTTTCACACCTGCATAAAACTTTTCCACAGTACTGTTTATATATTTTGTACTCTCTCTCTCTCTCTCTCTCTCTCTCTATATATATATATATATATATATAGAGAGAGAGAGAGAGAGAGAGAGTACAAAGCACACCCAGGTCTTCAAAGACAATGGATAAAGAACTGTTTTTTATTAGATCAATGTTTCATATGCAAGTTCAGCAACCCTAATGAAGGTTGCTGAACTTGCATCTGAAATGTTGATCTAATGAAAACCAGTTTTTTAGTGCCCAGGCAGAAATCTAACTTAGACATAGACTTAGAATTCTTCACAACTATATATATATATATATATATATATATATGTATTCAGGAAATCAGCACTCACAGGACTTAAATAGGTGAAAAAACAACAAATATTTATTAGATCGACGTTTCAATCCCTCCTGGGATCTTTCTCAAGACAACCACCGCGTGCAAACATCCTCCATTTTATATCCTACACCTGGTGATGACTTCTAACCCTTGAGGTCATAGGTGAATAGCCAACATTAAATTACCAAGAGTAAAAATAAAATTAAAAACAAAAATAGGAAGAACCAAAGGAGTACAGTCCCACAATATATAATGAAAAAATGATGAAAAAAATGATGATAAGCAGAAAATATACGGAAATTATACAGCGTACAGTGCGACTGGTATAGTGATATTATAATGCACACAAGTTAGTCATACACATGATATTAATAGGAATTCTTGCTATTTAAATCAATCCTGAATGAAATAAATACAAAAACTAACTCAAGAAAATAACCCAGATTGAATATCTGAAGTCTCCCTTTGCCCGGTGCGGACTTTACACCGGCGCATCGCACCGCTTTCACAATGCAGTCTACAGCAGTATGAGATCATTAATCCTCTTAATCAACTTATGTGTTAAAGATATAGAGTCTCACATCATCACTGATACTGTTAGTATATTAATTGTTACCACAAACACATAAAGAGAATTACCCCATATGTTGTCCATTTTGTTAAAAAATGCTTGTTAAAGACAAAATTCTGTAAAGTAATATGTACCTGATGACGTGTGGATCTGTGAGAGACGTACTGCGCATGACAGATTTGGTACCTTACGGTACCTTTGTCACTCCCACTGCCCATGACGCTCCTTGCTGCATCCTCCCCTTCATAACCATATGACCTGGCACGCTCCAAGCTTCTTGCATGTCCAAGACATGTTAATTTAGTTGAATGCGTACATGTAAAGCACTCGTACTATAGAAGTGTTAAGTTTGTTTCCATGCATACAGGGAACCATTATGAGCCAATAATCTGACAGGCAACACAAGCATCCTTCTCATTCTTATCATGGCACTGAAATGGTTCCTGAGTTAAATGTTTTCTAGGATCATTCTTAGACAGTGCTCTTTCCCAATACTTAAGGTATACTCCACATTAACCCTTCAACTGCTACGTGCTGGCTGTAGTGTGCCCGTTCCCTATGAGGAGCTGAACAACATCCAGGGTAATGTGCATGCGCACCTCGCAGTCGCCCACGCCAGGAAAAAAAAAGGACTAAGGGCAGAGCTTACATTTATGATTGACAGGCAGAGAGAGAAGGTGACACATGCATGGAGAGACAAATTTGGTAAGATGGCTATGATCTCCTTATGCCTGTAGTTTCTGCAAACGGTCAGATTTAAAGGCATAGTAATACTTAAAATGTAAAAAACAATATGTTGTAGGGCTTATCCACCTGAGTAAAACAAGAGTACTCCCACTGCTGAAAGGTGTTTCATTCAAAATTTATTAGTTTTCAAAGTTGAATTTTTTAGGTGAAATATCACAGTGGCCTGAAATTGTACAGTGGCGCTGTTGCTACACCATCCTATGGAGATTTATGGTCCTGGGACCAAAGCTGTCCATAGGATCGTGTAGCAACTGCGCCACTGTACAAATTCAGGCCACTGTGATATTGCACCTAAAAAATTCAACTTTGAAAATGAATAACTTTTGAATGAAACACCTTTCAGCAGTGGGAGTACTCTTGTTTTACTCAGGGGGATAAACCTTACAACATATTTTTTTTACATTTTAAGTATTACTGTCCCTTTAATAATATAGAAAGACTTGTGCAAAGTTTGAATTATGTTTTTATAATTATTAAGAGGATATCTACTAGACTACCTTAACTTGCCAGACCATGATAGTTCCGCTTTAAATGTATATATTATGTTATTTAAGGAATGACCTGCAGGCATTACCTGTCTTAGACCAATAAGTTTCACTTACCCAAGCACCTTTGCCCAGGGCATGCCTTAATTACAATCTATACAGCTAAATAACTCAAAAAACATGTTTTCTAAATAAAAAATGGCTAATACAACATAAAGGTGATTTTGAGAGCACTTTCAAATTACAGATATTGCTTTAAATGATAGGGTGCATTTAAAATAACAGTATGGCTGCAGATGGCAGATGCTATGCTTAGATCAATAAGCAGGTATTTTAAATGAGCAGCTAAATAATGATAATGGATGTAATAGAAACACAAGGGCAAAGAACGTGCATTGTGAACAGGAAGGAGAGATATGGTTATGAAACGCTGGTGCTGTAATTCAACTCAAACAAGCCATAAGGTCTGGAAAATTCCCACTCTGTGTAAACACGCTTCACACAAACTGCAGCAATAAAACACTCAGTAATCACTTAGCAGGTTTGTTTAAATGGAAGTCCTGGTTAATTAAAATGACCACCTGTACAAAAAAAATGTATTTAGGCTGAGGTGTTATGGCCCATATTTATAAAAGAAAACTAGAGTTATTCTGGAGTAAACCAACTGCACCACATGGGACAAATAAAAATCCCTGATAAATTGGGCTGTTAACCCCTTGAATACCAGAGAGGTCTCCAATGTCTTGCTAAGCATTGCACTGAAAACCTCTCTAGCATTCAAGGAGTTAAAAAACTCTACTCAACTGCATGATAACTTTGGATATTTTATTTGCCCCCTATGGTACAATTGGTTTACTCCAGAATAACTCCAAATGAACCATAGGTTCCAAATCAAAAATTACTATTGGTTTTAACCCATTGAATTCCAAAGAGCTCGCCAATACATTGTGTCTATTAAAAAGCAGTGTGTACTGCAAACTTTTAATTTCCCTCTGTGGCGTTTTTGGTTTGGTCCATATTGCTCATCTTTTGCTTTCCGCATAAGGCCCTTTGAGCTTTCTGCAAATTAAAATGTATAATTCTATATAGTTAAATAGTATTACTATTTAACAAAGGCCAAGTCAAAAAAGAAGTTTCAGCTTGTTTCATCACTTTGGTGCTAGAAAGCAATACTTTGATGATGTGTTTCAAATGTTATTATAAAGTGTATTCTAACTGTTCACTACGGTAGCTTAAAGGGATAGTAATACTTCGTTTTAACTTTATTTTATTTTGTAGGCATTAAAAAAACACGAAGAATGATATAAGTCTTATCTCTCAAACCTTTATGGTTTATGAGATATTCACAAGCAAAGTTTCCCCCTCCCGCCCCTTTTACCTACTGTAAACAATCTCTTCTCAGATGTGGAATCCAGTCCATAGACTGGACAGATAACAGAAGGGAACACTCTTATTCCTATGAAAACAATGAAATCCCTGCCCCCCTTGACAAGCTTTTCAAGTTTTTCCCTTATCTTAATTGAAGATTGTCCCTCTCTGCAGTCTACCTGGGCAACTCCCGTCTGCTCTGGCTGAACAGTGTGACATCAGTAAAAGGGGCGCGAGAGGGGGACACTTTGTCATTGAATTACTCTGGAACTACAACTCTGACAGAATTGAAATAACACTCTCCAAACTCCAAATACTATGATGATTAATTAGAGCTGCTTTTATTATGAAACATTACCATCCCTTTAAATAAAAAAATATATTTTCTTCAATCAGGAAACTGCATTTACTTGTAATAATATGTAAGTGTAATGGGAACCCAAGAAGCCGGGGTGTCCTGGGCCGTTGTGCTGGGGTCCTCTCTCCTGGATGCAGCTGTAAGATAAGTAGTTGGTCCGGTGAATCTGGATAAAGCTGAATCTCTGGAAGGAAGGTCTACTGAATTGGGGTCAAAGGGAACCCTTTAAGCCATTCAGGAATAAATGACAGGACGCTCTCAGTTTTTTTGGGGAAAACAGGGACATTTCATGCAGAAACCGTATACAATGCAACAATAGTGGGGAGACTTTACATAATTCAATCTTGCCACTCTAATTCCTAGTCAATAAGAATGGGAGCAACAAGATACAGCAGCCAATCCGGACTCTGGCCACTATCTTCTATGGAAAGATTAAATCACCGGGGGTCCGACATGTAACCCGATTATGTCACACCGGCCCCCCAGCCAATGGGAGCTGGAGCGATGCATTGCAGGTCAGGGATGGCCATTGACTGAAGCAGCTACCTGTACCATACAGAAAATCCAACACACTACACATAGTCCACACCACCAGGAGTTGGCAGTCAATCCCCTGTGCATCTGCTTTTCAAATGCAAGGCGCCAGTCCCCTGGTATCCTGGTCATGTGAGGCCAGCACAGTCTGCAAATTTAAGTCTTTTAATCCACTAGTTCCATAGGCCTGAAAAGGCCTTCCAGTAATGGCCAAAAGCCCATTACAGTAAGTGCCTCTGTTAACCCTTTGAGTACCAGAGGGGTATGGAACGCATTGCAAAGAAATGCGATCCATACCCCTCTGGCACTCAAAGAGTTAACAAATAATACTTTCACCAGATCTTGCTTCTTTTGTTTTTAGCACTAGAAAGGTGCAGTTCTGTGGGTATCTATGTTGTCCTTATAATTACCATAAATGTAGTAACCAATCCTGGTGTTATTGTGAATTTGCACAGTTGTGACTTTCATTTTGTGGTATTACCAGTGTGAATGGAGTATCTTAAAAGGAGCATAGAAGATTGAAAACAAAACACCTGACCCCTCAAGTAACAAGTGATTTTCATTCATATCTGTGTGTAGGGGTGGGAGAAAAGTGGGAAACATTTCCTGCATGAGTTTTTGCGAAAATTTGATGATTCTTCACTTTTTTCAAGAAAGTTTTCTCCTTTTTCGTCTATGCAAAATATTCCTCCTTTTCACCTACTTTAACAAATTTTTCGACCTATATTTCCTAGAGGTACTACATTTCCCACTGTAATATTACTTCTTCTGAGGGCTGTAGTTTAGAAATAAGTGGCTGAAAGTCAAAGTTGTAAGTCCTACAGTAATATATGCCTTCAAAAATGTGTTAGCATGCAGAGTGCATTTGTCCTTTGCCCACAACGCTAACTTCCTGCTTAAGTGAAACTGGCACATATTCATGATGATGTCAAGTAATAAAAAAATAATGTACAACCTACAATGTGGCAGATGTGAATTGTAGTGGTGGTGGTGGTGAACTAGCATGGTGTGATTTGTGTATGTATATACAGCAGTTTTTGCCATTGTCATGTTTTTGTCAAATCTCTATCCTCCTTCTCAGATTATTGACACACATTACTTATTGGTCATAGAGGTGGTCCCAAGTGGGGTAGATGGTGGCAAGCCTTCTTCATATCCCTCCTTCACCTCCTCATCTGTGCTGCTGGTAATATATTTGTCCTGGCTTTGTCTGTCATGTGTGGTTTCTGTTGATTCATTTTTAAGAATGTTAGTCTCCCAACATTGCTGCTTGATAGCCGCATCCTGCTGTCATTGACAATGTACCCAGTTGCACTGAAAACCCTCTCAGACTCAACACTTGCTAGAGGACAACTGAGGTACTTGTCAATGCTGGCCACCCACACTGCTTCGTGTGCCAGTAGTCCATGGGTCATTGTTTCTGCCTAAAACATAGCTATCCAGCAAGTATGCAGAAACCATCTCACATGCAGTGGGACCACTTTAGGAGCTACATGGTGTTCCTGTGTGTCAGTTATGAACTCATACTCAGGGGACAAGTCCAAAAGAGATGTGCTGCTACCACCACCACCAATGTTGTTTTTTTGCCACCCCTGCTGAGACCCATGAATTGCCCTGTGTTCTGAATGCAATATTCTGGTTGATGATGTAGCTGCTGCTGCTGGTTGAAATGCTTTGCTGCCTTCCTTTTTACTATACTGTCTAGATGTTTGTTGTGCCCTCACTTTCTCCCTCTCATCCTCCACAATGCAAGCTCCACTCGATCAATAAGCATATCTCGATATTCCTTGACAGAATCCGATTCCTCAGATAGTTGCTGCTGATCATCATGACTACTTGTTGTGACAAAATGCTGATGGCCCTTTGGCAGAAATTCTGAAATTTTGTGTTTGAAGCAGGGGTCCAGCAAAGTGGCAAGAATGTATTCCTCATTGCTTTTAATGGACACTATGCAAGGATCTTGTTCAAAGCACGCTAACATGTCCTTTACCAGTTGGTGCATGTCTGTGTTGTCATTATGGTAAGAATCCTCAGCCATGCTACTTATTTTTTTCAGCAATAAAAATATCAGTGGTAGAATTTCACTAATTCCTGCCCCACTGCTCACACACATCACACATTAGTTGCTGTTGGCCAGGTGACAAATAATGGAATTAACTAACTGTTGGCATTGGCAGTTGCACACTCTCTAACACATAAATAACTTCACTACTTCTTTTTTCTGCCCTAGATCCCTGGAAACTTTTTTAAGTGCTTCTGCTGCTGCTTGCTGTGGCACCTTTGGCCTCGTGATACTCTATCTCCCAGTCAGACCAGTGGTTGTGCTTCAAGTGGGATCTCATAGAGGAGGTTCCTAGGTGAGAGCCTGCTTTCCCCCTGCTCACATGCTTTTTGCACAGACAACAGATAGCAACATGCTAAGTTTGAAGATCCTGAGAGAAGTATCTCCATACTGTGGACTTCATGGACTGAGGGGTTCCTGAGGTGCTGTCGCTACTACTACTCTTGGGGCTAGATGTTGATGCAATTCTACTGCCACTACTACTAGATATCAAAGGTGCAGTACTTACAGCAGCAGCAAAGGCACTCGTCATATCTAACATTGTGGATGTTGCTGCTGATGGGTACTCAAAACTGGTGTGAGTGGCTGAGTGAGACTTGGACTTTGAAGAGGTGATGATGCTGATGATGAATAATAGGGTGACTGTGTAATAATAGGGTGACAGCAGCATCAGCATCACCTGACAATTCTTGCCCACTACACATATTCCTCTAAGCTTTTAGAGGTCTCAAATAGGGATGAGCGAGCACCCCGATGCTCGGGTGCTCGGGTGCTCTGACCGAGCACCCCCTGATGCTCGAGTGCTCGGCCGAGCACCCGAGCCCCATTCAAATGAATGGGAGCACTCGAGCATTAAACCAGGCACCCCCTGCTCTGATGAGCGGAGGGTGCCTGGTCAATGTCCCCCTTCATCTCCGCTATGCCCCTCTTCCACAATGTCCCCCTTCATCTCCTATGCCATAGCGGAGATGAAGGGGGACATTGTGGAAGAGGGGCATAGCGGAGATGAAGGGGGACATTGTGGAAGAGGGGCATAGACTCTATGCCCCTCTTCCACAATGTCCCCCTTCATCTCCGCTATGCCCCTCTTCCACAATGTCCCCCTTCATCTCCGCTATGGCATAGGAGATGAAGGGGGACATTGTGGAAGAGGGGCATAGCGGAGATGAAGGGGGACATTGTGGAAGAGGGGCATAGCGGAGATGAAGGGGGACATTGTGGAAGAGGGGCATAGAGTCTATGCCCCTCTTCCACAATGTCCCCCTTCATCTCCGCAATGCCCCCTTCATCTCCGCAATGCCCCCGTACCTCCATTCCCTGGTGGTCCAGCGGAGCGTCTTCGGATCTGTGCCTCTTCCGGCACAGATCCTCTTCACCCGAACATGTCGGGCGAGCACATGGCGGTACTCGTACGAGTACCGCCATGTGCCGAGCAGAGCGATGCTCGAGCCGATCCGAGCATCGGCCGAGCACGCTCGCTCAACACTAGTCTCAAACAATTTATTTTTACTTTTACTGTAACAAAGTTCACTACTAGTTTGTGGACAGGTATTTTGGTGCTTGTTTGTCTCTCTATCTGATGCAGCAGGTGGTTCAGCTGCTATACCTTCCTCTATTATGTTATTGCCAGCATCATCAACACTTGAATGCAACTTGTTGTCATCTTCAGTGCATTTCTTTTATGGTTCTTTATTTGTACTGGCACTGGTGGTGCTGGAAGTTTTGCTGGGATCTTGAAAAACTGCATCCTCCCTTGGAGTAGAGGGATCATCAGCTACTCTGTGTGTTTTTACTCTACAGCACACAACACAACTGATGGCGTATGATGTCTTGCCTTAGCCCAGTCAGCTGTATGACACCTAATATATTTATTTTTTTGTTATATCGTTATTCTTTTTATTTTTATTTATTTTTTTTAAGTTGTCCACTCTGTCTTTTCACAGTCAGAACAAAAAAAAAAATTATAAGTGAAAAATAAAATCAACAACCTCTTTCCCCAGATTTCTGCACCCAGAACAGAGATAATAACAGCAAGATCAGCAAGCAACTAGGTCCCCAGCTGCCTGTGTCTTGCCAGTCAATCAAATGGAATTTTGGGGCATTTGGAGTCAACCTCCTTCCTCCCTTCTACTCCCTAGAGTGCCCCACTGACTCTCCTAATACAGAGAACAAATGTCCTAACTAAAAGATTCCCTAAACTAAACTTCAATTCCACTCTCTGTCTTCTCTAGCTCAAACAACGTGCTGCTCTCTCTTCTCACAAACACAGAATGGCTGCTGTGAGAGCCTGACACCCTTTTATATGGCTGTAGAGACAAAAATGCACGTAGACTTGTACACGGCAAAAATTTTCAGTAAAATGAAATTTCGGATGATTTTTTTTTTTGTTGTTGTTTGGAGGATCCGAATGTCGGACCAGACCTGTTCGAGTCAGACAAAATTCACAAACATTCCGAATTATTCGGCTGAATTTAACATACTTTAAAAAATAATTCTCCCTTGCGGTGGCAATAAGGTACTATCACGGTTCCCAGGAATAAACGAGGAGTCAGTACGGTAAAGTAAAACAATCTTTTATTAGAAAACAACCGGTAATGCACCTAAACAGATAACACACAGAGGGTGATCAAAGAGTCAAGCACTGTATCAGAAATAGCAGTCCTCCAATAGATCTACCACGCTGTCCAAGATTAGGCCTCAGCCCACTGGAGCCTTGAGGTAATTCGGAATGCCCAAAGGACTAGCACTGACTCAGCCTGCAGTCAGTCTAGAAGTCTGATAGAGCCCCAGGTCTGCACTAGGATGGGTGTCTGTGGAGCAGGGACCAACACATGGAGGAAACAGACAGAGCCCCCTAGTCAGCACCAGAAAGGATAGTAAGACAAGCCGGGTCATACACGGAGTGGGTAGTCAGCCAGAGCCACAGGTTTGCACCAGATAGGATATCCACTGAATCGTTGGTATGCTGGAAGTGCAGTAGACAGAGTTCCAAGTCAACACTAGAGTGGGTAGTCAGACAAGCCAGGTCATACACTGAGCGGGTAGTCGGCCAGAGCCACAGGTTTGCACCAGAAAGGATGTCTAAGCCAAATTGAAGTGCACAAGGAGAATGGTCAGACAGAGCCACAGGTCAACACCAGAATGGATGGACAGACAGGCCAGGTCATACACAGTTCAGGTAGTCAGCCAGAGCCACAGATCCACACCAGACTGGGTGTCCACTGCAGGCAAACTAGTAGTCAGACAGAGCCACAGGTCAGCACCAAAATGGATGGTCAGACAAGCCAGGTCATACACAAGGGAAACAGAACTGTATTGTACAACAATGAAAGGCAACTCAGTCAGCCCTTTAAACCCCTTCTCAGGAAGTAGGTAGGAGGAGCAGCTCAGATGGAGGAAGTAGGTAGGATGAGACTACAGGAAGCAAACACATAAAAAAGAAGCCTGGTGCATGCTTGAAGCATCGCGCCTGCAGATGACGCTGAAACTAAGGTAATCTGTAACAGGTACTAGGCCTGCCTACCTGCCTACACAACTGTGAGACTGGCTGTGTCACAAACTATTGAAACAAATTCCTAATATTTTTTATATTTTGCACAGGAACAAAGATGACTCTCCCTTGCAGTGGCAATAAGGTACTAATGCTGGCTGCCTGCCTATGCTACCTGCCTGCCTACACAACAACTGAATACTCTCTATCTCTTTCTGCTGTCTCTTAGCTCCAACAATGGACTAACAGGAAATGCAGGCTGTCTGGGTATCTGACGTGCCATTAGTCCAACCCCCATTATGATACAAAGAAGCTAATTGGACTAGAAAGGGAGGGAAAGTATCACGCACGGGTAGTCCCCATCGAATTTCCCAAATTTTTGACAACATTTCGGACCAGGGCTGTTTGGATTCAGTTTTAAAAAACGAATGAGCTTTGCCTTTTAGACGGCCCGAATGACAACGAATGTCCCTTATTCATCCAAATTCCGAAATCGGCCGAACTGATTTGCACAAGTCTAATGCACAATGAGCTAGGCTAAAAAAGCAGGAAAAAGCTGAAAAACTGCACTTTTCGCTGAAAATTATTCATGAAAATTTGAAGCAAAAATTTCCATCCATCCACTTCCCAGGACCCTGTCATGTCATTACCTGCAGTTCTGTTTGCCAACTTGTGGCTTCCCAGCAATCCAGTACCATTGCTGGCAAATAAGTACCTAGATTTCTTCCTCTGCCCTATGAGTCTGCCTCCTGTGTTGTTAGTCAGTGACAACATCTATGTGAGTAGCAGTCTGTGTGCCTTGGAAGCCTTGTATAGCCCACTATATCGATCATCTTCTTTTCCTTCTCAGCACAAAGTGTCTCAACTGCCTAAGATAAGCTTAAAGACTTTTGTTCTCTGAGGACTCATAACCATAAACATAAAATTTTATATATATATATATAGTTGATTTACACTGAGCAGTGGGTTTTGACACATTTGACACAATATTACACTTGACAATATAACTTTACCAGTATAGCATTTCCCATTTAGAGATGGATAGAGTAATTTACACTTTAGCACTTTTTTCTCTTTTCTGTATACTAACAGATTTTTGTAAGGGCACACAAAGGCATAATGTGTTATACTAGAGCTGCAATCCCATCTCTTTAAAATCAAATGCTTATGAGAAATGCAGAGCTGCAATGGATACCACAAAGGTATAATTGTACATATACAAACCTGCAGCATGCATTTTTTATATGTGCTTGGTTTTAACAGGATGAAATGGCAATCCTAATCCATGCTCTCAGCAAGGCTTCAAGTTTCACGAAGTGAAAAATACCCCAAAATATCTGTTTTCAGAGGCTATATATTGCTATCAGAAAAGCATTCTTTCATCAACTGAGGTATATTTTCCCTTTAAGATACCACACTTTATAAATATTATAAATAATATATTACTTCACATAAATGTATTCAAACAAATGTATTCATTTAACAGCTGTAACATTTTGCTGAGTTGAAAGTGACTGTCTAAAATGACCCCAGTGGGTATGGAGACTGAAAATCTTTATCATTGACAGACCAATAATAAAGTGATTTAACCCACTGAGTGCCAGAAGGGTATGCAACACATTGATCTCACCATGAGAATGACATAAACAAACGCACTGTGCATACACATTTTATTAACCCTTTGTGTGCTAGAGGGTTATGCAAATGTAACCATATGGCACGCAAAGGGTTAAATATACATTAGCCATTCATCATTCACTTTTTCTTAAACTCTTCATAAAAAAGTGGCACCCTAAGCTGTTGCCCAAGGTACAGGAGAACCACTGCTGTAGCCTGTTAACTAACACTTTAATAGAAATCACACTGCAAATGGCATGCTTCATTTTAAGGGCAAATGTTAACTGTCCATCAGTTCTAGGGTTAGTAGTGTGGTAGACACAATCTGTCACATTACTTTAATTCAAGGAGGCTTGTTTAATATTTGGAGAGCAAACCAAATGCATCATGGGGGACACTTACACATTTCCAAAATACATTTTGATTTTATTGGAGCTTTTTAATTCCTTGAATACTAGAGATGTCTCCAACACATTGCAAGACAATGATTTGGAGAACTCTCTAACATTAAAGGGGCTAAACTATCCATTTAAATAAGTAGACCTTTTTATTTGTACCATTGGCATGCCCCCCAAATTGTCCCAGTTAATCTTATTAAATCAGCCACTCGGGTTGTCAGAGCCTAGAGACGGGACATAAGTATTATTATATATACTAAAATGCACTTCCTAGTAAATAGAAATAAATATTGATACTTGGAGATTATGGGGTAGATTTAAAGGCAGGCGTTAAAACAGCCGGTAGGGCCAAAGTGAATACCGGCTGTTAAACTAACATGTCTAACGTGGTATTGAAAGGCCCTACCAGCTAAAACACCAAAGGACTAGTGATGAGCGAGCACCCCAATGCTCGGGTGTTCGGGTGCTCTGACCGAGCACCCCCTGAGGCTCGAGTGCTCGGCCGAGCACCCGAGCCCCATTGAAGTCAATGGGAGGACTCGAGCATTACACCAGGCACCCCCTGCTCTGATGAGGGGAGGGTGCCTGGTCCATAGGAAAAGGGCAGAAAAGGATGGAAACACCACAGAAATGGTTCAGGGACAGCATAGGGAGGATGTCTGGATGCATCTTGGACTCCAACATCGCTGCTGGGAACGATCTTTCGCCCGTAGTACGCCATTTTTACAGACTGACCATAAAACACACAAAAAGGAAAATAAAAATGACTTTAGGCGAAAAATTGTTACCAAACAATATTTGCTGTATATTTACTTGTATATCATCTGCAAATTCTCCCAAAAATTTCCTTGATTTTCAGAACTGAGGCCATGATTAAGAGGGAAACGTGCGCAGAGGCAAATTCTCCCAAAAATTTCCTTGATTTTCAGAACTGAGGCCATGATTAAGAGGGAAACGTGCGCAGAGGCAAATTCTCCCAAAAATTTCCTTGATTTTATTGAACTGAGGCCATGATTAAGAGGGAAACGTGCGCTGAGCTGACCATCTAAAACATTATGGGTGAGGGTCTGCTGCAGAGCTGACCATCCTAAACATTATATGCGAAGGCCCGCTAGTGAGCTGACGCTATAAAACATTATATGAGAGGGCCCGCTAGAGAGCTGACCCAATAAAACATTATATGAGAAGGCCCGCTGGTGAGCTGACCTATATAAAAATTGTCAAACAGGGCCCGCTGGTGAGCTGACCCTATATAAAAATTATATCACAGGGCCCGCTGGTGAGCAGGCCCTATATAAAAATTATAGCACAGGGCATATGGAAGAGGAGGAGGAGGATGAGAAGATTAAGAGTCAACCATATACCCGTTTTTTGGGTGGAAGGGGTGAATGGGAATACAGAGTATTCCCATCATTGTAAATAACATATATAAAGTGAGTTTATGTTCCCCCGGGGCTTTCCTCCAGTGGAGTGGAGAAGTCAGGGGAAATCCAGGCCTTCTTCATTTTTATAAGTGTCAACCTATCAGCATTGTCGGTGGAAAGGCGGATACGCTTATCTGTTATGATGCCACCAGCAGCACTAAATACCCGCTCAGACAGAACGCTGGCGGCAGGGCAGGCCAGCACCTCCAAGGCGTAGAGTGCCAGTTCATACCACGTGTCCAGCTTGGACACCCAGTAGTTGTAAGGCACAGAGGGATCATTGAGGACGCTGACACGGTCTGCTACGTACTCCTTCACCATCTTCCAAAACTTTTCCCTCCTTGTGACACTAGGCTGCGCATCAGGGTGAGGGTGCTGGCGGGGTGTCATGAAGGTGTCCCACGCCTTGGAGAGTGTTGCCCTGCCTTTGTAGGAACTGCTGTGTGCTCCCCTTTTCTCCCCTTCTCGGTTGGCCAAGGTAGCACGTACTCTGCAGCCAGCGTTGTCAGATGGAAAATTTTGGAGCAATTTTTCGACAAGAACCTTCTGGTATTGCACCATTTTGCTTGTCCTCTCCACCGGAGGAATGAGAGATGAGAAATTCTCTTTGTAGCGGGGGTCCAGAAGGGTGAACACCCAGTAATCCGTGTTGTTTAAAATGCGTATAACGCGTGGGTCACGGGAAAGGCAGCCTAACATAAAGTCAGCCATGTGTGCCAGAGTACCAACAGTCAAGATTTCGCTGTCCTCACCAGGAGGATGACTCTCAATCTCCTCATCCTCTTCCTCCTCTTCTGCCCACCCACGCTGAAGAGATGGAACTAAAGTTCCATGGCTACCCTCTGTAGCGGAGGCAACCGTGTCTTCCTCCTCCTCCTCCTCCTCCTCCGCCTCCTCCAATTGTCGCTGAGAAGACGAAGTGAGGGTGCTCTGGCTATCACCTTGTGTAAGCTCTTCCTCCCCCATTTCCACCTCTTCCACATGCAAAGCGTCGGTTTTAATTGTGAGCAGCGAGCGTTTCAGTAGACACAGAAGTGGGATGGTTACACTGATAATAGCGTTATCGCCGCTCACCATCTGTGTCGATTCCTCAAAATTGCGTAAAACCTCGCAGAGGTCTGACATCCATTCCCACTCCTCACTTCTGATTACAGGAAGTTGAACGGAGAGGCGACGACCGTGTAACAGCTGGTACTCCACTACTGCCCTCTGCTGCTCACAAAGCCGGGCCAACATATGGAAGGTGGAGTTCCAGCGCGTGCTCACGTCACACAGCAGCCAGTGAGCTGGCAATTGTAAGCGCTGCTGCAGCTTCAACAGGCCGGCCGAAGCTGTAGATGACTTACGGAAATGTGCACACACGCGGCGCACCTTGGTCAAGAGATCATGCACATTGGGGTAGGTTTTTAGAAATCGCTGAACCATTAAATTAAATACATGCGCTAGGCATGGTACGTGTGTGAGCTTGCCGAGCTCCAAAGCCGCCACCAAGTTACGCCCATTATCACACACAACCATGCCTGGTTGCAGGTTGAGTGGCGAGAGCCACTGCTCGGTCTGGTGACTAATCCCCTGCAACAGCTCTGAGGCCGTGTGCTGTTTGTCCCCAAGGCAGATCAGCTTCAGCACGGCCTGTTGACGCTTCCCCACTGCAGTGCTACACTGCTTCCAGCTACTGGCTGATGGGGGAGTGGCGCTGCGTGTAGAGAATTCGGAGGTGGAAACGGAGGAGGAGGAGCCAATAACGTAGGTGCTGGTGGAAACCCTGATGGAGGTAGGGCCCGCAATCCTCGGCGTGGGTAGCACCCGTGCCATCCCAGGGTCCGAGTCGCTCCCAGCCTCCACGACATTCACCCAGTGTGCCGTCAGGGAAATGTAGCGTCCCTGGCCACAAGCACTTGTCCATGTGTCAGTCGTTAAGTGGACCTTCCCAGTAACTGCGTTGGTCAGGGCACGGGTGATGTTACGGAACACATGGTGGTGTAATGCGGGGATGGCACACCGGGAAAAGTAGTGGCGGCTGGGGACCGCGTACCGAGGGACAGCTGCTGCCATCAGGCTGCGGAAGGACTCAGTGTCCACAAGCCTAAATGGCAGCATTTCGATGGCCAGTAATTTGGAAAGGTGTGAGGTTAGTGCTATGGCCTGTGGGTGGGTGGCTGGGTACTTTCTCTTGCGCTCAAATGCCTGGGGTAACGACATTTGGACGCTGTGCTGGGACAGGGAAGTGGATGTGGTCGCTGATGGTGCTTCAGATGCTACAGGTGCAGGGCGGGAGGTATGCGGGCCTGCGCCTTCGACAGGCGATTGGCCGGCACCGAAAACAGGGGAAGAGGAGGCAGTGGTGTGGCCTGCAGACACAGATGGGCGATCCAGGCGTTCCTCCCACTTACTACGGTGCTTGGATGCCATGTGTCGGATCATGCTGGTGGTGGTGAGGTTTCTAGTGTTCATGCCTCGGCTCATTCTGGTGTGGCACAGGTTGCAAACTACAATTCTTTTGTCGTCCGCACTTTCCTTAAAAAAACGCCATACCGCGGAACACCTACCCTTTGGCAAGGTAGATTTACGCAAGGGGGTGCTCTGTGGAACATTTGCGGGCCGGTTTGGTGCGGTCCGCCTTCTTTCTGTAGCCACACCACTGCCTCTTCCAGCCTGTTGCGGTGCTGCAGATGGCTCACCCTCAGGACTGCTGACATCGCTCGGCTCTACACCTTCCCAGGTGGGGTCAGTCACCTCATCGTCCACCAAGTCCTCCTCCACTTCCTCACTCTGATCATCCTCCTCAAGTCTTGATCCCACCACATACTCAGTCATTGACAACTGTATAACATTCTCCTCAACAAGGTCTTGAGACGGAAATAGTGGTTGATTTAATGGCAACTGTGTCTCATCATCATCATCATCATCCACTACTTCCTTTGACCTTAAATGCCGTTCACATCTGTCATCTTCTTGTGATTGGGTAGCCTCTAGAGGTTATGAATCAGGGCACAAGATGTCATGTTCCTCTGCAAGCGTGCTTGGAGAGAGGGTCAAATGAAGGATTGGTGATGAGACGAGCTCCTCACTATATCCCAGTATGGGATCACTTCTTTGACCAGACCGTGTATGGTGGGAGGAAGGATGATCAGAGTGAGGATTATTTTGACCAGACTCTTGGCTACTGAGAGTGGACTTGGTGGAAGACAGGGTGGTGCTTAACCGACTGGAAGCAGTATCAGCTGTCATCCAACCGACCACCTGTTCGCAGTGGTCGGACCTCGAGAGTGATGTCCTGCGACGCCCTGTAAAATTACACATGAAGCTAGGTATGGTGGATGTCTTTCTTTCTTGTGCTCTGGCACCAGGCACAGTTTCTCCGCGTCCTGACCCGCGCCCTGAACTTTCAGGATCACGTCCACTTTCCCGTCCCTTTTTACCCGCCTTCTTCATCTTACACAGAATATGTGACTTTAATATTTGAGTTTGAAAACTTAACAGTATTTCTTACTATTCTGCAACTGTGCAGAGTACACAGAATAGGCTGCTAAACGGCGGTGATACACACTGAATGGAATATGTGACTTTGATATTTGAGTTTGAAAACTTAACACTATTTCTTACTATTCTGCAACTCTGCAGAGTACACAGAATAGGCTGCTAAACGGCGGTGATACACACTGAATGGAATATGTGACTTTAATATTTGAGTTTGAAAACTTAACAGTATTTCTTACTATTCTGCAACTGTGCAGAGTACACAGAATAGGCTGCTAAACGGCGGTGAAACACACTGAATGGAATATGTGACTTTAATATTTGAGTTTGAAAACTTAACAGTATTTCTTACTATTCTGCAACTGTGCAGAGTACACAGAATAGGCTGCTAAACGGCGGTGAAACACACTGAATGGAATATGTGACTTTAATATTTGAGTTTGAAAACTTTACAGTATTTCTTACTATTCTGCAACTGTGCAGAGTACACAGAATAGGCTGCTAAACGGCGGTGATACACACTGAATGGAATATGTGACTTTGATATTTGAGTTTGAAAACTTAACACTATTTCTTACTATTCTGCAACTCTGCAGAGTACACAGAATAGGCTGCTAAACGGCGGTGATACACACTGAATGGAATATGTGACTTTGATATTTGAGTTTGAAAACTTAACACTATTTCTTACTATTCTGCAACTCTGCAGAGTACACAGAATAGGCTGCTAAACGGCGGTGATACACACTGAATGGAATATGTGACTTTAATATTTGAGTTTGAAAACTTAACAGTATTTCTTACTATTCTGCAACTGTGCAGAGTACACAGAATAGGCTGCTAAACGGCGGTGAAACACACTGAATGGAATATGTGACTTTAATATTTGAGTTTGAAAACTTAACAGTATTTCTTACTATTCTGCAACTGTGCAGAGTACACAGAATAGGCTGCTAAACGGCGGTGATACACACTGAATGGAATATGTGACTTTGATATTTGAGTTTGAAAACTTAACAGTATTTCTTACTATTCTGCAACTGTGCAGAGTACACAGAATAGGCTGCTAAACGGCGGTGAAACACACTGAATGGAATATGTGACTTTAATATTTGAGTTTGAAAACTTAACAGTATTTCTTACTATTCTGCAACTGTGCAGAGTACACAGAATAGGCTGCTAAACGGCGGTGATACACACTGAATGGAATATGTGACTTTGATATTTGAGTTTGAAAACTTAACACTATTTCTTACTATTCTGCAACTCTGCAGAGTACACAGAATAGGCTGCTAAACGGCGGTGATACACACTGAATGGAATATGTGACTTTAATATTTGAGTTTGAAAACTTAACAGTATTTCTTACTATTCTGCAACTGTGCAGAGTACACAGAATAGGCTGCTAAACGGCGGTGAAACACACTGAATGGAATATGTGACTTTAATATTTGAGTTTGAAAACTTAACAGTATTTCTTACTATTCTGCAACTGTGCAGAGTACACAGAATAGGCTGCTAAACGGCGGTGAAACACACTGAATGGAATATGTGACTTTATTTCTTACTATTCTGCAACTGTGCAGAGTACACAGAATAGGCTGCTAAACGGCGGTGATACACACTGAATGGAATATGTGACTTTGATATTTGAGTTTGAAAACTTAACACTATTTCTTACTATTCTGCAACTCTGCAGAGTACACAGAATAGGCTGCTAAACGGCGGTGATACACACTGAATGGAATATGTGACTTTAATATTTGAGTTTGAAAACTTAACAGTATTTCTTACTATTCTGCAACTGTGCAGAGTACACAGAATAGGCTGCTAAACGGCGGTGAAACACACTGAATGGAATATGTGACTTTAATATTTGAGTTTGAAAACTTAACAGTATTTCTTACTATTCTGCAACTGTGCAGAGTACACAGAATAGGCTGCTAAACGGCGGTGATACACACTGAATGGAATATGTGACTTTGATATTTGAGTTTGAAAACTTAACACTATTTCTTACTATTCTGCAACTCTGCAGAGTACACAGAATAGGCTGCTAAACGGCGGTGATACACACTGAATGGAATATGTGACTTTAATATTTGAGTTTGAAAACTTAACAGTATTTCTTACTATTCTGCAACTGTGCAGAGTACACAGAATAGGCTGCTAAACGGCGGTGAAACACACTGAATGGAATATGTGACTTTAATATTTGAGTTTGAAAACTTAACAGTATTTCTTACTATTCTGCAACTGTGCAGAGTACACAGAATAGGCTGCTAAACGGCGGTGATACACACTGAATGGAATATGTGACTTTGATATTTGAGTTTGAAAACTTAACAGTATTTCTTACTATTCTGCAACTGTGCAGAGTACACAGAATAGGCTGCTAAACGGCGGTGATACACACTGAATGGAATATGTGACTTTAATATTTGAGTTTGAAAACTTAACAGTATTTCTTACTATTCTGCAACTCTGCACACTACACAGAATGTGCTGCTAAACTGCGGCGAAGCACACTGAATGGAATATGTGACTTTGATATTTTAGTTTGAAGACTTAACAGTATTTCTTCCTATTCTGCAACTCTGCACAGTACACAGAATGTGCTGCTAAACTGCGGCGAAGCACACTGAATGGAATATGTGACTTTGATATTTTAGTTTGAAGACTTAACAGTATTTCTTCCTATTCTGCAACTCTGCACAGTACACAGAATGTGCTGCTAAACTGCGGCGAAGCACACTGAATGGAATATGTGACTTTGATATTTTAGTTTGAAGACTTAACAGTATTTCTTCCTATTCTGCAACTCTGCACAGTACACAGAATGTGCTGCTAAACTGCGGCGACGCACACTGAATGGAATATGTGACTTTGATATTTTAGTTTGAAGACTTAACAGAATGTGCTCTAATCTGCAACTTTGCACACTAAACAGAATGTGCTCTAATCTGCAACTTTGCACACTAAACAGAATGTGCTCTAATCTGCAACTTTGCACACTAAACAGAATGTGCTCTAATCTGCAACTGTGCACACTAAACAGAATGTGCTCTAATCTGCAACTTTTCACACTAAACAGAATGTTTTTTTTTTTTTTTTTTTTTTTTTTTCCCCCCACACAAAATAACCTGCTGCCCCCACACACAGTAGTCCTGAAAAGGACTTTTGGTTCTTTTTTTTCACAATTTTTGTTTTTTTCCTCCCTACACTGCCTTTCCCTTCCTATCCTCAGCTCTCCCTGGCTCAGACTGAGCCGAACTCGATGGTCAGGTGCTATACAGCACCCGACCACGGGTTCTGGCCAGCCAATCAGTGTAATGCCAGCAGCCAACATGGCTGCTGGCATTACACCGATGTCAGAGCCTCCCTGCACGTTTATTGGCTGCGCAGCAGCCGCAAAACGTGCGGGGAGGAGACCCGAACATGGCGGGCGAGCACATGCGGTACTCGTACGAGTACCGCCATGTGCCGAGCAGAGCGATGCTCGAGCCGATCCGAGCATCGGCCGAGCATGCTCGCTCAACACTACAAAGGACGTTAAGCCACAAAAACAGTCTTGTGGCTGAATATCCGTTTTGTGCGTTTAGTTCCCAAAACGCAGCTAAAAGCAGTGATACTGGGAACTTAACAGTAAAAAACAATTAACTATCAGTGCTTGACATACTGCCAAGCACCGATCGTTAACTGATCCATGTTACACTTACCTGTCATCCACTGTCCTTCTGTCTTATCTTCTTTCTTCTATCTTCCGCCTTCTCTTCAATCTTCTTCTCTTTATTCTCTCTGTAAAATAAAATAAAATATTATATACCAAGCATGAAGATTAAAGAGCAGCCTCTCGAATCTGATTGGCTGTGAGGGATATTGAAGTGAACCTGCCCATATAAAAAAGCAGGCTCACTTCCAATGCCCTCAGTGTGCTATGGGCATCGGCCCGTACAGCACTGACGAGGGACCAGTGCTGGGCATCTGTGTCTCTACTGCTGCCGCCCTCGCGGCGCTCCAAGCGGGGAAGACATGAAAAATTCAACTAAGTGATTTTACCTAGCATTAATGGAAGGCATTGTTTTCTGTGTATTTGGATACTGTTTTTCCTTTGCATGATCATACTTTTGAGCATTAAATAGAGGCAGTTATGTGGGAATATTCAGTGTGTAATACTATTTAACCCTTTGAGTGCCAGTGAGGTACGCAACACATTGCTTTGCCAATCAAAGGGTTCAACAATGTATTTGTTCATGCTTTGTATACAATATTTTGTTTTATTTTACAGAGAGAAGAAAGAAGATTGAAGAGAAGGCGGAAGACAGAAGAAAGAAGACAGAAGGAAGAGAAGACTGAAGAGAAGGACAGAAGATGACCATGAAGCTGTGGACTCCGCTGGACATCAGGATTAATGTTAAGTGTTAATGTGATGTTGCTTTACTTAGTCGGGTCCCCTCTGGAACTCAAAGGGTTAAAGAGGGAAGAAGTAATTACACAGGGGGTGTATTTTTTTTATTTTTATTTTGTCGATGATCAGAGACACAGTTAATAAAACAATGGTAAAAGAAACTTGGAAAAACGTTTAAAAAAAAAAAAAAACACCTGTCAAAATAGTTTGACAGACAGCTGACAAAGACAGTGACTCTGATATGAGCTGTCACTGAGACAAATAGATACTAGAAGAAGTAAGGGGATCTCCTAAAGGGAAAAACATCAGAAAATCAGTTCAGTTGTATACGTCACTGTTACACATAGTAGTTAATATGTAGTAGTAGTAGTAGTAGTAGTAGTAGTTTCATTCTAATTTTTCCCTTAAGACGAGGAAGGAACTGTGCCTTTAATCAGCAACTGCAATGTACACAGTGTGCACAAGTAAACATTGTGATAGGGGAAGAACTGGGAAGCATTACAATTAACATATCTGCTCTCATATTAAACAACAGTCATAACTACAACCAAACACCTTGGCACTTAAGTCAGCAATGTAAAACTATCCCTCAAGAAACCAAGTACGGCTGTCACTATGGCCTTTGTCCACTCCACAAAGGACTCAGTATGTCAAGATAGAAGACTTAGCAAAGATAATGAATCCTCCCTGCCACCAGTTTATCATATTCAGTGGGATGGAATGTTTGCAGATGCTTCCTGACACCCTTCATTCGCTCTCTACCACATTGCTATATGTGGTTAGCAAGGCTTATAATTTGAAGTATTTTGCTACTAGCCAGACCTGAAAAGTTACTCGCCACTGCAAGCCATAACATACCCACCAGGGCTGAATTTCTACTCGCCAGGGCTAAATTCTCACTAGCCAATGGCGAGCGGAAATTTTGAGCCCTGTGGTTAGTGTACAACACAACTTGCAAAGGGTGGACACTTGTCCATAATACAGATATTCCAACTTTTATCTAAAGTTGGAATATCTGTATTATTGACAAGTATCTTTTGCCCTATCTCCTTTGTTTTGTGGAGCCAATTTGAGTTTTTAAGAATACAAATAAAGTGATTGGATTTTATATTCTTGGCTCAAGATTATTCCAGAGTGCCGCCATTCCGTACATTGAAATACATTTTCCCATACCAAGACCCTAGTAGAAGAAGGCTGACACTGCAGATGTCAAGTTCATCATCATCCTTCAAGGCTGCGTTTCTCTTTTCTTCCTCAGGTATTTTCACCCCTGTTCTTTTGCCCTTAGGGTGGGACAGGGGGTACAATAAGAGCTGCTCTTTATATCTTTTTTTTGAGAGTTTGGATTTCACATGCTTAACATAAATGTTGTGGTGTCTATTTTGCATGTGCTTTTATGAGGGCAGATGTGCCAAGATGTGTCATCTACTTCCCCCTTTTCAGTACTTTAGCACACATAGTGCACAGTATAATAACTGATGACTGCACTGTGCCTGTCCCCAACCAAAACATATTCCCACACTCAAGATTTCATTGAGGGGGAGAGTGGAGAAGAATGGTCTCCTTTTTCTTCTTCTCCAAAGGCAGGTGATGATGCTGCTGTTGTCTCATCATTAGCACTAGAGCTAGAACCAGGAGTATTGGTGGCAAATGGAAACTGTCCTAGACCCATATGACTGCTTGAAGAACCCTCTGACGACTCAGTAGCAGGAATTTCAGCAGCAGCAAACTACAGAATGTCACTTCTGGTTGAGTTTGCTACTACTTTGAAGACAGGTGTTTTGGTGCTTGTTTGACTCACTGTCAGATGCAGCAGTTGGTTCAGCTGCTACAGCTTTCTCCATTATGATATTGCCATCATCAACACTAGAATGCGACTTGTCATCCTCAATGTTCTTCATATATATTTATATATAGTTCTGGAGCTGGTGGTAGCAGTGGTGGTAGAACTTTTGATGGGACCTTGATAAACTGCATCCTCCCTGGGAGAAGAGGGATCATCATCATTTATTGTACACGCTACAGCAACCATTGCTGCAGTCAATTTTTGAGCTACCACTTTATGCCCATGTCCCTTCACTGCTTCACCCCCCCTCCCCCTTGTGTGTTTGTTGGAAGTTACTCAACTACTGTGTGTGTTTTTACTCTAAAGTACACAACAGTACTGATGGAGTGTGAAGTCTTGCCTTGGCTCTGAGCAAAATTCTCAGTCTCGTCTGCTATCTATCAAGTTTGCCTCAGTCACACAGCACACATCAAGGTCCCAGTCAGCTGTCTGTCACCTAATATTTGTATTAATTTATTTATTTGTCCACTGTATCTTATCACTGTCAAAATAAAAATTATAACTAAAAAAAAATCTGCAACAACTTTCCCCAGACTTCCCCAGCACAAAGAAAATAACAGCAAGATCACTAAGGAAATTGCTTGGATGCCAACTTGTCTTTCAAATCAAATTAGTCAGAAAGAATGTTGGAGCATTTGGAGTCAACCTCCTTTGATACCCTTTAATATGCCTGCAGGAAAAGATGAGAAAACTGCCATGTGGTGGGAAGAAATTCTTCTTCTTCCCACTGATTTCAATGCAATGAAGTAGGCAAAAATAGGAGGGAAACAGCACTTTTTGCTGCAAATTTTTTACCAACCGGGAAGTGCCATTTTCCAACTATTTTGGTTTGAAGCAAAAATTGTCACCCATCCCTACAGACAGGATCACACACAGAGGTTTTAGGATATCCTGATTTGTCCTTTATTTGACACAAACCGATCCTGTATGTACTGCAGACATATTTTTTACATCAAAAATAATATTCTATATTGAGAGCTGAACTCAATGAGCAGATGAAACAGATAAAAATGGTGTTATCATCACCATTTAAACAAAATGAAGGCTGGTATCATGTCATGTAACCCAGCATCTAATGGACGGGATCAGGAACTAAACAAGTGCAATAACAGTACATGAATGCTAGAGGATTTGCATACTAACTAATACATAAATATATTTTCCTCTGTTTTCTTCTTTTGGGTAAAATCAGTTCTATATTTTAGATTCCCTGTTAAGGCTATGACTTTCAGATATGCCTACATAATAAACTCTGTTGGATATTTTTTAGGCCAAAAATGTTCTTTTTACGGTATTTGCCTCAACACTATAACCTTTGATCAGAGAATAGTTTAATTTAATCTCATGGAACTGATTGATGGAGACATTCGTCAGCCATGTGGGTTAGTGATTACTGAGGACATCTAAAAATAAAAATGTTTGATTAAAAAGTTCTAGAGCCCATCTTCTGAGATTCAGTCACATACATGTCTACATTCAGAAACTTGATAATCTGCCGTTAACCATAAAGTTAGTTCCCAGATCATTAGAATTCAGATGTTTAACAAAGTCTGGAACCATATATCTATCCCACTCTGCTATACAATGATAATGTCATCTATAAACTGTCTAAAAATGACCAGATTTGTGCTAAAAAGAGCAAATGATCAAGTATATATATATGCTCAAAAATACCATAGATGTGGACAGATGTGGGACTGAGATCGTTAGGAAGACAAAGGCAGATCCTTCCTCTATGACAGGCAGAACTTGATATATGTGTATATTATTGGTAGGCCGTGGCATAATGTTAGCTTTAACTCCCAATTTTTTAATTGGTAATGAAGAGCATCCTGATTCCTGCGTGGATGATCCTTTTCCCCTTGTAATTTGGATGGAGTGCTGGCTAGCTTCTTCTATTTTGGGTCTGATACCCAGATGAAAAGGTCCAAGAGACCTAGAAATGTGTTGGTTACACATATTATTCTTTGTTTTTCTTGTAACATATATTTTTTAATAAACATACATAGCTTCTACAAAGATTTCACCACCTGAATCACTTATTGTGCCACTCGAACAGAGATTCATTTATTACCCCTGTAGCCGTTTATCCAGTGGGCTCAATATAAATGAGTAAATGTGAAGCTATTCAATCAGCTTAGGAGCCACCTCTGTTATGCTTTTTTTTTTATTTGCTCGGGCTGTGTTGCTCCTTGTTTTGAAGGATTTGACCTGACTGTCCAGAGAAGCATCTGGAGATCATGTATAACATTATCTGTGTGTGTGTGTGTGTGTGTGTGTGTGTGTGTGTGTGTGTGTGTGTGTGTGTGTGTGTGTGTGTGTGTGTGTGTGTGTGTGTGTGTGTGTGTGTGTGTGTGTGTGTGTGTGTGTGTGTGTGTGTGTGTGTGTGTGTGTGTGTGTGTGTGTGTGTGTGTGTGTGTGTGTGTGTGTGTGTGTGTGTGTGTGTGTGTGTGTGTGCGCGCGCGCGTGTGGAGGAGGGGGCAAATATAACATCCTATACCTGCTTGATTGCTACTGTCTGTTTGACTTGTAGCCTATAAAATATGTGAGTATAACCGTTAAACAGAATAATATTACCCTATTAGGCACCCTCTTGTGTTTCTATTGTACTTAATGCTAGAGACATCTATTAAGCATTGCTTTGCAATATGGTGGAGACCTCTCTAGTATCCAAAGTGTTAAATAGTTGAAATCCCACAAAAACCTTCAGGAACATGCTAAATCCTTGGATAGGACCTGTTTGGGACCACTCTTACATCCAAGAGGTTGTGTGCTATTCTGAAGTTGTGTGCTATTCTATTTAGTTAAACATAAAGAGGTTGTGTGCTGTTCTAAACTAGTTAAACATAAAGAGGTTGTGTGCTGTTCTAAACTAGTTAAACATAAAGAGGTTGTGTGCTATTCTAAACTAGTTAAACATAAAGAGGTTGTGTGCTATTCTAAACTAGTTAAACATAAAGAGGTTGTGTGCTATTCTAAACTAGTTAAACATAAAGAGGTTGTGTGCTATTCTAAACCAGTTAAACATAATAGCAACAAAGTAAAACATGTTAGGAAACTTTAGTGAATACAAAATATGTAACATGTGTGAGAAAAAGAAAACTTTTGTAAATTATATTTTGAAATATTCAGCTTCCTCGTCTTATAATTAATGTAATCACAAATAAATTGTCCTAAGCAGCCTATAGAAATCAGGTGTACAATCGAGAATGCTTTATAAAATTAGGAATAGCCAGCTACTGTGCAGGTGTGAACATTTCCTCAATCAAACTAATGTATCCTGACAATCTTCAGATTCTCCTTAATGAAATGTTGGCACCCAAATGATGCTTACCAATTCAAGTAATCCCTTGTCAAGTCGTTACAATCACTAAAAAGCAGTTTTCATTGCTATATCCTATTGTAATTTATTTTCCCCAAAACGCCAGCTGTTTTACCTTATTTGAGACTAATTAATGCTCTTGCATTACCCTGATTAAATGTTTTTTACATTTAATTCCAAGGGTTCAACTAATTATATTTGTATTTACTGTTTCTAATTGTTCTCCCCTCTTTAGAAATTATGCAATGGTTTTACACCCCGGGGGATAAATAATACCCATAGGTGCCCATTTGCTTAACATGCCAGGACCTTCACGGCTGTCCTGCACCTAAGGACCAGTGATGGTCCTGGCACTTCATGGAATTCAGGACTGCCCATATGGTTCCAGTCCGCACGGGGACCCCTGAATCCCATGGTAAAAAAAAAACATGCCCCATGGTCCTTAACTGTCCTTCAGGGGTTAAACCTTTGAGTGCCAGAGGGATACCCAACACATTGCAAAGCGTTGCTTACCCTCTGGCACTCAAAGGAGGGTTAAAAAAACAAGGGCAAAAATTTGACAGTCACAAGTAGTGAATAAACAATGTATAAAAGAGAGGCAAGTACAGTCCAAAAACACAGTATGTAGTTTACAAACTGATAACTGAATCATATATATTCCAACTAGTGTAAGAACCTGTGTACATGGGCCAAGGTCTGGGTGATGTTAACCCTTTGAGTGCCAGAGGGATACACAATGCATTGCTTTGCAATGTTTTGTGTACCCCTCTGGCACTCAATGGGTTAAGAGGCCGGTCCTGCTCTGTGTACTGCCGCTGCCTCACTGACGGCGCACTCAATGCAGCCATGTGCTGTAGAGACTGCCCGAACACACATAATGCTCCAAGCATACTGTGCAGTCTCTTATGAGCATGACTGCATCGGACAAACATTCTAGCATTTTATTATATAGGCTGCATGAAAAAAGTAAGAAACTGTTATCATTGTGTTATATGGAACTCTATGTACTGCTTACAAATGCAGTGCATGTCATGAGTTAACACAACTTGCTGGAACTTTTGTTCAATTCTGCATTATCATAAATACATCTTGTACGTATTGCACTACATATCACATATTACTATGCAATATTAAAGCATTATGGGTGGAGAAGTGGAGATTCATGCGACTGAAATTACATTGAAAACCCCATGAAAATCATGTGCAAATAGTATATTGTTTATGCAATTTATTTTGTGAATTCAGACGATTAAATTATTCACCTATGTGAACTAAAATAAAGTCTATCATTCTCACATCAGGTGTGAGCCAATGTCCTAAGTCAGGAGTGTCACTGTTCAGTCCTCAAGAGAAAAAACAGGCTCAATTTAAGAATATGCAAAGAATAAGTTAGAGATGTTCAACTAGGAATGAGCCTGCCCTCGAATTGATGAGTTTCTATAGGTGTTACTGTTTTCTGATACTCAGACAACGGTAAAAAGTAAAAACACAGTTTTATTGAAATAATGGTTAAAGAACTGCGCCCCTGGGGGCCAGGACAGGTATAAATGGTAATGACAATATACAGGCCCAAGTATGTATAATGAAATTTATACTGATCAGGAAAACAACATTCAGGGGTTAATGTAGAGAAACTGAACAGTCTCAGTAAAATTGATTAGCCAACGCCAAGTAGGTAATATCAGTCTCTTGATGGTGCAGAGGAAGGTGTATTGTGTGACTGAACTGAATCACTCTCAAATAGCTGTGCAATGGAACGCCCCAACTGACCAGCAGGATCGACCAGAGCTGAGTCAATACCACCTTAGTGGGATTATAAGGAGGAAAGCTACTGCAGGAGCTAATGGGACCAGAACCTGAATCACCCTCAAGACTCTCACGGAAGTAACCCTGCGTGTGCCAACGGAACCAGAGCCCTAAACACCCCTTGGGTGCCAGAACGGAGCAACACTGCACAAGCAATTAACGAGCCAGAGCACTGGTAGTGCGGTGAATAGCGTAACACATTGAGCACTTGGAGACCAGAGCCGGGACACCCTTCCGGTGCCGTACGGAGCACACACTGCAAGAGTGAACTGGAGGTACCAAATCCAAACGGCGCAACCACGGTGCTGCCCGAGTACCAGAACGGACAACTGCTTTGCTAGTGTGAATGGATAGGCTAGGTCTTAAAGGCACAGGCTCAGAAAGTGAACGAAACACACAAGCTTGGCAAGTGTCCGAGGATAGGCTCAATTAACGGAGGCTACCAGCACAGCAAGGGTTAATGCAGGTTCAGTAGTGGAGACTACAGCTCAGCAGCGCTATGAGGATAGACAGCTTGGTATATAGAGATGATTAGCCAGAGCGACACAAACACAGTTCAGAATGTCGCCGGAAGGTGACCAAAATCACACGGTAACACAGGATCAGATCACTGAGCAGGAACGTCAGCCGGAACCGGATCAATACACGAAGCAGGAACGTCAGCCAGAGCCGGGTCATTCATGGAGCAGGGTCGTCAGCCAGAACCGGGTCAATCACGGAGCAGGGTCGTCAGCCAGAACCGGGTCAATCACGGAGCAGAGTCGTCAGTCAGAGCCGGGTCAATCACAGAGCAGGAACATCAGCCAGAACTGGGTCAATCATGAGCAGGATCAGCAGAACCATCAGACGAGCCGGGTCGGTACACAGGAACGCAGGAACACAGCAACAAAACACAGGATCAGGAACACCACAAAAGGGCATCTGACAGATGCCGTGACCCCAGTATATAAAGGCACATCCTGGGCGGGCCAATCAGCCTCCTCCAATGCACAGGTAACAACAAGAGGGATTGACAGGGAATCACGGGGACCGTGATAATAGGATAAGTATCCTACCCAGGGTACAATCTCTTTTAGTTCGCTAGTGCTTTTCACAGAGAGGAAATATCCTAAAGCGCATCATACTGATCCTACCAAAAGGCAGTCCAACCAAAAAGTGCCAGGCAATTCCTCTCTGAAAAAGAGAAGCAGCCAATCCCAGACATACGTTTCAGCCTTGTTGGGCCTCATCAGTGAGAAGCAGTTGAACTCTCTAGACACCGTGAGCAAGGGGTCCACATCTGGATTACCCTATTACCTTTAGGGGGACCAATCCCAAAGTTAATTTGCTCATTCCTAGTTGAGCATATCTGACTTGCTTTTTGCCTATTCAAATTACCCTTTGGATTGGTCATCCTAAGGGTAACAGGGTAATCTAGAAGTGAACCCCTTGCTCACAGTGCCCTAGAGATATCAGCTGCACTTCACTGATGAGGCCCAACAAGGCTGAAATGTACATCTGGGGTTGGCTGCTTTTCTTGTTCAGAGAGGAATTGCCTGGCACTTAGTGGCTGGACAGCCTTTTGGGAGGATCAGTATGATGTGCTTTAGGATATTTCCTCTCTGTGAAAGGCACTAGTGAGCTAAAACAGATTGCACCCTGGGTAGGATACTTATCCTATAGAGCCTCATCAATTTGAGGGCAGGCTCATTCCTAGTTGAGCATCTCTAAATAGCTCTTTGCGTCAATTTAAGAATATCCCTGATTATGTACAGGTCATTTACTCAGCAGCTCATTCATTTTGACTGACCTACCTGTGCTTAAGCAGGGAAATGCTTGAATATTGGCTTGTTGGTAGCCCTTGACAACCAAACCAAAACACAGGCTAATGATGTATTCAACATGTTGTGAAGCAAACAGATGATCAAACTCTTTGGACTCTCAGGTTTAATGTGGGACCCAAATCTTTGGTTACATACATAATTAGATAGTTGTTGGATCTGAAAAAAGGTCAGGAGCCCATCAAAATAGTATGACAGAAAATGGATACATAGAGCTGAAGTATATAATAGGCAATGTTATTTTATTCTGCATGTCTATAAGTAAAAAGTATATGTAAATATGTGAATATCATAAAAATAGAAAAAATAGTTCAGAAACAGGCACATGACAAAAGTTCAGGTCCCAGAAGAAGACTAATCGAGGGCAGGGGTAAGCCGAGGTCTGGGCAGGCAGCTATGGATCAGGAAATGCGGGACAAGCCAAGGGTCAAAATATATCAAGGAGAATGAGCAAAGGACTAAGTAACTATATCTAAACATGAACAGCCAACAGCAGAGCACCAATGCCAGGTCGGCACAGCCTTAAAATACAGAAAGACACATCTGATGCCTCCAAAGGCCAGAAAAACCCGGAAGAGAAAGCTGCGCATGAGCAGAAGGCAAATACAGATGCGAGGACCGAACACAACAGATGTAGGGGCATCAGACTACAACAGATACCCCCCTTCATAAGGAAGCCAACCGGGCAGCCATGGGAACAGGATGTTCAGGATGGTTCTGATGGAAAAAGTGTATACAGGTTGGAACATGTATATTGGAAACAGGTTCCCAAGAGCGATCCTCCGAGGCAGCAGCCCTTCCACTGAACCAGGTACTCCAGATGCCATTGTTGAATCCTGGAATCAAGAAGCTCCTGTACTTCGTATGCCTCTGCTTCGCCCACCACCACAGGAGGTGGATGAGCAGGTTCCTGATCAGGGAAAGGGCTAGTTGTAACAGTTACCTTAGATCCATTGCTGCCGCTTTGGCTGGCACTGGGTTTGTATCTCTCTAAATGACGCCTCAGCGTCATCTCACGCTTCACTTTTGGGACTGGGTCTGGGCAGACTTGGCATCTGTAGTGGCCACCCATGTCCTCTGGCTAGGTGACCCAGCGGCTCTAGGTGATGCAGGAAAGTTTGGCGCATCTCGATGAGATGCATCATTTTTGGGCATGAGGTTATGTTTTTGATGCAGGCCTCACTTTATTCAGGTAGCCTGGCCAGTCTCCTCCTATCTACTTCCTGGCTCCTTGTATTCAAGGGAACTGGATTTCTATCCACTTATCCTTACGTTTGTCCAGTGTTATTGTGCTTGCTGGTTCCTGAGTTCCTGTGCATGACCCTGAACTGTCGGACAATTCACTCTGGTGCAGACCTATGGCCCTGGCTGACTACCCGCTCCGTGTATGACCCTGACCTGTCTGACTATCCATTCTGGTGCTGACCTGGGGCACTGTCCATCTATCTCCTCAGTGTCACCTTCCAATTAATGGACATCCTATCTGGTGCAGACCGGTGGCTTTGGTAGACTCCAATTGTACTGACTGCAGGCGTGAGTCAGTAGTCTTCCTTGTTGCAATCCTTTTCTGGAGATCATAGGGTCTAGTCCGGACACTCCTCAGGGTGAGTAAGACTACCAGTTGGCTCTGGCCTAGTCTCTCGCAGTTGTGGTTGACTTTAGGCGGCTCCTATTGCTGATAGAGTTTTAGCCTTTCTGTCACCCTTTGCTTTTGTTATTTCTCTTTATTGTATCATTCTGATAAAGGTGAATTTTACTATACTGTCTGACTCCTGTCTTGCTTGCGCATCTGTGACACTAGGAGTTCAATGTTTCAGCTGGGAGACATGAAATATGGGATGTATCTTATAGGTGACAAGTCGATAAAAGGATTGATGACTTGTGATATCTTGAAAGGACCCAGGAAGCAAAGCCCTCATTTTTTTGAGGAACATGATAGAAGGATAGCCAGACCTTGTCACCGATACAGTATTTTGGATTGTCTTGGCGATTTCTGTCTGCTTGTCTTTTGTATGAGGTTTGAGATTAACAAAGGATGTGATGCAACTGTTGTAATCCCATTATAAATTGGTTGGCCTCCAGAACAGGCATGGAGGGAGGCAAATCAGGTTGAACCACAGGATGCTATCCATTTGTGCCATACAAAGGTGAGGTTGGAATGGTACGGTATTGGTGATTGTTGTAGGAAATTTGGCCTCTGGCAACTGTCTTGTAAATGGGTTGAAAAACAACATAGATATTGTTCTAGTGTCTAGTTAGTCCTCTCTGTTAGGCCATTGGTCTGAGGATGGTAACTGGAAAACAAGTTGCTCTTGATACGAAGGCCAGAACAGAAAGCTTTCCAGAATTTTGAGGTGAATTGTGTACCATGATCAGACGTGGTACACAATCTTTGGATTGAAAAAGATGCCTGCCCCAGCCAGGGATGTGGATGGTCTGATAAAACCCTGTAGTGGGCTCTCTGTGATGTAGTCTCGCAGGTATTGGGATTCAGGGCCGGGCAACGGGTAAATAATGAATCACAGCTCCAGGCAGGAGGTCTATTGGACAGTCATAGGCTCTGTGTGAATGCAGAACTGAAGCCCCTCTCTCACTGAATACATCAGTGGAATTGTGATATGGAGGTGGTAATGTACTAGCCTCTGGGGGAGACAATACATTACCCACATATAGGTATACGTCCTTTTACAATATGAAGAACAAAAACTAATAGTGGCAGAGGAATATGCAATAAAAAAGACATGTAATCATCACCAATAAAGTCCTAATAGAGGAGGAACACAAGAGAAGGAAGAGATGAGTAAGTGAACAGGTTGAGTTTCAAGGACAATAGGCCCTGTCTGAAGGTTACTTTGGTCTGCCATCTGAGTCTTTAGTTGGTAAGATTTCATCTGAAGCAGGATCCTCAACGTCTGTACCAACTCTTAGTTGATGAAACAATTGTGTGCTCCAGAGTCGATCATAGACAACAACCCACTCTGCTGATCTCCCCATTGCAGGATAACAGGAATGGACAAGCAAGTGGGAAAAGTGATAGGCTTATGAGGAAAGAGAGAGAGACAACCTCTACCTGGAGAAGAATGTGGTCTAGTAGGACATGAATCTAAGAGGTGACTGCTTTCACCACAGTACAGGCAGGGGTTCCACTGCCTAAGATGTTCCCTCTCAGCTCGAGTCAAAGGACCATGGACAATTCCCACCTGCATAGGTTCTTCTGGAGGCAGGTTGGTGGGATAAGGAGTGGTTTCAGAAGTGATGTAGGTAGAGGGTTGTTTTGGATGTGTAGCAGCTGAGGCCATTCTCTCCTTGCGCCTCTCTCTCAATCAACGGTTTACCTAAAACAGCAGTCGTATTAACTCATCCAGATATATGGGTAAGGATACCCTTGCCAATTAGTCCTTAAGGCTCTCAGATAGTCCTAGACAATATTGGTTATATACTGCGGCCTCATTCCACTATGAGTCACTGGACAATTGATGGAAGTCTGCCACGTACTCCTCCACTGGCCTTCTTCCCTGGTTGAGCGTTCTCAAAATGGTCTGGGTAGTAGAAACCCTTAATGGGTCATCATATAAGACATGCATGGCTTGGCAGAAGTCAGGCCATGAAGTCAACATGGGGTCATTGGTTTGCAGGAGACGATGGCCCCAGGTCTGTGGCTCTCCAGTCAACAGAGTGATGGTAGAATGGACCTTGATAAAGTCTGTTGAGTAAGTGAAAGGGTTGACCGAGAAGAGTAGTTCACAAGATGTGAGAAATGACCGATATTTGGTTCTATCACCATCAAATCAGTCGGAGAGAAGCACCCTTGGTTCAGGATGATGTGTAATCTTGCTCCCTAGAGTGAAAGCCACTGAAACTTGAGGAAGAGACAGGCTGTGTTGGCACTTTCCACTTGACAAATAATTTCTCACGAAAAGTGCAGTTTTTCCACATTTTCACACCTTTTTTCCCATTGGAATTAATGGGAAAAACATTTTTTCTCCATCACACAAAAGTTTTCTACAGCCATATAAAAGGGTGTGAGGCTCACACGCATGCCATTCTGTGTTTGTGAGAGGAGAGAGCAACACCTTCTTTGAGCTAGAGAAGACAGGGGAATTGAAGTTCAGTTTAAGACATTTTTTAGGTAGGACATTTGTTCCCCTGTATTAGGAGAGTCAGTGGGGCACTCTGGGCAGAAGAAGGGAGGAAGGAGGTTGACCCCAAATAATACCCCAACATTCTGATTGTCTGACTAGCAAGACACAGACAGCTGGGGACTATTTGCTTGCTGTTCTTGCTGTTATTGTCTCTGTGCTGGGTGGGGAAGTCTGTGGAAAGAAGTTACTGATTTTGTTTTTCATTTTTGGACAGACTGTGATAAGATAACAGGGTGGACACCTTAAAAAAAAATGAAGAACTAAATATATTAGATGACAGTGACAGACAGCTGACTGGGCTTAGGCAAGGCATCAAACAGCTCCATCAGTTGTGTTGTGTACCTTATAGTAAAAAAACACAGTGTAGTTGAGTAATGTCCAACAAACGCACAAGTGTAAGGGGCAGGGGGAGGGTTGGAGCATTGCAGGGAAGTGAGAGTAAAGTAGTAGTTCAAAAACTGACTGCAGCAATGGTTGCTGCAGCGTGTGCAATTAATGATGATGATCCCTCTACTCCAAGGGAAGTTGCAGTTTGTCAAGGTCCCAGCAAAACCAGTTCTCTCACAGCAGCCATTCTGTGTTTGTAAGACGAAAGAGCAATACGTTTTTGAGCTAGAGAAGAGAGGAAAATAAAGGGGAATTGAAGCTTAGTTTTATGGAGTCATTTAGGTAGGATATTTGTTCTCTGTAGTAGGGGAGTCTGGGGGTACAATGGGGGAGAAGAAGGGAGGAATGAGGTTGACCCAAAATACCCCAAAATTTGGTGTGACTGACTGGCAAGATACAGGCACCTGGGGTCCAGATTGCTTGCTGATTTTACTGTTATTGTGTCTGTGCTGTGGAAGTCTGGGGAAATAAGTTGTTTTTTTAGTTATATATTTTTTTTGGTACTAACTGTGATAAGATATGGTGGACAATTTAAATAAATAAATAAATAAATAAACAAATAAATATATTAGACAGCTGACTGGGAGCTCTGTGACTGAGGAAGACTTGATAGACAGCATAGACACTGAGAAATTTGTTGAGGGCCAAGGCAAGACCTCACACTCCATCAGTTGTGTACTGTAGAGAGTAAAAACACACACACAGTAGTTGAGTAACGTCTAGCAAATCCACAAGCAGAAGGTGGAAAGGTGGAGCAGTGCAGGGATGTGGGAGTAAAGTGTTAGTACAAAAACTAACTGCAGCATGTGCAAATAATGATGATGATCCCTCTCCTCCCAGGGTGGATGCAGTTTGTCAAGGTTCCACCAATCACACGACCCAGTCCGCCACCATCACTACCACTTATCATTATGAATATATGTCAGTGTTGCTTAAGCATGAAGTTAGTGTTGTGGGCAAGGACAAATGCACTTTGCATGCTAACAAATTTTTCAAAGTATATGTTGCTGTAGGATTCACAACTTTAACTTCCAGCTACCTATGTCTCCACTACATCCCTCAGAAGAAGTAATATTGTGCTCAGAAATGTTGCACCATAGGAAACATAGAAGAAAATTGTGTTGGAATAGGAGAAAAAATGCATTAGAATAGGAGAAAAATGTGTTGGAATAGGCTAAAAATTTGCAACAATAGCAAAAAGGAGGAACATTTTCATTGGAGAAAAGGAGAAAACTTTAGCAAAAAATGAGAAAAAAAAATCTATTTTTTTCCAAAAGTCATGCAGGAAATGTTTCTTACTTTTTGCCCACCCCTACTGTAAAGTACAACATAGAACCAATTGTCTTACCTTGGCCCACTACAAACTACTCTATCTCATTAAATATATCCGTCCCAGTCACTGTTTACATCAGAGTCCCTGTCTCTGTCATGTACAAATTTTTAAAAATGTATTACATTTTATTTATTAAATAACTGTCCCCCCATCTCATTCAACAACAAAAAACACACTCCCTCTTCAATTATTATTTCCCCAGACTCAACACAGAGACAACAGCCAGATCAGGATGAAACTTGGATCATGCCTGCCTGTGTCTTCCCAGTAAGTCACACAATGTTGTGATATTTGGGATAATTCTCCTTTGCACACTTCTCTCACCCCAGAGATCCCTATCCCTGACATAGAGATCATAGCCAGAATAGGAGGGAACTTGGACCACAACTGTTTGTGTTCTCCTAGTCAGTCACACAAGAATCTGTGGTATTTGGTGCAAATCTTCTTTACTCCTGTCTCACTCCAACAGACTGCCCTAACACACAGATAACAGCCAGATCAGAAAGGACCCTGAGACCATTTATACTAAATAAAGTACATTTTTGTATGTGGTTGTTGTAAATTCAGTCTTCCCATTGATTTCAATGCAATGAGTTAGGCAAAAAAAAGTGAAAAAAAAAATACTTTTTTGCTGGAAATTCCCACGAGGAGGGAAATGCAATTTTACTCCTGATTCTATTTTGAGGCAAAAACTTCTACCCATCCCTACTCACATCCAGTGGGGCCACTCCTTGGAGAAAGACTGTGGATCAATTACAGCCCATATTCTGAAACAGAGATGTGTCAGTGCCACCACCACAAATTTAGATTGTCATCCCTGAAATACATTTTCTGATAAAGATGACATGTGTTCTGTAAAATGTTGGGATGTTGTTAGTAATGTTGCTGCTGGTTTAAATTTGCACACAGTACAGAAAAGCGTACAGAGGAGGAGTAGGGATTTGCACAGTTACAAATATCCATGGAAGTTGGGACCAGTGCTGCTAGGAACATCAATGAATGATTGAGAAATAATAAGGTTATATTATATATATATATATATATATATATATATATATATATATATATATATGATACTGCATATAATTTGTCTAACTTTGAATCCTATTCATGATCATCATAATTTACTAAATTCACCACTACCTACATTTTCTTCCACCACATTAAACTAAATTTTTCATTTTGAATTATCTTTGTTGAATGATGTTGAATATAATTTAATTTTATAATCACTGTGGAACTTGTTTATGTTTTGAACATAATTATAAAAGTACATTATCAAGGTTAATAGTGTAATATATTTTGATTCAGATAGCAATTGAAAATTCCCTCCCATAGAAAATACTTACACTTCCCGATTTTTTGCACTGTCAGTACATTTCCTCTTGCCATATTTTACATCACCAAGCAGTCCCACACAGCAGCTACTAGAGAGTTTTATGGGTGAGGATGGGGATGATGATGATGGTGATGATCATGAAACAGCTGGTGATGGAACTAGGGTGACTTCTGATGTGGAAGGGGAGCTTAGCCCACAACACCCACCTGACCCTGTGATTCCCCTTCCCTCTGCACTGGGCAGTATTAGCATCAGCAAAGATCAGGTGCCTGTGCCTGCTGCTGGCAAGTGTGACAATAGGGGACCCTCTGTCACATTTGTTGTCATCGCCAACCAGTGAGATTCTAATAGTGCAGCAAGGAGAGACTGGTTGTGGTGGTGATGTGAGTGATGGTGGAGCAGCTTGGGTGGAAGATACATTAATAGCCTTTTTAGCAGAAAGCAAGAAGAAATAGGAGACAGATATGCAACTGGGGATCAACATCACCACCACTACAAGCAGTGAGAATGTGGAGTTTGCTGCTGCTGTAATTCCTGCTGCTGATGATTTGCAAGAGAAGCAGACTGATGAGGAGCGGGCTAGTGTGCCACAAACCACCATGGCCACTGAGGGAATAGGGTCCAGCAGTGGTTGTGATGCGGGACTAGGACAGGTTCCACTTACCAGCAACATTCCTGGTCCTAGTTTTAGTCCAGATTCTGAGGCGGCAGCAGCAGCATCATTTTCTGCCCATGCCATTGAAGGGGATTGTGAAGAAGACGAAATAGACCATTCTTCTCCCTCCCCCTGAGATCATGCATGTGGGACTATTTTCTCTCTGGAGAGGCACACTGCAGCCATCACTGTGCACTATATATGATAGATCGGTGTAAAGGGTAAAGGATGGAACGCCACTTGGCACAACCACCCTGGTAGCACACAGGAAATACAGAAACTGTGACATTTAAAATTAAAGCCAAACCCCAACAAAGGAAATAACGAGCCACTGTTGCTGTACCCCCTGTCTCTCCCCAAGGATGCCAAGTGTCGAGGTAGGATTTGAAAAGGAGGAAAAATAGAGAAACACAGTCTGCACCTGAAAGTTCAACGGTGAGCAAAACACCTAGCTCGCCATCACCTTCTGAATCTAGGGTCCTCTGTCATCATTACCTCCCCACCAGCAATTGTGTAGATGCGAGGATGTGGCAGTTCGTGTCCACCCATTGCACATTCTGTGGTGCACTGACCACACATGGTAATGTGGTGGAATATAATCGCAGGTAAGGTGGGCAAAATCTCTTGCCGTGTTTCAGTGAGAAATTCTGCGAAAACCACATTGTTTTCCCAGGAAAATCTGCTTTAAAGATAGCGATTCAAATTTTTTCACCCATTGGCCAAAATATTTAGCCATTTTTTCAATGGCTAGATAGTTTGCGCCCATTGATTTATGTTGTTTTTACCTTTTCAATATAAAAACATGACATATTTGCAGAAATCAAACACAATAGAAGTACCTACAGAGCGAGGTAGACGTGCTGTGCTATTCTGCTGTGATCTTTTTCCAAAATTGAGGCAGGAGAGGCTCATAGTGACTGTTATCACTATGAGCAGGTTTAAAAATAATACATAGAGGGTGAAAATAAGAACTTTTATTGTGGAACACACAGGGTTTATATACACAAATAACTGTATTATCAACACATCTTAGCATGCAATAGGATACAAGCCACTGCAATCAACATATGGGAGTATACACAAGGAATACAATAGGGCTGGTGGTGAAGGGGCACATAATACAAAGTGTCACAATGGGAAGAATACACAAGTTATACAATGGGAACATAAACATGGGGGACAAATGACTCTAAACAGCAAACAAGATTATATCACACATAATTATATCACTACGTAATTAAATGACAAACATCATATCAGAGCATAACTCTCACTACCCTGTTCCCTTGACAACACTCACAGCTGGGCAGTGTGTAGGGTGGGGGCTGGGCCCCAGGCCCCTACAGAAGCCCAGTCCATGGAGGCCTCCAAGACAAGGGGCAAACAGGGCAGTGATTAGTCTCAGGGGGAGGCCATACCCCATTTCAGGGCCAGGTACATAGTCTGTAGGCAGGAAGCTGGCCCTCAGCTCCCACCAGGAGCCCCAGTGATGGAGGGTTCTGTCATAAAACATGCTGTCCCTGCTGCCACCAGTGCTGAGCCTGCTACATGTGCTGAACCTGCTGCCAACCTGCTGCCACCAATACTGTGTCTGCTGCAAGTACTAAACCTGCTGCCACCAGTGCTGAAGCTGCTGCTAGTGTGTCTTGTAATACTCAGGAGGGGAGAAGGAGAAGATGATGCCAAGTGTGATAGCAGGGGACCTTAAGTCACACTTGCCATTCCCAAGCAGTCCCACCAGTGCTCATACTACTACTACAAAGAAGGTCCAGCAGCTTGTTAATGTTAGGAATGAAGGAGGGGGTAATCAATATCCTCATATTACTAGTGACTGTAAGGAGGAAGACTCTGGGGATGAACTTGATGTGCGTGTTGTTAGTAGTAGTAGCAACAGTGATGGTGAAGCAGCAGTTGGGACTAATGTTAGGGAAGCATTTGAGAGCATCCAGTCTAGCGTTCAAGGGAGCCCACACCAGTCTGGGATTCCTCCTCCCCTTCCCTTTACTACAGTGTCCAAGTGGAACATGATCCTGAAGAGGCCAGAACTGGTGTTGGGTGAAAGCAGGCACAGAATTATTACCACCACAACCAGCAGGAGCACATATGAGCTGCCTGTGCATGCTGCTACTGCTGCCAGTCTGCCTTCTTCAGGTAAAAAAAATGTGAAGTGTGTCATTAGGGGACCCTCTGTCACATTGCTCATCATTGTCACCTCCTCCAAGTAGCAGTCGGATGTCTGTAACAGAGCAGCAGCAACAGCACATAGGGACTAGTGGTGGTGGTGATGATGATGGTAGAGAAGCAGGGATGGAAGAAACATTGATGGCCTTTTTATCAGAAACTGAGAAGGAATGGGAGACAGGGATGAGGATGGGCATCACAACCACTACCACCACTAGCAATGAACTTTTAGAATTTGCGGAATTTGCAACTGCTCTTATTCCTGCTTCTGCTGAGTTCCAAGGGCAGCAGGATGCTGAGGCGAAGGCTAGTGTGCGACAGACCACCATGGACACAGTGGGAATGGGATCAACAAGTGATGTGGGACTAGGACAGGTTCTACTTGCCAGCAGTAGCAATACTCCTGGTCTTAGTTGCAATGCTGATTCTGAGACAGTAGCAACAACTGCAGCAACATCATCCTCTGCCAGCAAAGACAGTGAAGGGGAATGTGGAGGACAAGAAGAAAGAGGACAATCTTCTCTACCTGTTCTCTCCCCCCTGAAGTCATGGGTGTGGGACTATTTTTCTCTTGGAGCAGGCACACTGCAGTCATCACCAACGGCACTGTGCACACTTTGTGACAAGTCAGTGAGAAGGGGAAAGGATGGAACACACCTTGGCACAGCCTCCCTGATATCCCACATGAAACACAGACACCATGGCATTTATGTCAAACATGTTAAAGCCAACACCCATTACAGAAATTGAGCAACACTGTTGCTGTACCCACCTGACTCTCTAGAAAGGCAACAAGAAGCAAGGTGGAGATCAAAGAGGATGAAGAATACAGAGACCCAGACAGACACTGGAAGTTCCATGATGAGCGAAACAACTAGCTCTCCATCACCATCACCTTCTTCCTCTATGGTAACAACTACATCTTCTGCCAATCCACCTCATTCATATTTATCTCCCCCACCAAATGATAGCCACTCTGTTGAGGTTAGGATATGGCAGTTCATCTCTACCCATTGCACGCTGTCTAGTGCACTGACCACACATGCCAGTTTGGTGGAGGAGAATCAATACCAGGTCATCAAGCGGAATCTGAGGAGATTTCATCCAGCAGATTATGCTAGGATGCTGGCATCATTATTACTATTAAACTGTCAGCATGTTGTCATGTGTTCTTAGCGGGGTCTGGACAAAGGGTATAGTGACAGCAGCAGTACTTGGGTTCTGGTTTCATGGTGTTTGGATACAGTTGTGCCCCCAGATGTTATTTACCACACGCTGTCCATATTGCAGTTGCTAATGAGAGCCACAGTTCCTGCTCTCAATGGAAAAATTTATATTTTAATAACAACACACTCATGATTTTGGAGGAGGGGAAGATGGAGAAGAACTATTGGCCAACTTCTTCTTTTCTCCACATAGACTTGGGGCTACTTATTGTGCTGGTACTGCCTCAGGCGCATCACTGGAGATAGTCGTGGCAAGTGGAACCTTCATCAGCATGTCCCATGATACTGCTATTGTTGATCCCATTCCCTTTCAGCTGCCTAATCATCCTGCTGCTTATACATCTCTGCAGCAGCAGCAAAACAGCAGTTGCAAATTCCGCAATTATGGATTCAGACTCAGGAGGAGGACATTTAACAATGGCCAGTTGTCACTGGTCAACATGACCTGCTGACACTAGGCCAGTAGGGCATTTTTTTTTTCTCAGGACTTGTGCTTTGAAAAAATTTAAAATAAAATAAAAAACATAGCCATACAAAAAAAAATAAAAATAATTTTTGGGGGTTTGTTTCTAACAAGCAAAAGTACTACAAATCAATGTTTCCTCAGGGCTTGGGCCTCTAACTATAAATTTAACAAATCATCCCCTACAAAATACTCTATCATGTCAAGTATTAGTCTACCCTAGTAGCAGCTTACGTCAGAGGGTCCCTGTCTCCATCACTTTACATACACATTTCTTATTTATTTTTTTATTAACTGTCCCCCCAATAACAGTCAACCCACTCCTCAAAACAAATTCCCTGTTCAACTGATTCAGTTCCCAGACTCCACCCACCAACACAGACACGTCCTGGAACCCTTTTTATACCATGTCTTATGTTTTGGTTTTTTTTGTTTTTTATTTAGGATTTATTTTTTATTAACTGCCCCCAATCCCAGTAAACAAACCCCCCTGCCAAAAAAACATTCCCTGTCCATCTGATTCTTTCCCCACACCCCACCAACACAGGCACCCTCATTCCCTTTTATACTATGCCTTTGGGAAATAAAATAATATTTGCTATGTGTTGTGTGTAACTTCAATGTTCCCACTGATTTCAATGGAATGAGGTAGGGGAAAAAAGAGGGAAAAAGTGGAAAATTAGCACTTTTCGCAGGAATTTTTTTGCCAAGCACAAAGTGCTATTTTTCGCTGATTTCAATTTCAGGTGAAAAGTTTTGCCCATCCCTAATTGTAGGCATGGAATCAAGCAGCATCTGTGGAGCTTCCATCCCATAGAACATGCTGAGCTGGTGATAGGGAGGATTCATCATGATTGTTAAGACTGCAAGTTGTCACGTGTTCTTAGTGAAACAAACAAGGGGCATAGTGACAGCAGCAGTACTTCATTTCTGGGGGATAATTGAATTGACATTGCAGACCTAAGCATCAAGGTGTTTGCTTTCAATTGTGCCAGTTATTTGCTGTGAGTGCTGATGTGTTCATTGTTCCCAGTCCTTCCCCTATTTCCTACACACCATGTTCACATTGCATTTGCTGATGAAAGGCACAGTTCGCTCCTGCTATCAAGGAAAAAAATAGTATTCCAACACACCCATGATTTTGGAGGAATTGCAGGAGGAGAAGCATCTTTTCGCCCATCCATACACCTAGCCTTATCCTACTGCACTGGCAGTCATAGATACTGGTCCTATACAGACTGGTCCTTCCAGTCTTGTCCCTCTGCACTGGCAGCCATAGAGCCACAAACACTGACTTCCCGCCTTGTTCCAATGTTCTGGTAGCCATAGTACTATGTGTACTGACCACCTGTCCTTATGCTACAGCACTGGCAGCCATAGAACACACATACTAATCCCACAGCTTTGTCCATCTGCATTAGTAGCTATACACCCACACTTCCTGACCCCCAAGCCTTTTGCCAATGCACTGGTAGCCATAGAACCATACACTGCCCCCATCCTTATGTTACTGTACTGATAGCCACAGAACCACATATACTACTGATCCCCAACCTTGTGCCAATTCACTGGTAGCCATAGAATCACACAATCTAGCTAACCAGCCTTGCACTGGTATAAATACACATACTGACTCCACACCCTTGTCCTACAGCAGTCATAGAACCACACATACTGACCCCACTACTACTGTAGCTATGCCTCCAGTAACCTTGTTCCATTGTCATGTCAGCCAGTCTAGCATGCTTTGTTTCTCCTTGCATTCCGACTATTGTTTGTGAAATGATAGAGCTGCGCTAAAGCAGCTGTGGGGGGGTGAACATATTGTGTATTGGCTGCTGGACTTGTGGTAGCATTTGTCTATCATGACAGGATGTTTCATAGTGGGTTCACGTAACGGCGCTGGTGGGCACAGACATGTGGTTACACTTGAGAAATGTTCTAGAACAATATTATAATCAGTAATTAGTTCATATAAGCATCTGATTCTGCCTCACTTACTTTATATTGCTCTAGGCTATTTGAAGTTTCAATTTCTTTTTTCTTTTTGCCTTAGAGGGATTTTCAGAACATTCTCTATTACTTTTAGGACAGATGTTTTACTTGTTTCTCTCTCTGTCAGAAGCACTAGTTGAACTACTATACTTTTCTCCACTTACTGCTACAATTTCCTCCATCAACACTAAAATGCAGCTCATCTTCAGTGATTTTAAATGGTTTATTAACACTGATGGTGGTAGAGTAACTTTTGTCACTTTCACAAACAGCCTACTCAGGAAGAGAAGGATCATCATTGTTTATTGCACACTCTGCAACAACCATGGCTGCAGTCAGTGTTTGGGCTACCATCTAACACCTCCCTTTCCACCCTACCCTTGCACCAAATACTTTTGCTGTACATTATCAAAGTAGATTTTAACAGTAATGTACATAACAGAACTGTTTACATGTGATGATGTCTTACCCTTTACAAAATAATGCATCAGTCTATGTCTCGAATATCTGCCACCGTCATCCTCCTTCACAGCTCACATCAAGGTCCCTATTTCTGTCTCCTTTCAGGCAAAATATTTTTTTCATTAATTGTCCCTATCTATCACTGTCTACAAACAAAGTAACAGGCTCCCTGTAAGTGCAACTGCTTCTGCCCATTCAGGTGAAAGATAGTGTCAAGAGGATTGAAGCAGCACTTTTTTCTTGCTGGAACTGCAGTCTTATTTTTTCATAGTACAGGATGAGGAGAGACCTTAGTCAGTATGCTAGTCCCTCTTCTAGCTGTTGATTGAGTCCATGTCAGTTGTGCTTGTCTGTCTCTTGGGTGTCAAACTGCAAAGTATATCTGTCAGTCATAGAAGCTGTGACAGCTCAGGAAGAAATATGGGTCACCTGCTTGTCTCATCTCAGTCAAAAAATTTAGTTTCTTTTTGTTGGTGGGGTAAATCTTCTTTCTCTCTTCTCACTCCCCCAGACTTCCCTAAGACAGAAAACAAATTCGCTGCCCACAAGACTCCCCAAACTAAACTCCAACACTTTATTTTCCTATCTTTTCTAGCTATAAAAATATGTTGCTTTCTCTGTGGGAACCTGACACCCCTTTTATACTGTTCCAGTGGGAAAAGATGGGAAATGTTCCACATAGGGGATTCATTGTTACCATTTATTTCAATGCAATGATCAAGGTGGAAAAAAAGTGGAAAATTGGCAAACATTTCTCACCCATTGGGAAGGGCCATTTTTTGCTTCTTTCATTTTGAGGCAAAACATGTCACCCATCCATACTACTATCACAATGCAAGCATTTTAAAAATTGTTGCTGAGTCATATGAGCATCAAATGTCAAAGGATAAGGCTTCTGTATCCACCATGTCCATGGGTAGTAGTAATGGCAGTGGGTTTGAGATTATCATCACTCCCACATAAAGCAGTGATAGAACCAATGTTTTTTTCCTCAGGTACCATTGAAAACAATGAAAGCCCTGCCCCCCTTGACAAGCTTTTCAGGTGTTTCCCTTATCTTAATTGAATATTGTCCCTCTCTGCAGTCTACCTGGGCACCTCCCTTCTGATCTGGCTGAACAGTGTTACATCAGTAAAAAGGGCGGGAGGGGGATACTTTGTAATTGAATTAATCTTGAACTACAACTCTGACAGAATTGAAATAACACTCTCCAAAGTCCAAATACTATGATGATTAATTAGAGCTGCTTTTATTATGAAACATTACTATCACTTTAAGGATAACCCTGCTTGATTACAGGTGGATCAATTAAATGTATAGAGGCACTGGTTAATCCACCCACAAGTGGGTGTTAGTGAACCTGAGAACTGGAGATGCCTATCCCTGGGTTAATATATTGAATACAATTCGGTTTTGTCCCAGTGTGCTGTCATATAGACCAGGGGTGTTCAATCATGTCCTCATGCACCCCCAACAGTGTTTATTTTCCCAATCTCCTCAATTAAACACAATTTCATGAACTCAGATATTTCAGAATGACTGAACCCCTGATTGATTCACTTGTGCTCATGTGAGGATATCCTGAAAACCTGCACCATTGGGTGGTGCTGAGGACAACTTTCAGCACTTCTGCTATAAACTACTCACCCATTCTACTCACACTAAAACTTCCTCTAGGTTGACTGGGCTCTCTCCCAAAGGTCAGTTTTGTCTAGATTTAAATAACCTCTAATACATTTTTAAAATGGGTAACGTGAGCTTGTGGGTTATGCACTAAGGCGTGATAAACAGGTGATAATGCAGAGATGGTTTCTCAAATGATATCACTTCTCCAGTTCCTATGTTATTCTATGGAGCCTATGCACTAAGATCTCCAAAACGTAAAAAATGTTAGTGAATTGGCTCCATAGAATAAGAACTGCAGAATGATGTCACTAGAGAAGTCATTTCCACTACATTACATCTTTATCACGCCTTGGTGAATAACCCCCAAGAACTCTCTTTTAATACAGGAGTCTTACACAATGTTAATTCTGATGACCTCTATATGAATCAGTATGTCCTTGCAACCTGTGTTATATATGTTCCCTGCATTAACTACTTGATGACCAGAGAAGTTTTCAATGCTTTGAATCAAACTGTGCTACGCACCTGCCAGGCCCTTAGTTTGCTAAGAGGAGAGCAACCCTTTAAGGACCAGAGAGAAGAGCAACACATTGTTTCATAATGCATCACACACTCCATTTTTTCCCTTAAAGGGTTAAGCATGGGACATATACATATTATTTGGGGAGTCGTGTTATTGTGGCTTATTTAGGCACTGCTTGCTTTTAAGCAACAATCTTCTATATTCTAATGCAATGCATCTGAGAGAAGCAATACACTCTAATGTATAGTTACAGAGCTGCTGGAAAAGCTTGGCAAGCTATTATATCTGGAATGCTCTGTTGCTATGTAGCTAAGGATATCCCCTGACATTGGTCACTAAGTACCAGAAAGCTGTGTTTTTTACAAGTCTCCTATGACACAGAAAAATGCTTATTAAATAATGAACATGCTTTCAAATTCAGGTAGATAAATGAAGAGGGGAAAAGGGAGATATGATTGGTAATGATGATAATCACTATGTTTCTAAGACTCATCACGCTTGGCAAGATTGAAGTCTGAACAATACATCCCCAGGGTAACTCTGAAACAGCATTTGCTTGCGATTTGCAAACATTTTAAATGAACAGTGAAAGGAAAAAAAACATTGGAGAAGAGGGTGGGATGCAGTAGCATCATCAAGTAGGGGATATGGAGGCTAGGGGGATGGGCTCCTGTGCCTGTAGACACAGTCAGCATCTGTGCTGTCTGTGCCCTCATCAGTCAGCTTGTATTATTCTGTGTGCTGCCTGCAGCCAATCATAGCGAACAGGTAACCAGAGGCTGGGCATGCTGGATCTCAGAAATCTTCCTCTCTCTTGCAACACAGGGAGCCCTAATCAGACTAGGGAGTCTCTGTACAGCAGACAAACCTATTCTACAATCGTGCTCTGTTAAACTTCAGAGAACTGAAAGACCATCATCGTTATAAAGCAAGTCATAAAGACAAAGAAGACAAGGTGAAAGGGCAGCATTTCTCTTCCCAAATGCTGATGATCTCAATGAATGCTTGGATGAAATATAACACTGATTCAGGTAAATTATATTAATATATTTAGACAGTTTTGATATTGCATATTTATAGTTTGCGTTAGAAGAAAAGTAACATTGTACTGTGTACACACATGTATAGAGGACAATTAGGAATTAAATATGGATTTATTCTGGTATGTTTTTTAATTGCATAAAGTTGTGTTCTGCAACTGCCAATAATGACTTTTGTTGCACTGACTATATTTTATGTAAGCATAGAAAACAAGACAAACAAACACTGATCTAGTTAATGGATGGAAAACTATGTCTCTCCAGCTATTGGACTACAGTTCCCACCATTCTCAGCCATTGGCCATCTGAGGTTAATGGGAACTGTAGTTAAATAACAGCTGAAGAGCCCAAAGGTTGCCCATCCTTTTTAATGTTGGAGTTGGTTACATTCACTAAACTCCATCTGTTTCTTTTGCAGTAACTTAGCATGACTGTGACACGAGCAGGGATGAATCTGCAAGATTAATACCACTGATCTGATGCTCTTTAGCTTTATAAAATGCCTGCAAGGCTAAGTACATGAATATTGTCTGGCAACAAGTGCTGGGAGGAGGCTGACAGGAAGTCATAATGTCTCTTTGTTGTTGTTCGTTGTCAACCAAACTTGCAATTGTCAAAACAAACTGGAAAGACATTGCTTATGTATTTTTGCTGTCCATAAGCATCTTTGGTAGTGCTTCTGGGGCGTGCCCACCGGCTTGCATCTGTGCCAGTGACATAGTAAGTTGTACCAACAAGAACCTGTCTATGGTACCCAGGACAATTTTTAAATTTGTTAGAAGACTGGATTTAAGCTATAACAAAATTGGATTTCTAGACCCAGACTGGTTTCCAGTCTTGTTTGATAAACTGCATGCATTAATACTAAGCCACAACACTGTTAGCAGCATATCTACAGGAAGCTTCTCCACCATTCCAAATGTGAGGTACCTCGATTTATCATCAAACCACCTGAGGACACTTAGCAACCCTGTTTTTCAAGAACTTAAAATGCTAGAAGTTCTTTTGCTTTACAACAATCAGATAATGCATATTGATTCTGGTGCCTTTGGGGGACTTCACAAATTGCAGAAATTGTATCTAAGTGATAATGCGCTGACACACTTCCCCATGGACTTGTTTGTTGGCAGAAGCAAGCTTACAGAGCTTGTGTTGTTGGACATCTCTAACAATAACTTGCAAACAGTACCCGTCCAACAAATAAGTTTAATTTCAGCTAGACAACTTAGTGGGATATATATTCATGAGAATCCTTTCTTCTGTGACTGTACTTTAAATTCAATGCTAAACTTTTGGTATCATAGACACTTTAGCCCGGTTATGGATTTTAAAAATGACTATACCTGTGTTTTGCCATCTGATCCTAAGACCAAACTACATCTTATTCAAGAGAGCTTTCTGAATTGCTCTGAGAGCACTGTGAATGGTACTTCCCATGCTTTTGGTCTTCTATATGAGGTTCAAGTTGGAGAAAGGTTAGTAGTGCATTGCGACAGCAAAATAATAGACACAAGTACACAGTTTATCTGGGTAAGCCCTGACAATAGAAATCTGGAACCAGATGTCATGACTGAACATTTCCGGGTGTTCTACAATGGGAGCCTAGAAATAGAAGAAGCTCAAATTGAGGATTCTGGACTGTACTCATGTATTGCAATAAACAAGAAAAGACAAATTAATGAAACTGTAGACATCCGTATAACTGTGAGCAATTTCACAATTAACAAGTCTCATGCCCACGAAGCATTCAACACCGCTTTCACGACACTTGCTGCATGTGTGGTCAGCATAGTGTTGGTTCTCCTGTATCTTTATCTAACACCATGCAGATGTTGGTGTAAATCTAAAAAGCATAAAAGAAAACCCAATCAAAGCAGTGCACACTCATCTATCTTAAGTGCCACACCTTCACATGAGCCCCCTACAGAAAGGAAATCCAGCACTGGCAAGCGAGTGGTCTTCCTGGAGCCAGTGAAAGAAACCGAGCAAGGACAGAATGGGAAAGTAAGACTGATTCCCAGTGAGAATCTCACAGCAGAAAGCATCTTAAAAACCAGCCGATCAAAGTCTGACTCTGATTCTATCAGCTCGGTTTTCTCTGATGCTCCTTTTATTGCACCTGTATAACAATCTGCCTGCTTTTGCTCTTTACAGTTACAGTAGATCTGTGCTCTTGGCATACAGAAAACCACAGCAACTGTCACAGTCAAATCTCTACAGTAAAGGAACTGCCTTAAGGACTATTTGTGCAAAGAAAAAGAGGAGCAATTACAGGGCAAATCAAAAGCACCATAGGGGACAAAAAATAATCCTCATTGATTTAAATTCGGCTTTCAAATCCTTGAATGCTATGTGTCTTCATGGTACAGCTGCTTTGAGCAACTGTCTCAAGCAAATTGATACCATAAAAGAGATGACTTGAGGGCTACATCCACAAAAGTAGAGCCAGTCTATAATCATCAGCACTATCATAAGAGACAATGCAATTCATGGGTTTCAAGGCCTCATTTGAATCAAAGGGAATTTTGGAAATTTATATTTGTGCCCAGCAGTGCCATTGATTTGCCTTGTATTACGTCTCAGTTCCTTTCTACATATGGCCCTTGGTTAATCAAATAATGAATTACCATTAAACAAGGGGAAATGAATGTAATCTCATTTTGTTGGTTAAAAGCACACAGATGCCGTATGTTTAAATTCAGGAATTACATTTACAGTGTGTATCTGTATTCTCTACCTGTCTTTATTTACTGCACACAGTATCTTCCGTTGTAGGAAGGCCAGTTTTTACTCTTCAACTCTGGGAATTATTGTGAGAGCTCCACACTTCTGTTTTATTGCAAAACTGCTAACATAAAGCTGTGGGTTTGGATTCTACTGCAGATTACATTCCCCGTGTCTCAAACAGCAGCTTGCAAAGAATCTGGAGGTACATTTATCTCCTGCAGTAGAATTCAGCCCCAAATCTGGTTTGCCATTAAATATGGTACATATATGGTAACTCTTGAAACCCTTGGCTGCCAGGGAGGTCTCCAAAGCATTACAAAGCAAGGCATAGAGTACATCATTAGCTGCCAAGGAGTTAAAAAGAAACATTAACTCACTGGATGTTAGAGGAACAGCCAAAGCACACGCAGCAGCACCCAAGGGTTAAATTACCAGGATGGAATAGGGGCCTAGATTACATATCTGTTACAACTGGTTTAAGAACAGAGATTCCTATTAAAGTCAATGGAGAAATTAGTAGATAAAATCTGTAGTAAAGATAACAACCGTAATGGAATGTAGTTGTATAGATTTAAATATATAAGGGTCACCCAGGAACATTGACACATTGTAGGTGTCTGGCAGTGAAGATGTTAAGCACACTTTATCAATATCTCAAAGAAACCTTTATCAACACCATTTAAACCTCCATGCTTTGAAAGCTAAATGTTATTGGTGGTAAATGTTCTGTCATCCATGTAAACAGCTAGCTTGCTTTGCTTTTTAACCCCTTGAGTGTCAGAGAGGTATCCAACGCAATGTGTTGCAATGATTTGGATACCTCTGTCGCAATCAAAGGGTTAAATTAAGGAAAACAGGAATGCCTTATAACTTGTTTTTGTGTGTCCATACTGGATACATTGAAGGATTATATTTTCTTATTAATTTCCTAATTATTGTTAATTCTAGACAGATTTTAAGAAAATCGTTTGCTGTGCAAAGTGATTTTATTATGTCAAATACTGTCCTCGATGAAATTGCAGGTGATAAATATCACTGGTTTTATCTCACAGATTCCTTTAATTGTAGATATCTGTGATAAACATATCAACTGCAATGTAATCCAGGCTTATTTTAGTAATTACAGAACTCCCTGATTAAGGCTAATAATAATGCTATTGGTTATTACATTTAGTAAGCAGAAGCTCAAATGTAGAGGATTCAGTATCTAGATAATAGTCCCTATTAGTCAAGCAAAGGTTAATACTGATATTTAGGTCATTGTGACATGTAACTGCAGTTTGCATAATCTGTCTGTTTCAACATTACAGTACCGTGGCTAATGTTATATTAAGAAATTTGATCATGTTGGTTTATTATGTATAGATTATTTTGTGTATATTTCAATAAGTGATACAAAATTACATGGTTATAGTAAATATGGTAGTTTTTAAATTATGAGCGGGGCCTGCGAAACAGGAAAAAAACTATTAGCTGTTGACAACCCACATTATGCATCTAGAGACCTTGTGGAAAACAACTGTTTAGTTGGATCCACATTATCTAGTGAGAAATTGCATCTGCTTTTAACCCCATGGATGCTAGATGTACTGTCTTTGTACTGCAAAGCAATTTGCTGGAGACCTCACCAGCATCCAATGGGTTAATATTCATATTTATGAGCTATAGATTATTTTTACCATTATCTCCATACAGGTGCTGATGTATTTTGAAGCTATTGAGCTATTGGTTGGCAACCAACAGAACCATGGGGGAATAAAACAAATCCAGTTAATGTAAAACCCTTTGAGTACCATAGGGATAGTTAACACTTTGAGAAGCAATGAGCTGGATACCTCTCTGGCACTCAAATGATTAAATGGGGTTTTAACCCCCTAGAGCCCTCTCTTGAATTCTATAGACCTCTATTGAAGGGGTAACATCTCATTTAAATAAACAGGAAATAATTGTATCCCCTATGGTGCAAATGGTTTGCTCCAGAATTGCATCTTTTCTTCTTAGTACATCAGCCTCACTGTATTTTCAGATATGACATTTTCCTCATGTCTATTCATGTCAATGTATTTGTTTGTTATGAAATCCTGTGACGAGAAACAGTACAGACAGAATATTTATCATTCTTTATTAAATCTAGTCAAAGTAGTTTACCTCCAGATGAAATAAGGTATATTTTAATATCTCTACTTTTAACTGGAAGTTTATTGATTCTTGGATTCACCATTCTTAGCCATTCGGAATTTGTATGGTATTGTCTACAATTTAATCACAGTGAACAGTGGATAGATTAAAGCAAGTATCAGACTATGTGAAATTAGAATACAGACAATGCAGTTAGATTGTTGAGTAGGAAATATGTGAGCAAATAAAATAAAGTAATAGCTAAAGTGGTTCTTAAATTGTGTCTCTGGTAATATTTTTGTTTGGCTGGTATACTGCATTCACACCAAACAGAAGATTGCTTGATTTAACCCTTTGAGTGCCAGAGGGGTATGCAACCAGGGGAGGGCTGGCCTGGGGGGCAAGGGGGCAATTGCCCCCCAGGCTGGTCATGAATATGGGCCAGTGGGCCACTGCTTCACTCAATTTCCCATTTACTGCTGTAAATGGAATAAACAGAATTTAAGGAGCTACACTAGTATGTAGCTCCATTTCAATTGTAAGCTCTGTGGTATCACTAGTGTAGATCCATTTCAATTCTCATCTCTGTGATATCAGTAGTGCACTACCATTTCAGTTATAAGCTCTGAGGTATCACTTGACTTAATCCATAACATTAATGCCAGCTATAACATTAACAAAAGGGGGTGGGCTTGGACATTGGGCTGAAGTGGTAAAAGAAATAGGCCACTTAACTGTACTTGCCACCCAGGCAAAAAGTTGCCAGCCCTCCCCTGTATGCAACGCATGGCAACCCCTCTGACATTCAAAGGGTTAATAAACTAAAGAGAATCAGTTCTGAAGGAAACCAGCTGTATAACGCAGGTGAGAAATTGACATTCTCGTTGATTTAAATGGGTCTTTTAACTCCTTAACTGCTAGAAAGATCTTCAAAGCATTGCTAAACATTGCATTGTAGATCTCTCTAGCATTCAAGGGTTAACCACTCTATTGGAATGAAATTTGTTTTACTTGGCCCTATGATGTAGTTGTTTTGCTGCAAAATTGCACCTCTTTAGGTTATTGAATTGCACCACAAGTGCTAATATTTGCATTAGCCCATTTAGTGAAAAGCAATGTGTTACTAAAGCATCTAGCCAAGGGTTAACTAGAGAACTGGAGGTCTGTAAGGAAAACACCAAGTTGTATCTTAATGCCGTCATTAAAGTGACATTCATCAAGAAAATAATAACATGTATGCAATGGTCACATTTTTGGTCTACAGAAGAGATGAGCTGCTAGCACAATCCTTCCTAACAGACATGTCACTGCACGTTGATGTCATACATTAATACATTCAGTGAGTTATACTGTTGTTCCTCCCCATGTGACACAATCCTTTGCAATCACTACTCACACAACATTGTTTAGTATTAGATTACTACACATTGGGGGGAGATGCACTAAGGTGTGATACAGAGGTGATGAAGTGGAGATCACTTCTCCAGTGATATCACTTCTTCAGTTCATATGTTATTCTATGGAGACAATGCACTAAGAATTCTCAAGTGGGAGACATTGTAGTGCATAGGATCTATAGCATAATATAGGAACTGGAGAAGTGATATCACTGAAGAAGTCATATCTACTTTATCACCTCTTCATCACACCTTAGCACATAACCCCCATTATGTTCTATATGCCTTTATATTTAGAAACACAAAATTAGCAACAAAATTAATTAAGGAGCAACAAAATTAATTAAGGGAATGGAGGACTTGACATATGAGGAACAACTAGACAAACTTGGTTTATTTACTCTAGAGAAAAGACAACTAAGAGGAGACCTTATCACATTGTACAAGTATATGAGAGGTCAATACAAGGATCTCTGCGGTGAGCTATTCATTCCAAGGCCTGATCAGGTGACCAGGGGGCACCCCTTGAGATTAGAGGAAAGGAGGTTTAAACTTCAGCAGAGGAAGGTTTTTTTACGGTAAGGTCTGTTAAATTGTGGAATTCATTGCCCAAGGAGGTGGTTATGGCAGATACAATGGATACATTTAAGAGAAGATTAGATACATTTCTTTCAAAAGGGAACACACAGAGTTATACTGTTTATCAGTAGGCAGATCAGGAAGGTCTGATAAAGACTAACTTAATTGGTAGCAGGAAAGCTATAAAATTCTTAGTTACTGGGGTATGAGGAGAAGGTTGAACTTGATGGACTTGTGTCTTTATTCAACCTAATTTACTATGTTACTATGCATTATTTATGTATTTATTGTAAACCTATACCAGATATCAGTGCTTCCTGGAGATGGAGACACTGGATTTCCCACCTCCCTCAAGCTCCAACAGGTCTAAGTCTCTGCCTCAGCCTCTGCACCCCCTGGGTGGGAAGTTTCACTATGATGAGATAAAGAGGTGATAAAGTGGAGAAGACTTCTCCAGTGAGATTAATTCTCCAATTCCTGTTATAGTATGAAGCCTCTGCACTAAGACTTCTCAACTGGGAAATATCTTAGTGCATAAGCTCCAGAGAATAACCTGGGGATTGGAGAAGTAATATCACTGGAGAAGTGGTTTCTTTATCACACCTTAGCATCTCCCCCTGGTGTTGTTTTTGAGGGTGACACTACCCCCAGCATAATGGTCCACATCACACATTGACCAGATACTGAGACTTATGCACTAAGTAGACATAGAGCAATTGGAGAGTAAAACAGCAGCACCATAGGGAACAAAATAAATTATCAACATTTCCACAGATTTAAATGGGATTTTAACCACTTGAATACTAGATAAGTGTTTAACACATGTTGAAAGTTTAGATATTCCCCTATGATGCAGTTGGTTTCCACATTTCCACAGATTTAAATGGGATTTAAACCACTTGAATACTAGATAAGTGTTTAACACATGTTGAAAGTTTAGATATTCCCCTATGGTGCAGTTGGTTTGCTCCACTGATCTATATCTTACTTATTAAATCAGCCTCAGTAGGTGGGATCTAAGGCATTCCAATACTATAATTTTGTTGTGTAGTGTGATGCTGGAGCAGCTTAACCACAAATAGTGTTCAATGGACTTAGATACAGTTTACTGTCACTCAGAGTGTATGATGTGCATAATGCCAAGTAGGGGGTGGGGCTAGTGTGGAATGCACTGCCCTTCCCAAATCCCTTTAGGCTCACATTAACAGCTGCTGAACATCAGCACCACCAATTAATATGTGAATATTTTAAGATGATATATATGATTATATATGAATGATTTTTGCAGGATTAACACACCTTTCATAAACTGTAATGCTTGGGGGCTGTGTATTATTAGTGTCACTTTTAAAAGGTATGGGAACCACTGCTCAAGTGTATCATATAATAAACACAATTAGCAAGTATATCTATTTTTTTCTTAATGCCGTTCACATCATACATTACCATAATTATATATTAACTATTTTGTAGCTCTCTCCTATGACCTGATTGTGCAAGGCATTGACCCATTTCTGAAATTGGTATTGTGCACTTTCCAAAAATATATTGCATTGAGAGTTACATATGCTATTATTTACTTATGTTGTGTCTGTTCAAGATGTTGCATAATGTTAACAAGAACTGAGCATTCTATTTTCCAATTGCAATTTTTTTTTTGGAAAATGGGTAAAATCTTGAATTTAGTTGTTTTGTAAATATGAGGTTTTTAAACATAATTCAATATGAATTTGCTAGCAGATTATAAATATCTTCTAAGCTCATGGTTATCACAAATATTACTGGGTTGCTCACAGAAATATCTCTACAAATACTTGTTTGATTTTAGCCTATTAAGAGCCAGATAGGCATTTCATATCCATCTTGTTCTTAAAAGGTTAAACAAGCTTGTAAAAGACGTTCTTGGCACAGGGCTGAACTATAATGCAGCAGAGAAGGAATTTAAACATCTGTGTTCAGTGTACGTTTGAAGGTAGAGTGCTGTTTCAGTTTGATCCCCTTTATTTTATTTTCTGGAATCATACTTGATTAATATAGATACCACATATTTATATAACAGTATTTTTTTGTTCACATGAAGTTATTATTCTTGTGTTTTTCATTTTTTTCATACATTAAACTTAATCCGTTTTCTATTGTTTTCATTCATTTTCATGTCATTTTACTTGTCTTTTTCTCATTCTTTTTCATGTTGTTACAGAGAAAGTGAAAAACCAATAACTTTGCATGATATATCTATTAATGTTTCATAAAAAATAAATAGAAATAAAAATAGAATATCAAGAACTGCCCATATAAATATTGTTAAATAAAAATTATGAAAATCAAAATCAAAACATGGAAACTGGGATACTTTTGACTGAATATGTATTTTTTAATACAGATTATTTGTCACATTTGTTATAGGCAACATCTGGATTTCAACTGTGAATCTTACGCAAAACGACAACTTTAATAACCTTTTTATGTCACAAAAAATCAAAAATATATTTTTTTAATTTATTTCATAGAACTTTTGCAAAGGATTTTTTAAATTAGGTTAGCCTTTTCCTAATAACCAAATCAACCAAAACCTGTCCTTTCCTTACAGTTTCTTTTTAAAGCTAATGATGAATGAAAAGTCAAAGCATATATTATACTTTAAAAAGGACATGCTTTCATTTCAGCAAATGGTTTTTATTATACCTTAAGAAAGCCATGCTTTCATTTCAGCAAATGGTTTCTAAACCATTTTGTATTCATGAAATTCTCATCTTTTTTTATGCAACTCTCTCTATGAGTCCTAGCTACGAATCTAATTCAAACAAAACCTCTCTCACATGATCAACCCTTACTATATCTGTACCATTGAGAGAGTGAGGCATTTCCAATTTTGTCTCAACTGGGGTAAAAACAAAGATAAAAAAATGGTAATTGTATCTCATCATGGCTTGTCATCCTACCTACATGAAAACCAAATGTAAAATTGTTATATTATTCTCATTGAATATATCTAAAGTACCTCCCATTACACCTCTTGAGACAAATAATTAAATATTCTTACTATTAAAAATAATTTTGTTTGCTCTTACAAATCTCTTTTCCATCCATGCTTAGCCATATGATTATATAGATTCCTATAGAGATTTTGTATTAGCCTTGAATATATTTATTTTAGGATAAATAAACCTAGAGCACACTCTTTATATCAGACATCTTGCTTAAAAAGAATAATAGTGTATCCCAGTGGGTAATAAACTGAAGGAAATAAAGGTACCTTTCATCACTTAGCATTCTTCAGAGATAACACCTCAGTTCTCAAAATTAGGTGGTTTCATGTTGTAGATAAATTATTATTGAACCATAACAAGCCAGGTTGATGACCCAGAACATTGTTTCTAGTATTACATAAGACAAGCTGAACAATACACAATACGCCATTATAGAATGAGGTAACCAGGTAGTTTTCTTTTAATAAAATCAGCCCTGGTAAAAAGGTGGCTCTGTTCCTTGCACTCAGTTGTCCGATCATTAATTGGTTGGTAAAAGGACAAGTCTGTCACATTTGAAAATTTGCCTTAAATAAATAAAAATTGTGGTAAGATGAGCTGGATTAATATTGCCCTTAAAAATTCTGATGTTAAAAATGTATTTAATTTGTATTTCAAAATGATACATTTTCGAATAAATAAATAACCTTTTTTTATCACCATGGACCATGGTTAGACCTTTTTCAGACTAATTACAGACAATTTCAGTTATCACTACTGTTTGAACACCTCACCCTATGACTCAACCTCTTTCATTGAGTGAGTTAAAGAAAATGTGTCTTATTATCACAAGCTAGTGCTGTAATCATAGTTTAATTTGAGAACAGTTTTACTAAACAGGTACAGACCTAAAACATATGTATTTCATAAAAAGTGTATAGCTCCTTTTTACCTTTTCCAGTCTCTTTTGGACCTACTATGATTAGAACATGATAGGGGACATGTGTTTTTCTTGGCTTCCTGCTAACTTTTGTATATACTGAAGAAAGTTATTTGTTTGAGGTGTCTATACTCTCATTTTAGGATGTATCTATGTTATGTACTGATAATATATTCAACAAAAAGCATTTTGAAAAAAGTCCCTCTTTCTTAACCCCTTAAGAAAGGAAGTCCAGGGACTGACTGCACCGGAAGACCAAGGCCATATTTTTGTGTGTGTGTGTGTGATCACAAATACCAGATCTCCATGGGAGAGGCAGAAACTGACTGCTCTGGTCTTGGAGCAGTCAGTTTTAGACTCCCTTCATGATCACAGTGTGACCGCAGGTATAGTTTGATAAAAACAAATTCTGTACATGCCAGGACTGTCACTGATCCTTAACGGACAGTCCATCATGAAGATCCTGGCATATCATTGGTCATTAATAGGTTAAAATGTGATGTTTTAGTAGTTTACATAATAATTGTTTATAATAAATTTCAGATTATACAATATTGTTGTATAACTGTTGCCCATAAACTTGTATAACTGTTGCCCATAAACCTCCCTATCTAATTCATTGTATCTTGTTTCTGAATCAGTTGAGATCACTAGGTTTAGTTAACTCTAGTGTGAAGGCAGAAAGGAGATTTACTCAAAATTCCAACAATATAGGTTGACTGAAACAGGAAGCTGTGATCCATATTTTTGTTTGGGTGTGTGTGAAGGAAGCAAAGAATATTTACCCAAAATGCCCCAAAATTGTGTATGAATGAGAAGACACAGGCAGCTGTGAGCCAAGTTCCCTACTGATCTGGCTGTTATATCTGTGTTTGGTGTGTGTGTGAGAGAGAGGGAGAGAGAGAGAGCAAAGGAGATATAACCCAAATACCAAAAAATCTTATATGAGTGAGAAGACACAGGCAGCTGTGAAACAAATTGTTTATCTTTTTCCCTGTCTGTCTGTTATCTCTGTGTTAGGGGAGACTCTGTGGGACTTACATCCAGATTATGGGTTGGTAACTGATACATACAAACACTGTGTAGCTCCTAGGAGCAGTCCCACTGCATATGAGATGATTCAGTATATTTGTTTATTGTCAGTAGGGATGGGCAAAAATATTTACCTCAAGCTAAAATCAGAGAATAATGGCACTTCCTGATTTGTGAATAATTTCCTGTGAAAAATGCAGTTTTTCTGCTTTTTTCGCCTAGCTCATTGCATTGAAATCAATGGGAAGAAACATTTTTACCCACCACATGAAAATTGTCTCTACTTTTCCAAAGTCATACACAAGGGTGTCAGCATGCCATTCTGTGTTTGTGAGAGGAGAAAGTAGGGAGGAAGGAAGTTGACCCCAAATATGCCAAAATTCCATGTGAATGGCAAGACACAGGCAGCTGGAGACCAATTTGCTTGCTGATATTACTGTTATTGTCTCAGCGCTGGGGAAGTCTGGGGAAAGAAGTTATTGATTTTGTTTTTCAGTTATAAATTTTTTGGGCAGATTGTGATAAGAAAGGGTGGACAGCTTAGAAATAATAATAATAAAAAAATAATAATAAAGAAATAAACAAACATTGAAAGATATTAGGTGATAGCTGACTGGTAGCATGACGTGCGCTGTGTGACTAAGGCAGAGTTGATAGACAGCAGATGACATTGAGAATTTTGTTGAAGGCTAAGGCAAGACATCACGCGTCACCAGCTGAGTTGTGTACTGTAGAGAAAAAACACACACAGTAGTTGAGGAATGTCCAGCAAAAGCACAAGGGACAGGGGGAGGGGGAAAGGTGCAGCAGTGCAGGGACACAAGAGTAAAGTGGTAGTTCAAAAACTAACTGCAGCATTGGTTCTGCAGAGTGCACAATAAATGATGATGATTCCTCTCCTGCAAGGGAGGATGAAGTTTGTCAAGGTTCCACCAAAACTTCCAGCACCACCAGTGTCAGTACAATAAAAGAGCCATACAGTATAAGAAGAACACTGAAGATGACAACAAGTCACATTCTAGTACTGATGATGGCAATAGCATAATGGAGGAAGGTGTAGCAGCTGAACCATCTGCTGCATCAGATAGTGAGACACACAAAAATCTATCCTGAAAGTAGTAGCATATTTTGTTAAAGTAAAAGTAAAAATAAAAAGAATTTGTTTCTGACCTCTAAAAGCTTATATGAATATAAGAGTAGTTGGCAAACAGTGATAGGTGTTGCTGATGTTGGGGATGACTCAGTGATGACTGAAGATGATGATACAGATCTAGAATATATCCCTCCAGCATCCTTCTCTTTTTCAGATACAGATGAATTTGAGAGAGAGAAAGATGATGATTATGACAGGGCCGTAAGTTATCAGAAAGGCAAAGGCTGCTTCTTCCAACACTGTAAAGAAGCACTGTGCCCATCTATAAACTATTTGAGAAAACCATTTGGAAAGTCTGACCCTGAACAAGCAAAGTGTCACGGTTTCTTTTGACTCTCAGACACAGAGTTAAGATAAAAACACAACTTTATTGAAAAGTTTAAAGAGAACCCTCACGGGTTAGGCATACACGCATAACATCATTTAATTGGTACATGTCAATAGTGAGTAGTGGTACAGAGAATGTGAGACAGGCTCTACCGGTCTTGCCAATACCGGGTAAGGCAACCTTAGACTGGCACAAGAAGGAATAGGTTCTACCGGCCTTACCAATATACCGGGCAAGGCAGCCTGGAGGCTTGCACAGAGAGGAAAGAGGCTCTACCGGCCTTGCCAATATACCGGGCAAGGCAGCCTAAAGATTGGTGCAACGGGGAAGAAGGCTCTACCGGCCCTGCCAATATACCAGGCAAGGCAGCCTTGAGACTGGTACAATGAGAGAGGAGGCTCTACCGACCTTGCCAATATACTGGGCAAGGCAGCCTTGAGACTGGTACAACGAGAGAGGAGGCTCTGCCGGACTTGTCAATATACCGGGCAAGGCAGCCTCACTAAACCAGGATACTGCAAGTACTGGTGCACGGACAGAGATGGCCTCAGCAACTGGCATATAGGTGGAGTAAACCAGTCGCCTATGCTGGGCACACAGAGGCCTTGCCGGGGCTGTATAGGTGTAAGTGAGCACCCGGTAATAATGGAGCAAACCAGTACCCGCGTACTGAACAGACAAGGATCACCGGTGCTAAATGGAATGCAGCAAGCCATCAGTATACTAGGAGCGAACCAGTACCCGCGTACTGGGCAACACAAGACTCTACCGGTGCTGTATGGGAGGTAGCAAGCCACCGGTTATACATGGAGCAAACCAGTACCCACGTACTGGGTAACACAAGACTCTACCGGTGCTGTATGGGAGGCAGCAAGCCACCGGTTATACGTGGAGCAAACCAGTACCCGCGTACTGGGTTACACAATACTCTACCGGTGCTATAAGGATGCAGCAAGCCACCGGTTATACGTGGAGGGAACCAGTACCTGCGTACTGGGTTACACAATCTCTACCGGTGCTGTATGGAAAGCAGCAAGCAACCGGTCATGCGTGGAGAGAACCAGTACCCGCGTACTGGGTTACACAATCTCTACCAATACTGTATGGAAAGCAGCAAGCAACCGGTCATGAGTGGAGTGAACTAGTACCCGCGTACTGGGTTACACAATCTCTGCCGGTGCTGTATGGAAAGCAGCAAGCAACCGGTTATTCATGGAGCGAACCAGTACCGGCGTACTGGGTTACAGATAAATGAGAAATGAAAATGTTGCCTAAGGCGATAGAAGGAGGAGGCACTCTGCAGGCAATCCAGGAGCAGGAACACAGTCGGTTCAGGACAGGAAACAGGAACAGCAACGGCAGCCAACCGGACCAGAAACGGCAGCAGGAACAACAGTCCAAACCGGATCAGGAACGGAAGCAGGAACCGAGGAAGCTGTCAGGCAGGAACTCAGGGGATCACTGGACAGCAGTAGTGTAGTAACGGCCCAGGAAGCTCAGGAACACAGTGCAGGTGCAGGCGACATAGAGGCACCACGAAAGGGCAACCAAAGGGTGCCCAAGCCCAGTCTAAATAGGCAATACTGGGCGGGCTGAAGGCAGGCAGCCAATGGAGAGCCCATTCAGGTAACTGACAGGAAAAGGCAGCAATCACGGGCACCGTGATACAAAGATGGCAAAAAGTACACAGTCACCCTGTCAGTCATCATGAGCATCATCGCCTCTTCCAAGTTCAAGTCCTACTCAGCCACACACACACACCTGTGATGAGTACCCAGCTGCAACAACAACAGCAACATAGGTTATTAACCCTTTGAATGCCAGAAAGGTACAGAACGCATTGCAAAGCAATGCGTTCTGTACCCCTCTGGCACTCAGAGGGTCAATAACAACAATGTTTGATATGATGAGTGCCTCAGCTGCTTCTGGAAGTGTTGCACCTTTGACGCCTAGTAGTAGTAGCATTAGAACTGCATCATCTAGCCTCAGTAGTTGTAGTAGCAGCCCCTAAGGAGCCCAGGCCCTCAGTCCATGAAGTCCACAGTATGGAGATATTTCATTCAGGATCCTAAAGCTAAGCACGTTGCTATCTGTTGTCTGTGCAAAATGTACTTGAGCAGGGGGAAGACAGGCTCAGCACCTCCTCTATGAGATCCCACCTAGAGCACAACCACAGATCTGGCTGGGAGACACACTATAAGCAGCAGAAGCACTCCAAAAAGCTATCAGGGCTCCTGGGCAGAAAAGAGTAGTGACATTATTTATGTGACAGAGAGTGTGCTACTGCAAACAGTTAGTACTATCACCGTGCCCGTGCTATGCAGGCGGCATTCTGTCAGTTTCCTCTATTGATCTCGCTCATTGGTTGAAGTGACTTGTCCCCGCCCAGTATTTGTCCTTAAATACTGGGCCTTGTCACTTATCCGGTGCCCTTTCGTGGTGTTTCCGTACCAGTGCTTGTTCCTGTGTTTCGTGTTCTCTGTGTACCGACCCGACCTGCCAGACGACTCTGCATCTTGTTCCTGCCTGTGTACTGACCAGGACTGCCTGACTATTCTGCATTTCGTTCCTGTCCTGTGTACCGACTCGGATTGGCTGACATTCCTGCTCTGTGTACCGACCAGGCCCGGCTGACGTTCCAGCTCTGTGTACCGACCCGGCCCGGCTGGGCCCCCTCCTTCTACTCCTTATCCGGTCTCTGGTTGGGGTTGTGACATGATCCTCTCTGTCTCCGGACAGTCACTCTCTGCAGTCTAGTCTCCGTTGTAATCGGTGTTGCCCAGGCGACATTGCTGTGTGTTCCTTCCTTCCGTGCAGTCCCCGGTTGGGTGCCTCTCTGGGCAAGTCGCTCTAGTCTCCATTACTGCTACGGCAGTCCACAAGTTGCCTAGTCTCTGTTACTGCTACGGTAGTCCACAAGTTGCCTGGTCTCTGTTACTGCTATGGCAGTCCACAAGTTGCCTGGTCTCTGTCACTGCTACAGCAGTCCACAAGTTGCTCTAGTCTCTGTTACTGCTATGGCAGTCTACAAGTTGCTCTGGTCTCCGTTACTGCTATGGCAGTCCACAAGTTGCTCTAGTCTCCGTTACTGCCACGGCAGTCCACAAGTTGCTCTGGTCCCGTTACTGCTTGGGCGTTACTCGAGATTGTGCTCTGTCTACAAGACTGAGCTTCTTAAAGGGCCTCACGCTATTAGGGCCTGTCAGTCCTCCCTGCCTAATAGTAACCCATTCAGTGCTGCAAACTTGAGTATCACACAAAAACCACCTGACCTGTGTCAGTATATTGTATGCTGTATTACTTGTATATACTGGACCCGTGTGGGTATATTTCATTGTAACCTGTCCTGTGTCTGTACTATATTGCTGATATATTACTGGACCCGTGAGGGTTATTGCTATTACAACTGTTCAATAAAACTGTGTTTTATCCAAACCAACTGTGTCTGTGTGTCAAACAAACCGTTACAAGTACATTCCAAATATCACCTATGGATCCTGCTGTATAAGAGTATGACGACTCTGGCTTTGCTGTAGGAGATGACAAGAGTCATAGACTTCCCACACATGCTTCCTCTACCTCCTCCACCCCCTCTAGTCATGTTGTTAAAGCAATAAAGTTCCTGGGTTCTTCTGCCATGTCCTGCCAACTAGTGTTGAGCGAGCATGCTCGGCCGATGCTCGGATCGGCTCGAGCATCACTCTGCTCGGCACATGGCGGTACTCGTCGAGTACCGCCATGTGCTCGCCCGACATGTTCAGGTGGCAGGGATCTGTGCCGGAAGGAGGCACAGATCTTACAGACGCTCCGCTGGACCACCAGGGACTGGAGGTAGGGGGCATTGTGGAGATGAAGGGGGACATTTTGGAGATGAAGGGGGACATTTTGGAGATGAAGGGGGACATTGTGGAAGGGGGACATTGTGGAAGGGGGGCATTGCGGAGATGAAGGGGGCATTGCGGAGATGAAGGGGGACATTGTGGAAGGGGGACATTGTGGAAGGGTAGACATTGTGGAAGGGGGGCATTGCGGAGATGAAGGGGGCATTGCGGAGATGAAGGGGGACATTGTGGAAGGGGGACATTGCGGAGATGAAGGGGGCATTGCGGAGATGAAGGGGGACATTGTGGAAGGGGGACATTGTGGAAGGGGGACATTGCGGAGATGAAGGGGGCATTGCGGAGATGAAGGGGGACATTGTGGAAGCGGGACATTGTGGAAGAGGGGCATTGTGGAGATGAAGGGGGGCATTGACCAGGCACCCTCCCCTCATCAGAGCAGGGGGTGCCTGGTGTAATGCTCGTGTCGCCCCATTGAATTCAATGGGGCTCGGGTGCTCGGCCGAGCACTCGAGCCTCCGGCGGTGCTCGGTCAGAGCACCCGAGCACCCGAGCATCGGGGTGCTCGCTCAACACTACTGCCAACCCATACTGACTGAGTTCTTAGGCAAAAAACTTCATAAAAACAATCCCAAAGTACGCCTGTAGAATGGGAAGGTTGCTAATATGTTGGCAGTGGACATGCTGCCATATTCTTTTGTAGAAAACTGAGGTTTCGGAGAACTGATGTCATGTGTAGCTCCACACTGGCATATCCCAAGGCATAGTTATTTTTCCAGGAGGGCTGTGCCTGAATTGTACAAGCAGGAAGTTAGTGTGGTGTATGGTAAGCAAAGTGCTGAAAATTGTGTACTGCAAGAAAATCCACCTGACAACAGATATATGGGCAAGCGGGCAGAGAACAGATTACCAAGAGGTGTTTTATTCAATAGTTATTGCAGCTCAAACCTGACATTTTTAAGTGCAGTATCACAGTGGCCTGAAATTGTACAGTGGTGCTGTTGCTACACCATCCTATAGAAATTTATGGTCAACTGACCAGACCTGTCTATAGGAAGGTGTAGCAACAGTGCCACACTAACACTTCAGGCCACTATGATACTGCACCTACAAAAAGTTTGAGCTGTAATAACTTTTGATTAAAATGCCTTTCAGCAGTAAGAGTACCCATGATTTACTCAGGGGGATAAACCTTACAACATATTTATTTTTACATTTTAAGTATTACTCTCCCTTTAATATATATTAAGTACATCCCATTTGGACAATAGCAAATTATGAACATTATTTATTCCAATTATGTACAAAACTTAAAATATATAGGTTCCTTGTTAGCTCAAAATAGCATTTATTAATAGTTTTCCATTGCATGTGTATAGTCAGGAAAGCAGCAAGAACTATACCTTGGCTATATATACAAAGTAACAAAAAAGGAACATCTGCACATCAGATCCTGACCTTCACAAATAAATACCCCTTGACTTACTATAAATAATAAACAGTGTGGTTTGGTAATATATTTTGAACAAAAGCATAAATAGCTTGCCTGCCCCATTAACAGGTTTTTCAGGTTTTTCCTTATGCTCACTGAAGATTGTCCCTCTCTGCGATCCATCCAGACAGTCTTGGTGTTCTGAGGTAAGCAGTGCTACATCAGTAAAAGAGGAGGGAGGGGATACTTTATCATTCAATTATTCCTGAACTACAACTCTGACGGTATTGAAATAACACACTCCATGGCCTAAATACTATGAAGATTAGTTGAAGCTGCTTTTATTGTGAAACATTAATATCACTTTAAATAAATTAGATGGCACTGCTACTATTCGTACATTCAAGATGCTTATAATTAATGATGAACCTTAACCTGACCAAAATTCCAACACTGTATTCTGCACTTAACCTTTAGATTGTAAGCTCTAGAGCAGGGACCCCTCTCCCATTGTTTACTCTTTGAAGAACATGTGTAACGCCATACTGAGGAAATATTTGTAACATTTTGTATACACTAGTATATATTATTATACACAGTGAGGATGGTATACTAAGAAAGTGGTGAAACGCAAGGGCAAAGCAATAAATTAAAATGTCCACTGATTTAAATAATTATTTTAACATTTTGAATACTAGAGGGGTCACAAATACTTTTCTGTGCAATGTGTTAAATACCTCTCTATCTTTCAAAGGATTCAAATCCCAATTTAAATCAATGGGAGATTCTTATCATTTAATTACTTCCTATGATCTAGTTGGTTTGCACCAGACTTACATCACTTTTCTTAGTGCACCAGACTTACATCACTTTTCTTAGTACACCAGCCTCACTGTATTTTTCATTTCATGTCAAAGGCACAATTTTTGTTAAGGGCTTACTTAGAGAAAGGGTGAATCTCTGTGTAAATATCAAACCATTATTAATTTTCAGTGACTCTTTAGACTTTAAATTTAGTTCCATCAATACCTGCACTGGTTTTAAAATACCTGAGCAAACATAAATGTCATTACCAGTCACAGGGAAAATCTATTCCAGATGCCATTTTCTTTCATTATTTGTGTGTGTGTGTGCATGTGCCAAATACAAATATAAATTCGTGTATGCATTATAATATCATGCACAAATATATGTACTTGATATGTGAATTCTGGAATTCAGCTGCAATACCATGTACCAATGATATGAACTTTCTAGCCTATGTACAAAACAATGTCACAGCATTAGTGATCCCATGTTATTTAATGAGTGCCCTAGGGAGAGTTCTCAGATCAATTCCTCAACTCTACAGTAGGGGAGGAAAGTAAATTAATTGACCCTATATTAATAATCTATATGTTGTGATTAGTCCAAAGACGCAATATTTTATTTCCCAGCAGAGAAGGAAAATAAATAATAAAAAAACATATAAATGGAAAATGGAAGTTTATTCCTAAGCCCACACATAGCATGTATTATCTACATTATTGTTGGGATATGATGTCATGCAACAGGGTCTGAGGGAAACTTCAGTTTTGTACTTTGTTACACCTGGAAGGGATTGTAAGAATTGTCATTGATGGAAGTTACAGACATCTTACAGTTGTATATAAGAATACTATTGTGCCTCATACTGTTAAGAGAGCAGGGCCTATTCTAAGCCTTTGAATACCAGAGATGTATCAAATGCATTGTGTTCCATTCACTGAATACCTCACTGGCATTCAAAGGTTAAGGAAAAAATTCTCATTATGCATTAGAGCCATGACTCACTTTCAGAGCAAATGTAGCAAGAGAACTTCAACCCATAATGAAAAGTACTGGGGATGGGAATGATGACTGCATTTAAGTGCAGTCTTTCAAGGCTACCATAGTAAGTAGTGAAGGTTTTTCAAGTCTTACAGTAACAGTTTATCGGACTGCATGCACAACCGTAGAAGCATTCTGCTGCAATGCACAGAATTCCTTATTGTGACCAACTGATGACAACTAAATAGTTCAGATTTCTAACACCCCCAACTGCTACAAGCAGCTGACATGAACTGCACAGCCCAGGTCTCATTTCTATATTACGTCTGCACTAACAGGACCAGACATAGAAAAACATATTGGCCGAGATGCACTAAAGGTCGATGCTGTTGTGATATGATTTTGTACACTGTATGATGTAGACACACATCATCATATGCACTAAAATTTAGGGATGCAAGGGAGAAGAAGGTCCCCATTAGCATTCAGGGTTGCAGAACTGCTGTTGACTGTCACACCTGGTCAGTGGAGAAGTGGAGACGATTCTTTCAGCACCATGAACAGCATCATTCCCTTAAGCCTTTGAGTGCCATATGGATGTGCATTTCACACCCTCGTGACACTCAAAGGGTTAAAAAAATGTACACCAAGCAGTACATAATCATTCCCTCAGCTCTGTATCATATTTCATACTGGTTGTACACTCCCAGTAGAACAAGGAAAGGGATCACTCAGCGTCCATGGGTATTTGGGCTATAAGCTGTCCCCCAGCCTTGTTCCCTTCCCCACTGGTATCTACAGATCCCCATGTGCACTGTCTGACCCCCCCAGCCTTGCCCCCTTGCCTACTGGTAGCCACAAATCTCCATGGGCACTGCCTGAGCAAGAGAACAAGGCTGGGGATTGTCAGTCAGTGTGTGTGGGGCTAACACACAATGGTGATGTTCCCTGTGCTGCCCCACAATAGATGAATGGGATGGGGGCAGTAGAGTGAAATAGAGGAGAGGAGAAGGTTAATGATTTGGGAGGAGAAAAGGAAAGGATAAAGGATTAATAGAATCATGGGAACAGGCAGAGGAGGTATAGGGGTATATTGAAATAGGGTGAAGATGAATGGGGAAGAATGTAGTTGAAGAAGATATGATAACGAAGAAAGGAAATAACTGTGTGGCAAAGACACTTAAGTAGGTGATTTCCAATACAAAGTGTTTTGTGTAGAGATGGAGGGGTGACAATACATGCATCTGTGTCCAGTACAGCTAGAGAATGATTGGCTGTGAGGTGAGGTTACACTATGGCATGTTACATGCCCTGTGTAAACCCACATATGGGCCAATGGAGGTGTGGGAAAGATTTTGACCAGAAATTGGCCATATAAAAGCCAATCCCTGTTTGTTTCTTTCTCACACTGGCATTCCAAGGATTAAAAGTATGTTGGTACTCCTACACTTACACTGGCGGCGGCAAGAATGCAGAGAACCCACCCCCAAAGATATCTCTGCGGACATTGCCCAAGCCATTCTGTGGATAATTTTAAAAAAAGACTGGCTTTTATATGGCCAGTCTCTGTTCAAAATGGTTCCCATACTACAATTGGCTGGGATGTGTGCTTAGGCACCTCCCAGCCAATCAGCTTCTAGCGGGGTGGGTGACAAAACCCACTAGAAGTTTATTAGCTTCTTTACAGTGCCAAGAAAGAAGAAGACGGAAGATAGAAGGTTACAGAAGAAGACTTACACTGGATGAGCAGGATTCAGAAGACCCTGTTGGACATCAGACTTACAGGTAAGTGTTTATTTTCCTAGGATGGTGTTAGCATTAGGGAAATTAACCCTGTGACTGCCAGTGGGGTATGCAAGGCTCTGCAGTGCTTTGCATACCCCACTGGCACTGATATGCACTAATATGGCCTTAAGGCCCTCAATACATCCACTGGTCACTTAGTTTTTGTTCAGGTGTTTTTGAACTTCAGTACCAGCGTCGGTAGTTTAAAACTTGCGTTAGGGGAGTCTACACCAAAAAAGTTGATGTAGATTTTTGGTGATAAAATGTGGTCCCTTAACTCATGCTACTGCCCAATGCATGGAATTGAATTGGAAATCTAAACTCTTTTTAATTATTTGCAAAGAGTGCAAAATTTAGCTTCCAACCTGTTTTTTTTTTTTTTCATGTGGTAGTTTTTCACAGCACAGGTAATTGGATAGCTTACTGTGCTTGAAAAACTACCATAGACTATTTTTTTTCTTTTTTGGTCTATTAAATCGAGCCCCTTGTCTGATGCCTTTTTCTGTGTTGTTCTGTATTTTATCATTGTTGACCTGTATTGTTGCAGTTACATTTTCATATGTTGACTGGAGGATATAAGCGCTATCTATTCCTTGGTTCATTAGATGATTTGCCTCCTTGGTTGATCAGGGCATTGATTGTTGCTTGCTTTTTCATTGAGTCAAAGGCCTTTTCATAGTCAATGAAGGCAATGCATAATGGAAGGTTGTATTCATTATGTCGCTCTATAACTTGTTGCACTGTCTGGATACGATCCTTGGTACTGAAACCACTCCCAAAGCCTGCTTGTTCTTTAGGTTGTGCCGCGTTAAGTATTGTATCCATTCTTCTTAATAACCTTTGTAAAAACCTTGCAGATAACTGCCAACAGGCTTATTGGTTGGTGTTTTTTTTAGATCTGCCTTATGACCTTTTTTTGTGCAGTAGGATGACTTCAGCATTTTTCCATTTTTCGGACACTTTGTTGTGTAGTTGGTATTTTGAAAATAGTTTAGGTAGGGCTTTTACTGTTTGAATAAGGTCCATAGTGACTACATTAGGTACAGCTGCTTTGCCATTTTTCATTGATTTTATTGATTTTATTTCAGCTTCTACTACTGGCACAGTTTCAGTCTCTGGCATTGCATTCAGTTGTTGTCCTTCACCGTTGTAAAGAGTTAAAATAAATTCTTCCACTCGTTTTAGTATTTATTCCTGAGTTTTTCCTGTTGTACCATCTTCAAGTTTTAATGGAAACATTTGGCTCCTATGCGTGGCCATCTTTCATTTTGCTTTACTTACCTTTGCTTCCAGTGTCCTTTTGAGCTCAACATTGAACTTGCATGTTTCTTCTTTTATATACTTCCTTTTGGTCATGCACATTTCTATATATTCTACCCTGTTTTTAATATTACCGTTTTGCTTAATTTCACATACATTTTTCATCCTGGCAACTGTTTCTTTTGATATTAGATATTAGGGTTGTTTTTTCCTTGTTTCAAAAGCAGTGTCTACAATAGTCTCAGCTCTTAGTCTCAGCAATTAGATAGTGGTAACTCAAAATTCTTCTGATTTTTCAGTAGCTGGCTAGTGTCAATTTTCCTGTTTGTTTACTTGATCATTTTCTTTCTTTATTTACTGAAGTCAGTTTTGATTTTTGCTCTCATTAGACTATGGTCACTCACAACTGAGCAGTCAGTGAATATAATTTATAATTTGATTCCTCCACATCGTGAGTCATTGGACCCTTTATAGTATAGCCAGTGTAGATCCTCCTGCTGAGGTGAAAGGGGAAGTGATATGGAGCAGCCAGACTAGTGGCAAACAGAGCCCACAACATCCCCTTGACCCCGAGAGTTCCCTACAGCAGCATTGCCCCTCTGGGACATGATACTGAGGAAGACAGAACCGGCGGCTAGTAACAATAATACCACCATGAGTACAGATCAGCTTACTGTGCCTGCTGCTAATGCTGCCATTCTGTCTTCTTCCCCTCAAGAGATGGCAAGTGTGACAGTAGGGAACCCTCTGTCACATTTATCATCACCTCCAATCGATGAGACTCTAATAAAGCAGCATCAGCAGCAGCGGGGACTGAAGGTGGTGATGATGGTTAGGGTGATGGTGGATCAGCTGGGGTGGATATTAATGACTTTTTTAGCCCAAACTGTGAAGGAATGGGAGGCTGAGAAACAAATGGGGATGGGCATCACCACCACCAGCAGTGAGATTTCAGAATTTGTGGAGTTTGCTGCTGCTGTAATTCCTGCTGCTGCTGAGTTGCAAGGCCAGCAAGATGACGAGAAGCAAGCTAGTGTGCCACAGATCACCATGGCTACAGTGGGAATGGGGTCTAGCAGTAGTAATGTAGGACTAGGACAGGTTCTACTTGCCATCAGCAATACTTCTCCTGTTATTAGTTATAGTGCTGATTTTGAGGTAGCAGAAGCAACAGCAGTAACATCATCCTCTACAGCATACAGTGAAGGGGATTGTGTAGGAGAATATTATTCTCCACCTTTCCACTCCCACCTGAGGTCCTGCGTGTGGGATTATTTTTCCTTTGGGGCAGGCACAGTGTAGTCATCAGCAATGGCACTTTGCACAATGGCCCTGATAACACACACATGAAACACAGACACCATGACATTTATTTAGAACATATTAAAGCCAAACCCTCACCAAAGAAATTGGACACCACTGTTGCTGTATCCCCTGACTCTCCACAAAGGCAACAAAAGGCAAGGCAAAAACCAAAGAGGAGGAAGAATAGAGAAACACAGCCAGAGTCTGAAAGTTTGATGGTGAGCAAAACACCTGGCTTACCATCACCTTCTTGCTCTAGGGTCCAGCCATGGAAAGATGTAACTATATCTTTTGGCAATCCACATCATTCATTGTTACCTCCCCCAACAGCCATTCTGAAGATGTCAGGTTGTGACAGTTCATGTCCACCCATTGAACACTGTGTGGTGTGCTGACCACATATGGCAATGTGGTGGAGGATAATTGTAACCAGGGCATCAAGCAGCATCTGAGGAGATTCCATTAGGCACAATACTCTTAGCTGGTTGCAGGGAGGGTTCATCAATATTATTAAAACTATGTGTGGACATAGTGACAACAGATGTACGTGGTTTCTGCCGGGATGATTTCACATTGGGGTCCCTAAGAGTCATGGTATTTGGTTACAGTTATGCCAGGAGTTTGATATGAGTGCAGATATGCCACTTGTTCTCAGTCCTTCCCTTATTTAATACACACTGTACACATTGAAAGTTGCTGACGAGAGGAGCAGTTTCTGCTCTCAAGGGAAACATTTCTATTCCAACAACACACCCATGCCTATCCAATGAATTATTTACGCGAAGAGCTGAGCTAAGAACAAGAGGTCATTCATTAAGACTAGAGGAAATGCTCTTTCAACTAAAGCAAAGACACGGATTTTTTTGCATTAAGGGCAGTAAAGCTTATCTAGCACAGAACAATATTGAAAATTATGACAGATGGCTTCAGTGCAGATAGGTTGTTGATCCAGAGAACTATCTACCTGCCATTTGGAGTCAGGAAGGAATTTTTTTACCCACTTGGATCTAAATTAGAAATGGCTTCAGTGGGCTTTTTTTGCCATCCTCTGGATCAACAGGGGTGTTTTTGGCATGGGCTGGCCTTGATGGATGCATGTCTTTTTTCAGCCTTGTCAACTATGTTACTATGTTACTCTACATTCCGGTACCAGTCCCTGATAAAGTTGAAAGTGTGCAGCAAAACTCATAAAGAGGGCATTTTTCCCAAGAATTTGGCCAATGCTATTTGATGGCATAAAAGTAAGATAACTTTTTCAGTAATTTATTCACCAGTTAGTAGGGGTGGGTGAAAAGTGAGAAAAATTACCTGCATGACTTTTCGTGAAAGTATTCTCCTTTTCGACAATTCTAACAAGTGTTGCATCTATATTTTGATGGGTGCAACATTCCCCACCACATTATTACATTTACTGAAAGCTGCAGTAGAGAAATAAGTAGCTGAAAGTCAAAGGTGTAAGTTCTACAGCAACATATGCCTTGAAAAATGTGTTAGCATACAGAATGCATTTGTCCTTTGCCCACAACACTAACTTCTTGATTAAGTGACACTGGCACATATGATGATGTCAAGAGATAAAAAAGTACTACTTACAATGTGGCAGATCTGTATGGCAGTGATGGTGGGGGACTGGCATGATGAGATTGATGTGTGTATGTATGTACAGTACTGTGCAAACGTTTTAGGCAGCTGTGAAAAAAATGCTATAAAGTAAGAATGCTTTAAAAAACAGACATGTTAATAGTTTATATTTATCAATTAAAGAAATGCATATTGAGTGAACAGAAGAAAGACCTAAATCAAAGCAATATTTGGTGTAACCACCATTTACCTTCAAAACAGCATCAACTCTCCTAGGTAAACTTGCACACCGTTTTAAACCCTTTGAGTGCCAGCGAGTTATGCAATGCATTGTAACGTAATGCATTGGATACCTCTCTGGCACTCAAAGGGTTAAGGAACTCGGGTAGTAGGTTGTCCCAAACATCTTGGAGAACTAACCACAGTTCTTCTGTGGATTTAGGCAGCCTCAGTTGCTTCTCTCTCTTCATGTAATACCAGACAGACTCTATAATGTTGAGAACAGGGCTCTGTGGGGGCCATCCCATCACATCCAGGACTCATTGTTCTTCTTTAAGATGAACATAGTTCTTAATGACTTTGGCTGTATGTTCTGGGTCATTGTCATGCTGCAGATTAAACTTGGGGAAAATCAGATGCCTCCCTGATAGTACTGCATGAGGTATAAGTATCTGCCTGTACTTCTCACCATTGAGGATACCATTAATTCTGACCAAATCCCCAACAACATTTGCAGAAATGCAGTCCCAAACTTGGAAGGAACCTCCACAATGTTTCACTGTTGCCTGCTGACACTCATTCTTGCTCTCTAGCCCTTCAGTGAAGAAACTGCCTTCTGCTACAGCCAAATATTTCAAATTTTGCCTCGTCAGTCCAGAGCACCTGCTGCCATTTTTCGGCACCTGAGTTCCTGTGTTTTCATGCATAGTTGAGTTTCTTGGCCTTGTTTCCATGTTGGAGGCATGGCTTTTTGGCCACAAGTCTTCCATGAAGACCACTTCTGACCAGGCTTCTCAAGACAGTAGATGGGTGTACCAGGGTTCCACTGTTTTCTGCCAATTCTGTACTGCTGGACATCTTCCGATTGAGAAGGGACGTAAGCATGATGTGTCTTATCTGCTGCACTAAGTTTCCTTGTTGGGCCCTGAGTTTATGGTCCTCAACATTGCCTGTTTCTTTGTGTTTCTTCAAAAGAGCTTGGACAGCACATCTGGAAACCCTTGTCTACCTTGAAATTTCTGCCTGGGAGAGACCTTGCTGATGCAGTATAACTACCTTGTGTCCTGTTGCTGTGCTGTCTTGCCATGTTGTATGACTTTTGACATTAAACTGTCTTCAGCAACCTAACCTTGTTAGCTGAGTTTGGCTGTTCATCACCCAGTTTTATTCTTCCTACATGGCGGTTTCTGTTTCAGTTAATGATTGTGTTTAACCTACATATTACATTGATGACATTAGCACCTCTCTGGTATAACTGTTAAATCATACACCTGACTATATGCCTAAAAAATCCCTGACTTTGTACAAGTGTACCTAGAAGAACAGTTTTAAATGCAAAGTGTGGTCTCAACAAATATTGATTTGATTTAGATTTTACTTCGCTTCACTAACAATGCATTTTGTTAATTGATAAATATAAACTACTAAGGCGTATTTCTGAAAGCATTTTTACTTTACAGCATTTTTTCACACCTGCCTGAAACTTTTGCACGGTGCTCTATGTGTTTGTATAAATATTCCTACAGCAGTTTTTACCGGTATCATGTTTGCATGAAATGTAAGCTATGCTTCTTCACAGATTATTGATACACATTACTTATTGGTCATAGCAGTGGTCTCAAGTGGTAGCAACCCTTCTTCACAGCCATTTATACAACTGTTAATACTTTTGGCCTGGCTTTCTGCTTGTACAATTCAGGCACGGCCATCCTGGAAAAATAACTGTGGCTTGAGATATGCCAGCATGGTGGAGCTATACATGACATCAGTTCTCTGAAACCTTCCCTGTCAGTCCTGTGATTGTGCTTCAGGTGGTATATCACAAAGGAGGTGCCACTGCCTAGGTGTGAGTCTGCTTTCCCTCTGTTCACATGATTTTTTGCACAGACAACAGATATCAACATGCTTAGCTTTTGGATCCTGAGTGAAGTATCTTCATACTGTGGACTTCATGGATTAAAGGTTTCCTGAGGGGCAAATACTACTACTGGGGCTCAATACTGATACAATTCTACTTCTGCTACAATGAGGTGTCAAAGATGCAGCATTTCCAGTAGCAGCAGAGGCATTCAGAGTAGTCATAGATAAGGTTGTGGATATGAATAACCTGTGTTTCTGTTGCTGTTGATGCTGGTTACTCAACACAGGTGTGTGTGTGGGACTTGGAAGTGACAATGATGTTGATTATGACAGACAGGATGACTGTGTACTTTCTGCCATATTTGCTTGTCTAGGGTCAGAGTTTCCAATGGCTTACTCAAACAGTTTATAGACAGGCACAGTGCCTTTTCAGTGGTGGAAGACTGAGCATTTGCCTTTCTGCTAACTTTCTGGTCATGTCATCATCTATCTCACTCTCAACTTCATCTGTATCATCACTCATAATTAGGTCATCCTCAGCATCACCCGCCACTTCTTGCCCACTACCCTTATATTCCTCTGAGCTTTTAGAAGTGTCAGACTGTCACAAAGTTCTCTACTACTTTGAGGACAGGTGTTTTGGTGCTTGCTTGTCTCACTGTCAAATGCAGCAGTTGGTTCAGATGCTATACCTTCCTCCATTATGCCATTATCAACATTTAAATGCAGCTCATTGTCATCTTCAGTGTTCTTTTTATATGTTTTTTTTTTACTGGAGCTGGTGGTGGTGGAACTTTTGGTGGGACATTGACAAACGTAATCCTCCCCGGGAGTAGAGGGATCATCATCATTTATTGCACATTCTACAGCAACCATGGATGAAGTTAGTTTTTGAACTACCACTTTATTCCCATGACCCTGCACTCCTCCGTCTTTCCCCCTCTCCGTGCCCCTTGTGCATTTGCTGGACATTACTCAACTACTGTGTGTGTTTTTACTCTACACAACAGAAATGATGGAGCGTGATGTCTTGCCTTAGCCTTCAACAAATGTCTCACTGTTGTCTGCTGTCTATCAAGTCTGGCACTGTCACAAAGCTCACGTCAGGCTCCCAGTCAGCTCTCTGTCACCTAATATATTTATTTACTTATGTATTATCTATTTATGTATTTTTTTTTAAGTTGTCCACCTTATTTTATCAAAGTCTGTCCAAAAAATTATAACTAAAAAACAAAATAAACAACTTCTTTCCGGAGACTTCCCCAGCACAGAAGCAATAATAGAAAGATTAGAAAGCAAACTGGACCCCAGCTACCAGTGTCTTGCCAGTCAGTCATGCCAAATGTTTGGGTATTTGGGGTCAACCTCCTTCCTCCCTTCTTCTCCTCCAGAGTGCCCCCAGATTCCCATAATACAGAGAACAAATGTCCTAAAAGACTCCCTAAACTAAGCTTCAATTCCTTTTTATTGACTATCTTCTCTAGCTCAAAAATGTGCTGCTTTCTCCTCTCACAAACACAAAATGGCATCCCATGAGAGCCTGACAGCCTTTTACATGACCGTAGAAAAGAAAGATGCCATGTGGTGTGGAAAAATGTAGGATTCCCATTGGTTTCAATGCAATGAGCTAGGTGAAAAAAGAGGAAGAGCTGAATTATTCACAGGAAATTGTTAGCCAAATGGTAAGTGACATTTTTCACCCTTCCCTTCCAGGTAGAATTAAGGTCAAAGATAGAATATGGATATCTCTAAGGGTCTGTGAGCTAGAAAGGAGAACCCAATTCATGTGGGCTACAGGGATTACATGTTGGTGCTAAGAATATCTATGCCCTAAGCAGGCTTGGACTTTTAAAACTCATTTAATATATAGAATAAGATTCTGTTTCATTTTGGAATAAATATTACTGATCCATTCACTCTGTGAGTCAGTTTATACAGATCTAAATACAGTGATCTCTTGATTGAGGTTTGTGTTTGCACTGGTAGACAGTAATCATATATACTATATAATAAAACGCTAGAATGTTTGTCCAATGCAGTCATGTACAGTAGAGACTGCTCGAACGCACAGAATGCTGGGAGCATTCTGTGCGTTCTGGCAGTCTCTACTGCACATGACTGCACTGCGTGCGCCACCGGTGAGGAGGCAGCAGTACACAGAATAGGACTGACCTCTTAACCCTTTGAGTGAGAGAGGGTTACGCAACGCATTGCAAAGCAATGCACTGCACATCCAACAATCAGTGGGTTAAGAATATAACATTATCATGTTATTCCCTTTACCTTTCTATAAATGAATTACTGAAATAGCCTTACTCTTGAGGCACTGTATGTTCCATATTTCTTTCCTGTCTTCTTCCTGACTGCATTGTAAAATATTATTGGGATATTTTAGACCCCTTTCATATGTCTTTAAAGTATAATGGAGTTTTGTGACTAAATGTGCATCTATTGATTCTGGAAAGGATTGTAGATTATTGCAGACAACCCTGTTTAATGGAGAAATTGCATCATGAGATTTTGGTGAAACATTTGATCCTGGCCTATCTCCATAACAACAAGGAAAGTGTAGATCTCCTGAGAAAGCCACCAGGTAAATCATCACAGTGAAAGGTAACAGAGTCCTGGAAAACAATGTTTTTCCTTTCTTTCTTTTCAATTTACTTTCATTGAATTATTTTATTAGAATCTTCACTATATTTCTACTGAGTTCATTATTAAATTAATTTTTAGTTGCTGCTTTATAAATTTATTTTTAATTTATACTGAGGTTGATTGTTATATTCATTTAAAAGCCAATTTTTTACTTGTACTAATACCATATATCACGGACAATCTAATTACATGCACATATTTTATATTTTTATTTGATAAATGTTGATACTTTAATAATTAGACACCTTAATTTAATCCTGAATATTTAATTCAACAAACCTTTTGATTTATGTATTGATGCTTATGTCAAAATTTCATAGGATAAGTACACCATTTTAAGTCCCACAGTCATTTTTGCCATGTCTATTCCATTTAAGTCAATGGAACTTAAGTGATTTACATTTTTCATTCGGATTTTTCAGTTACATTTAGAGCTTTTTCAAGACCACTGATGAAGAGCAATGATAATGAGAAGAAGGGCTCTAATAGTTATGATGTATTAATCAACATCTTGGATAAGCAGGAGTGTGTTTAGTCTCTTTTTAAAAACATCTACAGAGGAGGAAGCAGGGAGTTCCAGAATGCTGGTGCTGCATACATGAAAGCTTGGGCCCCAGAAGTTGATAGGGAGATTCTGGGAGCTGATAATATATTTTATCTTCCAGATTTCAGTGGATAAATTGGAACATAAATAATAATGAGGTCTTTCAGATAGCTGGGACCCTGATCTTATAAGGACAGTGACATATTTAGGCCTAGGCCAAGAAGACCTCGGCTTCACGAGCAGATTTGCAGGAGCAGCATACTGGCTGGTTTTGCCTCTTTGTGGCCATATCCACTTTCTAAAGAAAATGTTCTATTTTAAAATTGTGTGGCTCAGTGTTCATGTTATGACCTCCACTGGTGCCACTGATAGTCACAGCCCACACATACACTGTTGATCTCCTGGTCTGGCACCACTGGTAGCACAGCCTTCACACACATTGTCTGCCTGCCTCCTAGTCCAAGCCTGGTTCCACTTGTAATCAAAGCCCCCATATGCACTCTCTGGAATCTCTATATTTTAGGAGCTGAGCACATCTCTGCTGTTCTGGTCCTAGCTTCCATTCCTGTAGTGTGAGCATTATGGTGCAGGACCAATTTCCTGGGCTCCTGCTTATCCTATACTTCAGAGTTTCACTGAGGTGACCTCATAACACTCACATAACACATGACTCCACATGACACACACTACAAGAAAAGGAGTGGAGGACAGAGTGGTACACATGCACTCAAGTTTTGTGCTCACTCCAGAACCTGTAAGGGGCACAGGCCATGGATGAGTCTCTAGTGGTTAGGCCTCTTTTCATTTCACCTAGGTTGCCTTGTGGATAATCTGGGTCTGCTGTGTAACCCTTTATTTGGAATTGCAGTAGCATAGAATCCAGGTTAAAAAGCATGGACCAATGTGCGGAGATCTTCTAGAAGCATCAAGTACTTTACCCATGATTTGTTCCTCCGATGGAAAAATGAGGATTTGATCACGGCCAACTCATAAGCCATGATTGTTAAGACACAATCTAAGGCAACTTCAAGAGTTTACAGTCATTCCAATTTTAATACTGTAGTAAGAGCCGCAATTTGATGTGAATGAGGTGCTGTCATGGAATGAAACCTCCCACCCCCCCAATTACATTTGCCTTTTTTGGGTTCAAACTCAGACAGCTGGCACTCAACCATTCATGGAGCTGTTTCAGATTTCCACTGAGGGCCAATTCTGGATACTTTGCATTTGTCAAAAAAGCCAGGTCTAGATGTAGAATTACCATAATTACTATATATAAGTCGATGCTATACTTTTAGCTCTTAAAAAAACAAATATATTTTATCCTGCTCCTCCTAAATAGTAATACATTTAAAACAATTATAATATGTCTAACCTGTCACATCAACAGTAAGTAAAACTAAATATTTCAGAGAATTAGCCCAAAACCAACATTTTTTACACTGATTAGGGTAAATAATTAGTCTTTATTTTTTATATGCATCTCTCCTGCTAGTGCTAATATCTTAACCTCTAGTCGCATTACCGGTTAATGTGTCTCTTTTTATATTGATATTGTAAACTTAAGACCCACTAGGGTTAAATGTCCCTTACAGAAGGATTGGTTCAGCTATGTTTAAGGACATGATAAATGTGTATTAATAAAAAAAAATATGCATTTATATATAAGACACAGTACTTTATAAGTATTTATATATAAGACACAGTACTTTATAAGTAATTTATTTTGAAGCTCTCTGTGGGCTAGATGCACTAAAGGGCACTAACCAGGACAAAAATAGCAAATGTTGCCAGGTGTGATATACTCTGCGTTAAAATGGCCATGCCGTATGCTCTAAGAATTAGGCAATCATTGTGTGGTTGAGACTTTACTGCCATGCATTCACAGCATAAGCACAATCACAGAGTAAATGCCACATAATTCATGCATAGGTGTAAAGGCAACACAATTGCAATGTTCATGCTATGTGTGTGCCACCCATATGATTAACAATTCACAGCTGGGATGTTGCCAGAGAGCCAGACCGTAGAACAGCAGGACAATGCCACTGCACGGAATGACAGATTCAGCGCGGAGGAGAATGATGTTCTCATTAAAGCTGTAAGGACCAATTTTGACAAGCTATATGGCAGGAGAGCATGAACAACTTATATTATTGTATGTACTCAGTGGCAGGGTCCATGGTCACATACATTGTCAGGTTTTAAACTATGGTTCTTGTTGTAATGTGTGCAAATATGATCATGAGCACTTAGTGGATTACATCTGAAAAACCTAGCAAGAAATCGGGTTTCCACATAGTTGATGAGAATCTTTTGCATTGTATTTCAGCCACAGATAGATTTCCTTCCAGTACACAGTTCATTTATAGATTTCATCATGTAGACTGGTAGGTAGCACTTCTCCCTCTGAAAAGAATGACTTCTGGAGGCACACAGTCACTTCTGTCAATGCTGTGTCACAATATCCCAGGATAGCACTCAACTGCAAAAACATTCACAGACAACAAAAGAAAAGTAAATGGTACGATTGGGGCATTAACAAAGCATTGGAGGGTGATGGAGACACTCATATATCTCCTGTGCTTGTCAGTGACATACTGTCACAGTACCTTGTTTCCAGCACCACCGCTTTAGCGACGATCGGCGTCTTTCCACGCGTCATCTGCAGACAAGAGGCTTCAAACATGCTGCATGCCACTGTTTTATGTGTGTTTGTTTCCTGTAGTCTCCTCCTACCTACTTCATCCCTCTAGCTGCTCCTCCTACCTACTTCCTGTGGATGGGTTTAAAGGGCAGACTGAGTCCTGACTCAGTCACCCTTACGTTGTTGTTATGAGCAGTTCTTTTTTAGTATTCCTGATTCCTGTGTATGATACGGCTTGTCTGTCCATCAATTCTGGTGTTCACCTGTGGCTCTGTCTGACTATTCTCCTTGGTGTTCTGATTTGGCTCAGATATCCTTTCTGGTGCAAATCTGTGGCTCTGGCTGACTACCCACTCCGTGTATGACCTAGACTTGTCTGACTACCCACTCTGGTGTTGACCTGGGACTCTATCTACTGAGAATCCAGCATTCCATCGCTTCAGTGGATATCCTATCTGGTGCACACCTGTGGCTTTGGCTGACTACCCACTCCGTGTATGACCTAGGCTTGTCTGACTACCCATTCTGGTGTTGACTTGGGGCTCTATCCACTGCACATCCAGCATTCCATTGCTTCAGTGGATATATTTTCTGGTGCAAACCTGTGGCTCTAGCTGACTAACCGCTCCATGTATGACTTTGGCTCATCTGACTATCCTATCTGGTGCTTACTAGAAGGCTCTGTCTGTTCGCTCAGTTATTTGGTTCCATATTCAGACATCCTTCCTAGTACTGACCTGGGGCTGTAGCAGACTCCTAGCTACTGACTGATTTAGGTAAATTAGAAGAATGGTCAAGAGTGTGGCAGATGCACTTTAACGTTGATAAATGTAAAATAATGCACTTGGGACATAAAAATCCAAAGGAAAAATATACCATTAAGGGTACTGTGCTGTCAGAGACAACAGAGGAAAGGGATTTGGGAGTAATTATTTCTAATGACTTAAAGGTAAGCAGGCAATGTAATAAAGCGATGGGGAATGCAAGCAGGGCACTGGGTTGTATAGCTAGGGGCATTAGTAGCAGAAAAAAGGAAGTTGTCATGCCACTGTACAGATCTCTAGTTAGACCTCACCTAGAATATTGTGTACAGTACTGGAGACCCCATCTCCAGAAGGATATTGATACTCTGGAGAAAATTCAAAGAAGGGCTACAGAATTTAAGCATGCATGGGATAGGCATAAGGCGGTCCTTAACATAAGAAAAGACCAAGGACCAAAAAAGGTTTGATTTTTTTTTTTTTTTTTTTTTTTTTTTTTACACAGTAGGAAATTGGGCAGACTAGATGGGCCGAATGGTTCTTATCTGCCGTCAAATTCTATGTTTCTATGTTTCTATGTTTCTATGACTGCAGGCTGAGCCAGTATCTCTTGGGCGTTACCTTACCACGAGACTCCAGTGGGCTGAGGCCTAGTCTCGGACAGTGTGTTGCAGAGATTAGGAGACTGCTATTCCTGATACAGTGCACGCCGTTTCAATCACCCACTGTGTGTATATTTATATATTGAATTACTGTTATTATTCTCATAATAAAGGTCCTATTAACTATACCATCTGACTTTTGGTTTTGTTTGCCAACCGTAACACATACCAGGTGCTACAGAGTCCAGAATTGGAGGAACACAAGTAGAAGGTGAGTATACACTAACGCTTATGTTTCACAATTATGTTACTATATGTAGTTTTAGGTATGTGGGCCGGGTGTTCAGGCCCTGAATTGACTGTATATGAGACACAAATTATCATTACTAATTACTATTTTTTTCAAGGACCATCTACTGAATCAGAAGTGGAACATCAGCCCACAAATGGGTCAGAAGGGGGTGCAGAACATTCGCATGGAAATTGTGATCCTGACAATTAATCTCTTGACGGAGTCATCACATCCAGAGGTAAGTGAGACCACTGCTCAACAACTACAGTCCAGTAGCGGAAGTAACACTGATCTCAAATAAGTGAGGAATGTCTGTCAGAAGTGAGGGTACTTAATACCCATTTCCTCAAACAAAACATGTTGCTGGAACATTGCTGGCAAATTCCCTGAAACCATTGCACAACAGCAGTACTACTCCCACAGGCTGCTTCATCAACTCCAGACACTAAAGACAAACCTGTAAAGCACGGGTTGCACTCGCAAACCAAGGTCTCTAGAAAGTTAAGATAATGATATGTTATGGCTCATGATTTATATAATTTTCCTATTATTGTGACTGATGAGTAGAGCTGTGCTGGGGTGTATATCATGTATAAATAGTAAATTATGCTTTCTGCAAAGTAATCTTGTATAAGTCTGCCTCTAGCTTTGGCCAATCCCCTTTCACTTCTCCCTCCTCTGGCACTGGATCAATTTCCTCCTTTTGCTCTAGTAATGTTGACAGGAACAACATACCATAATGCAAGTTTGTGACAAATGCAGCATATAACTATGATATCTGCCACTTTTGTAGGGTTATACTTTAGCACACACGACACCACCATTGATATCTGAACATCTGATCCTACATTTCAAAAGTCCAAATGTACATTTTATTAGGGAGTAGGTGCATGCATGAGACTCATTGTAGGTCTGCTCTGCTGTGGTATTTGGATTCTGGAGAGGCGTTAGCAGCCATGAGCAAGATGCATAGTCTGTATCCCATATGAACAATGTTGAGTGATTAGTGTCACCAAAAGGACATCATTGTTAAGCCATGCATGTTAAATCCATAACCGTTCCTTTAAATCAAGTATCATCCATTTGTTGATGTATCACTTACTGAGTAACAATCCACTATGCAGTGCACCTTCCTCAAATCATATACAGATGTCTGGTGAAAAATAAGAATCATGTGCACTGCTAGGAAATTCAAAGTACAAATATATGATCCTTAATGGACTGTCACAGGTCACCTGTGCATTAACTGAATGGTCACCTTCCCTGTCCCTATATCTCCTCCTGTCCATGTGGAGGAGCACTGCACAAAAGCTTGCAGTCTATAGCCCTCCTAACATAGGGGACTCTTGACACTTCAAAGAAGGCATTTTTTACAGCCTGCCAGCCAGCTACCGATTTTGGAAGCTGGTCAATAGTATGTAGGGTATTGAAATGCCCCAGTACCCAGAAAATGCAGACAATTCATCAGTTTTACCAAACCTAGTATTTATTGGCTCCTATATGTCTGGGGATCTATATCTGCCCTTAGAGATGATAGGTGACAGAGATGGATTGTAGCTGTCCTATCCAGCATGTAGCACTGGACAAGGATGTCATCTTGCAGGTCATCCAGCAGTGTCTTATCCCTGAATACCCTGCATTCCCCTTTCCAGCTGCTTCCCTCTCTTCCTCCTCCTCCTCCATAATGAACACATTTAGGTTGAATGACCATACGAACAGTCACGAGTAATATGATGATCATCCCCTCCTTCACTCCTAACACTATCAAGCTGCTGGACCTTCTTAGTAGTGATACTAGCACTGGTGGGACTGCTTGGGGATGGCAAGTGTGACTTAGGGTCCCCTGCTGTCACACTTTGCATCATCTTATCCTCCGTCCCCCTGCGGGAATTACAAGACACACTGGCAGCAGGAACAGCACTGATGGCATTCACAGCAAGCACAGCATTGGTGGCAGCAGGCAAGGCACTGGTTTCAGCAGAGGCAGCACTGGCAGCAGGCACAGTACTGATGGCAGCAGGGGCATCACGTCTGACAGCAGGCACATCACTGGGGGCAGAAGGGGCAGCACTGGCAGCAGGCGCAGCACTGGTGGCAGCAGGGGCAGCACTGTTTTTTTTTTGTTTTTTTTGTAGGTATATTTTTTTTAAAAAACGCACAGGCCCTGTGGAAAAAAATGCTCTACTGGCCTAGTGCCAGCAGGTCATGTCGTTTTGGTCAGTGGCCACTGGCCATTGTCAAATGCCCTAATATAATTGCAGAATTTGGGACTGCTTTTCTTGCTGCTGCTGCTGCTGCTGAGTTGTTTAAGCAGCAGGATGATTAGGCAGCTCAAAGGGAATGGGATCAACAACAGTGAGTGATGGATGATGAAGGTTCCACTTGCCATGAATAGCTCCAGTGATGCACCTGGGGTAGTAGCAGCACCATAACCAGCCCCCACCACTTCAGGTATATGTGGAGAAAAAAAGAAATTGGACAATAATGCTTCTCCTCCTGCCCCTCCTCCAAAATCATGGGTATGTTGTTACGAGAATATAATTTTTCCCTTGAGAGTAGGAATTGTGCCTCTCACATCATCAACTGCAGTGTTCACAGTGTAAATAATGGAAGGACTGGGAAGTGGAGCAATGGATACATCTGCACGGACATAAAACACCTGGCACAACTCTATCCAAACACCATGAAACTTAGGAACCCCGATATGAAATCCCTCCACCAGAAACCAAGTACTGATGCTCTAACTATGCCCCTTGACCACACCCCACTAAGGACACATGACAACTTGCAGACAGTTTAATAGTAGTGATGAACCCTGCCTGCCACCAGCTTAGCATATTCTGTGTGATGGAATCTCCTTAGATTCAGATTGATGCACTGCTTGCGATTCTCCTCCACCACACTGTCATGTGTGGTCAGTTCACCACACAGTGTGCAATGGGTAGACCCAAATTGCCACATCCTGACACCTACATAGTGGCTATCATTTGGTGGGGAAGGTAATAATGAACAAGTTGGATTGGCAGAAGTTGTAGTTACCCTAGAGCAAGAAGGTGATGGCGAGCTAGTTGTTTCGCTAGCCATTGAACTGGGTTGCTCCATTCTTCCTACTCTTTGATCTCCGCCTCACCTCTTGTTACATTTCTGGAGAGTTAGGGGGTACAGCAACAGTGGTGCTCAATTTCTGTGGTAGGTGTTTGGCTATAACATGTTTGACATAAATGTAATGGTGTCTGTGTTTCATGTGTGTTATAAGGGAGGTTGTGCAAAGGTGTGTTCCCTCCTTTCCCCTTCTCACTGACTTGTCACAAATTTTGCATGGTGCCATGGTGATGATTGCACTGTGCCTGCTCCAAGAGAAAACTAGTTCCACATCCATGATTTCAGAGGGGAGGGAAAAGGTGGAGAAGAATGGCCTCCACATCCCCCTTCACGGTCTGGGGCAGAGGGTGATGTTGCTGCTATTGCTGCTACTGCCTCAGAACAAGCACTGAAATGAGGACCAGGAGTATTGCTGCTGTTGGTAAGTGGAACCTGTCCTAATCCTGCATCACTTGTTGACCCCATTCCCACTGTGTCCACAGTGGTCTGTTGCACACTATTCTGCTCCTCAGCATCCTGCAGCCCTTGCAGCTCAGCAGCAGCAGGAATTACAGCAGTTGCAAACTCCGCAAATTCCAAAAGTTCACTACAGATGGTGGTGGGGATGCCCATCCTCATCCCTGTCTCCCATGCCTCCTCAGTATGAGCTAAAAAGGCCATCAATGTCTCTTCCATCCCAGCTTCTCCACATCATCATCCCCACCACCTCCAGTCCCTCCGTGCTGCTGCTGCTCTATTGCAGACATCTCACCAGTTGGAGGAGGTGATGAGAAAGATGAGAGAGGTCCCTTAATGTCACACTTGCAACAAATCTGTCTTCTTTAGGATCATATTCCACCTGTACATAGCCATGGGAAGAACAGGACTCCCAGGGTCCGGGGAAAGGTGTGGGCTTTAGTCTGGATGCTCTGCATTGCTTCCCCTACTACTTCCCTAAAGCAGTTCCCACCAGTTGCTTCACCATCACTGTTACTGCTACTAACACCAACCACATCAATTTCAGCCCCAGAGTCTTCCTCCACACAATCACTAGTAATATGATAATCACCCCTCCTTCACTCCTAACACTAACAAGCTGCTGGACCTTCTTAGTAGTATTACTAGTGGCGGGACTATTTCAGGATGGCAAGTGTGACTTAGGGTTCTCCGCTGTCACACTTGGCATCATCTTCTCCTTGCCCCCCTCCTGAGAATTACAAGACACACTGGCAGCAGGTTCAGCCCTGGCAGCAGGTGCAGAACATCTGGCAGCAGGCACAGGCAGCTGGCCTCTCCTTCTCTCACTTCTACACTCTTCTTCCTCTCTTGAGATTAATTTCCCCAAGATCCATCGGGATGATTTAGGGGGACTGGCCAGCACTGGGTCTATATTGGTCACTTCCTCCTCCTCCTCAAACTCAGTGGACACATAAGGGTCCTTCCAGCTCCTCCTTTTATTATTCTTAAACTTTCTCATAGTGATAGCAGTCACTTTGAGCCTCTCCTGCCTCAGGTTTGCTACTAACTCACAGCAGAACAGAACAGTAAGTCTCTCTCATTCTGTAGCTGCTTCTATTAAGTTTCACTTCCTGGAAAACTGTACATTTTTATTGCGAAAAGGCAAAAAACATGTAAATCAAAGGTCGAAAACTTTCTAGCTTTTGAAAAAAATGTCAAAGAATTTTTGCCAATGGGCACAAATAGCAAAGATTTTAATTGCTGTATTTCAAGCAGATGTTCCCATGAAAAGCGGACAATAACATTTTTTTTTTAATTTTATCACAGGAACACAACAGTACCTATTGTTTACCCCTAACCCCAACATCACCAACCTCAGGTAGAAGATATTGGGACAGTGAACCCCGACAGCAGAGGCTGCTATCAGAGTTCAGAGCATGTGGCATACAGCCACATTATCATATGAACAAACCCAGATAATTATGATAATGGCTCATTATCCTGCATTTCTACATGGAAATGAGCCAGTATTTATGTGTTCAGTGCAAAATAATAAACCTTTTGAAGGCATGGAAGATTGGTGGGGATATGATGGCAAAGCTGAAGACATGTTAGTACATACAAGCAAGCATCTCCGACACAGATCTGACACATCATTGCCATCCTGAACCCTTATCAAACATCTCTGCTATTCTTTCCCTCTCTTTTTGAAAAGCCAACAGAGCTAATATGTCCTGAACTGGATATTTTAATGTTTTTATGTATGCTAGATTAGTGGAAACCAGGAGCGGATTGTCCTATTGGGGTATCGAGCATGCCCCAGTGGACCACCCAGTTATGGACAGGTAGGGAAATCATATGATCTCACCTCTCCAGTCCACAACTCTGTGGAAGTAAGGCACAACTCAGCAGAGCCGTGCACCAGTGAAGGCTGGGTCCTCTAGTCTGTAACCGTCCCGCCCCCAAGGCTGACTTAGCCGGCCCTGCAATGCCTGCAGTGTGTGTGTCCTGGTGCAGTGCATGATTAGCAGGCAGAGCTTCTGGATTGCAGTTTCAAATGGTATTATTTAATTTATCTTAACTGTACTATTGCTAGAGAGGCTTATTTATAATCTATTAACCCTTCAACCCCCTGTATGATTTAGAGAGGTATAGTTGTTAACCCTTTGCATGCCAGAGAAGATTACAGCAATGTTTTATTCTGCTATTAAGCAATTGAATTCCTCATAGGTGCAGTACCCCACTGTTTAACCCCTTGTATGCTAAAGAGGCATGATTCATAAGTAATTGGTCCCTTGTATGCCAGAAAGGTGAATCAAGATGTTAATTACTGATGAATTATGCCTCTTTAGCACACAAGGGGTTATTCATTGAGGGACACATTCCTGTGCAATGTGTTATGTGCCTATGGAACAATCAATAGGTTAATTGCAGAACATGTTACTGTACACCTCTCTGGTATGCAGGGTGTTAATAACTGATAATTTATTGCATATAGTAGGTTAATGGGTTAATATATATTTATACTATTATACTGAGCAGTGCCTGGTGTACTGAGCAATGCCCTATGTCCCTTTCCCCCGCCCCCTGGCACTCAAATACCAGCTAGTGGGCCAGTTAAATAAAAAAATCCCCGGGCTGGTATTGCACTACAATCCGCCCCTGGTGGAATCCATTGACTCTGTTCAGTGGCACTCATGGTAGATTTGAATTGAAGAATCAAGGCCTACTCATCTTTAATTATAATAAGTGGCATTTGAATATTGATGCAAAGAGGCCAGTTAGAGAATTCTTTTCACACTGAGAATATGGAGTTGGAGTTGAAGTTGAGTCGAAGAAATAAGACTTCCTACTATAGATCCAATATTTTACAGCTCTTTTCCCCTTTTTATGCTTCTCCACTCCACTGTTTGGTTTCTGTCCTTTGAAAAAATCATGAGATCGTATGCATATGTAGCAGTGTAAGGTTAAGAGTTATAACAGGTAATAAAAAAGCCATGGAAATAATAGGCATGATAATGGAGTCAAGTTTAAAAGTCTCTCTATTGTGTCTGAACCCATGTTTTTCACTTAACTATTCCACTACCAGATATGTCTACAACACATTGTATATCCTATCTGAAAGCAACTCTCCTCTTTATAGTCACATAATCAAGCATTCACTAGGACTGCCATAAATAGTTTGTTTAATTAATTATTAAACTAAGAACAATACAAAGCAATTACCAGCTTCATGTAATCTGGTAGTTATTCCATTTCATGTTACTGTCTTTTACTGTTTTAAGATTATTCATGTCCCTCCACCACTTTGTACAACATGCTCCAAAATGAATTGATTTCACAGAAAAATATCAGATCATTATGGTTATATGTAAGATTGTAGATTACAAATTCAAAAAGCTAGATACTGAATTTATTGGTATTAACATTGAAGGTAAACTATTAAGATAAAAATAATTTTACTAGTAAATATTTAGCATAATGAAGGTGTTTTGTAAATAATCACTAATGCTAAAACACAGTGTGTGTGTGTGTGTGTGTGTGTGTGTCTGTCTGTCTGTCTGTCTGTCTCGAATGCAAAGTTTCTGAATGCACTGAAGACCTCTGTAGTATCTAAGTCTGGGTTGGGGTACTTGAAGCCCTCTAGCTGGTCAGGACTACAATCCTCATGATTGGCTGCCTGTGTATGGTGAGTATTGTAGTATTGAACAGCTGAAGGTCCTAAGGTTTCCCCACCATGATCAAGGGGGTTAAGACATACAGATATAGTACAGAAGTATGTTTTATTCTCCTATCCCATCTCTGACTCAGGAAAAGGTCTGTGAGTCATATAACAACTTTTTTCCACATGTTACTGCTCCTACAATGTCTGGATCACACTTCCACATTATTTGGTCCTGTCCAGTAATCAAAATAATCTGGTCTAAAGTCCTTTTCTACATGATGAATTGGACTTTCCATATAACCAACCCTCTGGTTATTCTTATGAGCCTTGCTGAGGAAGAGACCCTTGTTACTGGAGAGAGAGAACTCTTCTCCGTACTCTTCTGTATTATGTTCCAAGGCAAGTATGGTTAAATACATTAGACTGTCCTCAGCCTCCCACCCAATACCAGTGTTTTAGGCTGGTTATATAAGATGATGTATTTTAATTGGTTCTGCCCAGAAAAAAAGTATAAAATCTGTCCTAAATGTCTTGCTTGTCCCCCTACTAACTCCCCTTCTGGATTTGATCCTGAATGGTCCCTTCTGTGGAGTTGGTATTGGTTACCCAACCTTCAAACCTAGTTAGATGGGTGGTGAAACCCCCACCCTTCTTTTTCCCTTTATTTTCTCTCTATCATTTATTTCTTATTACTGATGTAATTGTTCAAAAGCAAAAATAAATGGGAATTTTGGCAATGTTTATCCTATATGGTGCTTTGTTTTGCCTCAATTAGCTTTTTTATGCATAAGGCCTAAAGTTTCTACCATTTCATGACCACTGAGGCAATTCTAATACCAAAGATGCACTCAGTCTGCTGAGTGTCATTGAAGAAAACTCTGATTTAGATAAATGTGTTCTTTGTTCCTACAAGTCAACCCTTACCCTGGCTTAACAAACCAGTTTCACTTCACTATCCGACTATGACCCATATGTATACAACTAGAGTGGTGCAAATCATGAGCAAACCAACTTAATGACTGATATAATTTGAGCTTTTTAACCCCTTGAATGATAGAGAGGTCTCCAAAGTATAGCAAAGAAATTCACTGGAGATCTATCTAACATTCAAGGGGTTGTAAATCAATGGGAATTTGAGGTATTTTTACTTGTGCCCTTTGGGGGCAGTTACCTTAGTTTGCATCAGAATATATATGACCCTATGACCTTTCTCCCCATTTATCTCCTTACACTGACCTACCCCACCAATCCAAATAACACCATTGCCCAAGGCCTTGCATATCACCTTAAAGGAAAGATTAACAAATCCATTATCTTATCATGTTAAACATACACTAGCTACTTCACCACTTCTAAATTAATTCTTGGTTCCTTTAATTCTGTTGTGCAAGATTCAATTTTTAACATTTATCTCACCTCACTAACTTGCAGCTTGGCCAGGTGCCTTCAGTGCCTCTGCAATCCTTTTGCATATTATTATTTCACTAGTGGCACATTCTTTATTGTAGTTATGCATTTGCCAAGTATAACCATTCCAAATGAATGTTTCCTGATGTCTCTTACACAAAGTATCATTGTTGCTCCCTTTGGGTTCAGATTTTTGGCCTGCCGGGCAGAGATTGCATATACAAGTAAGAAAGAAATGGAAACTTGTTTTTTTTCTTCTTTTGGGCTGAGGGGTATATTAAACTTGGAAACTAAGTGAATACCTTATGGAAAGCCTTAGGGTCCATACAGTTTGTCTGTAGTACATATATATCTTGCTTTGTATGCATTTTCTTGATCTTCAAATAAAAACAATAAAAATTTAAATTGCACCACAGTAACAAACTGCAGAATAATCAAGCGCTGCTTTTTCTTAGTTACTCATCGTGATTTCACATCTTCCATTGATAAACTAGAAACTGATATTGGTTTTTTTTTTTGGCATTTTTTTTTAATTTCTATGGTTTTTGCTTATTGCAACCCAGACTACTGCTTCTGTCTTGTCCCCAAAGGTGTCTTTGACAGATTTTCACTCCAACAGTACTATTAGTTTTCTCCAGCGTTACTTCAGTCATTACCAGTTTTACATTCCCAAAGCCACATCTTCACATCATTTGACCTACCACCAATCACTGTTGTCCACAGGAGATACTCCTGCCTATAGCATACAAACAAAAAATGAATCCCCTAGTTGACAGAGACCACTGTTTTACCACTCTGTTTCAGGAGTTGTTGTCTGGTGTATTGATTGCTCTGGTCACATCCATAAAACATCAGATGCAGCCCTCAAAATCTGTAGGTAATTGCAAATTCGGCCTAATGGGAAATGCAGCATTGACTGCATTTCTCAGTATATCAGAACATGAACCTCATCAGGTGGGAGAGAAATAAATTATTTTTGGAGCTTTTTTTCCCTTGAATGCAGTGTGTTGGCTAAAAGACCTATTTAAATCAACAAGAATATTTAATCCTTTATGTTACATTTGGTTTTCCCCAGAATTACTCCAGTTCTTATTACAACATAAGCCTCAATATGTCTTCTTGACTGCTAGAGAACCTTAGTAATAGGCCTTAATCTACAAAGACTGTCTATTCCAATATTTTTTTAAATGCTGTAGACAGGAAACTTCCTGAATCCAGTTCTCTGTTCTCTTTTACATACATTAATATTTCCAATACCCCTAGAGGCATATATGTACTATGAAGAGCTACAGTAATTGTGGAGCACACAGTAGCACCATTGAGGACAAGTAATTCCCATTAGAGCTGTCTCCAGCATTCATGCAGTTAAAAAGCACAATTAAATCAATGGAAATCATGGCGAAGTTGGTTTACACCACAATTACTCTAGTCCTTCATAGTATATAAGCGTTCCTATGTTTTGGTGAGCATGCAGTTCAATGTCAGTGTTTAAATATCGCAATTCAATAATTTGTAACCTTGTTAAATTAATTCATATTTTGATTCCTTTGATTGTTGTATCATTCTGGTTAAGAAATTCAGCTATGTGAGGTTAAACTGAAGAAATTCATATCTTATTGATGTATTCTTTAGATCAACTATTCCCTTTATACTAAACACTGGCTGAGGTGCCAGGAAGAAAAATAGTAATTTTGGAGCAAACCAGCTTCACATTTTCTAAAATTCTCAATAATTTAAATGGGTCATTTAACCCCATAAGCAATGAAGATCTCTCTAGCTTTCAAAGCATTAAAAGCCCAATTTAAATCAATGGCAATTTTTCTTTGTCAGTTGTTCAGTAGTTGGTTTGCCCCCAAATGATTACAGCTTATGTATAGGTGAGTGTGTATATAACTGCAACCTCATAACAAATATAATCATGAATTATTCGAAATTTGCAATAAATGATTTAAACCTTCCAAAACGTTTCAGTGTTTAAAAGTTTGACTTTAAGTTGGTCCATTTCATTCTTGTTTCTGTTTTCCTCAATGTTCATTTTCCTCTCCCATCCTCATTTTATTTTGGGTACTGTCTGTGACCTGCAGCTTCCAGTAACTTGATCTACATGTTGATCTTTATATGGCCTTCTGATGTCATGTGCATGTGATTCAATTTAGAAAATTAGATTTGTTTCCATTGTCTGTATTTTGTACACAAGATGCAAGGATACTTTTGTGCTTGTTTAACCATTTGAATGCTAGAGACCGATCCAATGCTTTGCAAAAGCTATGCATTGGATGGCGCTCTGGCTCTCAAAGGGTTAATCCATAGAGGTGTTTGAATTAATAGAAAATGAACACAATAGCCTCTGTCAATTATATCGTTAGCATGCTCCATATTATCTCTTATGTCTATGAAACTGTAACAGAACAATTAAGTATTTTAGTAGAAATACAAAGAATGCTCTAAGGTGTAGAATAATAGAAAGCACAACATTTACTGATACCATTATCAACCCTTCGTCACCTTTGTGACCTTTTCCAACATAGATGCCATTTTCTCAGCATGTAAAAAGAGATTCTGCCTATTACAGGTGATGCAGCTCGGAACAGGCAGGTTTCTGTGAAAGTCTAATAAGAAGATATATCTATATATATCTATGTAAATAGACTAGTTGGGAAGCACGCTCTCTTTTATTTGAAAAGATATATCACCGGTGCATATACCCATAGGGATAAGTAAATAGAAATCAGATAAAACAAATAAGCACTCACAGCATTTTTCTTAACCCCTTAAGGACCGGCACGTGCACGCATGGCTGGCACTTAAGGACCACAGGGCATTTTTTTTTTATCTGATTCAGGGCTCCCCGAGATGCGTGCAGCCGTGAGTGGGGAGTCCTGAATTCTATGACGTGCCAGGACCATCACTGGTCTTTAAATGCCAGACAGCCATGATGGTCCTGGCACAGAATCGGACTTAAGGGATTAAAATAATTTTACTTGAAAAATGTCAACGTTTTAATGTGTAAACCACATTTTCAAGTGCCTTGGTTCTGATGAAAATGTGGTTTACACATTGAAACGTTGACATTTTTCAAGTAAAAGTATTTTTTAAAAAAATCCTGTGAGTGTTTACTCATTTTTTCTGATTCATTTCTATGTGTATATTTATATATATATATATATATATATATATATATATATATATATATACCCAAAAATAGACAGCTGCACTCACTAATACCCACAACCAATGTAATATAGCTTGGTGCACGTCCCATAAAAAATAGGATAATCAAAAAATGTACTCAGCCCAGGATACTCCAAGCGTCACAGCAGGAACAGCACTCAATCAGAAGTAGTAAGCAGATTTATCAATTTATTGCATCCATCACATTGAAACGTTGACATTTTTCAAGTAAAAGTATTTTTTAAAAAAATCCTGTTAGTGTTTACTCATTTTTTCTGATTCATTTCTATGTGTATATTTATATATATATATATATATATATATATATATATATATATATATATATATATATATGAAAAAAGAGGAAAGCTCCAAGTGCTAACTAACCTTAATATATACATGTGGTACATATAGTGCAAATGAATTGATAACTAGTGTATAGAAGGCTGCAAGGACTAGAAGCGTTCTCCAGCCCCCCAAGAATTTAAGCCAAGGCTTAAAGTACAAGTACAAACAAACAAAAAGAAGCCCTGCGCAACTCCACACAATAGTGCTATAGTGTGGAGTAGCACAGGGTTTCTTTTTGTTTGTTTTATATATATATATATATATATATATATATATATATATATATATATATTTGTGTGTGTGTGTGTGTGAAGTTGGTGCAATTCAGGAGCAAACCGGCTGCATCATAGGTGACAAATACAATTTCCCAATGAGTTAAGCAGGGCTTCTATCCTTTTGAATGTTAAAGAGAGAGGACTCAGTGCATTGTTTTGCATTCAAACCCCTTGACTGCTAGAGCCATTTAAAATGTATTGCTTTGCAATGTTTTGGATACATCTAGTAGCTTAGAGGTTCAATCAGTTGACATCTTCATGTCGTGTTGGCCAGTGGCCACTAGTGATTCTCAAATGCCCTGATAAAATTGCGGCATTTGTGACTGCTATTCTCGCTGCTGCTGAGTTGTTTAAGCAGCAGGATGATTAGGCAGCTCAAAGGGAATGGGACCAACAACAGCAGTAACATGGGTGATGGATGATGAAGGTTCCACTTGCCATGACTAGCTCCAGTGATGTGCCTGAGGCAGTAGCAATACAACAACTACCCCCACCACTTCAGGTATATGTGGAGAAAAGAAGAAGTTGGCCAATAATTCTTCTCCACCTGCAAAATCATGGGTGTGTTGTTACTAGAATATAAATGTTTCCCTTGAGAGCAGGAACCATACCTCTCATCAGCAACTGCAATGTGAACAGTGTGTGTGGTAAATAATACCTGGGGGCACAACTGTATCCAAACACCATGACACCAGAAACCAAGTACTGCTGCTGTCACTATACCCCTTGTCCACACCCCACTAAGGACACATGACAACTTGCTGACAGTTTAATAGAATGCAGGATGGAATGTCCTCAGATGCCACTTCATGCCCTGCTTGCGATTCTCCTCCAGCACACTGCCATATCTGGTCAGTGCACCACACAGTGCACAATGGGTGAACATGAACTGCCACATCCTAACATTTACAAAGTGACTATCCCTTTGGTGGGGGAGGTAACGGTGACAGAGGTGGACTGGCAGAAGGTGTAGTTTCCCTAGAGCAAGAAGGTGAAGGCGAGCTAGTTGTTTCGCTCGTCATCAAACTTCCAGCCTCTGACTGGGTTACTCTATTCTTCCTCCTCTTTGATCTCCACCTCACCTCTTTTTGCCTTTCTGGAGAGTCATGGAGTACTTCAACAGTGGTGCTCGATTTCTGTGGTGAGAGTTTGGCTATAACATGCTTCACATAAATATCATGGAGTCTGTGTTTCATGTGTGATATCAGGGAGGTTGTGTCAAGGTATGTTCCCTCCTTTTCACTTCTCACTGACTTGTCACAAATAGTGCAGATTGCCATTGTTGATGACTGCACTGTGCCTGTCCCGAGAGAAAAATAGTCTCACAATCATGACTTCAGGAGGAGGGAACAGGTGGAGTAGAATGGCCTCTTCTTCTCCTCCACATTCCCCTTCACTGGCTGGAGCAGAGGATGATGTTGATGCTGTTGCCGCTACTGCCTCAGAATCAGCACTACAACTAGGACTAGATATATTGCTGCTACTTGCAAGTGTAACCTGTCCTAGTCCTGCATCACTTATTGGCCCCATTCTCACTGAGTCCATGGTGGTCTGTGGCACACTAGCCTACTCCTCAGCATCTTGCTGCCCTTACAACTCAGCAGCAGTAGGAATAAGAGCAGTTGCAAATTTTGCAATTTTCAACAGCTCACTGCTGTTGGTGGTGGTAATGCCCATCCCCATGCCTGTCTCCCATACCGTCTCAGTTTGGGCTAAAAAGGCCATCAATGTCTCTTCCACCCCAACTTCTTCACCATCATCACCACCACCACCACCACTATTCCCTCCGTGCTGCTGCTGCTGCTCTATTACAGGCATCTCACTGCTGCTTGGAGGAGGTGATGAGAAATATGACAGAGAGTCCCCTAATGTCACACTTGCCATTTCCCGTAGCACTGAAGAAGGCAGACTGGTAGTACTAGCAGCAGGAACAGACAGCTGATCTGTGATCCTTGTAGTGGTGGTATTATTGCTGCTAGGTAACAATTATGCCTTCTTCAGGATCATGTTCCATCTGGACAATGTCAAGAGTGGGACGGAACTCCCAGGTTCAGGGGAATGGTGTGGGCTCCCTTGACCACTAGTCTGGATGCTTTCAATTGCTTCCCTTACCACTTACCTAACACTAGCCAGATGTTTCACCATCACTGTTACTCGTTCTACCACTAACACCAACTACATCAATTTCAGCCCCTGAGTCTTCCTCCTCCTCACAGTCATTAGTAATATGATGATCACCCCTCCTTCACTCATAATTCTAACAAGCTGCTGGTCCTTCTTAGTAGTAGTACTAGCACTGACGGGACTGCTTGGGGATGTCAAGTGTGACTTAGAGTCCCCTGCTGTCACACTTGGCATCATCTTCTCCTTCCCCCCTCCTGAGAATTACAAGACACACTGGCAGTAGGTTCAGCACTGGTGGCAACAGCTTCAGCACTCACAGTTGGCACAGCACTGGTGGCAGCAGGGCAGGCACTGCCAGCAGGCATGGCATGGTTGCAACAGGGGCATCACTGGCAGAAGGCATAGCACTGGTGACAACAGGGTCAGCATGTCTGACAGCAGGCACAGCACTGGTGGTGACAAGGGCAGCACTGGCAGCAGTCACAGCAGTGGTGGCAGCAGGGGCAGTATGTTTAACAGCAGGCACAGCACTGGTGGCAGCAGGGGCAGCATGTCTGACAGCAGGCACAGGCAGCTGCCTTGTCCCTCTCTCACTACTACCCTCTTCTTCCTCCCTTGATATTAATTTCCCCAAGATCGCTAGGGGTGATTTAGGGGGACTGGCCAGCACTGTGTCTGTGGTGGTCACTTCCTCCTCAGACTCAGTGGACACATAAGGGTCCTTCCAGTTCCTCCTTTTATTATTTTTAAATTTGCTCATAGTGATAGCAGTCCCTATGACCCTCTCCTGCCTCAATCTTGCAATAAAGATCACAGCAGAATATTATAGCATGTGTACCTCGCTCTGCAGCTGCTTCTATTGTGTTTCACTTCCTGGAAAATGTCACGTTTTTATAGCGAAAAGGCATAAAACACATTAATCAATGGACAAAAACTTTCTAACCATTGAAAAAATGGCAAATAATTTTTGCCAACTGGTGAAAATGCAAAGGTTTCAATCACTGTTTTTAAAGTGGATTAGACTATGAAAAAGCAGACAACAACGTGGTTTTCGTGAATTTTTTCACTGGAACACGATGGAGACCATTTCTCACACCCAAGCTCTAGCATTTAAGGGGTTAAACATTCCTTTAAAATAAAAAGGAATTTGTATACCCCCTTGTACAGTTGGTTTGCTCCAGAATTGCTCATATTTTGATTTTTCCATAAGGCCCTTCATCTCATCTTCCCTCTTTACCTTTCCTTTCCTCTTTTCTTCTTTCTTTAACCCTTTGAGTGACAGAGGGGTACGCAATGCATTGCTTTGCAATGTGTTGCGTACCCCTCTGGCACTCAAAGGGTTATAAATGGTAAAGAAAAAAAATCCTCAACCCTTCAGCACTTAAAAGGTTAATCTTTCCACTTTAGAGGGGTATTTTGCTAAATATCAGGGAAGGTTTTCAATGGCGTGCAATCCGAGACAATCCAGCTGTTTAGGGCTACAAATCCCATCATCCCCAGCCAGTCAACAGCTGGCTGGGGATAATGGGAATTGCAGCCCTGGACAATTGAAATCCCTCAGGTTGCCCACACTAGGTTAAATATCCCATTAAATATTACTTGGCCTCGTCTTAGGTTTTGTTCTTTGAATAAACCCAACCCCCCACTGTCTTCCTCCTCTCTTTATTTTTTAGTACTTTATTTACTCATAACCTTTACATTCAAATAGAATTTATAGAATAGCTTCATATTTTGAAGGGGTTTATATATAGCATCGACGCCCAAATCAAGGCATACCAAAATATCTTGAAGCTTTTTAAAACATATAATTTAGTCCACAGGCACAGCTCTCAAATCACAATCAAAAGAGCTGTTCAGTATTTTTCTACAGAAAAAGTACTATATTGCTAATGTGGTAAATATTATGTCTTTGTGAATATTTTAAAGGAACACGAACACCTGCTAATAATAAATCTCTGCTTACATTAATCTGAGCAGAAATACTTAGTGGCCCAATATGAATCAAATCAGCGTCAACTGGTTCCCTAAAATAAAACTCAATGGAAAGCATGTCCTTGGAGGAAAACATGATTCTTGTTTCAGCACTCCACAACTCCAAACTCCTCATAGTGAAGTGCCTATAGGGAAGAAGACTTCATTGTGATCTTGGGTTGCTGGAGTCTGACAACAAAGAGTCATGTTAGCCTTTGCTGATATGACATAAAGTACTAATTAAAGGTTAATTTTGGAGAACTATTCCACACAAAATTGATTCTTAGTGGCCATAAGGAGTTTCTGCCCATGTGGTTTTATCATTATGGATGTGCAAAATGATTTACCTTACAAATAGAACTTCCTAACTTTCATAGGTATTCCGCAAAAAGTGTAGTTTTTCTACATACTTACACATTTTTAACCACATTTATAACAGTGGTAGTTATGTATTTCTTCCCCTCATCGAGACTTTTTCCCATATACAGTATTTCGACATGCTAAAATATGTTACTGCATGTTGTCAGTCTGCAGTTGAGAGAGAAAAAACACATCTAAATGTTTTATGCTACCTAGTGCAGACAGGCAGACAAAATGAGGGAGCAGGTGTTGCTTTGTAGGCCTATTAGTTGCAGCCACTACCATTTGTTTTCTAGAAGTTTTTATTAAGGGAGAAAGGAGCATTAACATAACTTGATTCATTAAAAAAGTGTTTAGAAATTGCAGAGGCAGGTGAATTGATCCTTCCCACCTGAACTGGCTGGCTGTAGTATCTGAATGACAGATACTACACAAAAATAAACACATCATACATTTGAGACAGAGAGGTACAATTTGACATACAGTATTACTTTCACACACTCAGCCCTCCATCAGCAAGAACAAAAGTGGCAAACATATGCTAATGTGTACTTGTGCTTAACCAGCTCTGTGTGCTTTTATGCTTTGGCCTTTATTGCAATTCTTAGGAAAAAATGGTTGAAATGTTATCATTAGCAACCAGTGTGTAAAGGAAGACAGGAAAAGAGGGGAGTTTGAGTTGCTTGATTTAATGTGCATTGGTGCTAGTCAGTTCTCATGAATGTTTCAGGGAGTGAGGGTGTGATTTGTAGACAAGGACATTGACAGTAAGAGTTTAAAAAAAATTATATTTTTGACTCATAGGTGACAGATACCTACACCTGAAGCAGAGGCAGTGATAGAGAGAGAGAGAAAGAGAGCTGCATTAATCATACAATCTTCTCAGACAGACACAACAACACTCTACACGCTTAAGCTTTTGTAGTTTACAATAAAAATCAACAATACCATAATTATGTCCAACAAATTGTCTTAGGTATCATCATCCCTATTGCCACAACCCAGTCATACTAAGTATTACTGACAAAGCAGCAATACAGTTTGACATCCATAATCCTAGCTATTAATGCTTCTGCTTCTGTTCGAAGTGTAGTAACCCCTTACACCTACTGCTCATACTACTGCAACATCTAGCCCCTCAGTCTATGAAATTTACAGTATGGAGATAATTCACAAATGATCCAAAAGCTAAACATGATGCTATCTGTTGTCTCTGTAAAACAATGTGAGCAGGGGGAAATCAGGATCACATCTATACACATCCTCATTGAGATCCCACCTTAAAGTGATAGTAATGTTTCATAAAAACAGAAGCTCTATTTAGCCTTCATAGTATTTGAGCCTTACAGAGTGTTCTTACTATCAGAGTTGTAGTTTAAGCGTAATTGAATGATAAAGTATCCAACTTCCATCCCTTTTACCTAGTGTAAGCCACCTCCCCTCACATGTGGAACCTGGTCTTGAGACCAGACAACTCACAGCAAGGGATAATCTTCTTACTGTGATCTTACTGTGATCATAAGGAAAACCCTGCCCCCTTGACAGGTATTTCAGGTTTTTCCTTATGCTCACTGAAGATTGTCCCTCGATGTGATCCATCCGGACAGTCTTGCTACTCTGAGGTGAGCAATGTTACATCAGGGGTGGGAGAGGGATATTTTATCATTCAATTACTTTTGAACTACAACTCTGACAGTATTGAAATAACACTCTCCATGGCCCAAATACTATGACGATTAATTGGAGCTGCTTTTATAGTGAAACATTGCCATCCCTTTAAACACAGCCACAGGTCTGAGCCATGCCAGCAGCAAGTCTGAGTTATGATGACTACAGTAGTAAATGTAAGGGCCTGTAAGTGCAAGAGACTAAGGGGCACATAATAGTAGTGTTATAGATGTTTCAGGGAGTGGGACAACATTTCCCAATAATACCTATGTCATCGACTACTACTGCTGTAGTTGCTGATAACAAGAGTAATCACACCCACCACTAGGCCAGCCACCAGCACTGCCACTACTAGTAATGTTGCTGAAACAAAAACACAGTTCTCCTTCCATGTGCTGTCAACCCACCATAACTAATTTCCTAGGAAGAAGTCACAAAATGCACCAAAATAATCCAAAAGTGTGCCAATGGAATGGTAAACTTGTAAAAATGTAAACAGCATTTGAAACTGATGAAACTTGACAGTTATTGTTGATGGGAGTGGCCACAAATAATGCCACAAATTACCTCATAGACATGAAGCCCAGTCCCAATGAAAGCCAATATGTCTTTATTGAGTAGTAGTGAGCTCAAGCCCCAGGTTTAAAGTGCAAAGTTCAGAAGCTTTTTACTAGCCCAAGACATGTAATGGTGTAATACTGGTTTAATCTTCTTAAAGGCACACTAGCAAATAAAAACAATGTTAGTAATGTTGAAAGGACGTTAACCCTTTGGATGCCAAAGAGGTATCCAACACTTTGTAACACAACGAGCTGGATACTGCTATGGCACTCAAAGGGTTAAAAATCACCATTTGTTATTTAGAATACAAGAGTTTTAATTATTTAGATCTATTGATTATTCTAATTAAAGCATGCTATGCAAGTGCTTGCTGTCTTAGCCTAACATTATCTCCTCCTCTTACTGACACTGCTCAACAATGCAATGTCCACCTCCCCTAGCAGTGTCAGTGAGTGGAGGAGTTAATGTAGGGCTGAGACCGGAAGTGACTGCAGGGTATGACTTCATTAGCGTAAAATATAGATGTAAATAACTCAAAATAACTCAGGTCATTTGAAAGTAGTTTTAGGTAATAGGGTCCCTTTAATGGGCTATTTAACACACTATTATTAATGCACCAGGTAGGTCCAATTCCAGAGTCTTTTAGGATCCTATCAATGGGGATCTAAGTTTTTGACCCCCAAAACAGTTGATAACCATTTTCAGGCCAGAGTACAGAAAACTCTGCTGGACATCAAGATTACTATAGGTGTTTTTTGTTTATAATTTAGTCAGATTAACCCTGTGAATGCCAGAGGAGTAAGCATACCCCATCGGCACTCATAGACCTAAATCTGCTAACATTTGACACATTTTGGGATTGCTTGGGATGTACTGATATAGGGCTTAGGGCCCATTATCAATACATACACTGGTGACTTAAAGTGATAGTAATACTTCATTTTATCTTTATTTTATTTTGTAGGCATTAAAAAAACATGAAGAACGATATAAGTCTTATCTATCAAACCTTTAAGAGATATTCACAAGCAAAGTATTCCCCCCCCCCGTTCAGTCAGATCAGAAGGGAGGTGCCCAGGTAGACTGCAGAGAGGGACAATCTTCAATTAAGATAAGGGAAAAAGCTGAAAAACTTGTCAACGGGGGAAGGGCTTTCATTGTTTTCATACAAAGAAGATTGTCCCCTGCTGTTATCTGTCTGGTATTACAACCAGATTCACATCTGAGAAGAGATGGCTTACACTAGGTAAAAGGGGCGGGAGGGGGAAACCTTGCTTGTGAATAGCTCTTAAACCATAAAGGTTTGAGAGATAAGACTTATATTATTCTTCATGTTTTTTTAATGCCTACAAAATAAAATAAAGTTAAAATGAAGTATTACTATCCCTTTAAGTATTTTTTATGCTTCTTTTCAGGTTCAATTCCAGTGTTGGTGGGTGCAGATTTTCACATGTTAAAGTGAGTCTCTTAACGTATCTTAGTGCTAACGAATGGAATTGGATAGCGAATTACGGTGTTTTGCTGTGTGTCAATGGGTGAAAACGCCCGCATCATTATCCCCCGATGTGGGTTTTCTAGCCGGTATTTCTTCATAGCACAGGTAATTGAATTGCTTACCATGCTTGATGAAATGCAGTTGGATATTTCTTATTGGTGCCAGACCCAATTGAATCGAGCCCTATGTAGGTTGCAAAATACAGTATCCTAAAAATCAACAAATAAAATAATTCATAAATGACATAGAAACATCTACAACAACATACTATAAATGTATAGCAGCGCAATGATATGCAGTCCAGTATAGTCCAGGGAAATCATAGTTAGTGATGAATGATAGAAAGATTAACGGTGTGGATTACTTCATGTATGCACCTTGAGAATAGCTCACAAATACAGAGCACCCCTCCAGTCTGGATTTATCTGTAATATAGCAGGAGTCTAAGTGGCTTCTCCCATCCTCTGTCCTCTATTAACCCCTGTAGGTTACTGGTGGTATTGTTACTGTTGAAAAAAGGATGTAATATGCTGAATATATAAAGTCCCCCCTTTGATGTACTCAAAGCTGAGCAGATTGTACAGATTGGGGTGAGGGCTGTGGGCAGAACTCCTGGCCACTAATGTCTTGTAAGCCCTGTTGAGTTTGAGCGGGCAGAGGTCATCTCCAGCTTGACAGTGTTAAAGTCCTCAATATAGTGAATTCAAGTGCAGCAGTCTAAAGAAAACTTCACTGGACTATTGACTAGGGGTGAAAAGTGAGAACAATTTCCCATATGACTTTTCATGAAAAATTTACAATTTTTCTCTTTTTTATGAGAAAATTTTCATCTTTTTTCCAATGCAAAATTTTCCTCCTTTCTTCCTATTCCAGCAACATTTTTTGACTGTTCCAACACATTTTGCTCCTATTCTAACATATTTTTCTCCTATTCAACACATTTTCTCCTATTTCAACACATTTTGTCTAGGTTTCCTATGGTGCAACATTTCCCATAACAATATTACATCTTCTGAGGGCTGTAGTGGAGAAATAAGTAGCTGAAAGTAAAAGCTGTGCATCCAACAGCAACATATACCTTGAAAAATGTATTAGCATGCGGATTGCCTTTGTCCTTTGCCCACAACACTAACTACCTGCTTAAGTGACACTGGCATATATTCATAATGATGTCAAGTGAAAAAAAAATAAAGTACAACCTACAATGTGGCAGATGTGTATAGTAGTGATGGTGGGGGACTGGTGTGGTGTGATTGGTGGGACCTTGACAAACTGCATCCACCCCAAGAGGAGAGGGATCATCATCATTTATTGCACATGCTTCAGCAACCATTGCTGAAGTCAGTTTTTGAACTACCACTTTACTCTCACGTCCCTACACTGCCCCACCTTTCCCCCCTTCCCCTTGTGAATTTGCTAGACATTACTCAACTAGTGTGTGTGTTTTTACTCTCTACAGTACACAACAGATGGAGTGTGATGTCTTGCCTTAGCCCTCAACAAAATTCTTTATGTCTTCTGCTGTCTATCAAGTCAGGATCCCATCTGCCTGTGTCTTGCCAATCAGTCACACAGAATTTTGTGGTATGTGGGGTCAACCTCCTTCCTCCTTTCTTCTCCCACAAAGTGCCCCCAGATTTCCCTAATATGGAGAGCAAATGTACTACCTAAAAGACTCCCTAAACTAGGCTTCAATTCCCCTTTATTTGCTTATCTTCTCTAGCTCAAACATGCTGCTTTCTCCTCTCATAAACACAGAATGACATTCTATGTGAACCTGACATCCTTTTATTTGGCTGTAGAAAAGTAAAGAAAACTGTCATGTGGTGAGGAAAATGTTTTCTTCCCAGTGATTTCAATTCATGAACTAGGCGAAAAAAGCGTTAAAATGGCACTTTTCATGGGAAATTATTCACCAAGCGGAAAGTACCATTTTTTTGCAAATTTTGGTTTGAGGCAAAAGTTTTTGCCCTTTGAAAATAAAAAGTGAAAATGGACTATTTCTCTTCCTCTCTTCCAATACATTTTGTGTCTGTCTGACACTTTCTCAGGGAATAAACTCATTGAAATATATTGTATATTCAAAGTACTGCCTGCCAAAAGGGTAGACAATCACTACCTGATGATAGATGGCCATCAGCTGGAATCCAAATAGCCTGCTATTGAAAAAGGCTAATATTAACCCAACATGCCTAATTTCCCAACTACATGTACAAGGTCCACATATGGGAGCAATAAACCACCAGGAAAAAATGGTTAATATATACATGAAAGGGTACAAACCCTACAACATGGAGAATGTGCACAGACTCAAGCCCACCTTGCTGTTCCCCGGTACTACTGCATCCAAAAACTATTTCGGCACTAAATGTCCATACAATGGGCATATTGACAATGGGTTACAGTGTCCCACCACACACAGAATCCCCCCAATATGCCACCTCCCTATGCATGGATATAGAACAGTAGTGAAGGCAGAATAATATTACAAAAAATATATTATTATAAAACATTAAAAATAAATAATGAGTAAAGGAAAAAAGGGAATATTATACAAAATAAAATAATAAACTAAAGAAAAATAAATAAAATGAAGTGGCCTATAAGTTTAGGTGTATAACATGTGTATGCCCAATAAGATTCCCTATAACATAAAAGTCTAAATTTGTCTCCCAAATTAGTTTTAGGAATATGTTCTAGGGATATAAGAACTGTTTGACCCATCTCACTATTATGTTGTTCCCTATAGTGTTTATTTAAGGAATATTTAATGTCCCCTTTTAGGATGTTTCTTCAATGTTCTAGAAATCATTCTTTTAACCTCCTTTTCCTTCTCCCAATGTACTTCTTATCACATGGGCATTTAACACTATACACAACATAACTCATGTTACATTTAATACAATGTTTTAATTTGACATACATGTCCTTTACTATCCAAAAAACTGGGAAGAGAAAGAGGGCAGCCAGTCCTGAGTTTTTCCATCCCAACAAATTTGCTCATTTAAGTGAAGATGTTGGGGAGGCAAACCCAGAAGTGGAATTGCTGGAGAAGACTGTTCTCCCTAACAGCCGGGAGAACAGCTCCTGTAGCACAGAGGGGATCCAGAGGAAAGTGAAGCCTAGGCAGGTTGCGGTGGTAGGCGACTCCATTATTAGGAGAACAGATAATCTGTGTCTCTGATTGCTGCAACCGAATGGGTTGCCGTCTCCCGGGTGCCCGGGTTCGGCATGTTGCAGACAGGGTGGACAGATTATTGGTAGGGGCTGGAGAGGATCCAGCTGTCTTGGTGCATATTGGTACCAATGACAAAGTAAGAGGAAGGTGGAGTCCTAAAAGGTAATTTTAGGGATTTAGGCAGTAAGATTAGGAACTGGACCTCCAAGGTAGTATTCTCAAAGATACTACCTATGCCATGAGCTACACCAGAGAGACAGCGGGAGATTAGGGAGCTCAATGCATGGCTGAAGGAGGGCTTCGGGTTTTTAGAGCACTGGGCTGATTTTGATTTGGGGTACAATCTCTATAGTAGGGATGGATTGCACCTGAATGCAAGAGGGTCTCAAGTGCTTGGGGAGAGGATGACTAGACGGTTGGAAGAGATTTTAAACTAGGAAGGGGGGAGGGGCCAATAAATACTGGGATAGATAGTATAGAAAGGGAAGGCGATGTAGTAAACAACCAGGTGGGAGGATCTGGGGGTGGGGTTAGTACAGATGATAGGGAGAAGCCTATAAACCACATCAAAATTAAATCACAAATGGAACACAGCAGTGGCATAAATTGTATGCTTGCAAATGCCAGAAGTTTAACTGGTAAAATAGGGGAACTGGAGCTGGTAGCTGAAATCGAAAACTATGACTTGATAGGCATAACAGAAACATTGTGGGATGACACACATGATTGGTCAATCAATTTGGAGGGCTACATGTTATTTAGAAAAGATATGTCAAACAAAAGAGGTGGTGGGGTCTGTCTGTATGTCAAACCAGTATTATTGCCTCACTTGCGGGAAGATATATGTGATGACAGTAGTGAACATGTGGAATCCCTGTGGGTTGAAATAGTCACTGGGGGTAAAGCTGCCCAGAAAATATTAGTGGGTATTTGTTATAAACCACCAAACATTGGTGACCTTGAAGAATCAAAGCTATTAATGCAAAAAGAAAAGGCTTCTCAAATAGGGAGAACTATAATTATGGGGGATTTTAATTATCCAGAAATAGACTGGGAAAAATAAAACAGCTAATTCTGCTAAAAGCAGCAAGTTTCTGAACTTGTTGAATGACAATTTTTTGTCTCAACTAGTGCAGACCTCAACCAGAGGTAATGCATGTCTGGATCTGGTAATAACTGACAATGAAGAACTTATCTCTAACATCCAAGTTAGGGAGAACTTGGGGAATAGTGACCATAACATGGTATTGTTTGAGATTAATTCAAAAAAGCAATTTGAATTTTAAAAAGGCCAACTTTAGCAGGTTTAATTCATCCCTTGGTCTCGTTGACTGGGATAAAATATTTTCAGGAAAAAACACAGAAGGTAAGTGGAATGCCTTCAAAATAACATTGCAAAAATACACATATAAATTTATCCCTGTTGGAAACAAATACAAAAGAAGCAAATTAAAACCAGTGTGGCTAACCAGTAAAGTAATTCATGAAATAAATAACAAGAAAGCGGCATTTAAACATTACAAAGTTGAGGGATCAGCAGAGGCATTTGCAGAATACAAAAATGCCAACAAAACCTGTAAAAAGACTATTAAATTAGCTAGACTGTAGAATGAAAAAAATATTGCTAAGGAGAGCAAGAGCAACCCAAAAAAATTCTTTAAATACATTAATGGCAAAAAATTTAAGTCTGATAATGTTGGGTCCTTGTTATCTGAAAGGGGTGAGATGGTCAAGGGGGACAGAGAGAAGGCAGATATATTAAATAATTTATTTTCTTCTGTTTTTACCAAGGAAGACCCAATGGACAAGAATCTGCAAACTACTTTTACAGAACAGTCACAGCAAGCATGGAACTGGCTAACACAAGAAAAAGTGTTAAAACAATTGAATGGTGTTAAGGTAGACAAAGCTCCGGGGCCAGATGGGACACACCCACTGGTACTTAAAGAGCTAAGCCAGACCCTGGCCAGACCATTATATTTGATTATCAGGGATTCTTTTATTTCAGGTATGGTGCCCATGGATTGGCGTAAAGCAGATGTGGTGCCCATATTTAAAAAGGGATCAAAGTCACAGCCAGGAAATTACAGACCTGTAAGCTTGACATCTGTGGTAGGGAAGCTGTTTGACAGGTTGCTAAGGGAATATATTCAAGAATTCTGCTGGAACAGGAATATCATTAGCAATAGCCAACATGGCTTTGTGAAAGACAGGTCTTGTCAAACTAACTTTATCGCATTTTATGAAAAAGTGAGTAATAATATAGATGCGGGAGCGGTGGTTGATGAGATCTATTTCGAGTTTGCCAAGGCATTTGATACAGTTCCACACAAGAGGTTACTGTACAAATTGAATGAAATAGTCCTAGGGGAAAATGTTTGTGTGTGGATTGGAAATTGGCTGAAAGATAGAATGCAAAGAGTGGTAGTAAATGGCAAGCTCTCCAGTTGGATAAACGTGATACCTCAGGAGTACCTCAGGGATCTGTCCTGGGTCGTCTTCTTTTTAATTTGTTTATTAATGACCTCCCAGAGAGCATAGGGACCATGTATTAGTGTTTGCAGATGACACAAAATTAAGTAAGGTAATAAAGTCTGAACTGGATGTGTCTTCATTACAAGAGGATTTGGAAAAATTGTGTAACTGGGCAGGCAAATGGCAAATGAGATTCAATATAGACAAGTGTAAAGTTGTGCATTTTGGGTATAATAAAAAAAATGCAACATATAGTTTAAATGGTGTTTCTCTGGGGAAATCTACAAATGAAAAGGATTTGGGAGTAATGGTAGACAATAAACTTAGCAGTAGCATGTAGTGCCAGCTGGCAGCTGCAAAGGCCAATAAGATATTGGCATGTATTAAAAGGGGTCTTGACTCAAGAGAGGAAGATATAATTATGCCTCTATACAGGTCCATGGTAAGACCCCACCTAGAATATGCTGTTCAATTCTGGGCGCCCTTTCTGAAAAAGGACATTATGGAACTAGAAAGAGTGCAGAGGAGGGCTACAAAACTAGTAAGGGGAATGGAAAGTTTTAGTTATAAAGAAAGGCTAGAAAAGTTAAACTTGTACACACTAGAGAAACGGCATCTTAGAGGGGATATGATAACACTATATAAATATGTTCAGGGTCCATACAAAGGGCTCTCCAATGACCTGTTCATTAACAGAACAGTGCACAGGACAAGGGGCCACCCACTTAGACTTGAGAAAAGGAGATTTAATCTACAACAGCGGAATTGTTTCTTTACAGTAAGGACAATAAAGGTATAGAATTCACTGCATGAGGAGGTGGTGCTATCGAATACATTAGATGCCTTTAAAAAGGGCCTGGATACTTATTTAAAAGAGCATAACAGAGGGCTATGTACGTTAGTATTGGGATTAAAATTTAGTTAGGGCTTGTTGATCCAGAGAGAAATCTGATTGCCATTTGGAATCAAGAAGGAATTTTTCCCCCCCATTCAAGGCAGAATTTGAAATTGCTATATTGAGGGGTTTTTTTGCCTTCTTTTGGATCAACGATGGTAAACAGGAATAAGAAAAGGGTTGAACTAGATGGACGCAAGTCTTTTTTCAACCTAAATTACTATGTTACTATGTTACTATGAAATACAGTTACAAGTTATACATAGCTTGGATCCACGCTTAAAGGCACCCCTGCAATGCAAAAATGCGTCCCCTGATCCCACAACACTATCCTTACCAGAAGACTTATTCCTGGATAGCATATTCTTTAAAGTCTTGTTCTGTTCAAGATGATCTATGGAGTCGGTGAGATATAATCCCTGAGAAGCAGATCACTGTGTAATATTGGGCAATGCTTATTTGCTATTTGTTTTAGTTTATGGTATGCAGTATTATATTTAGTGACAAAAGAAGGATAGCTCAGGTATTTTACATTTTTGACATCAGTAACTTGATTTGATAAATACTGTTGATCTTGCTTTTTTGTTATTTTAGGTCCATCTATTGGACTAGATTCCCCAGCATTCAGCAACAGGTGACATCTAGCCATATCTCCCACCTCCTGGAAAGTTTGTTCCACCATTTGCTTTGAATATCTCTTGTCCAAATATTTATTTTTTAGATCTTGGGATAATGTATGATAATCCTCTACTCTCAAACAATTTTGTTTTAATCTCTGAAACTGTCCTTTGGGAACGTTTCTTTTTCCAGTTGTCCAAATGACAGCTTTCATAGTGTAAGCAGCTGTTAACGCAGGTAGGTTTGATATATGTTTCTGTTATTATTCTTGAATTTGTATGTGTAAATTTAAGATCTAAATAATTGATAGTATCCTTATTAATTTGGTAGGTGAATTTCAGGCCCAACTGAAATACTTTTCAGAGGGACTGCTAGGCAGAGTAAGGAAGAGGTTATGTGGTGTGAGTGGTAGGCTTCTCTGAGGTGATTAGTCTTTAGATAGAACTTGAAAGTTTGCAAGCTGGGTGAGAGTGGGGCAGTAAGTTCCAGAGATAGAGTGCTGCACTTGAAAAGTCTTGGAGACATGAGTGTGGAAATCATGAAAGAGGAGGAGGTTTGGCAGAGCATAATGGGCAATCTGGAGAATACTTGGTGATGCAGCTGAAAATGTAAGTGCGAAAATATTTGTGATGGGTTTTGTGGGTCACTGCTAAACATAAGGCAAAGATGTGACTTTCCAGCTCTTTTACTAACCTCTTATTGATATTATATGTAACAAACTGGGTACAAGAATAATGAAAAGAAAATAAGAACTTTAAGAATGAACCGCTGATAATATAAACAAGACAAAGCATGCCATAGGTGAAATAGATTTCTAGAATGTTGCAACAATAGGAAAGCTATTCAATGTTTTTTGTTTGTTTTTTTTGAGATACCAGATAACAGGGGAAGTTATGTACTAAGGAGTGATAAAGAGGAGATAAAGTGGAGATAACTTCTCCAGTTATATGACTTCTCCAGTTTCTGTTATGTTATGGTGGCCACTGGCCATTGGCAAATGCCATGGTGTCATTGTGGTATTTGAGGCTGCTGTTCTTGCTGCTGCTGCTGTGTTGTTTAAGCAGAAGGATGATTAGGCAGCTCCAAGGGAATGGGATCAACAACAGCAGTGATATGGGTGATAATGACAATCATGGTTCCACTTGCCACTAGCTCCAGTGGTGCACCTGAGGCAGTAGCAGCACAACAACTAGCCTCCACCACTTCAGGTATATGTGGAAAAAAGAAATTGGCCAATAATGCTTCTCCTCCTGCACCGCCTCCAAAATCATGGGTGTGTTGTTGAGAATAGGAAGGAACTGTGTCTTTCATCAGCAACCTCAATGTGCACAGTGTGTGTGGGAAATAGGGGAAGGACAGGACACAATGGACTCATCTGCACACAAACAACTGGTCCAAGTGAAAGCAAACACCTTCATGCTTAGGTCCTCAATGTTAAATCAATTATCCCCCAGAAACCAAGTACTGCTGCTGTTACTTTACCTCTTGCCCTCTCCGCTAAGGACATGTGACAACTTGCATTCTTAATAATAATGATGAATCCTCCCTATCACAGCTTAGTGTATTCTGCGGGATGGAATCTCCTCAGATGCTGATTGATTCCATGCCTGCAATTATACTCAGCAGCACACCACACAATGTGCAATGGGTAGACACAAAATTCCACATATTCGCATCTACAGAATATCTATCAGTTGGTGGGGGAGGTAACGATAACAGAGGTGGACCAACAGAAGATGTTGCTATGTCTTGCCGTGTCCAACTCTTGTTGCTTTGTGTGTTTGGCATTAGCATGCTTCCCATAAATGTCATGGTATCTGTATTTCATGTGTGTTATCAGAGAGGTTGTGCCAAGGTGCATTCCTTCCTTTCCTCTTTTCACTGATTTATCACAAATAGTGCACAGTGTTGTAGCTGATGATTGCACTGTGCTTGTCCCAAGAGAAAAATGGTTCCACACCCATGACTTCAGAAGGGAGGTGAAAGGTGGAGAAAAATTGCCTCTTTCTTCTTCTCCTCCACAGTTCCCTTCACTGGCTGGGGTAGAGGATGCTGCTGCCTCAGAATAAGCATACAACAAGGACCAGGAGTATTGCTGGCAAGTGGAACCTGTCCTAGTCACACATCACAACTATTTCTGGACCCTGTTACCACAGTGGGCACAGTGGTCTGTGGAACACTAGCCTGCTCCTCATCAGCCCTTGCAACTTAGGAGCAGCAGGAATTTCAGCAGCAGCAAACTCTGCAATCTCACTGTTAGTAGTGCTGGTGATGCATAGCTGTCTCCCATTCCTTCTCACTTTATGCTAAAAAGTCCATTAATGTCTCGTCCACCCCAGCAGCTCACAAATTTCCCCCAGATCCAAGAGATGCTGTTGGGGCAATGGGCATCATTGGGTCTGGGGAATTAGGTCTCCTATACCCTTCTTTGTTGATGTTGGTCACTTCTTCCTTCTCTGACTCACTTGGCACATCATGAATCTTCCAGCTCCTCCTTTTGTTTTTTAGATAGCTGCTCATCCTCTTAGCCAATGGACGGAGCCACTGCTGCCCTTATTTCACTATATAAATCAGTCCACAATCACCTATCACCCTCTCTATATCTCTAGTTGCTTTATTTTGTGTTTCACTTCATGGAAAAGTCACGTTTTTGGGCATAAAATGTAAATGGGTGGGAACATTTTAGCCATTGAAAAAATGATTACCCAATCACTTACTAGTCAGATTAGTATAAGAGTACTTGCAGATCCCCTGGTTGTTACACCAGACTCTGAACTGTAAAACTGAAAAACATTAGTTATTTTATCCTCTGATTCTGCCATGAAATTCCATGGTATTCTTTGCTGGAGACATACCATTTTGATATTTTTTCCAATTAGTAAATATTCACATAAATGTGTTTTATAGTTAAGGGATAATAAACTCAAAGTCTTCTAGAAATCAAAGACCTCTTTTCTGTTGCTAGTAATGTTTGCTTACTAGGCATTCATTCTCTACATATTTATAACAATTAAGCTCCTTATTAAATTTTCGGTTTCAGACAAGCTTTGAAGCTGTAGCATCTGTTAGGTTAACCCTTGAACATTTAAAATGACTCATGATGCCCAGCTGGAGGGAGAAGGTCTATTAAGTGAAACATAACATCAAGGTTAATAATAGGTAACTTTCTTATGATAAATATATATATGACTGTTTATCAGACTTTACTTCTGGGCACACATTTGAATAAGCTTCAAATTGTTTCCAGACAAGGATCACTTGAAAAAATTCTGAAATAAAAATAGGCTGTTAGGGGTAATTTAGATAACTTAATATTGCAATTGGAATCAGGGAATTCTTATGTTATATAACACAGGAACTGGAAGATTTGCAACGAAAAAATGCAAAACTGTGTCATAATTTATACTTTTGCTCATTTGGGATCTACTGGTACATTATTCATGGAGAGGTCCTCATCACAACAAAACAGAGTAAAATAATCAGGGCATGTGTAATGCAGTAGCACAGCCTGGGGATCATTTGAAAGTCTTTAGTTTACCAAAATCTGCAGGTTTTTTGTAAAAATCAATTCAATAATGTAATACACTATGCAATCAGAATAATCATGCAAATGTTTAATAGAAATAAGTTCTTTCTAATCAAAAGGATGTATAAAAAAATTTAGTAAAAATCTTACACTCTCAGTTGCTCATATTTTTATGGTGCATACTATCTTGTCAGCTTTTCTTCACAGCACCCAATGTTTCATTCACCCATGAAGACTAAAAATATAACCTAATGAGGTTCTGTATGTAATGACATGAAAAATAGATTTCTAATTGAAGAGACAGACTCTAAAATAATAATGCACGATCATAGATTACGGATTCCTGTGGTCAAAAATTCTGTTTCCTTGGCAACAATGTATCTAAGTAACCAGAAGACCCTTGATGCCCTACGATTTAAAACCAATAAAGGCATTGGTCTTTGAGTGTCTTTTTTTAATGATTTCACTATAAGTATGAAAAATGTGAGTTGTAAGAGAAACTGTTATGCCATGCATGAAATTTAGTTCACTACAAATAAGAGAGAAGTTATTAAGGATTTACCTGGTATCTACTCAGATACTGAACAGTGGGCAACATAAATCCAGTGGCACCCTATATTTATCAAATAGTGAGGCAGAAGTGTCTCCTTCATGCTTGGGGTACTTGCCATCATGTTTGTAATCAAACACCGGTCACTGTGCCTCTGCAGAAAGTACATTAGCTACTATTAAACATTATTTAGTAATAAAGCCTGGCTGCTATACTTTAAAGAACTTGCCTTAAATACAGAGAGCCCTGTGCATAAAAGCACAGTGAATACTTTCTGGGACATACCAACCACAATGTATGGACAAAAATATTCCCCAAATTCCTGTTGACTGAAATGGCTCTTTAGAGATATCCCACACATTGCATGGCACTTTGCTGAACTGTTAACTAGATTCCATTTTCTAGTCTTACACATGCTTAAAGCTAGTTTGCTAAAGTAATTATGCTTGCAAGAAGTGGAAGGCAATAGTGAAGTGAATGGGAAATTTCAGTTGTTACTTCCTCTGTGACTTGTTTAACCCAAAGCAATGAGTACTGAACCCCTCTGGCACTCAAAGGGTTAACACTAACTATTAACCCTTTGTTTACCAAAAGGTAAACAAATGATGAGAAATGAATTGCTTTACAATGTGTCGCCGCTCATCTATGTCACTCAGTGGGTTAAACAATGTGCACAGGCAGTGGTGTCCGTAGACATTTTTCCAGGGGAGGGCAAAGCCATAATATGACCCCCAGGCCAGCCCATCTAGCCCCTTTATTTATATGGAGGGGGGTAATTGTAGGGGGGGGCAAGTGCCCCCCTTTCCCCCCCTCCGGACGCCCATGTGCACAGGAAATGGAGTAACTTTGCTCCACCTTCCTGAGTATGACAGAGGACATTATCATAAAGGGTTTACTAGCATAATACTTTAACAACTGTGGACTTTGTTCACCCAAGAGCAATTGTTCTGAACCCATGCCCCGAGGGCCCACTAACAGGTCAGGACTTGTGGATTTCACTGATAGAGCACAGGCCTGTTGATCAGCAGTTCAGTCAATTTGATTAAGTCACATGTGCTCTGACAAGGAAATCCTCAAATACTGGCCGGTTAGTGTGCCCTGACCCTGAGGACACAGGTTGAGAACCACTGCACTAGAGTATATCCCTAAATGCAGCCACTGAAGGCTAATGCCAGTGGAACTGCACTGAATAATTCACACATCCCCTCCCTAATGTGCTAGTAACTGTTTTTTTTATTATTTTCATTTTGAATATGTTTAAGAACTAAGTAACTGTCATAGTATGTAGGTATTTGATTATCAAATGTTCCCACTGATAAAGATGAGGCTGTTTATTATACGTAACTATAAATGCTTTCCCACCCAAATAAAGAAGCATGTATAAAAGAAAGAGACCAACACAAGAGTTGTGAAACCTTTAATGCTTACTGCTTCAGATTAAGTGCATGTTAGAGATGTTAGAAGGGAGAAGTGAAGCCAGATCCAGACACAGAGGATACCATTGGCTATGGTTACAGGTAAGAGCTTTACTGATTTATTTTAGCAGGCACAATTTGAAAGATTCCCTTGAACATCACATCACCAATCTGATGATCAGACATCTGTTAACTTCTCAGAACATTCCCAGTAACCCCAGCACACAGAGGAGTGCAATGGTGATAATAAACTAGAAATATGCAGTATGGTTTTTAGCGCTAAAGGCAATTTCATGACTGGTTCTGGATGAGGGACTAAATATTCAGTGAAATGTTGATAAAGTTTGCAGTTTTATTTTCCTCAGCACCAACTTATTTTTAACTGTTGTTCCTTGATGCAATTTAAAAAAAATGTTCAACTGGTTCCACTAAAGAATTAGTATTAGGAATAAGTGGAATGTATAAATAAAAACTGGAAAGACTGCACTCAGTCATTTTAATGTTCACCCCATTTTTAGGACAAATTTATATTAACCTTTATAAACTAATTTCTAAGTTGTTTGTGTTCTTATGCTAATTAAAACATGCTAAGGCATGTTTTAGCACTATAATGCCTCCCTCCAGTCACTGACAATTTACCCTTTAATTGTTTGGGGAGGTAGACAATTCATTGGCTTAAAGGGATAGTAATACTTTTTTTAACTTTATTTTATTTTGTGGGCATTAAAAAAACATGAAGAACGATATAAGTCTTATCTCTCAAACCTTTATGGTTTAAGAGATATTCACAAGCAAAGTTTCCCCTCCCCGCCCCTTTTACCTAGTGTAAGCCATCTCTTCTCAGATGTAAATCTGGTTGTAAGACCAGACAGATAACAGCAGGGAACAATCTTCTTTATATGAAAACAATGAAAGCCCTGCCCCCTTGACAAGCTTTTCAGGTTTTTCCCTTATCTTAATTGAAGATTGTCCCTCTCTGCAGTCTACCTGGGCACCTCCCTTCTGCTTTGGCTGAGCAGTGTTACATCAGTAAAAGGGGCGGGAGGGGGACACTTTGTCATTTAATTACTCCTGAACTACAACTACAACATTACTATCCCTTTAAGAACAATTATCACATTTTACTAAATCTGCTCCAGTGGATGAAGGAAAAACTTGTACCATTTTAGACTTAGAAGAGACTGGTAGATTAAAATGATATGTATATTGGTTAACTGATTAGCTTCGGGAATGCAGGCTTTAAATACAACTTAGGCAGAATACAAAATACATGACAGTTTATATATTCATTCAAATTTCTTTTAAATTTGAATTCCACCGGAGGTGAAACTTATAACCAGATGATAAAAGTTTCACCCCATTGGCCCAGATAGTAATACTTAAAATGTAGAAAAACCATATGTTGTAGGGTTTATATCCTGTGACCAGAGCTGTCCATAGGATGGTGTAGCAACAGTGCCTATGTACAATTTCAGGCCACTGTGATATTGCAACTAAAAAATTCAGCTTTGAGCTGTAATAACTTTTGAATAAAACACCTTTTAGCAGTGGGAGTTCCCTCGTTTTACTCAGGGGGATAAACCCTACAACATATTTTTTTTTTTACATTTTATTATTATTATCCCTTTAAAAGGAATTTGTGTAATTGTATAACGTATCATGTATTTTGTAGTCAGCCTTCATTTTCAACATGCCCAACAAAGAGACCTAAGTTGTCTGGAAAGATTGCATTCTAAAGCTACTCAGCCAATAAAGGCTTCACATTTACTATACCAGTCTCCTGTCAATGGAAGAAGACATAGTGAAAAGCCTGGGGCTGTATGGTACAGCCCCAAAAGGCTCCTATTAGCCATTGAGAGGAGGGGTCTGAAAACTGCCCATTGTCTTTAATGCAACTCCTGAGTTGTGTGCAGGTTTCACATAGATCCACTCTGTCAGGCTTTCAAGCCAATTCCGGATGGTCTGTGGGGACTTGCATCAAGAAGAACAGAGTCCTGCATAATATAGCATTAACTAGTTGAAGAGCCCGTTACATGGGCCACAGTGCCACTGTTAGCCAGTCGCGGGGCAGTCATGCGTAGTAGAGACTGCCCGCGACACGGCTGATACAGAGCAGGACGCTCTGAAGGAGCGTCCAGCTCTGTATCAGCCACGGAGCGGACAGTCTTTACTGCACATGACTGCAGCACGCGCAGCAGTCTCTACTGCACATGACTTCGTTGTTACACACGTTTTAGCAAATTATTATATAGGATGTTCCATGGGAACATCAGGGGTCCCAGTCATGCTAATTCTTTGCCCCAGAACGCAGTTCTGGCTTCATTGGCGGGCCTGTATAAAATAGGGCCAAGACAGACACATCATATCTAAATTAGCATATTCTATAAATTTAACTAACTCAGAAAATAGTTTTCAAAATAAAGATGGCTAACACAACATATAGGTGGTTTTAAAACCTCTTTCAGAATCACCAAAGTTGTTTTAGGTGATAGTATTATTTTAAGCCTTTTGAAGATTAAGTTAAAATGAAATCTTTATAGAAACTAAGCCCGTGAAGGCAGGAGGAACCATTATAAATTATTTAGCACAGTCTTTGTTATTTTTCATTTAAACATTCCTTTTATCTCTAATAATAATTCTCTACCACTTAATAATAACTGCAAGGAACAACAGAAAAATAAAATGTGGGTCTGAAGAAAGCCAAACTATAAAGATGTTATACATTTAATTACATTTTCCATTCCTCATCCAGTAACAGTATATTTCTCAAAATGAGCCTTAAAACTATAAAACATATGTTTCTTTTTTAGGAATCAGTGCACTCCTCTGCCTGCTAAGGTTATTGGGAATGGTTTCCAGAATTCTGGTCACCAGATCGATGATATGATGTCTAGAGTCAAACTTACCTGTAACCTTGAAACCTGTAGTATTCTCCATGTTGGATTCATTGTTCCTTTATCTACTCAACTTATGCACACTCATTGTTATATCCAGCGTTCTATCCCATGCTACTGCTGTATGTGTCTGTCCAGATCAGTTTAATGCTGGTGGTACTGCAATGCCAACTCTTATCTTCTATATTACCTTCTAACTCTCATATTATACTCCTACCAAGTCAAAAATGCAGCTGCTTCCTTTTTTAATCTCAGAGATCACACTGTATTTTTATGTTTTTTATGGGGGTGGGGTTCCTGTTAGACACACCACCTGTACTTCCTCAGTCTGTATAATTTTGTAGACCATGCTGCTGTATGTGTCCATACTGGTCTAATGTTAGTGCTGGTGGTACTACAATGCCAACTCTCATCTTCTTTACCACCTTCTAAAGCCTAATATTGTGATTGTTACAGAGTCAAAGCTGCTGCTGCTACTTTCTTCCTTACTGTCAGAGATCAAGTGTATGCTACTTTGGTGGGCTTTGTGTTGTGAGATACAACCACTTTTAATTTTCTAGCCCATGCTGTTTCTATATGTCAAAAATTGCCTCCTCTATCAACTGCTAACTCCCATATCATTCTTGAAGTTCTAACAAAGTCAAAGATGCTGCTGCTTCCTTACTCTCAGAGATCAGTGAGTGCATTTTTTTAGTGGGACTTTGCTCATGGGCATGCTCCTAAAGAAACACCTGGCTCACCATCACCTTCTTGATCTAGGGCAACTACATCTTCTGGCACTCCACCTCGTTCATCTTTACCTCCCCCACAGTTAATAGCCATCCAGTAGATGTCAGAATGTGGCAGTTTGTGTCCACCCATTGCACACTGTGTGGTGCACTGACCACACATGGCAGTGTGATGGAGGATAATTGCAACCAGGGCATAAAGCAGCATCTGAGGAGAATCCATCCCACAGAATATGCTAAGGTGTAAAAGCAAGAAGAATAGCTCACAGCGCTAACTCACCATAATACATACATATAATTAATAAAGTCTAAATAAGAATTGTCATGAATGTATAGATTGCAGCACAGAATAAAAGGGTTCAGCAGTTCTCCAAGTATTAGGTTGAAACCTTTTTTATTTATTTATTAACACAGTAGTATCATGTATGCCCAATACAGGGCTCACATTTGCCCCGTGTATAAAGAAGCACAAATTTGTCTTTTTTTGTCTTGTGTTTGTACTTTAGGTTTCGACCAAATACTTGGGGGACTGGGGAACCTTTTCATTCTCTGCATCTGTCTATACATTCATGACTAGGGATGGGTGAAAGATGTTGCCGTGTTTCCATGAGAAATTTAGTGAAAACCACATTGTTGTCTGCGTTTTCTCCGGAAAATCCGCTTTAAAACTAGCGATTAAAATGTTTGCATTTTTCACCCGTTGGCCAAAATTTTTCACCATTTTTTCAGTGGTTAGAAAGTTTCTGCCCATTGATTTAAGTTGTTTTCGCATATCCGCTATTAAAACATGACATATTTGTGGACAGACACAATAGAAGCAGCTACAGAGAGAGATAGATGTGCTGTGCTGTTCTGCTGTGATATTTTGGCAAAATTGACTGCTATCACTATGAGCAGCAAAAGGAGAAATTGGAAGGACCCTTATTATGTGTCCACTGAGTCTGAGGAGGAAGTGACTAGCAGTACTCAACCAATGCTGTCCAGTCCCCCTAAATCACCCCAAGAGATCTTGGGGAATTTAATGGGAAGGTAGGGAGAAAAGGGAGTTGGAAGGGACAGTCCCCTGCTGCCAGTGCCATCATTTCTGTACCTGCAGATACTAGTGTTGTACCTGCTGCCAGCCATGCTGCCCCTGCTGCCACTAGTGCTGTACCTGCTGCCAGACATGCTGCCCCTGCTGCCACTACTGATATACCTGCTGCCAGATGTGCTGCCCCTGATGCCACCAGATGCCGTATCTGCAACCACCATTGCTGTACCTGCTGCAGGATTTTGAGTCCTACAGCAACATATACCTTGAAAAATGTGTTAGCATGCAGAGTGCATTTCTCCTTTACCCACAACACTTACTTCCTGCTTAAGTGACACTGGCAAATATTCATGATGCTGACATGTGAAAATAAAGTAGAACCTACAATGTGGCAAATGTATGTGGTGTGATTGGTGGAACCTTGACAAACTACTTCCACCCTGGGAGAAGAGGGATTATAATCATTTATTGCAGATGCTGCAGCAACAATTGCTGCAGTTAGTTTTTGTACTAACACTTTACACCCACGTCCCTGCACTGCTCCACCTATATCCCTCCCGCTTCTGCATTAGCTAGACATTACTCAACTACTTTACTCTCTACAGTACACAAAAAATATATATATATAACTAAAAAGCAAAATCAACAACTTCTTTCCCCAGACTTCCCAGCACAGAGACAATAAAAGTAAAATCAGCAAGCAATTTGGACCCCAGCTGCCTGTGTCTTGCCAGTCAGTCACACCAAATTTTGGAGTATTTTGGGTCAACCTCCTTCCTCCCTTTTTATCCCTATTGTTGCCCCCAGACTCCCCTACTACAAAGAACAAATGTCCTATCTAAATGACTCCCTAAAACTAAGCTTCAATTCCCCTTTATTTGCCTACCTTCTCTAGCTTAAAAACATGCTGCTCTCTCCTCTCACAAACACAGAATGGCTGCTGTGAGAGCCTGACAGCCTTTTATACAGCTGTAAAAACTTTCACGAGATGGAGAAAAATGTTTCTACCCATTGATTTCAATGCAATGAGCTAGGTGAAAAAACGGGAAAAAGCGGAAAAAACAGCAAGAAGAAAGTGACATTTTTCACCGATTTCAGTTTGAGGTGAACATTTTTTCCCATCCCTAGTGACTACATACAACCCTGCACTAGAAGAGATATGGATCATCATAAAAGAGCCTCTGCTAACAGATGGTGTAGTGTTAAAAAGACATATTCCCCCAACTACCTGTTCTTACATTCAGACAACCACTGGATCTGAAACAAAAATTGATTAACCCTTTAAGTGCCAGAGTGGAATGCAGTGCACTGCTTTGCAATGCGTTGCGTACCACTCTGGCACTCTAAGGGTTATTAGAAAACTGAGAAAGGAATGGACAAACACTGATAATTGAACCAAATCTTGTACATTAAAGGATTATTTTCATGTACATCAGCAAATGTTGTATATAGGATACAATACACTGAATGTGAAACTGGATGTTACATTAGCGAAACAGGCCTTCCATAACCTAAAAATCTAAATACTCAGAGAAAATGTCAAAAATACACAGGAGTTAAAGACATTTGAAATTAAGATGATCATTTTTTTTCATCACCAAACACACTAAATAAGGTCTTGGGATTCCTCACACATCACCAAAACTTTACACACTATTTCCATCCATTTATTTTGTTTTAGTTCATGTTGACCCATCTTTCACATATTATTTTTTTTATTTATTTCTGTGTACTAATGATTTATATCTCTCTCTTTTCTCTGTCTCTTATACTTCACCCACCTCCACGTTCCTCTGTTAAGAACATTAGGTGATTTATTGCTCACATGTCGTTGTAGAAAGATCATCCCTAAAATTAAATGTTAGTCCAGTGAAAAAACTATAATCGCATATTATGATACTCATTCCTTTGGAATCTACACAACTGGACTAACACCGCTATCCTAAATTAAATATTTAACTATATGTTAAAGTCCTGTGAGTGTTCCTGTACTTCTTGTTTATTGACAAATCTGAGACTTAAACCATTATGAGAGCTTCTTTCTCTCTCTCTATATATATATATATGTGTGTGTGTGTGTGTGTGTGTGTGTGTGTGTGTTTATATACGTGAGTGTGTGTATGTACGTGTATGTATTTTTGTGTGTGAGAGAAAGAGAGAGAGAGAAAAATCACAGAATCTTCACACTTTATTCAATCCCACTTTCATGTGTAATAATAATAATAATAATAATAATAAAATAAATCTTGCCGAAGTCTCTTAATAGCCTGCACACAGCAAGATCTGTTCCACCTTTTATTAAAGAATAGATCAGCCTTCATCACTGAAGCAAGTAATAGACAGATTGACACTCGAGAGTAATACTGCATGATTTTCTTAGGCCAGCCAAGCATACAGGGCACCGCAGAGCTGACTTCCTCATTAAAACCATGCTGTTTCTAGAAGATAATTCTCTACAAAATGAACACAGCTGGGGATATTTACCTTTCTCAAAAGAGTTAAGAAGAAAGTGTTTCAATTAAAAATATAATACACCCTTTACGGATCACTGATATCTAAACGATTTAGAGATAACATTCATGTTTGTAACTTTTGTCTCAAAAGACCAGGTTAAACATATTCAAAAGCTTCATGTGAGTACTAGTGAGATTTTCTAAATTTACAAAAAAAAAAAAAAAAAAAAGCAGTGTGAATGACAATGTAACTAGCAAAATCTAGTCATTCTAGACAGTGATATAACTATTCACTGGAGGGTGAAAACAGTTGTTAGCCTAACACAAAAATATTCTCTCAGGAGCATAATTTAACCTACTGCATTTCTTTGGTAACATATTTAGCATTCAGGATGTTAAAAGCCCCATTTACACTAAAGGATGCAGTTAGTTTGCTCCAGAATTGTTAATCTTTTGCTTTCTTCAGAAGGCCCACAGCATATTTGGTCAAAATAAATATTATGCTATATTAGAGAAATTCCATAGCATTGACATTTAAACTGGGTAAACATTACAAAATTAGACTATGCTATATTGCTTATCAGGAAATCCAGTTTTATTTATAAATGTTTTATAATGCATGAAAATACTGCCTGAACAATTTTATTTACTGTTTAACCCTTGAGTGTACTACGAAGAACTTGGGGGAAATTCACTAAGCTGTGATAAAGAGGTGATAAAGAGGAGATAACTTCTCCAGTTTATCACTTCTCCAGTTTCAATGTTAATCTATAGAGCCTATGTACTAAGATCTCCAAAAGTTGAAGAAATCTTAGTGCATGGGCTCCATAGAATAACATGGGAATTGGAGAACTGATAAACTGAAGAAGTAATTTCCACTTTATCACCGCTTAGTGAATCCTTCTTCCTGGTGTAATTGGGGAGCAAGGCAATATGGAGTATGCAATATAATGATTCACAACTCCTTGAACTCCCATGTGCCCCTTAACCAGTTAATGAAAACAAACATCTTCTCCAATTGCATCATAGTATGTCATATGTAGACTAATCCATGTAATTCCACGTAACTTGGATTAGGATTTCTTGGATCAGTTCAGCAACACAGAAAAATAATGTGAACAGATGTTCAAAAGTAATTCTGGTGCAAACCAACTGCTTCACATGGAACAAAATAAAATTCCCATTGATTTAAAAGGTGATGTTAACCCCTTGAATACTTCACAATGCGTGCGTGTGTGTGTGTATATATATATGTGTATATGTGTGCGTGCTAAATAAATGATTAGGTGTAAGTTATCTTTCACACGCACACACATTAAACATTACACACTCACTCAAGACAGTGCTGCCAGTGCCTCCTGTTTGTGCTTCAGCTGCCTCTGTCTGCAGTCTGCGCACAGTAACTTGCGAAGTTGAGGGTGTCTGTCTCACAGCCGAGTCAGTGCTGCATTAATACATACCTCCCAACATTTCAAATGCCCAAAGTGGGACACTTGTGTTTTAGACGATGTTGCTGTGGGCGTGGCTGGTGGGCAGGGCATTGCCCAGAATGTTTAGGTTATTTCATGACAAATCTTTGTGTAACTGAAATGATTTAGAACAAGCCCAAAGGATATTATTTACACAATATATATGTACTGAGTTTTATTGATGTGGAGCAATGTAATACACTTAAAGGGATAGTAATACTTCATTTTAACTTTATTTTATTTTGTAGGCATTAAAAAAACATGAAGAATGATATAAGTCTTATCTCTCAAACCTTTATGGTTTAAGAGCTATTCACAAGCAAATTTTCCCCTCCCGCCCCTTTTTCCTAGTGTAAGCCATCTCTTCTCAAATGTGAATCTGGTTGTAAGACCAGACAGATAACAGCAGGGGACAATCTTCTTTGTATGAAAAAAAATGAAAGCCCTTCCCCCCTTGACAAGTTTTTCAGCTTTTTCCCTTATCTTAATTGAAGATTGTCCCTCTCTGCAGTCTACCTGGGCACCTCCCTTCTGATTTGGCTGAACAGGGGGGGATACTTTGCTTGTGAATATCTCTTAAACCATAAAGGTTTGAGAGATAAGACTTATATCGTTCTTCATGTTTTTTTAATGCCTACAAAATAAAATAAAGATAAAACGAAGTATTACTATCCCTTTAAATACACCCCACACAGTCTGATCTCCTAAACACAGGGACACCAGGGTGGGACAGAGGGATTTGAGTCTCAAAAAGGGACTCATAGGATATAGATCTGCTTTTGACCTGCACCAAAACCCTTCTATTCTAACTGTCATTAATATGGCAGATGTGCCTATCCGTTAACCCTCTGAGTGCCAAAGAGGAATCCAATGCATTGCAACGCAATCCTAGCACCCAAAGGGTTAAATGTCAGAGATAAGCAATGTATGGTTAAATAGCCTCACATTTTACTCATTAATAAATGTAGTTGCACTATAATTATTCTAAGTTAAGTATGTTACATTGGAATCAATCCCCCTTTAACCCCTTGAATGCAGTTCTAGCATCCAAGGTGTTAAAGGGGGATTGATTCCAAGGTAACATACTTAACTTAGATTAATTATAGTACATTAGATGATTGGAGCACAAAGTTTTCTCAGCCGCTTCTGTTGCAGCTCAACTGCAGTCATCTCGCAGCCACTGACACACTTTTCGTGGGCAGAGTACTTCACGCTTCTGAAAAGCCGGTGCGCATGGGGCAGATTAGGGTGTGCCTGGGTACCCCCAGCGCACCCCATGCGCACGTCTATGGTTAAGACTATACAGCAGAGACTGCAGAGATGGGCAAGTCAGTTTGTTTTAACAGTCAAAGATACAAGATATATATCTATTGACCATTGCAGAGGCTGACACTTCAGTCAGATACTGGTTAACACAGTGTCAACTTTACATTGCATTTCACTATTTCAAAAGTAAAATATATGTAACAAGGTAGCGTTCTATGTAGGTCTCTTTTGAAATGTTTTACCAAGAAAAATACATTAGTATGTATACCATTTTCAAGTATGTTCTGTAGAACATTTACAAAGCAATTTTTTTTTATTCAGGAGCAGAAACATTATAAGTTATTATGTAATCCTCGTAGAGCCACAACCAAAATAACATTCCAGACCTGTACAGATGCAACTAGTAGTACGCTACTCAATTTAAAATTGTAGGAGATGTGTAGGTTGAGCATGTGCTAGTATATTCTTCAGGTATACATCTGCATATTACATGGCATATGGATAGACAGTTCATAGGAATAATAAAAAATATTCTCACCAAATAACTGGATATTCACTAGGTACCTTCATATGGTGCAAAGTTGTGGACTGGTACTGCTTTGGTTCTCCATGTTACAGTCGTATGTATTAGTAGTATGTTCACCTGTGCCATTTGATGTACAAAGAAGATCTATAGAAATTATTACAGTAGGATACACAAGGTCTGGGGTCATGACAGTATTAAGAACAAAGGATTTATTATCAAAATAAAGTAGCAATAGTATAAACACCCTTGACCAGTTTTGGCATGTAAAATATCATTTTCAAAAGTGGAAGTAATTAGTGCTAACATCATTCACCTATTTTATGTTTCTGAAGATATCAGTCACAACAGCAGAATCTGCCAGTTACACTCCTTATTAACACATGCTTTGCAAAGTCCTCCAAGTCTATCAATCTAATTTCTGTCTGCAATAACTTTAATTTTAGATTACCTCCTCTTCTTGATAAGCTAACTCTCTCCAGTCCAACAAATCATAAGCAGGCAGGTGAAAATGTCCTGCCTGTTTAAAAAGTACTGTCATAGGGTTTCTAATTTTTCTTTCTGTATTCCAAATTTTAACTATATTTCTAATGGCTAACTTATGTTCACTGATACGATCTCTCAGAGATCTCACAGTACAGAGAATATAAAACATAGAACACAGACATGTAAGCATGCAAACGACTCCCTTAGTGACACAATTTATAAAACAGAAATTTGTTTATTATTATAAAGGTGTTAATAGATTTAGTATTTATTATATTAGTGTATTGTGCACAATGTTCACATTTATAGTTACCAGTACTTTTATTTTTTAAACAAGTTGTTTTTTGTATAGATTGAAAATCACTGTGAATAATTTTATGTTGCAGTTTATGATTATTTTTATAAATTAATCTGGGACAATCTCCTATAATTTCACTAATTGATGGTTCTTCTTTCAAAATATCCACTTTCTTAGAATAGTTTGGTTTGCTTTACCTGCTAAGGATGAATATTTACTTATAAAATTATTATGTTTATTATTTTTAGATATTTTAGTAGTGGGATATAAAATTAGAATTCTAGGGATTTGATCAATTATGTTTCAGATTTAAGTAGAATGTCTTTCGTATAACCTCTCTGTAAAATTCAGTCAATAATTTCTGGAGAAATCTTAGTGCATTGGCTCCATAGGATAACATAGGGACTGGAGAAGTAAGAACAATGAAGAAGTTATCTCCACTTTTTCACCTCTTTATCACTCCTTAGTGCATCTCCCCCACTGTATCGTAACCTGCTTAGATGGTCTACTCACTGAGTCCTGACCAGAAATCTGTACCTTCTGTAGTCACAGAATATGTAAAATCAAAATAAAGGCTTCCTATGTCTTTCTTTAACCCCTTCACGACTGCAGTCCTGGGAAGTAACCTTCCCTTAAGGACTGCTTTGAAGATTCCGACGTGCCGGTACACATGACCTGTGAAGCGTACCGGCACGCAGAGCTGGGGCCTGAAAGAGACTGCTCTAGTATTAGAGCGGTCAATTTCACTCCCCGTTTTTACTTACAGTGCTCCCGGAGGAGCATTGTACGTAAAATGTATGTGCTATGACCATCACCGGTCCATAACGCAAAAAACGTGTGACGGTCATAGCACGGCATGCAGTTGTTAAGGGGTTAATCCCTTAACAAACAGCAGTCCAAGGAAGTACCTTCCCTTATGGACCTCTTTGATAGATGTCAGTGCACCGACACATGTGACCTGTTTTGGAGCGGTCAGTTTCACACCCCATTTTTACTTACAGCACTCTCACGATAGCTCTGTACGTAAAAACAAAATGACGTGCCAGTCCTTCAGGAGAAAAAAAAACAGAGATGGTCCTGGCATGTAACTGGTCATTAAGGGGTTAGGATAGGGTTTCTATGGAATGATTCCAGTAGCAAGCTGAGAAAAGAAAGGAAAGTGTTGCATGTTACATTCTCCTCACATATTAACTCACAAAGTTCATGTTAAAGGGATAGTAATCCTTGCAAATTACTAATCCCCATATTGTAGCTTTGTTAAAAAGAAACGTATTGCCCCCAGTGTCATCTCTCAAACCCTTATGGTTTGAGATGATAGCGCTGAAAGTTCCCCCCTCCCTCCCCCTTCCCTGACTGAACGCTGACTGCAGGAGAAGCTGTGTGCAATCACACATAGAAGACCGTTTTAGTGACCAATTTCTTTTTTATAAATGCGATCTCGGCAATGCTGCAGAGCCGACTGATGCAAGTAATACCGGATATCCCTGCAGTCATAGTTCAGTGTTCAGTCAGGGAAGGGGGAGGGAGGGGGGAACTTTAAGAGCTATCATCTCTCAAACCATAAGGGTTTGAGAGATGACACTGGGGGCAATAAGTTTCTTTTTAACAAAGCTACAATATGAGGATTAGTAATTTGCAAGTAATACTATCCCTTTAATGTTTTCTATTTGCTTGACATTTACCTTGAGAATGTATTAAGAGAGCAATAATATCTCCTTAAAATAACACCCCACACTTACTTTGCTATGATAAGAAAATCCAAATGGAGCGTTTGATCATAGAGGTAACGATTACAATCGATTCTGGATGACATGTTCCTTAAGGCAGACATGACAGATGATTCAAACTGAAGCAGGCAGAGTATATGAATTTGCTTAAAGGGATAGTAATACTTCAATTTTACTATCCCCCATCTTGTAACCTTTAAAAAACTGAATGAAACGAGCCCAGCAGCTTCTCTCAAACCTTTATGGTTTGAGAGATATCCACTTTCAAAGTTCCCTCTCCCCTGACATCAGCATTTTAGCTGACAGCAGTGGAATCCGGTCCCTGAGCAAGCAAAGGCTCTTCAGCAGAGCCGAGATCGTATTATGGAAGAAGAAATCCTTCACTGAAATGGTCTTCTATTCGTGCTTGCTTTTGCAAGCACACGTAGAAGACCATTTCAGTGAAGGATTTCTTCTTCATTAATGCGATCTCGGCTCTGCTGTGGAGCCTCTGCCGGTCCTGATTCCAGATTCCCCTGCTGTCAGCTAGAACACTGACATCAAGGGAGAGGGAACTTTGAAAGCAGATATCGCTCAAACCATACAGGTTTGAGAGATGCCACTGGGCTCGTTTAATTCAGTTTTTTAAGGGCTACAAGATGGGGGATAGTAAAATTGAAGTATTACTATCCCTTTAAACTTGTTCAAAATGCATAGCAAAGCAGTGGAATACAAATCCCTCTGGTCTGAAAAGGGTTATGATTATCATGTGCAGCACCTGATTTTGTCCTCTAGTTCTGCTAGTAACTGTCATGTCTGCCTTGGTGGACATGACATCCAGCACTAATAGAAGATGTTATCTTTTGAACAAAGTTGCAAGGACAATATTTGTAATGACCATTGTGTTTTTCTTTCCATATTCAGTTAAATGGGTCAGTTATTATTAGAAAATGTTATTTCTCCTTTAGCTCAAAATGCATAGAGCTATTCCTTCTCTATTCTCCCCAAATAGGACTGTTTTGAGATACAATAGATGCATGCCATGGGGGCTTGTATGTAAATAGGTATTTATTTATTGCTGAAAAGTCCAGTTTTGAGTTTTTTATTTTACACTGCCACACACATTTTCAGCAGGGCCCACTCCCAATCCAGCTATGTAAGGCCCCAGAGGAATGAGGAAAGAAATGGAGAACAGCACCTAATGAGGGCAGCATTTATGTAGTTCTATATACCTCCCACCACTGAGCTCAGATGAGGTGTCCAAAGTATAAATATTGAAGACCAAAGGGGATATGGGTGTTACCTGCTGGAAATCAAGATTATTATTATCATTATTTTTACAAATATCGCAAAAGCAGTATATTGCAACTTCAGTTATGTCTACATCCTAATGTTCCTGAGCCATGCTATCCTACCTTTGGCTTTATATTGCTAACTAGTTGAAAAGTTCGTTTACATGGGCCACAGTGCCACCACTGCAGTAATGTGCAGTAGAGACTGCCCATGCCGCTGCTGATACGGAGCGGGGCGCCCCGAATTCAGACCGGAGTCCTCTCTGCGCACCTTCCTGGGACACGCTGACTGCAGCGTGCGCAGCCATCTTTACTGAGCATGACGGCATCTGACAAGCATCCTTAGCAAATTATAATATAGGATGTATTATAACAGCATACCTTTTAATCCTCTGATGAGCACCCCATCTACTCTTTTAAGGGTTAAGATAATGTAGGTGTGGCCAACACAGTTGAGGTACCCCTCAAAATTAGGAGCTCTTGGTAGTTGCCTACTTTGCCTATTTGGATGTCTGGCTCCATGAGCTATTATCAGTTATTTGCAACTCACATATTAAAGGCACTACCCCAAGATTTTACCATGAAATATAAACAACAACTTAAAAACCTTGTGAAAACATGCCCAAGCAAGCTACAACCTGAAATGGAAAGAGTAATACACAGTCAGTCAGAAATTGGAGCCTTCTACATGCTTGTACAAACTTGAAGTTCAGGCAAATGCATCATTACAGGTATGAACACACTTAAAAGACAAATCTCAGACCTTCTAGAAAACATACTCCAAGCTTTAGACAAAAGCAACACAAGCTGATTGAATGAATATGTTTATTTAGACAGCAAGTGTATGCAGCACTTTACAATTTAGGAGTTTTGACAATAGAGGATTACAAGTGCATTGTAAAGTGAAACACAGGAATTGAGGTCCCTGCTGGAAAGCTTACAATCTAAAATTTCATACAATATACCACAGACTTTCTCAACAAACTTCACAAAATCAAACAACTGACACCTGCATATTGTTGCTCACCATGGGTGTAGAATCTTTATATAGTAACATCCCTTGCAAGGATGCATGTTACAAATGGCTGACTTCCTCCTGAAATAAGAAATATGGTGCTGAAGCTGATTAGGTTCACTCTCACACACAACTACTTCACCTTCATCAAAGAGACTTACATTCAACTTACGGGAACACCTGTGGGAACAAGGATGTCAACCCAATATGCCAGTCTGTTTATGGCTTATCTTGAAGAAAGATTTTTTAGCCACACAATAATCTCGTCATTATAACAGAGCCTGAAAGAGTTTCACAGCTCATTTAATTCATCATTTAAATCAACCAAATTGAAAATGGATTATTCTGCAGAAGCTGTAAACTTTCTAGATACTACAGTATCATTGATGAATGGCAGATTTTACACATCTATATAGGAAAAAGCACACAGTCCAATGTATTTACCTCTATAACTCCAGCTTCCACCCACCACATATTAAAAAGGCCAACATATACAATCATTAGACTTGTGCACGGGCAAAATTTTCGGTAAAATTCGAATTCGGACAAATTTTTTTTTCTAATTCGGATAATCCTAATTTCGGACCGGGCCTATTCGATTCGAAAGAAATTATGATCCATTCCGAATTATTCGGCCAAATTTAACATGGGTTAAATTATAGCAGTGCGCCTCCGTGCACGCTGCTATCATTCTTTGCAGACAGGGTGCGCATTTAGAAAAAGATCCATCCCAAAAACGGACATTGTCGTACATTGCCAGTCTGTGTATGTCACCTCTACTCCAGCATGGGATGCCAGTCACAATGCAAACGTCGAACATCGAGAACCCATGCCTGTCATTCAATTTAGCATATGTTCAAACATCGAAACCCCATGCCTGTCCTTCAATATAGCATATGCTCGAACATCGAAAGCCCATGCCTGTCATTCAATTTAGCAAATGCTCGAACATCGAAAACCCATGCCTGTCACATCCTATTCAACATAAGTGGTCGACTCGAACATGGACAAACTACATGTCACATTCTATGTTAGTACATGGGTAAAGATTAAGGTTTCATTTTCTGGTACCAGCCTCCTACCCTACTGTCCCTCTTTAGTACCCAAATTCCTCTCTCTCGTTTTCTTATCCTGATTTCCCCTCATATCAGATAAGTCTATGTGTATATACATTGTAGTGTTTCATACTACATCAAGAATAAACATCAATGATTGTAATGTAATAGATGTAATGTGTTAAAAAGAAAAATTGAGACATTCTGTTGTGAACGAACTGCAACACAGGAGAGAAATTAAAAAAAAATGCTTGACATCTATACTGAAGAGGGGTCCACAGCATTGTCTTAGTATAGCAATATCACCGTTTTCCGTGAGTGTGCAATACAGGGTTCTACGGTAATTGCTGGGCATTTCCCAACATCATAATCAGGGGATGATGGAAGTTGTATTCTAACTACTGTTAGGAAACACATAAGTGATGCACATTCATCTCCCACCTAGAAATTATTTACACACGAGGCAACTCCCCCAAGTAATACCTAGCCCCTTTCCAAGTGAAAGGACTTCCAGAAAGGCTTCAGATCTCTTAGTGACTCACCTGTTATTGCCAGTCAGCGGGACCCAGAGAGTAGGAGGGGGTGATGCTATGGCTGCAGATTAAGTCTGGCACGGTGCTCTTAGTTGGTCACTCGTCACAATGTTGAAGCTCAGCCCGGCCAGCACCTTCCGGGTGGAGACACCTCACAGTAATCCTGTTCAGGACACATCATGCACTGTCTTGCACTCATACTAGGGATCCCAAATGTTTAGACTCATTTCGTACAGGGGGCACCCTCCTGTATTTGAAAACCTCTCTAGCAAATCTGGGACGGTAGACCTATTTACTCAAGTCTTGACTTTAGGTGGGCGATAAACAATACAAAATAGGCATAATGTTTCACTATCACATAATTCACGTCACTGAAGCAGCCAGTAGGCATCGCCACTGAGTGAGCATAGGGCTGCCCGGCTGCTGACAGTCACACTGATGGGACACCCTGCAACAAAGAACTGGCGGAAGCGCACAAAATAAACATGCTATGGGACGGCAAATTGCTGCCCCTGTCAAAGTGCCGTCTGGGTCCATGGACCCACTGGGACCCATGTAAGGGCCGGCCCTGTATTCGAACAAATACCAAATATTTTTTTTATATTTTGCACAGGAACAAATATTACTCGCTCTTGCAGTGGCAATAACTGGAACTAATGCTGCCTAGCCTACCTATGCCTAGCCTAATGCTACCTGCCTGCCTACACAACAACTGGACACTCTCTAATCTCTTCTTCTCTCTCTCTGAGCTCCAACAACGCAATGAGGAAATGCAGGCTGTCTGTCTGTGTGACTGTGTCATTAGTCCAACCCCCATCATGAAACAAAGAAGGCTATTCGAATACAGACAAAAGAGGGAAGTAGTGCATGAAACGGAGAATGGAATTGGACTAGAGACATGGAGGGAAAATTATGGAGGGAAAGTAATTGAGGAAGTACAAAAAAGTCCTGGTCAAAAGTAGTCAAAACTTTTGGAAATTTGTCGATTGCCGAAACTTCCGAAAGTTTCGACTAATTTCGGTCCTGGGCTGTTCGGAGTCGGATCATTTTTTCCGAATGACCCTTGAGTTTCGGATTGGCCGAATGTCTCCGAATGACCCCATTTTCGACTAAATCCGAATGTCTCCGAATGAATTCGCACAAGTCTAACAATCATGCAACCGGATACCACTGAATGTGTTCTGATAAGGAGGCATGGAAACAAACCTTAAATTCCTGGATAAATAATTTAAAGAAAAGGGTTACAAGCCAAAGACCAATAAACAAACAATAAATTATCCACTTAGAACCCAGTGGTAACACCTTCAGCAAAATAAGAAAAAAAATGAGATGCACATATAACACTAGTAGCCACATACAACCCAGTACTAGAAGGTAGCTGAAAAATAATTCAAGATATACAACAAATGATGAATATAATGCAACATTACAGAAAATATTATACAAACATTTGCATTCCAGCAAACCAGAAACCTCAAACAAAAATTAATTAGTAGGAAACTCCTTGATGACACAGATCATTCAATGGGACAAAAATATGCAATGGCACTTGCATCGAACTTTATGAACACATAAATTAATCCAGTATAGCGATCCATACCACGGGAACAGTTTGTGGCTTTGGGTGAATTAATTTAGTGCAAAAAGGTTGCACAATAGCAGCTGTGTTAAAATTAATGCAGTTGTGAAGAAACTGCCAGCTCACAACCATGTGCTTTTTACAAAATGGCATCCTCAACCATGTGGACAGGCTGGGGCCTAGCAAGATGGAGTCAGACCATGTGTTTGCTCTGAGATAAAATCTAATAGCATACACAAGGCCAGGGCTTTACAGGATACTCACACTACACAGACAGCAACACAGCTATTAGAAGCAATATGAATTTGCCCACACCCAAAAAAGCCAACCCTTTAATTAAAGGATATAACCAGAGAAATTTTCCTAATGACCAATACCACAATTAACACAATAACACCCCAGTACTAGCAATAAGCAATAATATTTAATAGCAAACAATAATATTAACAATACACTGTATATTATCAAATATATTCTAGCTAAAACCTCTGATAATATTAACTAGACAATTACTAACTGCAGTGTAAATAAAACACATAATGCAACAATTATAGTAGAAAACACTATACGTTGATTACTTGGGGTATTTTTCCTAGAAATATTGTATAAAACAAACAATAAAACAAGAGAGGGATACTTAGCTAAAAATCCTGGGACAAGAGGCAGGAAAAGAAGCAGGCCAGGATACTAGGCTACTTCAGCTGGAGGTTAGGCTTTGCTGTGAACAGTTCTTGGGCCCACACCACATGGAGGCATGGCTAGAGTTTTGGGCCTCTGCTGGCCCATGGTGCTGGCTGAACACATCCTCCCATTCATCACTCCACTACTCCCAGACTCTTCTCCAAGACTGCCCCTTTGACTCTCTGCACACCTCTTTTATTGTTGGCAAGCCCCGCCCATCACCAGCCCATTTTCCCTGATTGACACACCCCTCCTCCCCTCTCCTAGAAGCAAGGGAAACAAAAGAGCAGCTTGTCCTTCTTTGTCATTTTCCCACCCAAACAGACCAGGGAAAAAATAACAAAGAGACAAAGGAAAATGGTTGTGAGCTAAATGTGGGATGTATGACATGAGAACATAACCATGCATTGGATACAGTTCTGCTGCAAATTTTGCTGCAACTTATCTGTGTTCATAACAACATCCAATAATGTAGTATATATGACTGAATGAAATAAGTGCCAACAAAGATGCAACATTGAAGAAATGTGCCAAAACTACAGACCCATACTCTCCAATGATTTGTTCTCATGAGCTTTTCTATAACCTCAGCTATTTATATCCATCCACCAAGAAACAGCCCACACCTTCTCACACATGCAAATCCTCCTCTCACCTGCTTTACCTGACTGCAACTCTTCTCATGGCTGCAGGTGACATCTCTCCCAACCCTGGCCCCACTTACATTCCCACCTGTGTCCGTCCTAGATTGTAGCCTACCCGCACCTCTTGCGGGGCAGACCCTAGAAATCTGCTGGCTGTTCCCTGCCTCCCCCCATCCCTTCCACCCTTCTCCTGTGCATTATGGAACGCTCGCTCTCTACTAAACAAACTCCATACTGCCCATGACCTTTTCCTCTCTAAGTCTCTAAACCTATTTGCTATCACTGAAACCTGGCTCTCACATTCGGACTCATCTGCCGAAGCTGCTCTCTCCTATGGTGGCTTATCTTTCTCCCACACTCCTCGCCCTAATGGCAAGGGTGGGGGTGTGGGACTTCTTCTCTCTCAGCTCTGCCGCTCCAGGCCTCTGTCCCTTCCTCCCTCAGTCTCCTTCACCTCTTTTGAAGTGCACGCAGTCCAGCTCTTCTCCCCTGTCCCTCTTCTGGTAGCCGTGATTTACAGGCCCCCAAGCAACCCTTCCTCCTTTCTCTCTGAATTTGAAACTTGGCTCTCTGTCTTTCTGTCCTCAGACACTCCCACGTAACTCCTTGGAGACTTCAACCTACACACTGATGATACATCCTCATCTAGTGCCTCCCGCTTTCTCTCACTGACCTTGTCCTTTGGCCTTCAACAGTGGACTGCTGCCAGCACTCACAGGGATGGTCACTGGCTAGATCTAGTTCTAACCAGAAACTGCTCAGTCTCTGACTTCACAATTTCCCCATTTCCACTCTCTGACCGTCATCTTATCTCCTTCACACTATCTCACACACCTTCCCCTGCCCTCCCTAAATCACCCTTCCTAACCAGGAACCTACACTCGGTCAAACTACCAGACCTGATATCGACTGTGCAGACTTCCCTCTCTTCTCTCTGCTCTACTGCTACTACTACTAACATAGACACTCTGGTCCACGAATATAACACCACATTAATGTCCTCCTTGGACCTGCATGCTCCCCTTCAACGTAGACACTCCCGCCCCAGGAATCCCAGACCCTGGCTAAATTCAACAATCCGCATGCTACGCACCTGCTGTCGAGCTGCGGAACGTCTTTGGCGAAAGTCTCATTCTTTTGCCGACTTCCACCATTACAAATTCATGCTATCCTGTTTTAACACAGCTCTCACCCAGACTAAACAGAAATACTTCTCTCAGATTATCACTACCCACAAATCTAACCCCCGTGACCTCTTTAAAATCTTCGATTCTCTTCTCAAACCCCCAACCTTGAACTGCTCCTCCTTCTCCAACACTCCACAGGACTTTGCTGACTTTTTTAAAAACAAGGTACAGTCCATCCAACTAACGATGGGCTCTACATCTTCTCCTCCTATGCCTCTGATTCCTAGTCCACCCCGAGCAACCCTCAGCTCATTCTCCCCTATAACAGAGGAGGAGGTATCTCTTTTACTATCCTCCTTTCCACCCACTACCTGCCCCTCAGATCCCATGCCCTCTCACTTTCTTAAGGCTCTTGCAAGTACTCTTGCTCCCAGCCTTACTAATATCTTTAACTCCTCTCTCTCTACCGGAACTTTTCCATCCTCATTCAAACATGCAATAGTCAGACCTATACTCAAAAAGCCCTCACTCGACCCCACCTGCCTTTCAAATTACCGTCCGGTTTCTCTCCTCCCCTTTACATCTAAGATCTTGGAACGCCTGGTATTCTCCCGCTTGATCTCCTTTCTCAATAGGAACTCTCTTCTCGACCCTTTACAGTCAGGTTTCCGTTCCAACTATTCTACCGAGACAGCTCTAACAAAAATCACAAATGATCTACACACAGCAAGGGACAAAGGACACTTTAGTATACTAATCCTACTAGATCTATCTGCTGCTTTCGACACTGTTGACCATGCACTCCTACTGGACACACTTCATACACTTGGCATCCGTGACACACCTCTAAAATGGATTTCCTCCTATCTCTCTAAACGTACTTTCAGTGTTTCTTTTTCTAACACTTTCTCGTCTCCCCTCGACCTCTCGGTAGGTGTACCTCAGGGATCAGTCCTGGGACCACTTCTTTTTTCACTCTACACACTCTCACTTGGTGACTTCATCTCATCTCTTGGATTTAATTACCATCTGTATGCAGATGACACACTAATCTATCTCTCTGTCCCTGACCTCACTCCAGCTGTGCAGTCTCGAGTCATTCAATGTCTCTCAGCCATTTCATCATGGATGGCCCACCGCCACCTTAAACTTAATATAGCTAAGACAGGGCTGGTGGTGTTTCCTCCTAAAACCCATCCACCAACCCCCTTCTCCATCACAATAGGAAACTGTGTTATACACTCAGCATCCAAAGCACGCTGTCTTGGGGTCATACTTGATTTTAAATTAACCTTCTCCCCCCATATCCAAGCTGTCACTAGAACTTGTCACTTCTTCCTAAGAAATATTGCTAAAATACGTCCATTCCTCTGCCTATCAACAGCTAAAACTCTATCTCAGGCACTCATTCTCTCTAGACTTGACTACTGCAACATTCTACTCTCTGGTCTTCCTGCTTCTCATCTCTCTCCACTTCAATCTGTCATCAATTCAGCTGCAAGAATCACCACATTTGCTCCCAGATACCTTCCATCTCATCTCCTCCTGAAATCCCTCAATTGGCTACCTATAAAGTATCGTATTTCTTACAAGATTCTCCTCCTCTCCTGTAAGTCACTCTGTTCTTCAGCACCCTCTTACATTTCTGCCCTTATCTCCCGCTACACCCCTTCCCGTCCCCTACGGTCTTCTCAAGGGTTCTTCCTGTCCTCTCCCTACACAACTCGAGCCATCTCTCGACTACAATCTTTCTCACTGGCTGCTCCTCGACTCTGGAATGCCCTCCCCATCACCGCTCGCCAATCATCCACAATCACCACTTTCAAGCAACTCCTCAAAACCCACTTGCTCAGGGAGGCATCTCAATAGCGATGTCCTCCTTCTGCACACTGACAGTCACATCAGAATCCTTCTGTACTTCTTTCACCACACCTTGTACCTGCACTTATAATACTCCTCCTAGTGTCTCTGTTTGTCAATATGAATTCAGCCTAAATTGTAAGCTCCTTGGGACAGGGTCCCTTTCCTAGTGTATGATTCCCTTGCTGCACTTTCCCTCACAAATAATGTAATGATTGTACTTAACCTTAATGCTCTTAACTAGTGATGAGCGAGCATGCTCGGCCGAAGCTCGGTTCGGCTCAAGCATCGCTCTGCTCGGCACATGGTGGTACTCGTACGAGTACCGCATGTGCTCGCCCGCCATGTTCGGGTCTCCTCCCCGCACAAGGCGCCTGCCTAGGGCCCGGCCAAATGAGGGGGGCCCGGAAAGCCTCATTCAACTTGAATGAGGCTTTCTGGGCCCCCCTCATTTGGCCGGGAGATTCAACCCCCACGCCCGCAGCTTACCTGATCTCTCACTCATCTCGCCGCTCTAGTAATACAGAGCGCTGGGAGATGACATCTCCCAGCCTCTGCATTACTACAGCGGCGCCGGGAGCTTCAGTCAAAGAGATCTGTGCCGAAGGAGGCACAGATCTGTCAAGTACACCACTAGACCACCAGGGGAAATGTGAAGATGAAGGTGCAATGTGGAGGTGAAGTGGAGATGGGGGCATTGCGGAGATGAAGGGGGCATTGTGGAAGGGGCATTGCGGAGATGAAGGGGGCATTGTGGAAGGGGCATTGTGGAAGGGGCATCGTGGAGATGGAGATGAAGGGGGCATTGTGGAGATGGAAGGGGCAGTGTGGAAGCGGCAGTGTGGAGATGGAAGGGGCAGTGTGGAAGCGGCAGTGTGGAGATGGAAGGGGCAGTGTGGAGAAGGTGGCATTGTGGAGATGAAGGGGGCATTGTGGAGATGAAGGGGCAGTGTGGAGATGAAGGGGCAGTGTGGAGATGAAGGGGGCATTGAGGAAGGGGCAATGTGCATCCAGACATCCTCCCTATGCTGTCCCTGAACCATTTCTGTGGTGTTTCCATCATTTTCTGCCCTTTTCCTATGGACCAGGCACCCTCCCCTCATCAGAGCAGGGGGTGCCTGGTGTAATGCTCGAGTCCTCCCATTGACTTCAATGGGGCTCGGGTGCTCGGCCGAGCACTCGAGCCTCCGGGGGTGCTCGGCCAGAGCACCCGAACACCCGAGCATTGGGGTGCTCGATCATCACTACTCTTAACCCCAGTTCTGTCGTTTTTGTATTGTATTATTTCAACTTCTGTTAAGCGCTGTGTACATGTATGGCGCTATATAAATAAAGATACATACATACATACATACATATGAACAAACATATTCACACAATAACAAATCACAATAAGAAAATGACCGTACTGCAGTTGGACACCATTTTCTTAACCAATCTTACAATCCTTAAAGGTAGTTTTAAAAGCATTCAAGAAAGACATACATTGATACAAATGAAACAGGATACAAATGAAACAGGACTCAGTAAAGACCAAGGATTTTTATCTCACTATCAGGCATTTCTATTACCTGTGCTTCCTCAGTAGTTTTACCATCCCCCTCATCTTCTCTCTGCTTTGTATCCAAGCCACTTCTCAGACACACTTTATTCCTTGCCCACTCCAGTTATATAGATATCACCTTTTCACCCTCTCCAAGATTACTCTGTAAGCATCCTAGATTGTTATCTAACATGGGAAATCTCAATTGTTTGGAACAGACTTTGTATTATTACTTGACCTGAGGAAGAGAATTGATTTATGGAAAGCTTGTCTGAAAATATAAACTGTTAGTCCAAATATAAAAGGTATCACCACATATCAAAGTACTTATATCATTATATTACTAAACCTGGACAACTATGGTCAGTACAAATTAATTAATACTTATAGGTAGTGTTGCTTGTAACCCTTTGAGTGCCAGAGAGGTGTCCAACACATTTCAATACCATGCACTGGACACCTCTCTGGAGCACAACTGGTTAAGGTGAGCAAATGAGAGAAACACAACATTAAAAGTGTTAAAGAATGCTATTAATTTAGGACATTTCTGAATACACCATGCAGACCTACCCGGTATTCAACTCTTTCAGTAGTATGGTATTCATAATGTGACCAAACTGACATTTAATTGTGGGAAACTGGTTAAATATTCTTTCTGCAAAGCTGCATGGAAGCAGTGGAGCCCTACTGGGATATCTGACTTCTGTACCAGAGGGTCATTCAAATTCACTCACTAAGTGACAAATACCAATGCAAAAGCAAAGATATGCTTAAAATCTGTACTGTCTGAGCCCTCTAGGATTGCTGTCTGAGACTGGTGCCATAGAGGAAATGTTACTAATAGGTCAGGCAAGTGGATAAGCTGGGGTCTAGGAATTAGACAAATGTGAATAGACAGACAGAGGTAGATAGATAGATAGATAGATAGATAGATAGATAGATAGATAGATAGATTGTCAGCTTCTTTACCCACTCAACACAGGTCCAATATATTGAATACTCAGATTCTTGTGTACATCAAGGACTCTGAAAAGAGGCAGTCCCTGTCAGAGCTTATATAGTTTGACAAAAAATAGACTAACATTGGTTTCTATGTAGCTTATAAAAAATAACTTTAAGCAAGTTTATACATATTAAACTCTTAACCTATAGAATAATAGAAAAACAAGCTAACTGAAATATCCTCCTACCCATATATGTATTTACTGCTCATCTATATTTTAAAGAAACATTTCCGTAAAGACAGGAACGTATACAGGCAGAGTAGTCAGGCAGTCCAGGTCATACACAGGAATCACACAAAATGCTGGAGCAAGCATTAGCAACGGGAACACCACGAAAGGGTGCCGGAGAAGTGACAGGGCTCAGTATTTAAGGGCTAGCACTGGGCGGAGCAAAGCCACATCAACCAATAAAAGGCCTCAGGAAGTAGCACTGTCAAAATGTCACCAGCAATAGCACGGGCACCGTGATATCCATAAAGTATAGTTGAATCACAGTCCAAAGAGTTGTATTGACATGTTTTTCAAATATTCCAGTATGGTGGGATTTTAATTATTGTTCACTTCATTTAAAATGTCTGGAACAACATCAATAGCGGTCCAGAACCAAGGGAACTTGGAATACAAGGAACCATTTCTGGAGTAGTTGCAACATGACTGGGATGTGGCTTTCAATGAATATCCTGGGCCTTGACTGCAAGGAATCTACCAATGCTAAACAGAGTAATGGGAGACAGATGACGCGCATACAATTATAGACAGATGTTAGACTAAGTATCCAACCTAGGAAGTTTGCAGGGAAGCTCATGTCACTGAGGGAATTGCTCCGGAGGAATGGTGGGTGAATTTTCACCTCAAAAAGTTTTTTCACACCCGCTGGGTTTCCCTGCCCTGGGGGAAGATACTTTGGAACTGGGCAACATAGGACGAGAAAAAGTGGGGGAATGTGGTGATCTGTCCACATGGTGAAAATGGATGGGGGTGTGTTTTGTGACATCATATCATTTTGCCAATAGGAAATAAGGGGAGGGGCTAGGAAGTTGTTAAATGATAGAGCACACAGCTGCTCAAGGGGAGTTCTCTTCTGATCTTTGGATTCCAGGCTGTGTCTCTCCTCTTGTGTCTTCTCCCCTCTCCCATTTCCTGCCTTCCCACCCCCTCTGTTTGGTGGACAGTTTGGAATATCAGGTAACATTGGGTTTGATTGTGGGTAACTTGATGAAAGAAGGGGGTTTGCCTAGTATAGTTTGAAGGAATTGCACTCTGAATGTAAGTATCTGTGTTTTTACTCCTATATAAAATTTTGCTCATAAGTAGACGGACCATTGTATTTAGGATTTATTATTAATGTATATATCTACATACGTTAATTATTAACCACAAGCTAATCTTAAGACAGACCTTTAAATGGCTTACAACACGTTAACGCACCCGTTAGTGCTTTTTTTTTGCTAACGGCTGCCTTTAAATCGAGTCCCTAGTCCCTTACAAACATGTTGCACTATCTGTCCAGTAATATGTGTCCCGCTGTGAGAATGAATATTATTATGTAGTCCATGTCTAGGTAAAGCTTCTTGGATACCGTTTTGGTGTCTACATGCAATGAGGTGTATGCTTCTTCCCACCCTGAAAAGGTACATATAACTTCAAAGGCATATTGATAATGAAGACTCCTAGGGAGTTCATTGAAATTGGTCTGCAAATTTACATATGGACCCCATGGACAGGAAGGATCGTTGGGCTGGGATTGGTCAACTTCTTCCCCAACATTGTGTTGTATACATTTTATACACTGTTATCAAAAATCAGCTGTGATTTTTCCAAGCCATCAGTCCTTGGTAATGATGTTTATAATGCCCTCTTTGTTCATATGGAGCATATCATGCACCATGCAAACAAAATATGGAACAAAGGAAGATGGTAAAGCATCAAGACCATCAGGATCAACCCAAGCATTCTTCTCATTTTGGGTTGCACCCCTCTGTCTCTACCTTTCCTGCTCCTGTGGTGAGAGAGTGTCATAGAATGATTGCAAATAATTGTGTATATCTAAATCTTGCATGTCCTTCCCCTCCACAGAAGAAGTAGCAACAGAAGAAAAAAGGAAGACATGACATTGCAACACAGCCTGCTTAGGTGCTGCGCCCATTATGTGATTACCTAAAGAGACAGGATCTTTGTTAGAAGTGTGTGCTGGCACTTTATTCTTATATAAAGCTACCAAAACTATTACAGGTCTCCAGTGACTGCATCATCATTCTACAGAGTAACATTTCCTTAAGTCTGTTACCAGTAAAAAAAATCCAGCTGATGAGTAAGAATTCAAGCTATCACGGACTTGTACATTTTCACATTTTCATCACAGAAAACAGTACTATATATATATATATATATATATATATAGTAACATCTCTCTCTCTCTCTCTCTCTCTGTATATATATATATATATATATATATATATAGTAGAGTTAAGGTTGTAGCCGTATTAGTCCAGTTTTGTCAATCCAAAATTCTGTTATATATATATATATATATATATATATATATATATATATGGCCAGATGTATATTTGTCCGATGCAGTCATGCGCAGTAGAGACTCTGATACAGTCATGTGCAGTAGAGACTTTGCAATGCAGCTATGCGCAGTACAGACTGTCCGATGCAGTCATACGCAGTAGAGACTGACCGATGCAGTCACGCGCAGTAAAGACTCTGATGCAGTCATGCGGATTAGGTACAGCCCGAACGCTTGGCCTGTGTACACAGGCTTTTACACTAGTATATAGTATATAACTATCAGGAAGATAACTGTAGCCCATAAGTACAGTCATGTTTCAAATGAAATATTTTTTATTAATCGTTTACGGACCAGATTGATATGCAACACATTGCTTCAGAATATACTAAGCACATCTCATATCCTCAAAGAGTTAATGTAAATACAGAAATGTATACAGTATAAGACAGTATAGCAGTTGTATGAATAAAGTTGCTGTGTATTACAGTGAAAGACCTTTGGTCATTCTTCTGTTTCTGTATTTATAATCAGGTTATAAGAAATAATTGACACAAAAATGTGTTTGCATTGACTCAGGACATTTTCCTCTCAATGTTTTTTTTTTGGCTAAGAACAGACGTTAGAAAATGATAGTACTAAAATATTTCTGAAAACCTTCAAGAAAACATTTCTGAATTTCCAAATCTTTCATTTCCCCCACCCCCCGGTATATATGGCATCATGTCTTGTTACATAATAAACAATCGCCTTCAAGTTAAGTATCACTGGAAACTTCAGCTTATCAAATAGCAAAAATGTGCCTGTCTTCCAAGGTTGTAAAATGTTCCTGTACCTATAAGGGTTACAGGTCAGGAGTTATGATAACTTTTTTACAATTATAAAATGCATTCTTTAATTAACCTACATCATTGATATAGGTGATGCGTGATACATGTTAGCCATAGAAAAAGCAGGGTACTAGTAGCTCAAAAATGATTCCTTTATTGGCTAACTGAGTTAACCAAGAAAGGTATCACCTTTACTTTACTGCTATACAATTTAAAGGATAAAAAAAATACTATTATTATTATTATTATTATTAATATTATTACAGTACAGTGGATTGCTATAAATAGACACAAATCATCACAGATTATTAAAGATATATAACTAAATATAACTGAATATATTTGTCAAGAATTCATTTATATTGTTCCGCATGAAGGCAATAGTAATGTATGTCATAAGCTTTATAGTGTACTTGGAAGTGCGTACTCTATAATTGACCTCCATTTGTACAGTGTTTATGTTTTGACTCCCTATTGCAAAGCAGCAGAATATGTTAGTGCATTATAAATCATAATAAATACATATTCAGAAACTCTGTCATTTTCTGCAATTTATTTTTAATATTAACTGATTAATTATGGTATTGACATTTTTTTCAGCCTGCTATAGATTGTTGTTATAAATAATAGATAACATTTTTAAAATTAACAAACTTCTTTGTTTGCAATATCATAAACAGCTTCTATTAAAAATAAAGTTGAAATTGAAGCACTGAATAATACAGCTAACAAATTCTGCAGTGCCCTTAATAACATTACAGATGAAATAGCGCAAACCTTCAGTCATGCAAAATGTTATTTATTTATTTACTTACTTATTTAGTTATTTATTTTTAGTTTCATCAGTTGGCGTGGCGTACTCTAAAATACAGTGTGTATGTGTGTTTTCTATTTTATGGAGAGCAGAATTTTGTTATGTGTTAATAAAGTCTTTAGGGACTTTAAAGGTTAAATAGTCTCACCTGAATTAATCATAATTACACTCTGCTAGGAAGATGCTGAAAACAGGAAATGGTATTGACATTTTATAAAAAAAAATATAAATATATATATTTAAAATATTGCATCTTAGAATTTTGAAGGACTAGTTAGTCTCTGGTCAAAATGTTATATCAATGATAACATAGTTGTGCTGAAAATGAATAAACATAGAATAGAAATGTATCTTCCGTTGTAGAGGTTGTGCCACATGCTCAAGGGATATGAAAACAGCTAATTGGCTTCTGTCCTAGTCATGGCCTATAATATTGGTAAACATTGTACAGATGGATAATTTAATGAGATAGTACTGAGGCAGAGTCAATTCAACTGTTAAACCAGTAGATTTTTTTTAATGATCCATGCACTTTGAAAACAAAATCCCTACAAATATTTTCTGGCTTTTTTTTTCTTAACCATTACGGTTAGGATTCATCCAGTAAATTCTTGCATTAGTTTATATATTATAGTTTTTTCATTATCTATAAGAAATGCATCCAGTTTACCAAATATATATATATATATATATATATATATATATATATATATATATATGTAGACTACTGAAGGAAAATAACACAAAGAAATTCACCTCCGAGGGAGCCAGTCTGGCAGATGATGAAGCCAACGTGTAAATACTATGTCTCGCTTAACATAACCTTACCTTATCAGATACAATTTAAATTTTTTTGGTAGCTAATTACAAAGTTATGGAAAACAGAATTATTGTTTACGTTATATGAAAACATGCACATGCATGTTATGTAATACATTTCAAATGTTTACAATAATTATAGAATACACCTATTTTTTATATGATTCCTAAAACACTTATCATTAAACCACAGTAAGCTGCAAATTGCATGCCTTTTTACTTGTAATAAGCACCAAAGACACATGGGATTAATTCCAGATAAGTCCCAATTGACCCATATATTCCATTCTCTCGTCTACTTTAACCCTTTGAGTGCCAGGGGGTACGGAATGCATTGCAAAGCAATGCATTCTGTACCCCTCTGGCACGCAAAGGCATAAATACCAGCGTTATTTCATCCTTGGCACTGTTTCATGTTTAAGTTAACCTTATGTCTCTCTTAAACATGTTTTAATTATTTACTATATAAGTCCCTGTCATGTCTGCTGGAGACTATTTACAGCATCTACCACCTTTTTATTCTATTAACGCTTTGAGTGCCAGAGGGGTACGCATCGCATTGCACAGCAATGTGTTGCATACCCCTCTGACACGCAAAGGTTTAATATATTACCATTGACTTTAACTTGATGCTTATCATTTTTGAAGAAACATTCCTAAATTTTCTATGTTGATATTATTTAGGAAATCATATCATATTAGGGATGTATATACATATCTTTATACCTTTCCTTGCACTTTGAGTTTGAGATGAACCCCAGTGGCGTAACTATAGGGGGCCCGGCTGCCCCTGCGACCCCTCTGCCTGGCGCCCGCAATCTCCGTCTGGCACGGTAGTAATGCAGAGCGCTGGGAGATGACATCATCTCCCAGCGCTCTGCATTACTGAAGAGGACCGCGCGGGGAATCAAGACACCTCTCCGGACTCCTGCCACTCCAGGGAGGTAGGAGATGGGGGCATTTTGGAGAAGGCCAATGTAGTAGAGGGGGGTGAATGTGGTCCGGGGGGGGCCCATGGCGCTTCTTGCACCAGGGCCCGGAGGCTTCTAGTTACGCCTCTGATGAACCCCTTGACCGTCAGATCATGGGTGCCCAACACAGTGTTTCCTCTAGCATTCAAAGGGTTAATCATTAAAGTCCTAATGCAAGCATAGCATGTCTGAAATTTCCAGAGTCACATAAATCCTATAAGCCGAAGCAAATGCCTGGAGACTAGCTCTCTGTTGCAGATTTACATGACACTACAAATATCTGTTTAAGTCTATGTTGATATTATTTAGGAAATCATATCATATTAGGTGTGTATATACATATCTTTATACCTTTCCTTGCACTTTGAGTTTGAGATGAACTCCTTGACTGTCAGATCATGGGTGCCCAACACAGTGTTTCCTCTAGCATTCAAAGGGTTAATCTTTAAATTCCTAATGCAAGCATAGCATGTCTGAAATTTCCAGTGTCACATAAATCCTATAAGCCGAAGCAAATGCTTAGAGACTAGCTCTCTGTCGCAGATTTACATGGCACTACAAATATCTGTAAACAGGGGACAGAAAAACATCAGGTTTACTCTCTCATTATATATATATATTTAGTGTCTTCATTATGTGTATACGTAAAACTCAATCTGAGCACCTAACAAAAGAATTTAACCCCTTAATGACAGGGTTTTTTTTTCCCCATTATAGCGAATGACTTCCTGGACTTACCAGGTAAGTCGTCTGTCACTAAGGGGTTAAAATCCTGTAGTATTTCCAAAGAACAGAACCTATTCATATAGTACTTCAGTACTCTGATAAATCTTAGCAGACTACTCAAGTAGTATATGAATAAGTTACATATGGCACGATGCAGGAAACATGCCCGATTGTTATTTCCCATGTGAAAACCACTAGGGAATAGGTTTGCACATGATTTTGTTGAATTGCGCATGAAAATTCAAGATTAGCGAACGGCTGCGTATATTTCTTTTTTTGTGGGCGTGGCTAAGATTAACAAATCTGTGTGAGTGGAATAGCAGGAACTGCTATTGCGAATAAATTTATACGTCTATGTACTGTTGTCGTAAAATGGAATTTTTTATGCGTAATTCAAGAAGTGTTCGGTATTTAGCTTCCTGGATTAGAACATGCGCAAAATTTATCTACGCACAAAAATTCCTTTATCCGATGCGAATGTTTCTTGCATCGTGCCATAAGTCACAAACAATATTACTTGAAGAAAATTCAATTACATTTCTTTCACAAGATTTCTATAACTCAAAGCAGTCTTTACAACTATGCAACACTTTCATGAGCCATACCAGATAAGCAATTTCATACATATTACATAATATCACATATTACTATTTTGGATAAAGGTATCCTAACAAAGATAAAATAATGAATGATTCATCTAGAGAATGTTGTCTCTAAATAATCTGTAATTCATTATGAAACATGACTGAGAAATGTTGCTGCAGGGAAGGATTAACATCACTTCAGAATTACTGCATTGCTTTTTCCAAAATATATAATAACGTGTCAGTGCTGTGGTGAATTCATCAAAGGGTGTTGCCTTTTGCAATCGAGATTTATGAGATAAAGAATATAAGGACAATATACTAATATGATTCCTAACTACAATAGGTGTTGGGACCATGTTATGTGTGCTGAACCTGATTATCTGCTATGTACTATGCGATCTACACAAAACATTCTCCCATTTATGCCACATTCAGCAAGGGTAAGGCACTGGCAGTGGAGGAGTGTCTGGGCATTTTGGGGAACTTCATTCCCCTCTTCTTGGTCTAACACTTTGAGTGTCAGGTTAACTGCAAGGCACAGAGGAAAAATTTGCATAACATAATCCAACGTTCATGTTCCTGCTTTAGACAAGGCATTTGGGCCTTGCCTCCGTTAAGCTGTTAATGATGGTAGAGTGTGCTCACCAATAAGCACAAAAGTGAACATAAGTTCCAGTAATTACACCCAAGTGCAAGTGTGTGATTATTAGGCCAACTTCTTGGAACAGGAGCTGAGCTGGCAGATTCAAATATTATCCCTTATGTGTTATATATGGAAGCGATGAAAGAGTATTCAGTTTTCAGGATTAATTGGGCCATATGTGTAAAGACAGACATGGAGCAATATGGAACTAATATGGAGCCATATGGAACTAATAAATGTTCGTTGATTTAAATGGGGCTTTTAAACAGCCAGCTAAATGATAGCTGTCACCAACTCACTGGACATTTCACTAACATTTACTGGATTAACCCTTTGAGTGTCAGAGGGATTGCAATGTGTTAGATATCTCTCTGGAACACAAAAGGTTAAAACCATTGAATTAATGGAAATTTGTATTTGTTCCTTATGTGCTTTTGGTTTACACCAGGATTAATCCACATTTTCTTTTATCCATATGCCCTATTAGAAATAACAATTCTTTTACAGAAAAGTAGTATAGCATTCATTATTCTGAAGTGCCAAGACTGACATGACGTGGGATAGATGAGCCACTATTTAAATTTAGTAACATTAAAAGTTAGTCTAAATCAAGGTAGACAACCTTTGGCTTTCCAGCTGAGATACTTCAACTCCCATCACCCCAACCAGCTGTTGTCTGGGTATGATCAGACATGTAGTTTCCAATAGCCATAGGTTGCTTACCCATGGTGCATTTAGTCTATCATGCAGTATCTCTCATTCATTTCACTAAATGAATGCAAAACAATGTTAGTCTCAGGTATGAAGCATACATTTTAATTTGTTATGTGCTGGTTTCCATAAATGCAAGGTCTCTTGAGTCGGTAGCCAGGAAATATTTGTTTCATAGGGGAGTAGCAAGGTCTTTTGAAAAATGGATGTTTGTTCTGAACTGAAGTGTAAATTATAAGTTGTATGATAAGTGATGCAGTTCACTCATCAAGGTTAGGGTAGAGGTTGGGGGAGGAGCAATTGGAAAATTCATATGGTCCCAAGAAAGGAGATTTAAATTGAAAAGTGTGCTGCCATGATTGCTTTATAACAGACCGGCCTCACAATGCAAAACATTGCTAAGCAGGCAAAATTATCCATCAGTGGCATGAAACAGATGCAGCAGAGTCACAGTGACACTGCAACCCAGAGATCACCCATCCCATACTCTGGATTTATGGAAATGAGGGACAAGCCTATATACTGTATGTTGCTACTCTCATGTGCAGTCTTGACCAAACTGGATTGGAGGAGCATTCAGGGGCCAGAAAGCCAATTCTGAAGGGAATGCATTCAAGGTGTTAAAAGCCACATTTAAATTAATGGAGATTTTGGAATTTGTATTTGCCCACTATGGCCTGCTCCAGAATTGCCACAATACATCTTAATACATCAGCTCAAGTAATTTTTCACTTTATTTTAATCAATGGCATCTGGAACAGAAACATAATTTATATGCTGTTACAGTAAACGTCTATGGACTCTTTTAGCATATTGTCCAGATTTTATGTAGTGATTACGCTGAGCCTATTTTGAAGGATAATCTTTATAGTATGTAGAGGGATTTGTAGCAGTCATATGCTTGACCAGAAACAAAGGTGATGATGGGTGTATATGTTCACTGGAAATCTCTTTACAATTATTTTCTGACTTACTTCTGCCTGATAGATTTCTGAACATGTAGCTTGAGTATCACTTTTAGTGTATTAGTAAACTGTTTTGCCTCCTTCACAGCAAATTCTGTTTAACTTAAAGGGTAGCTATCACTCGCATAGAGTACTAGTTGTCACACCGATAGTGCCCTAGGTATCACTCGCATAGAGTACTAGCTGTCACACTGATAGTGCCCTAGGTATCACTCACAGAGTACTAGTTGTCACACCGATAGTGCCCTAGGTATCACTCACATAGAGTACTAGCGGTCACACCGATAGTGCCCTAGGTATAACTCGCATAGAGTACTTGCTGTCACACCGATAGTGCCCTAGGTATCACTCACATAGAGTACTAGCGGTCACACCGATAGTGCCCTAGGTATAACTCGCATAGAGTACTAGCTGTAACACCGATAGTTCCCTAGGTTTCACTCGCACAGAGTACTAGCTGTCACACTGATAGTGCCCTAGGTATCACTTGCATAGAGTACTAGCTGTCACACTGATAGTGCCCTAGGTCTCACTCACATAGAGTACTAGCTGACACACCGATAGTGCCCTAGGTATCACTCGCATAGAGTACTAGCTGTCACACTGATAGTGCCCTAGGTATAACTCGCATAGAGTACTAGCTGGCACACCGGTAGTGCTCTAGGTATCACTCGCATAGAGTACTAGCTGGCACACCGATAGTGCCCTAGGTATTACTCGCATAGAGTACTAGCTGTCACACCGATAGTGCCCTAGGTATCACTCGCATAGAGTACTAGATGTCACACTGATAGTGCCCTAGGTATCATTCACATAGAGTATTTGCTGTCACACCGATAGTGCCCTAGGTATCACTCGCATTGAGTACTAGCTGTCACACCGATAGTGCCCTAGGTATCACTCACATAGAGTACTAGCTGTCACACCGATAGTGCCCTAGGTATCACTCCCATAGAGTACTTGCTGTCACACCGATAGTGCCCTTCGTATCACTCAGCGTACTAGTTGTCACAACGATAGTGCCCTAGGTATCACTCACACAGAATCCTAGCTATGACTCTAATAGTGCCCTAGTTTTCACTTAGATAGAGCCCTAGATATAACTTCTATAATGCCTAAGCTATCACTTAGATAGGACCCTAGATGTTAATCAAATAGTGCCCTAGCTAGCCATAGATATTATTCCTATAATGCCCAAGCTTTCCCTCAGCTAGAGCACTAGCTTTCATACCTATTGTGTCCTAGCTATCACTCAGATATAGCCCTAGATATCTCTCTTATATTGAGAAAGCTATCACTTAGCTAGAGTACCAGCTGTCATTCTGATAGAGCCCTAGCTGTCAATCCAGTAGTGCCCAAGCTATGACTCAGATAGATCCCTAGCTGTGAATCCAATTGTGCCCTAGCTATGACTCAGAGTCCTGCTCTGAGAGGAGACCTCCTAATGAATCTGGGGCTGCAATGTGAGTCCAGTGGATCAACAGAGGAGCAGAATTGGCAGTCATAAAACATTTGTTTACTGAGAAGAGACTGAACTGCAAGACAGAAGTCTTGCATTCCAGTGTAGGTCCTGAGCTATGCAGGTCCCCTAGACCCTCTGTATCTGGCTTAAAAAGCCTCATACGGAGGGTCTATGGGACTGTACATATAACATATAATCAAAGCATGGAGGATGGCAAGGAACAAAAGAGAATGCCCGCCCAAGGTGGAGACCATTGGGATGGGGAAAAAGATCATCTAAACATGAAAGGGCATATGTCTTCACTGATTTCATCCGAGTCACATCCAACATACAGTATGTCTTGGTCTTATTCATTTTTACCCAATTTAATATACTCTTGTATTAGTTTTTTATGCTTGTTCATGTTTTATTTTTACCCCCTATATATTATGTTTTGTTCTTTGCACCATTAATATGTGGTTCTTTACAAGTATGTATTTTATGTTTTCTCTATTTTTTTACTCTTGTAATAAATGAATAGTTTTGTTCTCTATACTTAGATCTCTTGCTGCATTTTGTTTTTGCGTTTGTTCTCACATATTCCTGCCCTACGAGTACTCAGGTATCTTCCCACCAGTGGCACAGAGATCTACTTGGGGACCTAGGTCACACCACATTTGGATATGTGCATTATACATTAACCGGGAGTCAGTGGTTTTATTTCACCTCATATCAGTGAGTGCTATATTTATTCATTCTTATATGTTTTCTTACCACTTTCACTGCCACAGAAGAATACAAGGCACTTATGGTACTGGAAGGTTAGGTAGTGGTGCTGTTTGTGGTGCTGAAGTCTAAGTGTGTTCACTCCTCTCCTTCAGTAGGTAAGTGGGAGAGGAGAGAAGATGCTTTCAGACTTCAGGGTTGTTGTACTGATGGTGATGTGTAATAGAGGGCTTCACCATATAATTGCTCCTTGGTGCATCTCCCCCTGGAGTAAAGCTGTGGCAAACCAACTGTACCATAGGAGGTAAACAATACTTCCTACAATTCTCATTAATTTAAATGGAGATTATAGCTCCTGGATTGCTAGTGAATACTACAATGCAAAACAATGCTTTGGGGACTTCTCTAGCATTCAATGTGGTAAAAGGACCATTTTAAATCAAATAGAAGTTGTATTTGTTCGCTAGGTACAGGCCAAATGAGGTGGATGTATTGTAAAGCATCGTAACTACATTGGGGCAAATTATCTGCATCATAGGAGGCAAATAAGAATTCCCTTTGATTTCAGCTCTTGAGTATTGTAGATTTGTGTTAGTGAGATACAAGACATCTCCTGCTAATTTGCAATATAGTCAACACACAAAATCCTTAATTCAACTCTCTGTATCCCCGGGGTAGGCAATATTTGCTATATTGCACAGAAAGGAATTGGTGTTTTATACCCATATTTAATGGAGATATTTGGGAATCATGCAGCAGCAAAGGAATGTTTGTCTATTCAAGGATCCCTGATATATTAACCTTTTCAGTGCCAGAGAGATATTCAATGCATTGCATTGGAATGCATTGGATACTTCTCAAGTACTCAAAGCAATAATAAACCTTAAGGCCGTATTTACATGGGAAGCAATTCTGGAGCAAACCAGCTGCACCGAAGCAGAGAAATTATAATTACCCAAACTCTGTTTACTTTAACCCCTTTAGTGCCAGAGAGGGTTGTGTACCCCTCTGGCACTCAAGGGGTTAAATGGGACTTTAACTCCTTTAATGCTAGAGAGAGGCCCATCTCATTGCTAAAACACATGGGTTGTCCTTTCAGTACCAGAGTCTTAGGACATTTTTGTACCTGATGGCGCTACACATTTTCAGCATTTTTGCTAGCCATCTGTTTAGGTATGATTCCCATTGGTAACTTACTAGTTATACATGGAAAGATATCATTTTTTTTTCAGAACAAATTCAGCTTTTTCATGACACCTCACAAGATCTAAATTTTATATCATGTGTCAAGCATGATGTCATAAATACAAAGAATGAAAAACATTACTTATTTTGGTTGTGAATTACTATTTATTTATTTATTTATTTTATAAAACGTTTCATTGAAAAAATGTTCATAGTCATATAAGACAGGAGCACATCCAGAAGAACAAGTAGTAATCAAATAGCATTGAGGCGGCTGAGACACAGTGCTTCAGTCATGCATTGCCTTGGGAAAGGAAAATTAAACAATTTAAACGATTTTTCCTTGTCTTGCAATGTGGCAATACCTTCAGCATGGGCTATGTCTAGGACCTTGATGAGCCAGTGGACTTTCAAGGGTGGTTTGTCAGAGAACCAGAACCTATGAGAGAAGGATGTTAAGAAGGTTAAGGGACACTCTTCTATCAGTTTATGAAACACATGAGAGATTTCCCTAGTTATGGAATCCCAGAAGGGCTACAGTACAGGGCATGTCCAGAGAGAATGATAAATGTTTGCACTGGTAGAGGGGCACTCTAACAAACCCATCTGAGCTGCTCGAGATGGTGATATATATGCATAATGAAACAATTTGTATGATGGAATCCCCTGAGGAGAGACTCCAGTGTGACATTTGGGAAGAACTCCAACCATGTCTGAAGTCCTGAAGGGATGGATGATGGCCGGTCGATATATGAGGTAGTCAGGAGAAGTCTTTATAAATGATTTGTACAGTGTTGTCAATGTATTTATCAAGAGCATTGGGAATAAATGTTTGTGGCGATTTTTGTCTTAAGTCATTGATGTAATGGTGGGCTTGTAACTAAGAAAAAGTGTGTTGGGGATGTCATGGGTGGTCTTGAGGCCTTGAAAGGAGAGAGTCAGCTCGGAAACATTGTCCAAGAGGTGTCCAAGGATATCTGTTTGTTTCGTCGCTTACAGTTTAAACCTGGGATCTGGGTCTCCATCCTAAAAATCTGGGTTGGTCAAGAAGGGGAGATTGGAGGAAGCATATTTGTTACCATTCAGTTTGTATCATACAATTTCCCATGCCTGGCAGATAGGGTAGAGCAGTGAATGAGTTTTGTGTGAGAAGGAAGAGGGGGTGGGCGTGCATGCAATAGATACTGTAAGCGAAGAGGATGCTCTAGGGTAAGATCTCCATCTATTATAGTATAATTGTCAGAGGTGTGAACCCAGTCTATAGCCGGCCAAAAGAAGCTGGCTAAATTATAAACACATGGGTTACGATGATATATGCTAGCTGAGGTGGATGGGAGATGCAGTTTTTGGAGACTAGGCTAGGCTACTTTCTAGGCTACTTGTCCTGCCATATGAAGGAGCTAAAAGCAGCATCTAGTTTTTGAAGGTCCCTAGGCGTGAGCAGAAGTGACCGTGTCTGAAATTTATAGAGCAGACGGCGAAAGCTAGCCATCTTGATCAGACTGCAGACACCTATGAAAGAGAGAGGGAGATGTGACCGTGCGCATAAGTCTGTGACAATTTAAGTAATAGTGTTATAGTAGTTAAGTGGGTATAAGTCATATGGATTTCTAGGGAGCTAGATGCCCAGAAATTTCAACTGGTCCCACTGTATTTGAAATGGAACAAGGGTTATGAGATCAGAGGGTGTAGGGGTGACTAGACACAGTGCTTGGGATTTGTCTAGGTTTACCGTGACACTGTTCAATAGTAATTAATATGGATGGAAAAGCCTGTCTCGGGTTCCCAATGGAAAGAAGGATGTCATCTGCAAATAGGCGACAGTGGAGAGCTGTGGGTTATACTTTGAAATGTATGGAGGGAGACCACTTTCATTAGCAAAGGTATGAGGGCAATATTGAATATTAAAGGGGAGAGGGGTCTTCCCTGTCTGATGCCTCTGCCGAACAGTATGCGGTCTGAATTGATACCATTGATGGTGAGATTCATAAATGGGTCATAGTATATGGTGCGTATAGAAATATGTTGCCGAAGTCTTGAAGACAGCAGGTGGAAATGGTGTGGCCATGCAATCATATCAAAGGTTTTCTCTGCATTAAGACTAGCAATCATGGTATGGGAAAGAAAGGGGTCTTGTGGGGCCATCAGATCAGCTGGGGCAGTGCAAATACTCTTGATGGAATGTATTTTCAAGGGAAAGCCAGTTTGTTCTGGGGATATTTTGTTAGAGCAGTGAAGGCATTTGAGGTGTGTCAAAATGTTGGTTTGTTTAATTGGGTCGTTAATGACATTTACATTCCACAAGAAGAATGTAGTAGGTGACGGATGTGTCATGGAGGGGAGGTGGTATATGCGGGAAATGGATGTACCATAGGATCTCCGTTCCCAGTGACAGGGAGCTCCTGAAAAGCATTGTGGATAGGTGGGGGTGAATGGGGAGAGTAGGGGACAGTAAATTTGTGCTGCCAGAAGCATGAAAGTAATCCACAGAGAGGGAATGTAAGAGGGGGAGAGGGGGATATCAGAACTATAAACAAATAAACATAACTGCCATGGACAGTCCATGGTTGAATACAGTGGTCGGGTAGGGTGAAACCACTCCTGGGGGACAGAATGTATAGGTAGGGTAATTTCTTAAAGAGTGGGCCAAAGAGATGGTTGTAAGCCCCAACCTTGCAGTGAGAGTATAAGAGCATGAGCTAAACTTCTTATGCAGCAGAGCAATTCAAAGCACAAGCCCCCCCATTCCCTTGAGGCCGAGACCTGGCAACCCACCGGCCCGTGCCTTGAGGAAGTTGGGACCCCCAACCGGACTGACGGGGCCCATGAAATAAAATCATCCATCACAACAATATCTAGTCCATAAGGTGGAACTTCTGGAGATCAAGAGCTGAAGCACAGATGGCAAGTAGCAGGGACTGTAGCAGTGGATGGTAGGAAAGGCAACAACTTCTGCCTCATAGACATTAGCATGAGGGCCAACTACTGTAAAGAGTGCCTCTTCACTGGTGGAGTAATCTGGGATCTGTGGCACAAACTCCTTAGAAAGTCAGGTGTGAAGGTCCATTGGAGGGGGCCACAGCCGATGAATAGGGAGGTCAAGGAATCAGCATCCAAGCGACCTCATGGACTAGAGGTGTGAAAGCACCCTATGGTGGTGCAGATACAGAACAGAGAAATTCCTCAGCCTCCTCAGGCTTGGTAAAGTGGTGGGTAGTGTCAGGTGTAATGATACTCAGATGTGCTTGGTATAGCAAGGCAAATCTCTGCCCTCGTTCATACAGTTGTTTGCAGCAGGGAGCAAATTGTTTATGTTTGGTGGATAGGAAAGCTCAGAAGTTCTGGAAGAGAAGCACAGGATGGCCTTCGTATTGGCTTTAAGTGAGTCCATTTTATCAGTATAGTTCAGGAGATAAAAGATGATCTGTGTGGTCTGGATTGATGACACTTTTTGACAAGGCCCAGTCTATGAATGTACTCCACTGGAAAAATCTTGGTGGGGGTATTTGGGAAGAGCTGTTCCAGAAACCACTGTTTGATGAGGGAAGGCAGATCTTTCTGTTTAACAGATTCCAGTATGCATATCATGCGTAGATTGTTGGATTGACTCTGGTTTTCAAGATCGGCAAGTTTGTCCTCAAAGGTTTGGATCATTTGCTCCAGTATGCAGATTTTGGACTATAGGGCTGAGATGTCATTTTTCAAACTCATCTATTTTAAGCTCATAGAGGACAGAACAAATAGAAGATGCCAGCGTTGTACTCTTTTCATTAAACAGGGAAATGGGTAGATAGTCAACCACACATGCCAGCTGGGATGGTTGGGGTCCCTTCTTGGGGTCTCCTTTCTTTTCCAGCCTGCCCCCACCTTTCTGACCCCTGTATTTCACCTCATTGTCCACAAATGTATCCATAAGTGGATGAGTGGAGGAGAGTGGGGTGTGAAGCAACAAGAGCCTGACATCACAGGATCCAGTAGACTGATGGAGTAGAGAAGGCATTGGTGTGTGGAGGTCTAAATGATGTGGGAAGAAAATAGTCACCCAGGGTCAGTGGAGGTTTGTATGTGACCCAGCAATGTGGCCAGCCTGCCCGGGGGAAGAGAGTTAGAATATGAAAAGTCCTACCACTGTTTTATGGCTTAAGTGGTGAAGGAATACTGTTCTTCCTACAGTTGACACCACAAAGGAGCAGGAGTTACAGATGACACTGGCCCAAGGGAATGAGACAGGAGGCCTGTTCTGGAGCAAGACCCTAGGTCCAGAATGTATAGTGACCAGGATTATGCACTTATGGGTCTTCAGCTGTTGATAGACAGGAAAGACTCTCCCCAGATTTTGCTGTAGGAGTGTTGGGCCACCAGAAAGTAGACCATGGGCTTACCTCCCAGGATGGATTAGGCTGTCAGGTGCATTCTGTGGTAGTGTGGTCAGATTATCTTCTATCCCAGCATCCAATCCAATCCCCCCAGCTCCCCTGAATGCACAAAGGAAGGGTGGTGGAAATAAATCAGGAGGCCTGGCACTGCCCCCCCCCCGATGCAGTAAGGTTGGCATTGTCTGCCTCGTGGCTGTAGTGGGCGGGTAGGCTGTTATTGGAAGTGCGGGCACAAACGCACCAGATGGCCCCTCAAAGGTAAGGGCATAAATGCAGAAGGTGATAAATCACCTTGGGGAACATTGCAGGGCAAGCGATTCAGTTGGATTGGGAGAGACTTATATATCCAAGTTCGAGCAAGGCAGACGTGTAACTTGCTCCATTAGCATTCAGCCAGAGTCTCGTTGGTGTATTATTTTTAAAATCATTGAACAAAAATACCAAATATGTATAATTTTACTTACATGCATGGCCTGCTCAGACCCCAATTGACAGGAGAGCAAAATGTTATTTTCAACTTTAGGAAATAAAATGCACTTTCCTCTGGTTACATGATAAACCTGCACTAAAACAACTGAATAAGTATATAAAAGCATATATTTCCTGAAATTAGATATCCCAATGGATCAAATGAGGCATCACTTGCCTTTCTCCCCCTAAATGGTGTACACAAAAGTTTCCAAAAGGAGGCATTAAAGGAAAAAAAAAATTACATTTCCACAACTTCAAATGTACTAAAATATTTAAAAATATAGTACTCATTAGCTACTGATCTTACAAGACAAATGACACCCCTTTGGTATGTTTTGACACATTTTCTTACATTTTTTCACACTAAAATCTTTGAAAACCATGATATTTCCTTTTTTACACTTCAGTCACTTAAAAGATACTACGATATGTAAACACCATTGAATGTTCTGGAATTATCAGTATCTAATGCCAGCCTGATAAAAATTGTACCCCATTGGTATGGGCTGACATTCAGTAGGGGGCTCCAGGAGCAAGGCTACTGGGGGGTCAGGCAGTATATGTGCAACTCATGATTACCAGTGGAACAAGGGGGATCAAACAGTGTCCCCATCTGTGACTTCTAGTGTTGAAAATATTTAGCTCTCCCCTATGGAGCAGTTGATTTGCACTAGAATTGTTCCCTCTTTTGTGAATAAGATCCTAAATGTCAGGCATTGAGTCTTCAAGTTACAAAACAGTACCAACTGTTATATAAATATATATATATATATATATAAATATATGGCTACTAGAGACACACTTTCCACTACGCACCTCTTTTATCAGAGCACTGCTGCACTAGCCTGAGGTTCTCTCTTTCTCTATAAATATATGTATATATATATATATATACAGTTCATGGAGAAAGATCGCACTCACAGGACTTCAATGCGGTATAAAATGCTGTTACAATTTATTGAGATCGACGTTTCGGCTATCAACGTAGCCTTTATAAAGGCTACGTTGATAGCCGAAAACGTCGATCTCAATAAATTGTAACAGCATTTTATACCGCATTGAAGTCCTGTGAGTGCGATCTTCCTCCATGAACTGTATGTATCATCTTTATTTCTCGATGTGCACCCAGGCAATTGCATTTGAACTACAGCGAGTGCAGTCCACTCTAAGACATCTATATATATATATATATATATATATATATATATATATATATATGCAAATGACAGACAGCTCTTTTTTTAAGATAAGATTCAAAGTGTGTAAATAACAGATAGGGAGACAGAGAGGTAGAGAGATACAGAGATAGATAGATAGATAGATAGATAGATAGATAGATAGATAGATAGATAGATAGATAAATGATCTTTCTTCTTAGTCCATCATACTCAGTGACTGTTTTTGTGAAAGAGTGGCAAAACTAACAACGAGCCATGCAAACTCTGTATACAAATAAATTGTGTAAATGTGAATGTAGGTCACAAAAAGTAGATGATCCTCAATCTACAGTCTTCCACAGAAAAAAAGTTGCTTGCTAGACTTAATAGCAAACATAGCTGTACATAATGTCTAGTGTGTACATTTCTCATCATGTATAAGACAAAGGAGGGTAGGAGATGACTTAATACCAATCAAAAAACAGCTCATAGCTGGCAATAAAAAAGTTAGATGAACCTCTTACTCATGTCCATAAAACCTGCCAAATGCATTTTTGTAACACCTAGGACACAAAATGCTTGTGACATGTCTCCTATCTTCAAGCAATTATTTCATTAGGTATATTCAATATTTTGTTGCCTACAGAATAGTCTATAGCAGGAACTCAATTATTAGACTTCCATTTGTTCAGGATTTCCATGGCCAGCAATGGATGGTTGGAGATGACAATGACTTGTAGTCACCAGAAGTTGAATAGCCATTAGGCCATTTATAATAGCCATTAACTGCCCCTTGCTATATATATATATATATATATATATATATATATATATATATATATATTAGATAATAATTTACAAGCCATGCTTTTTACTTAGGAGTTTTTCCTACCTAAAACAATAAGATATTAGCATTCTACGCTGTACAAATTTGGGCTGTGGGCAATCAGCATACATAGATTAATCTGCACAACAAAGCCTTTGGGCATGTTTACAATTTATCTCTGGTCTACTAACACTGTTTGCTCTTTACATTTCCTTCTGGTATGTGTATTTTAAATACATCTTGGCTGGTATAATTTAATGCATTCCAATGAGCTTTAAATTCTTCCTGGAGAGAAAAGCACCCAAAGCTCTTGTATATTTTACTGTATAGAATTTAATGTTTCTTTCTCTCACATGGAAACATTATAATAATCATTTATGGAACAAAGGTTTGCAAATACTACCCGAGATTCCAGTCTTATAATATTACAATTGCATTTGTATTGGAATAGCCAATATATGTATATCTGCTACATTAATTTAACTCCTTCGATGCAAGAAAGGGCTCCAAAAATTGTTTTGCAAAGAGTTGAGGGCCTCTCTTGTATCCAGTGAGCTAGTTAATGAAATAATGACCACAAAAGTAATTAATAGTGAAGAGTGAACTAATATAGATTAGCACTGAATGGGGCTGGCTGTCAGTTAGTTACTAGATTAAAGGAACACTTATGCCAATAAACGAATAAATTAAGATAACTTTGAATATCATGTACTTAAATACAATATATGCCTAATTAATTATTCATATCTCTAAACCATAATCATAAACATGTTTTTTTTTAATGCATGTGTAAAATGTCCTGGTCAGAGACCATTTATTTATTGTTCTTTGTGCTCTTTTGTATTTAGGAATGTATTATGATTAGTGCCCACTGCTCTTGCATTTAGGTTGTTATTGTATATCAACTCATTTAAAGGGATAGTAATACTTCATTTTAACATTATTTTATTTTGTAGGCATTAAAAAAACATGAAGAATGATATAAGTCTTATCTCTGAAACCTTTATGGTTTAAGAGATATTCACAAACAAAGTATCCCCCCCTTGTTCAACCAGATAAGAAGGGAGATGCCCAGGTAGACTGCAGAGAGGGACAATCTTCAATTAAGATAATGGAAAAAGCTGAAAAACTTTTCAAGGGGGGAAGGGCTTTCATTGTTTTCATACAAAGAAAATTGTCCCCTTCTGTTATCTGTACTGTCATACAACCTGATCCACATCTGAGAAGAGATGGCTTACACTAGGAAAAAGGGGCGGGGAGGGGAACTTTGCTTGTGAATATCTAATAAACCATAAAGGTTTGAGAGATAAGACTTATATCATTCTTCATGTTTTTTTAATGCCTACAAAATAAAATAAAGTTAAAACGAAGTGTTACTATCCCTTTAAAGATATTCCTGTACTATCAATAGGAGCCCAGGAATATCTGCTCCCACAAAGCATTTGTAAGACTGGACTTTTACCTATCATGTGTTACTCAGTTTTGAGAGAGAAAGAGAGAGAAAGAGAGAGAGAGAGAGTGAGCATGTGCATGAGTATGAACAGCTCCCACAAACTGTAAGGGTTGTATTAGAAATCTTTCCCCTAGCAGACTATAGGATCGTGTTTGCAGCCCCATGTGGCAGACAGCCCCATGTGGCAGACTATAGGATCTGTGTTTGCAGCCCCATGTGGGTCAATCTATCCGGCTGCCTTAACAGAAAGCACTGTGCTTTAGTTTTGTGATCCTCATTCAACTCTCAGAGTAGTGCCATTTTCTTCACCAGATGTGTTCACAGAGAAGCTATCACATGATCACCACAATATCCAGTTTGCTCATTTAACCCTTAGAGTGCCAGAGGGGTATCCAGAGCATTGCTTTGCAATGCATTGGATACCCATATGGCACTAAAAGGGTTAATGCAAGTGATTCATATTTCAGGAACATAATTACTTAAAATACATTAACCATGTGAGTGCCAGAGAGGTCTCCAACACATTGCAAAGCAATGAGGTGGATACCTCTCTGGCAATCGAAGGGTTAAACTAATGGATTTACTTGGTATGCTGAGCAGGTAACATTGTCAACTTTTTACTTATATTTTTCACTTACTTTAACCCTTTGGATGCTAAACACATCTACTACATGGCTTTACAAAGTTTTGTAGACATCTGTAGCATCCAAGGGGCTAACTGAATTTGAACCTCTATCCATGAACTCTATATCAAACAATGAGCTTATCAATGGCTACATATCAGTATTCAAAAGTAGAATATTTGATTGTTTTCAGAGCAGAATGTATTCCTTGTAAAACATTTTTAACCCCTCTTTTCTCAAGAAATTAATGGAGAAACTGGTCCCATCCCTCTTTGTACGTAAACTTCTAATTTCCAGGCTAAAAATAGAGAGAACCATTAAAACTTCTTTACAGCTGTTACTGTGCTGAAAGCAGCCATCAAAAACATTGGTTGATAAGCAAACAGTTTATGACATGTGGCACAGACGTTCAGTGGGTTATTCACGTATGTCAAAGATATTGAACACTCAGTTACAGAACAGTATGCAAATCAGTGGCATTGTAATGGAAAGTAAGTTGATTGAATCTCTTGAAATAAAAATATTACTGGGATATCAAAATACAAACACTAGTATCAAGCTAGAATGGTGCATATAGAAGGATGACACATGACATATTTAGCATATTATTTGATATTGTATATCCCCTCCAGACACAATATGCATTGATGACTTAAAGGGATAGTAGCTTAGTTTTAGGGAGTAATTTAGGTAAAAAATTTGTTTTCTGTATGTCACTGTCAGGCAAGAAAACTCAGGACAAGTACTACAAGGTAATAACAACTTTATTAGGCAGCAACAATGAAACAGAAATATCACAACCAAAGGTATAAAAGAGAAGTGCACAACAGAGCGAGCGACAACTACCAGAAATAGAAGAATGCTTCTGTGTGAATCTCTTGAGATAGGTCCCAGTGATAGGACAAGGAGTAGCCTGTAATGCCACAGGTCTGCACCTGGGAGAAACCAGACCAAAAGGAAGGCAACCAGGAGGAAGTCTGCCAGAGCCACAAGCCTGCACCAGATTGGGTATCTGACTTCACGGAAGGCCCAACTAAAGGATAGTCTGCTAGAGCCACAGGTCAGAGCCAGAATGGGTGGTCAGACAAGCTAAGGGTCATGCACAGAGCGGGTACTCAGCCAGAGCCACAGGTTTGCACCAGATAGGATATCCACTGAAGCGTTGGTATGCTGGATACGCAGTGGACAGAGCCCCAGGTCAACATCAGAATGGGTAGTCAGACAAGCCAGGAGTCAAACACAGAACGGGTAGTCAGCCAGAGCCTCAGGTCTGCACCAGAATGGTTATCCAACTAAGTCAAGGGTCATACAAGGAGCGGATAGTCAGACACAGCCACAGGTCAACACCAGGTCGGATAGTCAGACAAGCCAGATAATGCACATAACACCAAAACTATAGAACTGCACTGGACACCAACAAAATGGCGACTAAGCCCTGTGTCCAGGCAGTTTAAGTACCTATGCAGCAGGAAGAGGAGGAGTATCTAAACAGGTGTCTGTATCTTTCAATGGAGCACACATCCATGCCCTTGGACGTGCGCCCATAGCTGACATCACAGCCAAGCCGCCGGGACGCCGACAACAGAAACGGCTGGAGCCGCACATGGAACCAGCAGGCGGCTGAGGACGCGTTATGCGGCCAAGCCTCAATGGAGGCAAGATACAGAGTGCCAGCTGACTGGGAGCTCTGTGACTGAGGAAGACTTGATAGACAGCAGACAACACTGAGAATTTTGTTAAGGGCCAAGGCAAGACATCACACTCCATCAGTTGTGTACTGTAGAGGGTAAAACACACACACAGTAGCTGAGTAATGTCTAGCAAATGCACAAGCAGAAGGGGGAAGGGTGTAGCAGTGCAGGGACGTTGGAGTAAAGTGGTAGTACAAAAACTGACTGCAGCAATTAGAATGTGCAATAAATGATGATGATCCCTCTCCTCCCAGGATGGATGCAGTTTGTCAAGGTCCCACCAATCACACCACGCCAGTCCCCCATCACCACTACCATACACATCTACCACATTGTAGGGTGTACTTTATTTTTTCACTTGACACCATCATGAATATGTGCCAGTGTCACTTAAGTAGGAAGTAAGTGTGGTGGGTAAAGGACAAAGGCACTCTGCATGCTAACACATTTTTCAAGGTATATGTTGCTGTAGGACTCACAACTTTGACTTCCAGCTACTTATTTCTCTAATACAGCCCTCAGAAGAAGTAATATTGAGCTGGGAAATGTTGCATCATATTAAACATAGGAAAAAAATATGTTGGAATAGGAAAAATGTATTGGAATAGGAGAAAAATGTGTTAGAATGTGATAGAATAGAAGAAAAATGTGTTACCTATGAGAAAAATGTGTTAGAATAGGAGAATAATGTGTTTTGTAATAGGCAAAGAGAAAAAGAGAAAACTTTCTCGAAAAAAGCGAGAAATTCGCCATTGTTCGCTAAAAGTCATGCAGGAAATTTTTCTCACTTTTCGCCCACCCCTACTCACCTCAGAACAGCAAGGTGGTGTCCAGATGGCTTGCAGAGAGGGACAATCTTCAATTAGCATAAGTAAAAAACCTGACAAACTTGTCAAGGGGGGCAGGGCTTTCATTGTTCTCACAGTAAGAAGATTGTGCCTTGCTGTGAGCTGTCTGGTCTGTGGGGAGGTAGCTTACACTAGGTAAAAGGTGTGGGAGGGGGAAACTTTATTATTCAATTACTCTTGAACTACAACTCTGACAGTATTGAAATAACACTCTCCATGGCCCAAATACTATGAAGATTAACCCCTTAACGTCCAGTGATGTGCCAGAACTGTCACTGCTATTTTGACATTAAGGACCAGTGATGGTCCTGGCACATCACATACTTTTTACTCACAGCAATAACTGGGACTGAAGTTGATCGCTCCAAAACTGAAGCGATCTCTATCAGTCCCCAGTTCGGCATGCCAGGACACATGATCAGTCACGTGGGCAGGCACATCAAAATTCTCTATCTGGTCCTTAAAGGACCACATACCCTAGAACCGCTGGTCCTTAAGGGCTTAATTGGAGCTGCTTTTTTTTTTTTTTTTTTTTTTTAAACATTAGCAGAATCATATTCAGAACCTCAACTCTGATCACTATACATGGTAATTCTAACCCTTTAAGGACCAGATGGTTGCATTGTTTCACAATATGTTATGCACCCCTCTGGTCCTTAGTGGGATAAGTAGACTCATGCAGTCAGCATACGTCATCCTGAAAAAACTTCCTGTAACTGTCATGTGTGCCTTGATGGGCAGGACTGTCATCTCTTGAACAAATGAGCAAGGGCAACAGTTATAGGGGCCATTAGACACTTCTTGCCCTAGAAAGGTAAAGTGTAGGTTATTATTTGGAGATTTTCTGTTTGATTCTCACTATAAGAAGTTATATCTTAATAATAGCAGCAACATTTCATATTTAGGAGCAAAATTAAAATGAAATATGGCTTTAATTAAAGTTTTAATAAAAATGTAGCAACATGTAATAACAATTAAACTTTTGTAAGATGTGCAGTGAGCCTAAATGTTTGGATTTTATCTAAATGGGAAATGTCAGGCTTATGAGGGTGTAATCTGGATTTCCAGGATAGCTAGACCTTTGGTCCATATCCCATTGTAACTCAGTCTAAAATGTGTCCTTTTGGCATCAAAAGTGATTTTGCGGGGTTGTTCTGAGGATTCCCAAATCCCCTGATCTGATGAGTTTTCATAACAACCTAATACAATAAAGTAACCATTCACCCTATTTGATTCCCCATTGGCAAAGAGGGATACATTGATTATATACCTTCTTTTCTTCATGGGTGAAACCAAGACAAAAATAGCAATGGGAGATTTGGGCGGTATATAGTGATCAGTTGTGCTCAAGAAGGGACATGCAGAAAACATGCACTCTTGAACAGAGATGGGCGAAAGGAAACATTGATTTATAGGACTTAAGCTTGTTTGCCACAAGCCCTTAGGAAACATGGATTTGTAGGACTTAGGCTTGTTAGAAACAAACCCTCCAAAATTGTTTGTTTTTTTGTAGGACTATTTTTATTTATTTATTTTCAAAGCACAAGCCCTAAGAAAAAAAAATAAAAATGCCCTACTGACCTAGTGCCAGCAGGTCATTTTGACCAGTGGCCACTGGCCATTGTCAAATGTCCTCCTGAGTCCATAATTGAGGAATTTACAACTGCTGTTCTTACTGCTGCTGCTGAGTTGTTTAAGCAGCAGGATGATTAGGCAGATGAAGGGGAATGGGATCAACAATAGGATTAACAGGGGGTGATGGATGATGAAGGTTGCACTTGCCACAGCTGGCTCCAGTGATGCCCCTGAGGCAGTAGCAGTACAAAAAGTAGCCCCCAGTCTATGTGGAGAACAGAAGAAATTGGCCATTAAATCTTCTCAACCTCCTTCTCCTCCAAAATCATGGGTGTGTTGCTATTAGAATATTTTTTTTCCACTGAGAGCAGGAACTGTGGTTCTCATTAGCAACTGCAATGTGCACAGTGTGTGCGTGTGTGTGTGTCTGGTAAATAACATCTGGGGTAACTGTTTCCAGACACCATGACACTCAAAACCAAGTACTGCCGCTGTCACTATGCCTCTTGTCCAGACCCCACTAAGGACACATGACAACTTGCTGACAGTTTAATAGTAATCTTGAACCCTCCCTGACAGCATCTTAGCATATTCTGCAGGATGGAATCTTCTCAGATGCTGCTTGATGAACTGCTTGCGATTCTCCTCCACCACACTGACATGTGTGGTCAGTGCACCACACAGTGTGCAATGGGTAGAGACAAACTGCCACATCCTAAAACCAACAGAGTGGCTATCATTTGGCGGGGGAGGTAACTATGAAAGAGGTGGATTGGCAGAAGATGTACTTACCCTAGAAGGTGATGGAGAGCTAGTTGTTTCACTCATCCTGGAACTTCCAGTCTCTGCCTTGGTTGCTCTATTCCTCCTCCTCTTTGATCTCCGCCTCTCCTCTTGTTGCCTTTCTGGAGAGTCAGGGACAGCAAAAGTAGTGCTTGACTTCTGTGGTGGGTGTTTGTCTTTAACATGTTTGACACAGATGTCATGGTGTCTGTGTTTCATGTGTGATATCATGGGGCTTGTGCCAAGGTGTGTTCCCTCCTTTTCTCTAATCACTGACTTATCACAAATTGCGCACAGTGCCATTGCTGATGACTGCACTGTGCGTACCCCAACAGAAAAATAATCCCACACCCATGACTTCAGTGGGGAGGGAACAGGTGGAGAAGAATGGCCTCTTTTATCTTGTCCTCCAAATTCCCCTTCACTGTGTGTGGCAGTGGATAATGTTTCTGCTGTTACTGCTACTGCCTCAGATTGAGCACTGCAACTAGGACCAGGAGAATGGCTGGCACTCACAAGTAGAACCTGTCCTAGTCCTGCATCACTTGTTGACCCCATTCCCACTGTGTCCAAGGTAGTTTGTAGCATACTAGCTTGCTCCTCAGCATCCTTCTGCCCTTGCAATTCAGCATCAGAAGGAATTAGAGCAGTTACAAATTCCTCTAATTCCAAAATGTCACTACTAGTGGTGGTGATGATGCCCATCCTCATCCCTGTCTCCCATTCCTTCTCAGTTTCTGCTAAAAAGGCCATCAATGTCTTTTCCACCCCAGCTTCTCCAGCAGCATCATCATCACCACCCCCACTAGTCCCTATGTGCTGCTGCTCTATTACAGACATCTCACTGCTGCTTGGAGCAGGTGATAAGCAATGTGACAGAAGGTCTGCTAATATCACACTTGTCATTTCTTATTGACGTGATGAAGGCAGATTGGCAGTAGCAGTACTAGCAGCAGGGACAGGCAGCTTATTTGTGCTCCTGCTGGCAGTAGTATTAATTGTGTGCCTGCTCTCCCCCAACAACAGTTCTGGCCTCTTAGTCTTCAGGATCCTGTTCCATTTGTACACTTTAATGAAGGAAAGGGGAGGACTCCCTGGGTCAGAAGAATGGTGTGGGCTCCCTTGACCACTAGTCTATACGCTCTCCAATGTTTCCCCTACCACTATGGCTGCTTCACCATTACTGCTTCTACTACTATCACCAACCACATCAAGTTCAGCCTCAGAGTCTTCCTCCTCAGTCTCACAGTCACTAAAAATATAAGGATATTCTTGTTGATTTTACCCCTCCTACACTCCTAATGCTAACAAGCTGCTGGACCTTAGTAGTAGTAGTACTAGCACTGGCGGGACTGCTTTGGGAGTTTGACTTGGCATCCCTTGCTGTCACAGTTGGTATCATTTTCTCCTTCCTCCCCTTCTGAGTACTACAAGGCACACTAGCAGCAGGAGAAGTATTGGTGGCAGCAGGTTCAGCACTGGCAGCAGGTACAGCACTGCAGGCAGCAGGGGCAGCACATCTGGCAGCAAGTACAGCAATGTTGGCTGCATGTACAGCACTGGTGGCAGTAGGGGCAGCACATCTGGCAGCAGGTTCAGCACTAGTGGCAGCAGGGGCAGCACATCTGGCAGCAGGTACAACAATGGTGGTTGCAGGTAAGGCACTGGTGGCAGCAGCAGCACATCTGGCAGCAGGTACAGGAATGTTGACTGCAGGTACAGAAATGGCGACACTGGCACCAGGGGCAGCACATCTTGCAACAGGCATCGGCAGCTGACCTGTCCTGCTTTCACTAGCACTACCCTTTTCTCCCTCCCTTCCCATTCCCTTTTCTCCCTTACCATTAAATTCCCCAAGATCCCATTGGTTCAGTACTGCTCACTTCCTCCTCTTCCTCCTCAGACTCAGTGGACACATAATAAGGGTCCTTCCAGTTCCTTCTTTTACTGCTCATAGTGATAGAAGTCACTATGAGCCACTCCTGCCTCAGTTTAACAAACAATTCAGAGCAGAACAGCACAACACGTATACCTAGCTCTGTATCTGCTTCTATTGTATTTCACTTCTTGAAATACAACGTAAATCAATAGGCGGAAACATTCTAGCCAGTGAAAAATTGGTGGGGAATTTTTGCCAATGAGAGATAAAAGCGGAAATTTTACTTACTGTTTTAAAAGCAGAATTTCTCATGAAAAAGCGGACAATAATGCGGTTTCCTCTGAATTTCTCGCAGGAACACCACGACTTTTGCCCATCAATAGTTGTTACTACTACAACTGGGGCTAGATTTTGATGCAATTCTACTGCTACTACTACTAGGTGTCAAAGGTGCAGAACTTCCAGCAGCAGCAGAGGCACCCATCATAGCTAACATTTTGGATGTCAATAACCTGTGTTGCTGTTGTTGCTGCTGGGTATTCAACACAGGTGTGTGTTGCTGAGTGGAACTTGGACATGGAAGAGGCAATGATGCTGATGATGACTGACAGGGTGACTGTGCACTTTTGCCATCTTTGCTTGTATAGGGTCATACTTTCAAATGTTTTTTTCAATCAGTTTGTAGACAGGCACAGCGCTTCCTTTCAGTGGTGGAAGATTGAGCCTTTGCCTTTCTACTACGTTTATGGCCATGTCCTCTGTATCTGAACAAGAATAGGATGCTGGAGGGATATATTCTAGATCTGCATCATCATCATCAGTCATCAATAGGTCCTCCTCAGCATGACCTGCCACTTCTTGCCCACTATCCTTATATGACTCTAAGCTTTTAGAGGTTTCAGACAATTTATTTTTACTTTTACTTTCTCAAAGTTCACTACTACTTTGGGGATAGGTGTTTTGGTGCTTGTTGTCTCACTCTCTGAAATAGTAGATGGTTCAGCTGCTTCACCTTCCTCCATTATGCTATTGCCATCTCAACACTAGAATGCAACTTGTTGTCATCTTCAGTGTCTTCTAATATGTTTTTTTTTTTTTGCACTGGTGGTGCTGGAAGCTTTGGTGGGACCTTGACAAACTGCATCCTCCCTTGGAAGAGAGGGATCATCATAATTTATTGCACACGCTGCAGCAACCATTGCTGCAGTTAGTTTTTGAACCACCACTTTACTCTCACATTCCTGCACTGCTCCACCTTTCCCGCTCCCCCCCCTGCCCCTTGTGTATTTTCTGGACATTACTGTTAGGGACCAGGAACCAGACAGACACAAAAATGTCAAATGCAAAACACCGTTATTAAAGTAACCAAAAGTAACAAATCAGAATAGTGATCCAGTGTCACGGTTTGTTTTGACTCTCAGACACAGAGTTAAGATAAAAACACAACTTTATTGAAAGTTGAAAGAAAACCCTCACGGGTTTGACAATACACATATATAACAACACGTAATAGTACAAAGCAATAGTGATTAGTGGTATGGTGAATAATACTAGATAGGCTCTACCGGCCTTGCCAATACTGGGTAAGGCAGCCTAGCATAGGCACAATATGGAATAGGCTCTACCGGCCTTACCAATATACTGGGAAAGGCAGCCAGGAGACTGGTACAACGAGAAAGGAGGCTCTACCGGCCCTGCCAATATACCGGGCAAGGCAGCCAGGAGACTGGTACAACGAGAGAGAAGACTCTACCGGACCTGCCAATATACCGGGCAAGGCAGCCAGGAGACTGGTACAACGAGAGAGAAGGCTCTACCAGCCTTGCCAATATACCGGGCAAGGCAGCCAGGAGACTGGTACAACGAGAGAGAAGTCTCTACCGGCCCTGCCAATATACCGGGCAAGGCAGCCTTGGGTCCAGAGGTGACAAGTACTGGTACAAGAGCAAGAGTGGCCTCAGCGACTGAGAAAAGGTGGCGCAAACCAGCCGCACAACTGGACTACACAGAGGCCTACCGGTGCATGTAGGTGTAGCGAGCAGCCGGTGAATAAGGAGCAAACCAGTACCCACTTACTGGACTACACAATGACACTACCGGTGCTGTAGGGAAAGCAGCAAGCAACCGGTGATATATAGAGCGAACCAGTACCCGCGTACTGGAGTACACATAGACACTACCGGTACTGTATGGGAAGTGGCAAGCAGCCGGCGATATATGGAGCGAACCAGTACCTGCTTACTGGAGGACACATTGACACTACAGGTGCTGTATGGGAAGTGGCAAGCAGCCGGTAATATATGGAGCGAACCGGTACCCACGTACTGTAGTACACATAGACACTACCAGTGCTGTAGGAGAAGCAGCAGGCAACCGGTTATATATGGAGCGAACCAGTACCTGCGTACTGGAGCACACATAGACACTACCGGTGCTGTAGGAGAAGCAGCAAGCAACCGGTGATATATGGAGCGAACCAGTACCCGCGTACTGGAGTACACAAAGACACTAACGGTGCTATAGGAGAAGCAGCAAGCAACCGGTGAAATATGGAGCAAACCAGTACCTGCTTACTGGAGTACACGTGAACACTACCGGTGCTGTAAGGGAACCAGCAAGCAACCGGTGATAGGTGGAGCGAACCAGTACCCACGTACTGGAGTACACAATGACACTACCGGTGCTGTATGGGAAGGAGCAAGCAACCAGTGATAGATGGAGCGAACCAGTACACGTGTACTGGAGTACACAATGACACTACCGGTGCTGTATGGGAAGTAGCAAGCAACCAGTGATAGATGGATCGAACCAGCACCCGCGTACTGGAGTACACAATGATACTCAGGGATGAAAATGTAGCCCAGGCGATATGAGGAAGGAACATGCTGCACACTATCCAGAAGCAGGAACAGACAGCCAGGCCGGGACAGGTAGCTGGAACAGTAACAGCAGTCGACCGGATCAGCAACGGAAGCAGGAACGTCAGCCCAAACCTGATCAGGAACGGAGGCAGGAACCACTGCAGCAGAGGAGGCTGTCAGGCAGGTAAGCAAATGGAATCTGGAAGGTGGTGTATGCAGCAAGGCCCAGGAAACTCAGGAACAAGATGCAGGTGGCTACAGACATAGAGACACCACGAAAGGGCAACCAAAGGGTGCCAGGGCCCAGTCTATATAGGCAATACTGGGAGGATACAAGACAGGCAGCCAATAGAGAGCCTTCACAGATAACTGACAGGAAAAGGCAGCAATCACGGGCACAGTGATATCCAGGCGCTTAAACCAAAAGACAAGCCAGGGTCAGGAACCAAGGTGGGTACTCAGACAAGCTGGAGTCAGGAATACGGAGGTCAGCAATGTCAGGAACAAGCGAGGAGTCAGGAGCCAGAAGGGACATCAGAGGAAGCCAGGTCATACACGGATAATCAGGAGCACAGAAGAACGCACTTGCAACCATAAACAAACACAAGGGCAAGGAGGAAGAGAGCCTAACTGCTTTAAATAGCCTGGAAGGGGTTGGATGATAACAGTCAGATGAGTAACCATGGAAACAGAGAGGTCAAGGCAGTTTTTTAATCATCAGCTGAGACAACCTGACACAGAGAAGGAAAGGCAGCAGTAATCAACAGCAGAGTGTTAGAGCAGCTCATCTAAACCTTAACAGTAACCCCCAAATGACCGCCCCCCATGGGGCAGGACCAGTTTTGAGGGGAAAGCATGCATGGAAAGCACGGAGGAGGTCAGGGGCATACACGTCTGAGGCTGGAACCCACAAGCGCTCCTCTGGACCGTACACCTTCCAATGTACTAAATACTAAAGCCTCCTACGGAACCAATGAGAGTCGACTATGGAGCAGACCTCGAACTCCTCATTGCCATCAATGGGCACTGAATGGGGTCGAGGAGCGATTATAGTAAAACTATTACAAACCATATGTTTCCTCAGCGAGACATGAAACACAATGTGTATCCACGTATTGGGAGGGAGGTCTAGGGCATAGGCCACAGGGTTCACATGTCGGAGGATATGGAACCGCCCCACAAAATGGGGAGCCAGCTGCTGAGAGGGCACTTGGAGTTGGAGATTTCTGGAGGACAACCAGACTCTCTACCTGGGGGGTATACCACCACGCATTGTTGGAGCATGTCCCGGAGGACATCATTTAGGAATTCGGAAAACCGAGGGAGCATTGCAGAGACTGAAGGGCATTACAAGGTCTCACAGGCTCTCATTCGCCACTCTTTTTCTTCACAAAGAAGATTCCAGCCCCAGCGGGAGAGGAGGACTTGCGATGAACCCCCGGGGCAGCGTATCCGCAACATACCCCTCCATGGCCTTATTCTCTATGACAGAAAGAGGGTATACTCGACTTCGAGGAGGTATGGCACCCAGTTGCAATTCAATAGTGCAATTGTATGGGCGGTGAGGCAGGACCTCACCAGCCCAGCCCTTATCAAATACATCTCAGAACTCTTTCTACTCTTCAGACAGAGAAGAGACCATAGATGTGGTTAGCACCTTTGCCACTTTCACTAAGCAATCCTTGGAACAGTTGGGCAACTATGCCATGACTTCAGCCCTTAACCAGTCAAACGTGGGATTGTGTTTGTGCAACCATGGATAACCCAGGACCACAGGATAGTGAGGAGAGTGGATCACATGAAATTGTAAGATTTTGTGATGGAGAGCCCCTACAGCCATAGACAAAGGAGCAGTTTGTGGGTGTCCTGCAGAGGCTGTAGGGGTCTGCCACCAGTCAGCTCAATGGTAAGTGGAGTGATACGGAGCCTCAATGGGATGGAGAGCTTCTGGAGAAGGCACTGTCGATAATGAGGCCCTCTGCCCTAGAGTCAATGAGTGCCTCTGTAATAATGGAAATCTTGCCTCAAGAGAACCCAACAGAGACTAGTGGTTTATCCTTATGGATAGCAGGGGACTCTGAGACGCCACCAAAGGTCTGTCCCTTATAGAGCCTTAGGTGAGGGCGTTTCCCGGAATTGTGGGGAAGTTCAAAGTAGGTGCCCTGCCTTACCACAGTTAAGGCACAGGCCCTCCCTCCTCCTAAAGGCCCTCTCCTCAACCGAAAGGTGAGTGAACCCAAGCTGCATGGGCTCCACATCGCCTGAGGTCTTGAGACTAGGAGGCGCGGGAGGAGAGGGAGGCACAGGAGGGGAATAAAAACTCAGGGATAAACTGATGGGATGCCTCCACAGGCTCTCCCTGAAGGAAGGTCTCTCATGGTTTGGGAGTCAATCAGAATGCAATATGAGACCAGTTCTTCTAAATCACTGGGGAGATCCCGGGCTGCAATCTCATCTTTAACCGTATCCGAGACCCATTAGAGAAAGCAGCCAAGAAAGCCTCATTATTCCAACCAACCTCGGCTGCCAGGGTCCGAAATGCTATAGCATAATCCGAAACCATCCTTATACCCTGCCAGATGGACAATAGGTGCTTGGCAGCCGGTACATCAATTACCCTTTTAAAGGAAGCTACAAACTCAGAGTAATTGTATACAATAGGCTTCAGCATATCCCAAAGGGGATTAGCCCATGCCAAGGCCCTGTCAGAAAGTAAGGAAATCAAAAGGCCTTACTCCTATCAGATGGGAAGGCCTGTGGTACCATCTCCAGCTAGATACCATCCTGGTTCGGGAAAACTCTGCACTGGTTAGGGTCACCCCATAATGCTGGGGAAGCAGGGTGGACCCAGTCATGCCTCTAGTAACATTGGAATCACCAGTGGCAGCTGGAGTGGGTGTGGCAGCAGCTATAGGGGTAGGGTGCACTGGGTGGTTGCTGAGGTGTTGGAACCAGATGCGCAGTACAAAGCAACAAAGTCTGGAGGGCCAAAACAAGAGAGCCTGACAGCCTTCTATATGGCTCTAGAAAAGTAGAGAAAACTTTCATGTGGTGGGGAAAAATGTTTCTTCCCATTGATTTCAATGCAATGAGCTAGGCAAAAAAGTGGGAAAACTGCACTTTTCGCAGGAAATTATTCACCAAGCTGGAAGTGCCAACACTACTTTTCAAGGCATATGTTATTGTAGGACTCGCTACTTTGACATTCAGCTATGTTTTTCTCCACTTCAGTCCTCAGAAGGAGTAATATTGTGGTGGGAAATGTTACAGCCATAGAAAACATAAGTGAAAAATGTATTCACAGGGGTAAGAAAGTAGAAAACTTTTGCATTGCTGAAAAGGAGAAAACTTTCATGAAAAAAGCGAAAAACCTTTGGTTTTTCACGAAATGTCATGAGGGAATATTTTTCTGACTTTTCACCCACCCCTACTCTTGAGGACCAGATTTTCCTGCCCCAAGTATAGGCATAGTGTATGTTTTATTATTTATCCCCTATCTTATTGTTTGATAATGGTACTATTACTACAGTCACTCAAAAGAGTATCAAAATTAAATGGTAAGCTGTGCACATCTCTACTCACTTTTGCTCCCCTTCTGTAATGGAACAAAGCATTTGGATCATTTGTCTTTGGCTTATCTTCTGAGTGCAAAAATTATGAAACGCTGATATCTGCAGGCTTATCTGCAATTCCATCCATCTACAATAGTAGTCCTACTTAATACATTTGTTTCTGACAAAATATTTCTCACTGTTTGAAGCTGGCTATAGCATTCTGAAAGACCATGCTATTCCTGTCCCTGCACCAATGCACTGATCATTAAGTTACATATGCCAAGACCATTATCTCCATGATTTTCTTCTCTCTTGCTTATGAGATCAAGATGGCTTAACTCAGAAAAGAAAGGCTACATCTATATCTATATCATTAATGTGAATGTGTGAGTTTGTGTACATGTGTTTATTCATACTGATGCACATGCACATTTACTTCCATACATTTTATTTCAATATGTGCATTTTTTATATCACATTTGTTTGAGGTTGTTAAAGGGGAACTAATGTTTCCTCATAACCTTCCTGCATTTATTATTATGCCATGTTTGTTCTAATGACCCGCTATGCATTTTTCCCTTGCTCCTTGGTTCATCAGATAACATCTTCAATCACTCGATGATATTACATCCATGGAGGCAGACATAACAGCTGCTAGCAAGAAATCAGGACCTCAAAGTCTGCCTACTTCACTTGGTAATCTTAACTCTTTAAGGACAAAAGGGGTGTGAAACACTTTGCTTTGTCATGCATTGCACACACGCCTTTTACTTGCCCTGCTTCAGGTTTAAAAATCTGTAGGCCTGTACACAGTGATGGTCATGATAGTAACCAGAACAGACTGAAGATATCTTGAACAAAAGCACAAGACAATAATTCACAGGATCCATAACTGGTAGGGTATTAGGAGGTAAGAGCAGGACAAGAGAGTAAGGAGAGCATATGTATGGTGCCATTCACATGAAATATACAGTAGAAAAGTGTATCTTCACTCCACATGACATGTTGCACTTGTCACCACATTGCTTGCTTGACAGATAGGTGAGTGTGTGGTTTTTGTTTGCCTTGTCATTAAACAATATTTAAAATAGTATATTTATTCAATTTTCCTACAGACTTTTATTTTATAAAAATATTTGGTTAAGCACACGCACATTTCCCTTTTCATTAGAATGTATTTGAGAAGTAACAATGCAGATTCAGTTTTCAGTATTCATCTTATAGTTGTGTTATGGTATTTCAAATTTATATTACAATCCTGCTTTGTCAGTCTCTAATTTTTTTCATTGTATCTGAGTAGTTTTTATTTTTTTGTATGTGTTCCTTAAGATAATCGTTGTATGTCTTCCGTATTTGCTTTGTGACCTCCAAATATGGTCCATGCAGTGTTATTGTAAACCTAGATCTCTCCTTACTCTTCTAGTGTTTATCAAATCCTCAAGTACTGCAGTATCAGGACATATTCTATCTCTGGATTTTCAGGTACCGTGAACTGATCTAAAGTATTTTAATGTTGTTATTAAAAGAAATGTGATTTGGGATTTATACAATAATTACATGGTAACATCTACAATATTAATGTTGTTATAAAGCAGAGCTGTTCAAATTCGGTCCTCAAGGGCCACCAACAGGAGAGGATGTTAGGATTTCCTTGATTAAGCACAGGTGAGTTAATCAGTGGCTTGTTCATTTTGACTGACTCACTAGTGCTTAATCAGGGAAATGCTTACATCCTGTTGGTGACCCTTGAGGTATGAACTTGGACAGCTCTGTTATAGAATATATGTAGGTGTAACTCATTTCCTACCTGGGCAGAATGGACAGAGCTCACTTCGGGCTTGATTTTATTGCAAGTGCTATTTTTTTTCCCCTTCGTCTTCAATAGGAAAATGTTTGATAAAACAGGTGTTACATTTTGTACCTGCAATAGAATCTAGCCCTTCATGTTCTTTCATACTCAGGGAATGGACTAGAGAATTGGTGTAAGTATCTGTACTGACCTTAGTGAAATTTACATAGAATAAGATGCTGTGCCTTCCAGGACCTTTCAGTTGGTAGGTTGAGCAACTAATTATCAGTGTGCCCTTCTAGCAGACACAATAATACAAAATAAAATAATAAGGATAGCATCAAAATAATATAAACCAGAATAAATAGTAATAAAGACAAAAGGAAACATTGAGTGCCAGCTTCTGGAAACATTTATGCACATCAAGCTAGGGGTAGAAAGGCATTTTATGCTATGGGTTATCTTCATTTCAGTATGGTATGTTTGGTCTACCAATTCTTCAATTCTCTAGTTGTTACAACCATTTTAGTACATGAAAGTCAAATTTGAAAAAAGGGAAGAAAATGAGAGATTGTAGACAGTGTAGTTTAGTACTTCTGATAACCCTTACAGTAGTTCAGTTCATACCAATGACGTGCCATGTCTTTTGGAAGAGCAATAGCTAAAGAATACAGTAGTAAATCCAATTGTTTTCAATGAGTTTTGTACATTTGAAGCAGTAGAAATAAAAAATGATGCCTATTAATGTTCCTCTAGCAACAACTGGAAACATTTGTGCTCATCAAGCTGGGGGTAGAAAGGCAAATATCCCCTCATTTAATGCAGCAGGATATCTAATTTTAAGAAATGTATGCAATTGGGAGGTTATTTAGATGTTATGGGGTAATTATGACTCAGCCTATATATAGTGCATTCTTGTTATCTGCAAGAAAATGTCAGTAGAAATTCTGTTATGTGCTGTTACCACTTTTGGGGCCCAGGGGAAGGACATACATTTGTACACATAAGCATATTGTGTATTATGTACTCACGAGAAATGTGGCATTTATATTTCTTATCTTTTTGGTATATTACTCTAAGCTTGCTTGAGCTGTTGTACAGTAATTTGTGGATATAGTGTAAGCTTTCTGAAAATTCTTGCTTCATCATTTAATGTAGGAAGAAATTCATCCATGATAGTGTATATCCAGATAATATATACTTTTTTATAGTTATTAAGTTGTTTTAGGGTAGTTTAACCATGTAACCAATGGAATATGCATTTTTAGTCCATACAGTTGAAAATACACTTTTGTGCTCCTTTCTGAATGACAGGATTCAGGGATTTTAAAAATAATTGAAAGTTTCACAACCATCTTACATGTTTTGATATATAGTGCATGATATTAGCAAACTAATTCATATTTTATATTTTTTGTGTATTTATGAAACCATAGAGTGTAGCACAATGTATTATTTACTTAACTTGAGACAACAAGAAAAAGCTGTAGTTTTTATGAAATATATATATATAGTTTTCCATGTATAACTAAAAAGGTATCTCCAGGAATCATGCCTAAACAGACTGATAACATGATCAAGTGCAATAATATAGCCTTCCTAGTCACTATAACAGCTTCCTCTGTGAATACACAATTTGCTTCTTTCATCTATGGTAGTGCACATTTTTACTGTTCACATGATTTATTTCCTACAATAGAGAGTGGCCCACCATACTAATTTCTTTGCAGAGATATGAGAACTTGGTGTAATTCTGAAAAATGTGTTCAGTTGAATACTGATATAGTTGCTTCCCTGTTTCTGATACTGTATATTTATCTCTGTATCATTCATTGGCACGCAGTATGTTAACATACCATGTGTCACTCAATGATAATTACTAGCTCTCTTCCAAGAAGTCACAAGGACCATACATCTCACAAGCAACACATCCTCATATTCATGGAAAAATCTAATTATAGCCAACTTTTACAACTTTGTACTTCCTTTTCAATATCCCTAGAGATAAGTAAGTAAAAATTAGTACTCTCAGTCATCTTGTCAGTTTTACTGATGCCTTGCCAATTCTTGGTAATTTTTAAGTGAGATTCTGCTTCTGTTTAAAGTCTTACCAGCTCTTACATGATGCTTATATGTGATGATCACATTTATGATATCTTGGTGGCTTTTATTAACCCTATGAATGCTATAGGGTGGTCATATGAATGCAATACACAAATGGTCTTATCCACAAAAGAAAGAGAAGAAATTCTTCAGCAATAAACATTCACCAAAAGCTCATTGATAGAGGGCCAGATTTAAAGGTTGTTGTTAAAACACCCGGTAGGGCCAAAGTGAATAATGGCTGACATAAAATGTCTAACCAGGTTTTAAAGGCCCTACCAGCTAAAAGCACAATGGACATTAGGCCACAGAAATGGTCTTGTGGGTAAATGTCCGTTTTGTGTGTTAAGTTCCCAAAACGTCGCTAATTAGCAGTTAACTTATATGTCTTACACTTACCTGTTATCCACTGTCTCTCTCCTTCTGTATTAATTCTGTATTCTCTGTATTTCTTCTTTCTTGTATCTGTAAATGAAAAAGAAAAATATACAATGCTGAAATACACTAATACATCCTTTAACCCCTTGAGTGCCAGAGAGGTACCTCTCTTGGCTCAAAAGGGTTAAAGTACATTTTACTGTCCGGGTCCATAAATTTGAATATACTGCCAGTTAGACAATGTTCAAGTTGTTTCAAATAATAACTCCAGTAATGCATAATAACATAATTCTTTGCTTTAAAGAAATATTTAGCATAATTTTTTGTTGTCTTTCTCTGCCTCTGTGTGTGGCTTTGGAGGCGGCGGAGGAGACAGTACTATGCAGCACAGCCCCCCTGTCTCCTTCCTCACAGACAGATGCCTGTTACACACTGAGGGAATTGGAACAGATACTGCCTTTATATACGCACAACACAGTCAATCAGCTTTCAGAGGCTGTGCTTTAAACTGATTGATTGGGATGTGCATCCCAGCCAATGGCTAAGAGGAAATATATATAAAGAAAATTTCTGTTCCAACTCCCTCAGTGTGTAACTGGCATCGGCCCGTGATGAAGAAGACGGGGGGCTGTGCCGCAGCACAGGCAGATACGGACAACAAAAAAATTAAGCTCAGTATTTCTTTAAAGCAAAGAATTATGTTATTATGGCATTAACTGGCAGTATATTCATATTTATGGACCCAGACAGTAAGACATGCTTTAAACCTTTTGAGCCCCAGAGAGGTACACAATGCATTGCTTTGCAATCCGTTGCGTACCCCTCTGGCTCTCAAAGGGTTAAAGGATGTATCAGTGTATTTCAGCATTGTACTTATATTTTTCTTTTTCATTTTCAGATACAAGAAAGAAGAAAGAAGGCAAGAAGATACAAGAAAGAAGAGAAGAAAGAAGGTCAGAAGATGACCAGCATGCTGAGGACTCAACTGGACATCAGGATTAATGGTAAGTGTTACTTGTAATGTGATGTTGATTTGTTACTTGGGTTAACCCTATGAGTGCCAGCAAAGTAATTTTGCATCACTGGTTTCAAGTCTCATTTGGGGCTGTGTAACAGTGCTCCACTCTAAGATTTCCCCCCAAAAGTGTATATTTTTGGAATGTAGACACCCCAGGCTTTCATTGTATGTATGTTTTCAAATTTTTTACGCAGCCGTTTTACCACGCATCACTCGTAATTCTTGACATAAGTTAAAAAAACAGCGGTTTTCACACTTTGACTTCAATGTTAATGTGAATTTCAAGCACATGATAGGTGAAGATTTTTAAAAATGCATTGTTTAGTGTTCAGCTCCTTCTTCTGAGTACGGCAATACCCCATATGCATAGGTTTCTCAAAGTTTGGGGGAGCTACGGGGCCCAAATTGGAACATGCGCTTTTCCAGTTTCACACTTTGAATTTTCACAGCTTGCATCACTGGTGCCATGTCTCATTTGGGGCTGTGTAACAGTGCTCCACTCTAAGATATCCCCCCAAAAGTGCATATTTTTGGAAATTAGACACCCCCAGCTTTCATTTTAGGTGTGTTTTCAAATTTTTTTACACAGACATTTTACCACTACTTTCTCGTAAACTTGACATAAGTAAAAAAAACAGCGTTTTTCACACTTTGACTTCAATGTTGATGTGAATTTCAAGCACAGGATAGGTGTAGATTTTAAAAACTGCATTGATTAATGTTTAGCTCCTTCTTCTGAGTAAGACAATACCCCATATACATAGGTTTCTCGTGGTTTGGACGAGCTACTGGGCCCAATTTTGAACAAATATTGAATTTTCACATCTTGCTTAACTGGTGCCATTACTCATTTTGGGCTATGTTCCAGTGCTCCACTTTAAGATTTCCCCCCAAAAGTGTATAATTTTGGAAAGTAGACACCCATGGCTTTCTTTTTAGGTGTGTTTTCAAATTTTGTACACAGCCATTTTACCACCAATCCTGTGAAAACTTGACATAAGTACAAAATTCAGCATTTTTCACACTTTGCCTTCAATGTTGATGTGAATTTCAAGCACAGAATAGGTGAAGATTTTATAAACTGCATTGATTAGTGTTTGGCTCCTTCTTCTGAGTATGGCAATACCCCATATGCATAGCTTTCTCATGGTTTGGGGGAGCTACAGGGGCCAATTTGGACCATGCACGTTTCCAGGTTCACACTTTGAATTTTCACAGCTTGCATTACTGGTGCCATTTCTCATTTGGGCTGTGTAACAGTGCTCTTTTTTAAGATTTCCCCCCAAAACTGTATATTTTTGGAAAGAAGACACCCCATTCATTTTAGGTGTGTTTCCAAATTTTGTACACAACCGTTTTACCACCAATCCCTCTTAAACATTGACGTAAGTAAAAAAAAACATCATTTTTCACACTTAGACTTCAGTGTTGATGTGAATTTCAGCACAGAATAGGTGAAGATTTTATAAACTGCATTGATTAGTGTTCGGCTCCTTCTTCTAATTATAGCAATGCCCCATATGCATAGGTTTGTTAGGGTTTGGGGGAGCTCCTGGGCCCAGTTGGAACATGTTAATTTCCTTTTACAGACATGCCATTTTTACTGCTGGTGCCTTGTCTCATTTTGGACTGTTTGGCAATGCTGCAATTAATTTTACCCCCAAAAGTATATGTTGTAGAAGAGTAGACAACCCTGGCTTTCATTCTATTTGCATCTTATCAATTTTTTCGCTGCCACTCTATCACCAATCCCTCCCAAAATCTGCAGTAAGGCAGAGAAACACCATTTTTTCAAATTTATATTTTAGTGTTGCTCTGGATTTCAGTCAGATGATACTTGCAGATTTTTTAAGTGCTTTACATTAGTGGTGAGTTACATTGTCTGAGTACAGCAATGCCCCATGTGTATAGGTTTGTCAGGGTTTAGGGGAGCAACTAGGCCCAGAAGGGAGCATGTGTGTTTCCATTATCAGAGATAAATTTTGATAGTGTTAGATCTAAGGAGGGATGTGTTTTGAAAAATAAAAAACAGGATATTTCAGGGGGAAAAAGTGGCCAAATAATAAAAGAAGCTTTACAGCACTACTGCATTGTGCCTGAATGGTATTCCTTGAAACAGTCACCAAGGCAGAGGCCAGGTTTGGAAGGGCAATCAGGACAGTAAGTGGTGGTGTCTGTCCGTATTCCCTTTCTGTAGAAAACCCTTCAGCGCTTCTGTGGTTTGTTCTTTTGGAGAGTTGGGGGGGGATTTTATTAATAAAATGTACTACCCCGGGTCTTGCTGGAATGATTTCTGGCGCACCTTGAAATAAAAATAGGGAAATAAGTTGTAGCTGATATTGTAAAAAGCTACATTTTTGATTGGGGTTTGCCAGTTTGAAAATTAAAAATGAATTATGTACAGCAGTCTGCATCATATAGATGGCAACTTTTTTGTACCATGCCCTACACTTTCTCATTGCGAGGTATGGCTGCATTAGTTGATCACACAGATCAACCTCCCCATGTTTTTATTATAGTCCCTGATGCAGACTGGCTTTCTCAGTACCCCTGTCCTGTCTCGAACAGTGACTGCCACAGATCTGTCCTCATGCATGGTGGTCAGCATGTAGACATCTTTTTTGTCCTTAAACGTAACTGTGCCAGCAGCTCCTGTTGGCACAAAGATAAGGACGTCCCAGTTTTTAATTTGGTATCTATGAGTATTTTGGACAACACCCTACAATTGCGCCTGACAGTGCCACAGGCCGCAGTGTCAAAACAAAAAAGAGATTTAAATAAAAGGGGGCTGGTGTAATAATTATCAACAAATAACTGATAGCCTTTATTTAATAAGGGGTAAATTAAATCCCAAACAATTTTCCTACTTGTTCCCATAAATTCGGGGCACCCAGGAGGATCAAGTTGGCTGTTCTTGCCCTCATAAATTCTAAAAGCCTTGGTGTAGCCTGTGGCACTTTCGCACAATTTATAAAATTTAACACCAAACTTGGAACTCTTGGAGGGGATGTATTGCTTGAATCCTAACCTGCCTTTATATTTCATTAGGGATTCATCTACACTAATTTCTTTTTGGGGCATATATACTTCAGCAAACTTTTTCTGTAAGTGGTTTATTAGGGGACGAATTTTGTACAGTCTATCATACTGGGGGTGTTCTTTTGGGGGGCACAGGGTATTATCACTAAAATGCATAAAGTGCAAAATTACTTCAAATCCGGACCTGGTCATTGTCTTGGGGAATATAGGGGTATCACATATGGGGTTTTTGCTCCAGTAGAATCGGATACTTGGCTTTTTTATTATCCCCATTGCCATTATTAAGGCCCAGAATTGTTTAAATTCTGTGATGTCTATGGGTTTCCATACTTCTTCCTTAACAACGAAAGCTGTAGGGTTGGCGGCAATATACTGGGCTGCATACAAATTGGTTTGGGACACAATTTCACCTAAAATGTCTTCCCCCAAAAACAAATCAAAAAAATTATCATGGGTAAATCCTTCCACATCAATTTGAATCCCTGGGTTGCCTGTGAATTCTGGGATTTGTGGGCATAAATTGATTGGTGATACCCATTCATTAGGATCAGGAGTGGCAGGTGTTGTGGCATTTTTTTGGGCATTTCTTTTGGTAGGGCTTTGGACAGATCTTTTGGCAGGTCTTTTGGCAGGTGCTGGGGCAGTTGCCAGGGCTGCTCTTGGGGCAGTACATCTTTTCTTTACAGAAGGCCCAGCGTCATCACTAGAGCTGCTCTCACTCTCTGAAAACTGCATTATGTCGAAGTCTGACGCAGTGTCTGTTGCCTCTGAGTCAGATGCCAAAAAGGCATATGCCTCTTCAACACTGTACCTGCGCTGCATTTTGTCCACTTAACCTAAAAAACTTTTTTTCTTACGCTATCCCTAAACCTAAATCTAACCCTAAAACTTTCCTATCTAAACTATACTTATTATATATATTTTTTTGTTTTTTCCTAAACCTAAATCTATCCCTAAACCTTTCTATAACACGTCTGCACTAAACCTACGCAACTACCTACCTAAACTACCTAAACTATATTTATTATTCAAATTTTATTAAAAATGTTTTTAAAAATGTATAAAAAATATAAGTGGGATGGGGGGGTGTACCACAGAGCAGCAAACGCGAATCTGCAGCAAATTGATCACTCCAAGAGTGATCAGATGGGGGGGAACTTATTGATCACTGCAAAACAGTGATCAAATGGTTAATTTTAGCTTTTTTAAAGACTTTTTTTTCCACAGGAACACTCAGCAATGCTGGAACATGATCTGACACGATGTCTCTCAATCCACCTCAGCAGTGTGCAAGATGGAGGGAGGCAGAGAGATATGACAGGGACAGTAGTTACAAATACTGTCCCTGTCATTCAGCTTTTGCAACATGTGATTCGCTCTTCAAACGAATCACTTGTTGCAACAAAGTTTCTATTGGTTGTTACTAAGTGTCCCGGTACATCACACTTTAGCTGCCATTCCCCAGGTAACAAAGATGCTCCCTTCGAAGCCTTCCAATTTTGCATTGTATACTCACTGATGGCCTTATTCTGCTCATTCAAATGCTCTTGCATGTACAGTGTGAAATTCCACCTGATTGTGACTTCCATTTTCAGCTGGAGATATGACAGGTTGTTACACTCTTGTATGGAATATAATGCATTGCAAGTGCTGTATGTAAATAAAATAGTCACAGATTTTATGGGTGATATACGACATGTCTCTGAGGGTTTTGGATTCTGAGAGAAATCTAGTCACAACTAAATTTAGGACATGGGGAGTACATGCACCATACCACCTATTCACAACTCAGCTATTATGTTGGAGCCATTATCAGCAGACACAAAACCAGCTTTTAAGGAGCAGGGTACAAGCCATTCCTCTTTCACCTGCTCTAATTTATTTAATACATCTATGGCTTTTTGGGAATGTCTCTCAAAATTCTGCATGCACAAAGTGGTGTGCTGATGGAATGGGTTATGCTACTGCTGTCTTATACTTCAGAACCAGAGACAAGATTCCCTCCTATAATGCAGTTGGTATTTTCCAAAACTGGTCATTTTTTCCTTCTGTAGAAGCCTACTGTGCTCCATACGATTTAAGAAGGAACAACAAATGAGCCGCCCTGTAAAAATTATTTTATATTAAAATTAATCACTTAATTACTAAGGAGGTGATGAGCCATGTCCTTAGCATACCATCCAAAACTGCTAAGGATTTGGCCCATCATATCCTCTGAAGTGTGGAAGTGAAGGAGGGGATCAAAATGGTATTCCCTGCCTCCCTTTTCCTTTTTTCATAATTGTTATGACCATTTTAGCGAAGCAGGTGAATTCAAAAAGAAAAAAGGCAGATAAAGTTTTGTGCTACTACTACCCCCATATCAGTTGGTTTTCATTCTTTTGAAGATGGCAGTAGGCACTGATTATTGTAGGAAATGCCAAGCCACATAGTGTCTTGCCCATCAATAGGTCTCTATTCAAGGACATTTGCTGGATTTTTATATTCCCTTCTTCTTACTGTTTATAATGACTAGGTGCTAGGATGTTTCTCAAAGAGTATGCCCTTCTACATACCACTCTGGGCTTTTCAGGTATTATAGCCTTCAAAAATGGATCTTTCCTCAAGATATTCCAATGTTTCATAAATATTTTTCTGCTCTCTGGTATTTTGGTGTTAAATCTCGTAATGAACAAGGGTATATCTAGATTTTTATCTTTTTGCTCTTTCATAGCCTTCTTTTTAACTCTCCTTTCTGCAGTTCTCGCCTTTTCACATGGATCTTTAATTAATTCCTCTGGGTATAGCTTATTCCTAAACCTTGTATTTAATATTAATGCTTGTTCATCACAATCCTCAAGTGTAGAGCAATTCCGTTGTATCCTTAAATATTGACTCTACGGAATATTTCTCAACCACTTTTTGTGGTGACAGCTATCAAAATTAAGGTAGCTATTCCTAGCTATTCCTATCAACGTCCTTAAAAAAGTCTTACTTTTAATATTCTCTCCTGGAATCCCAATCAATACCAGGTCTAAAAATTGTATAAATGTAGGATGTTCTACACTTGTGAATTTCAAATCGCTTGAATTATTATTCATATATTTGATGAATCCTGTAGTATCGTTCTCCTCTCCCTTCCAAATAATAATATCATCAATAAATCTGCGGCAGAGGACCAAGTTGAGTGCCAAATGGGTTATTATTAAAGAATTTATGTAACTCAAAAACTATGGCTATCTAGTTTAAATACCACCATGTAGAATGTGGGGTTTATATTGCCATTTGTTTGGAATGATAAAGCTGTTTGTAAACAGTGAAACGCGTAGCCGTGTTTTAATTGCTATTGTAGCTACATTTTTATCTATTAAACATTTTTGGCATATCAAGCTCTGGAGTGAAGGTGTGTATGTTGGAGGAAGAGTGGAGTGAGTAGCAGATACAGAGAAACCGAGTGGAGACGGTGAGAGTTCTCCATAAGCTTTTGAGTCAGCATTTGAATATCTCTCTTGCTGACCACTTATAAACGTGAGTATAATACCATTTATTATTAAGTACACTTAGTATTGATATACTTCAGCTTGCTGGTGTTTTTGAGTGTGACAGAAAGGTAAGACTTGTAAAAATTTTAGCAGAATGAGGCGTGCTACAAGTTAAGCCTTGAAAAATATTTTGCTTCTGATGGTTTTGGCCAGTGACTAATTGGGGGATAACCTCTCATTGGTCATGACTTACCAATCAATATTAAAAAAATTGACACCCTGTAATGAACTGTGCATATTCTACAGGTTAGACAATGTAATGCTTGCTTCTAACCTATTAGTCTCCACCACATTGCCATGTTTGGTCATTGATTTGGACAACACAGTGGATAATATGTGGAAACATATTTGATTGTTTCTCATCTACAAAACAAGTATCTGATGGTGAAACTGGTAATGGCTATGTCAGGGTCTGCAAGGGACCTGAGGGTGCTGGGGGACACCTGGGATACTACTACCTTCCCAACCCTGGACCATAGAAGAAGAGTAGGCAGATGATGATGCCATCATCTATCTGCGCTGGTAGGAAGCTTGCCTGACAGGCATTTCAGTGTGGGATTTGGGACACGTCACTGTTGGAAATGGACAAGGGACAAAGTGACAGCACCTGATTTCTTGGGGGTGGTTTAACATTGTCAGCATAAACATACAGGGTGATTATTTTGTATGTACTTAATTACAGCTAATGTGCCAAGATGTGATCTCTCCTTCCTTCTCATCACAACCTGTCAGACACTGTACACATTGCATTTGTCGATAACTGCACAGTCTCTGCAGCCAAGGAAAAATTCCCCATACTCATTATTTCAACACCTGGCTATCACCAATACTTCTTAAATCAAGCAATTCCAGCTCCCTCTCTTTAGTGAGTTGGAAGGTTGGTAACACTTTGTGTGACGGAATTTTGTTTACCATCATTGATTTCAATGCAATGAATAAAGTGAGAAAACTGTAACAAAGAATGTGAAGAGCACCCATTGAGAACAAACAAGAAAAAGTGTCTTGTTCTAAGGCATGGTGGCCTCCCAATGCTGCCACAAGTCACATTTTTCATATTTCTATTTTATTTTTCATGTAAAAGTAATATCCATACTCCAGATGCCAGCAACATGTTGATACCCATAAAGGAATCAGCACCGTATGCCACAGCTATGGTTTCACATGATGTCATCATGCCCATTTCCTCTTGGGCTTTGCCCCACCCCCCAGAAAAATTTCTGCTGGAGCCAATGACACAAGCAGCATTAAGGGGAGAATTTCCACCATAAGTAACAGAATTATTGTTAGGCAGGCACTGTCCTGGAAAATATATTCCAATGCCTTTTTCTTAGCGGAAACTTATTAGTATGTCGACCCCATTCCCCAGTGGATTAATATTTAATTTGTAATTTAATCAGGTACGGACTTTGTGTTTTTCTGTAATTTGTATTCAAAGAATTGTATCTAACAACAAACAGCTTTATCTTTCCTTCCTTTAATAGCACACATACATTTCAATTACAATAGCAATGATTCACAAGGTCCCTACAGCTCAATGCCACTTCATGCTGCATAGTTTTGGATTGTTTGTTATCCCATGTACCATTTCAGAGAGATGAATTTTTTATATCCATATCAGGCTGGTCCTGCCCACCAACAGTACAGCTCTGAAATGTAAGGCAAATCCTCTATGTACAAGATAGCCAGAAAAAACACAGATCGGTGTAGTGCAGCTGATTCCCTCTAGGCACATGGTAGAGCAAGGGCCATGTCTGGTATACCATTCAACAATGAATGTGACAAGCACCTATAGAGAACAAACAAGATAAAGTGTCTTGTTCTAAGGCATGGTGGCTTCCTCAGCCTTGTCCCACTACACTGTTAGCTACAGGAACACAAATACTGCCACAGCCTTTTCTCACTTGTAGGTGTAGAACAACACTTACTGTCTCTCAAGATTTGTCCCCCTGCACTGGTAGCCATAGAACCCACATGCTCAATCTGAACCCCAGTATTGCTGCAGCAATTCTAAAAGCCAGAGAGAGCATAGGTCAAAAATGGTCAGTAGTGAAAAGGTGGACATTTTGTGTTTTACATGTACAAGAATTTCTGTGGAAAAAGTGACATATTGTGATTTTTGTTGCAAAATTCTTTGGAAAAAAAAAGTGATTTTTCACCCAATTCTATTCTCTAGCATACTAGGGGTTAAGGGAGTGGGGTGTATTTTTATGTTATAAGATATGATCTTCTATTGATTGATCTTCTGTTGACTGCAACAGTATATCGGTCTGTGGATTCGATCATGTAATTAGTAAGGTACGAGTGCAGGAAAATCTAAGGTTGTATAAGGTGCCTTGCATAGGGGTTCCAGAGATGTATTTCTGCCCTTTTCAATGTGCAGTTGAGGTACTGCCTTATTCCTATCTGACTGTCACTGTTCACTCGCTCCTCCTCCCACCAGAGGGTAGTAACTACACGCAACAACAAGTCAAAGACAGTAATCTTGCCTCTGGGTCTGGGAGTGTTATTAAAGAACAACAGCAGGGTAGCTCATGCCATGGGCATATGACTTAAGGAGTTTTGAGAGAGAATCCCACAAATCCATAGATGTATTAAGTAGAGGAGGTGATAGAGGAATGTCCTGTACCCCACAGCTTGGGGTACAGGACATGTCTCCTGAAAATGACTCCAACATAATAGCTACCTTGAGAATAGGTGACATGGCATGTGTACCTGCTTTGTCCACATCCTAAATGTAGTTTGACTAGAGATGCTACATTTTTCTCGCAAAATCTGTTCCCATTTTAGCTGCTCCTACAGTGCTAGCAACGCATTATGTTCCATACAAGAGCATAACAGTCTGCCCTATAACCAGCTGAAAATGGAGGTCCCTACCAGGTGGGATTCCACTTTGTACATCCTAGAATATTCATACGAATAGAATAAGTCCATCAGCAAGTATATGGAGCAAATCTGGAAGACTTTGGAGGGAGCATCTTTGTCATCTGGTCAATGACAACTAATGTGGGACATCTGAGCTGCTGAAATCTTTTGAGGAGGCCACCTTGCTGGTTAGTCATGTAAAGTCATGAATGTATGAGATTCTTCGACTGAAATATTTACAGTAGAAAAAAAAAAAAGTCAGGAGCATGGCTGATGAAACTTACAATAATGATGGCCCCCCAACAAGCTCTGATTACCAAGTAATGATAGAAAAAAATTAACCCTCTGAGTGCCACAAGGATCCAATGCATTGCTTTGCAATGCGCTGGAGACCCCTGTGGCACTCACAGAGTCACATCTTTTGTGGACATATATATTTTTTTTTACGAAGACCTCATTGGGGGATCAGGGGGGTCCTGATGCCCCTCAATGAGGTATATAATAAAAAAAAAATGAAAAAAAAATTTAACCCTGTGTGTGCCACTGGGAGGGGGGTTCAATGCAGACCCCCTTCCTGTGGCACACACAGGACTTTTTATCATTACTTTGTGATCAGAGCTTGTTTGGTGGCCATCTGAATACAAAGTAACGATAAAAAAATGTAACCCTTTGTGTGCCACTGGGGCCCAATGCATTGCTTTGCAATCCACTGGACACCCCTGTGGCACACAAAGGATTATTTTTTTTTCCCCTTTAATTTTTTATTTAGACCTCATTGTATGGGTTCTGATGCCCCCAACGAGGTCTACACAAAAATATTGGGGGAAAAGTCCCAAAAAATGCACGTGCTACAGGGGGGGGGTCCAACGCAGTGCTTTGCAATACGTTGGACCCCCTGTGACACACATACACACACACACTTTTTTTTTTCATTATTCTGTTTTTAGACCTTGATGGGGGACACCAGGAATGTTCCTGATACTGCCTTCCCAACGAGGTATGAATACAAAATAATAATTTAAAAAAAACCTCTTTGTGTGCAACTGGGGGTCCAACGCATTGCTGTGCAGTGCATTGGGCACCGCTGTGGCATGCACAAAAAATGCCTCCAATCCCCCCACACACACACGTACCGTATCCCCCTGCCTGGTTCCACAGCCAACTGGCAGTCCCATTCCCCAGCCTGACCCCCAGCCTGTTTCCACTGCCTACTGGTAGACTCAAAGTACCAGTATGCACTAGATTCAGGCGTGGGAATCAAACTTTGTATGAGGGGGACATACAGTGCACAGTGGTAGTCACAGATCCCCCAGACACTGCCCCACCATCACCACCATCCTTGCTCCTCTGCTCATACCCACACACACTGCCTAATCCCTCACCCTCCCACACTGTTACACTGGTAGTCACAGGTCCGCACATACACCAGCTGACGCCCTAGCTTCTTTCATCTGTTAGCCATAAAATCACACATACACTGTTTGCTTTCCCATTCCTGTTTCACTGGTAGCTACGCTCCTGTCACCCAAATAGGTATGTCAACCCACAGCAGTTGAGTACCATTTTTCTTAGGTTGGCAAGAAGTCCTCCTAGGAAATCCCACGCCATTGAACCATTTTAGTATCTTTGAAGTGACTGATGTGTAAAAAAATTTTTGTTTTTTTTCCTGTAGCACCACATTCTGGAAATAGTTGTGCCAACTAACTTAGGGGTAAAAAGGCAAGTGACCCCTCATTAGATGCAGCATGTTGTCTTCTTTCCAAAATGGTATAGTTTATCTACCTTTTCTTCACTTCTGAAGGTGTTATAGCCATTTTCGTACAGGCAAATCAGGTTTGAGAAAATGTAAGCAACATCAGAGTTTGTAGTAGGTGTAGTTTTCTACTTCTAGCACCCCCTAAGGTAGTTCAACTCATATCAATGGGGTATCGTTTGTCTCCTAAGAGCACTAGCTAACGAATGCAGTTGAAAATTCCATGTTTTTCACAGAGCTCCATACATATGAAGGGGCACAAATGTAAGAAAATGCCTTTTTTTCATTAGCGCCACCTCCTGGAAGCATTTGTGCATACCAGCCTTTGGGTATGAAGGCAAGTGACCCCTCATTAGATGCGGCAGGTTGTTTTCTTTCCAAAATGGCATTGTTTTCTACCTTTCCTGCATATCTATTATGGTTATAACCATTTTAGTGCAAGCAGATAATTAAAAAAACAAAAGTGTCAGGTTTACGTACTTGTTCCTAGCACCCACATATTGTATGTTAACCCACACAAATGGACTACCATTTTTCTCATCTTGGTAGCAGGTACTGAATACAGCAGGAAATGTTATGGTTTTAAAAGATTTTAGTATCTTTGAAGTAGTGGAAATGTAAAAAAACATGTATTTATTCCCATAGCGCCACCTTTTGGAAATATTTGTGCACTTCAGCCCAGGGGGTAGAAAGGCAAGTGACCCCTCACTTGATGCGGGAGAATGTCTACTTTCCAAAATGGTATACCTTTTATACCTTTCCTTCATGACTCTAACAGTTATGAACATTTTAGTACAAGCAGCCATTTTCGAAGAAGCAAACAGGTAGGTGTAGTTATGTGCTTCTGGTACCCCTAAGGTATGTCGATTCATTCCAATGGGGTGTCATTTTTCTCCTAAGAGCACTAGCTAATGAATACAGTTGGAAATTCCATGGTTTTCACAGATTTCCATACAGATGAAGGGGCAAAAATGTAAGAAAATACCATTTTTTTCGTTTAGTGCCAACTTCTGGAAGAATTTGGGCACAACAGGCTTGGGTTAAGAAGGCAATTCACCCCTCATTTGATGCGGCAGGTTGTCTTCTTTCCAAAATGGTATGGTTTGTGTAGCCTTTCTTCACTTCTCTAGTTGTTATAACCATTTTTGTATAGACAAGTAATGTTTGAGAAAATGTTAGAAAAATTAGTGGTTGCAATAGGTGTAGTTTGGTACTTGTAGCGCCCCCTAAGGTAGGTGAACTCATACCAATGAGGTGTCATTTTTCTCCTAAGAGCACTAGCTAATGAATATTGTTGGAAATTCCATGGTTTTCACAGATTTACGTACAGATGAAGGGGCAGAAATGTAAGAAAATGCCATTTTTTCCTATAGTGCCACCTTCTGGAAGAATTTGGGCACAACAGGCTTGGGGTAAAAAGGCAATTCACCCCTCATTAGATGCGGCAGGTTGTCTTCTTTCAAAAATGGTATGGTTTGTGTTGCCTTTCTTCACTTCTCTAGTTGTTATAACCATTTTTGTACAGACAAGTAATGTTTGAGAAAATGTTAGAAAATTTAGAGGTTGTAGTAGGTGTCTTTTTGCACTTCTAGTATCCCCTGAGGTAGGTGAACCCATACCAATGGGGTGTCATTTTTTTCCCAAGAGCACTAGCTAATGAATATAGTTGGAAATTCCATGGTTTCCACAGATTTCAGTACAGTTGAAGGGGCAGAAATGTAAGAAAATGCCATTTTTTATATAGTGCCACCTTCTGGAAGCATTTGAGCACAACAGGCTTGGGGCAAGAAGGCAAGTTACCCCTCATTAGATGCGGCAGGTTGTCTACTTTTCAGAAATATATAGTTTTATATAGTTATTCCACTATTTTAGGGTAGTTTTACCACGAAAACCCTAGAATGCGCATTTTAGTTTATAAAGTTGAAAATGTCATTTTGCGCTGCTGGTGATTAGGGCTCTACGCTAGCCATGGACGTAGGTAAAACTATACAAATTTAATATTTTTTTACTCGGGGGACTCGGGGCTTTTTCAAATAATTGAAACTTTTTCAATCAAGGTAAATGTTTTTGATATAGTATGTGATTTTAGCAAAATTAGTAAATTTTCACTTTTTTTTGTCATTATGACATCATAGATTTTTGCATGATGTAAAATTCTCTTCATGTAAGGTACCACAAGAAAGCTCAATTTGTTCTGAAAAAAAAACAATATATAGTTTTCCATATTTAACTAAAAATCCCCAGAGGAAATCAAGCATAAACAGAAGGATAACAAAAATGCTGAAAAAGTGTCTGGCCTGCAGGGTAAAGGAAATGGCCCAAGCCTCTGGCACTGAAGGGGTTAATTTAAGAAAAAAACGTTATATATATATATATATTTTTTTTTTTTTAAATATTGGCCACTATAGCTGCAGGCTTACAGAAAAAAGGTCTGAAAAATATTTTTCTACAGGCTTACTGAAAGTGAAACCTTCAAAATGTTACAGCATGGCTAGGCTTGAAAAAATGATTGTGGAATTTGTGGGCTTCAAACGAGGCTAACCCTGAAAAAAATGCTTGCAGCCCTCAGATTTGAAAAAGCTGTATGCACTAATGGTCTAGTGCCAGCAGTGCTAGATACCAGGTAGATACCACTAGTGACATTCTGGCATTTGCTACTGATGTCATTCCTGCTGTCAAGCCATGTAAACAGAGGGAGGATTAGTCTGCAGCATGGGACTGGAATCATTAGCAGTGACATGAGACAGTCGGTGGTACGATGATGTTTCCACCTGCCATGCCAGAGGGTTAAGAGTACCCTGAGGGTGCCATGGCAGTGACAAAGGATACATTTTGCTGTACATGGACCTTAGAGCAGGAAGTTGATGACAAAGCAGGTAAAACACTGATCAAAGTTCCAAGCAAGGTGTCTCTTGTCTTCCATTGGGGTTTTCTGACCATTCTTTCTGCCCCTGGGGAGGGAAAGGGGTGCAGTGACAGTGTCACTTGATTTATTTTTTGGCGGTTTGGCTTTCATATGCTATTAAACAAGAGGTAGAAAATACAATTGCACCAAACTATGTATCTAAGAACACCAAAAAAACTATTAATTTTACATGAGTGCCGACAGGAATAGAGAGAACAATATAAGGCAAAAAGAAAGAAAAAAAATACCTTGTTTAAAGGCACCTCATTTGATAATGGACTGATATCTAAAAGTTTAGATATCAGTCCAGTTTCAAATGAGGTGCTCTTAAAGGGATAGTAATACTTAAAATGTAAAAAATATACGTTGTAGGGTTTATACCCCTGAGTAAAATGAGGGAACTCCCACTGCTGAGAGATATTTTGTTAAAAAATTATAACAGCTCAAACTTGAATTTTTTAGGTGCAATATCACAGTGGCCTGAAAATTTACAGTGTCGCTGTTGCTACACCATCCTATGAACTGCTCTGATCTGTAGACCATAAATCTCCATAGGATGGTGTAGAAACAGCGCCATTGTAAATTTTCAGGCCACTGTGATATTGCACCTAAAAAATGCAAGTTTGAGCTATTATAATTTTTTAATAAAATATCTCTCAGCAGTGGGAGTACCCTTGTTTTATTCGGGGACATAAACCCTAAAACATATATTTTTTTAAATCTTAAGTATTACTATCCCTTTAAACAGTTTTTTTTCTTTCTAATATAGTGGTGTTTATGTTGAATGTTCTTTATGAGGGAAGATGTGCCAAGCTGTGTCCCTTTGTTTCGCCTTTTCATAGTACAATTGCTGATGTTTGCACTGTGTGCCTGCGCCAAGGGAAAAATATTTACATATCCACGATTTCAGAGATGGAAGAATTGAGAACAATGGCATTCTTCTCCTCCTGATTTACCTTCACTGGCTGGGGAAGGCAATGCTGCTTCTGCCTCAGCATCAGAACTGGAGCAAAGACCAGGAGTAATGGTGACAAGTGCAACCTGTTCTAGTCCCTTATCAGTGATTACTGAACCAAATCCCAAGGTGTCCACAGTGGTCTGTGGCACAATAGCCTGCTCATCATCATCATCCTGATGCTGTGACAGATGAATATCTGTCTCTGACAACTCAGCAGCAGGAATTACAGTAGCAGAAAAGGCCAAAATGTGACTTCTGGGGTTGGTGGTGGCAATGGTGATGCCCATCCCCAAATTGATCACCTTCTAAAACGCTCTCATACTTTCCACCACCAGTCTCTATGGGCCCCTTCTGTCACACTTGCCATCACCTCAGATGGAGATACACTGACATCAGCAGAAGGGCATAGGCGTGCGTACACGTTGTGCCGTGTGTGCCTAGACACACCCTAATTGGCCCCGTGCGCACCGGATTTTCAGAAGTTAAATTCCGTTTCCATATATTAATGCGGCTGCAGCACTGGCTTTATACCTTAGCGGCTTGCACCGGCTATCTGCTGCTGACTTCTGTGCTCGGGGAGACCAAGGGGGGCGGGACAAGCACTTGGGCTCAAACGCTGCAAAAGCCTGCATGAGCCTTCCCTCCTTCATTGCGGCACCGCAGTGAGAGGAAGTGATGTCACTTCCTTTCAGCACTCGTTACGTTGGGGGAAGGTGTCAGGGAGTGAACAGCGGGTGAGGAGGCTACAGGCACTGGCACTGACTCGGCTGTGAGACAGACACCCACAACTTCGCAACTTAGTTACTGTGCGCAGACTTCAGACAGAGGCAGCTGATGCACAGACAGGAGGCACTGGCAGCACTGTCTTTAGTGGTCTTAACTATGGATGATTTTGTGAACATTATTTTTTTGATTAGTGTAATGGCTTTTCTGGTTTGCTTACTTGATTCTTCTGTTTGTTGATAATTTATAATATGTTTGCTTATGTATGTCAGATTAAAGTGTTTTATAATTTATTATTATTTATTTTAAACAATATCAAAGCATAAGAGACACTATACGCAACCAACCAGACCACTTCACACATCTCATTAAAGTGGTCTGGTCTGGGTTTTATGTCCCCGTCAGATTAACCCTGCCTGCAATGTACAGTTCTGAGAAACTGCAATGTGTGCATGGCAGGGTTAATCCTGCCTCTAGCAGCTGCCTGACTGACAGCCGCTAGAGGCGCTCCCGCAATGCTAGTGGAGCTGAGTCCCCATAGGAAAGCATTGTTTCATAGGACTGCTCACTGTCAGCAACATTCACTCTAAGGCAACCAGTACATGTTGTGCTCACCTGACAGGTGAGAAGATCACTGTGATCTTCCACGACCAACTTTAATACTATGATACAATGTGTGTCACACTTTGATATTTACATGAGTCAGTATCTTGTATGTATGATGCATTAGTGAGTGTGTTAATGTTTAATGTGTGTGCGTGTGAAAGATAACTTACACCTAATCATTTATTTAGAGCACACACACACACACATATATATATATATATATATATATATATATATATTATATATATACAAGCACCCACACATGCGTGCGCACGTATGTGTTTGTGCTTTTGGGTGCACACCCTAATGCAATTGGCTGCGCACGCCTATGCAGAAGGCACAGGCAGCTGGCCTTTGCTGCTCATTTTGCTACTCAGTAACCCCTTTTGTGTTTTACACAGATCCCTCCGGATGTGGTTAGGGGACTGGGGATCATGTGCACAAAGAGAAGTGGGCATTTTTATTGCTGGTGCTGCTGGATTCCAGCAGCATCAGCAGTATCACTTCAACATCTCTTGCTGCTCGTTGTGCTAGCCAGCAAAGAAAAAAAACGTTATTTATTTATTTTTTAATACTCTCTCTTTCCTGCCAGTTTTACAACATGCTGCATGGTGGGAAGTTAAGAGTTTTTATAGTATAGGGTGGGAAGTTTAGTCAGCATTAAAAATATAGGCATAACATGGAACTGTTATGGCACATAAATACTTGGTGTCAGCAAAATGCAGGAAAATCAATGGATTTTTCATAGAGCTGGAATTCCAGTGGAAAAAAATCTGAAAATTATACTTTTTCTCAAAAATCCCCACGGGAACAATACAGAGCTTTTCTCCCATTCCTAATCCAGATAATTTTTTCTCAGTGAATTCAGATTGTATATAAATTTTTTATAACTCTTCAATGGTGTGTAACTTGCACACCTCTCTGGTCCTTAAAAGGTTACGTGTCGATAACAACAAAAGGATACTTTGTAACCTATAATATAAATATAGAATATGTCAGTTATAAATTGTTCATTACTTTGCACCAAGATTTGTATTGTTTATGTTAAAGAATCAGTACTTTCCATTTAGAATCCAGACTTCCTGGTTTCATGGGGCTAATTGGGTTTGCCTAATATTACCTTAGCAACCAATCTAATTAGTGAAGCAGCACAAACATGTTATTGCAAGTTGCCTCATTAAGCAAATGTGAGAGTTGCAGGATCATCCCTTTAAAATCAAAACATATGAAAAATGCATGATTTCTTCGCCATTTGAGATCCATTGCAGCTTAATAGTAATCACTGCAGCCCTGCCACATACATTTTTCCTTAGTGCTCAGTTTTAAAGGGGGTGATGGCAACCTTATTTATTATTAGACATGTCTGTAATCTGCAAATCAGTAGGGAGGAAGAAATAAATCTTACAACCTAGGCAAATTGTCACCCATACACTGATCCTCTGCCATGGAACATATTGAGAATTGGTCCTAACCTCATCTTTAATAAGGAACACTAAAGAAAATGTAATGCTGCATGGCTGCATTGCATGATTTTTTCATATAATTTGGGTTGCCACCCATCCTAATTCTCACACCTCAACACTGTGCAAGTTACAAAGTATTAAAGTAAATATAATGTCCTTTAATAGTATGTAAGTCCTAACTCTTATACTGTAAATGTTGTTATAATTTTAACTAACCCACTGTACATTTCCTAATTAGGTCTAGTTCCATTGGCAGCATGTACCAATTTCTAGCCTTGACTCATGTTACCTATAGAACAGTGTTTCTCAACTCCTGTCCTCAGGACCCAATAACAGGCCAGGACTTAGGGATTTCTCTGCTAGAGCACAGGTGTGGTGATCAGAGGCCCATTCACATTGATTAATTCACCTGTGCTCTAACAAGTAAATCATCAAATCCTGGCCTGTTAGTGGGTCCTGAGGACAGGAGTTGAGATACACTGCTATAGAACACACATACTATTACTGACCCCCAGCCTTGTCCCACTGTACAAGTAGACATACAGCCACACATACTAACTCCTCGCCCCCCCCCCTTGACCCACAGTAGCAATGGAACCACAAATACTGGCCTCCTTGCCTTCTCCCACTGGAGTTATAGAGCCACAAATACTGACAAACCAGCCAGGTCTCACTTAACAAGTAGCCACAGAGCAACACATACTAACCTCCCAAGGTAGCCTTAGAACCACAAACACTTACCTCCAACTTTGTTCTATGGTACCTATAGAATATCACATACTGACCACACAGCCTTGTCCCACTGTTTGGTAGGTAGTCAAGTGATGGGCATAACAGGAAACTAATAAGTGGTATCTGCACAGAGATAAAGTTTAAGCTCTACAGAGCATTTTTATGTAAATCACTTCAATGTTCAAAACATAACGTTTGAGGGACATGTCCCTTCATCCGGTGTATAATCACTCTTCAGAAGTCTAGCATTTATAAAGAAACTGGCGCCAAGTTGAAATTCAAAAAAGGTGTCAATCACTCACAATTAACCAAATTGATATTATTAGTAAGTAATGAAAATCATTGTTGTATAGATAGTCACACGATGGGCATCAAGTCATACAGCTGCTGCCAGACTACACCTTCCATCATGATAGAAGTTGTTGGCTGGCAGAAGCTGAAAATTCTCATCAGAATGTCGCCTGTGAAAAGGGTGACATTCTGATGTCACAGGCTTAAGTGTCGAGTGGTTGAAAAGGGCGACATCAGAACAATGAGGGAAGATGTACAGTGCAAAGCAGTTCCCTGACTCCAGTAAGTGTTGCTGAGTAGTCTCAGCCTTGTCCACTGCACTGAAAGCCATATAGCCACACACTCTACCCTTTGGTCTTGGTCTACTGCATTGAAAGCCATAAAATTACACAGTGAACCTCAACCTACTCCAACTGGACTGGTATAGCCAGAATCACATATAATAAGTCTATCTTGCCACTGGAACTACAAAAAGTACCTGCAGGATATTTCTTGGGCTTAGAGAAAAGTCAGACATTTTTGGGGGGCTTTTAGACATCGGAATTTACATGTTAAAAGCTTCAAATTAACAGATTTTCACAAAAGCTTCCATAGGTATAAATGTTTACTTTTTGCCCATCTCCAAGTATTCTTCAGATAATACCGAAATCTGGTTGTATGACGCACATGGGATTTTTAAGAGGAATAAGCTGCATAAATTATGTGGAGGGTTATGCTGTATAAGAAGCTAACCTTAACACCTAGAACATGGAAAAATTTAAATGAAGGGTCCAGTGAGAATGTAGATGCCTTGCGGGTTGAAATACACCCCAGAGGCATACGTAATTAAAATATGTTGATGGGCATTTGTTACAAGCCACCTAGCACTGGTGACATTTTAAGAAATCCAGCTGTTACAAAAGGAAAAGGCTTCTCATGTAGGAAATGTAATCATAATAGGAAATGGAATCTACCTATCCTGAAACTCATGGGACAAATAAGACTTCCAGCACAACAAAAGTGATATAAAATATACATAAGGGAGCATTTGGGCAGCAGTGGCAATAATATGGCATTCTTTGAAATATGACATGAAAAACCTGTTAACAAGGGTTCAAATAAAACTTTAATCTTTAACACTGTATGGATCCTTGCACCATATATAAATGGCACAAATGGCTGGACCATTGTGCCATTTAAATATGGCACTTACAGCAAACTTCCCAACCTGTCTTCAGGAGAATGGCGTGGGCTGTCTCATGACAGCATAGGGCTCCTATAAGTTCAGATATACACTGATTAGCACTTTTTAGAAGGTTAACTCTTTGTTATTCAGAGGATCAAATAGGCAAGTGCAAACAAGTACTGTAAGCTATGACTTCAAGCTCCGGTGGTGTGTGAGCTGAAAGTGACAGCATGGTCCTCTTTTATATACTAGGAACTGATTCATTTAGTTAACAGCTGAGAAATCTAACCAAGAGACCCCTGTGTGCTCAGTGAGCTGGTTTCACAGCGTACACAAGGAACAGATATATGTTAAATGCATTTCCCAGATTAAGGAGACAGGCTGTTATCAGAGATTGGTCCTGATGGCCCCCCAACAAGCTCTGATTACCAAGTAATGATAAAAAAAAAAAATTAACCCTCTGAGTGCCACAAGGGTCCAATGCATCTAAATCTAACCAAGAGACCCCTGTGTGCTCAGTGAGCTGGTTTCACAGCGTACACAAGGAACAGATATATGTTAAATGCATTTCCCAGATTAAGGAGACAGGCTGTTATCAGAGATTGGTCCTGATGGCCCCCCAACAAGCTCTGATTACCAAGTAATGATAAAAAAAAAATTAACCCTCTGAGTGCCACAAGGGTCCAATGCATTGCTTTGCAATGCGCTGGAGACCCCTGTGGCACTCACAGGGTCACTCCGTTTGTGGAGATATATATATATTTTTTTACTAAGACCTCATTGGGGAGGGATCAGGTGGTCTTGATGCCCCTCAATGAGGTATATAACAAAAAAAAACATTAAAACAAAAATTAACCCTGTGTGTGCCACTGGGAGGGGGGTTCAATACCGGCCCCCTTCCTGTGGCACACACAGGACTTTTTATCATTACTTTGTGATCAGAGCTTGTTTGGTGGCCATCTGAATACAAAGTAACGATAAAAAAATTAACCCTTTGTGTGCCACAGGGGCCCAAATGCATTGCTTTGCAATCCACTGGACACACCTGTGGCACACAAAGGATTTTTTTCCCCCTTTATTTTTTATTTAGACCTCATTGTATGGGTTCTGATGCCCCCAAAAAGATCTACACAAAAATATTGTGGGAAAAAGCCCAAAAAAATGCACGTGCCACAGGAGGGGGGGTCCAACACAGTGCTTTGTATGAGGGGACATACATTGCACACTGGTAGTCATAGATCTCCCATACACACTATCAGACACTGCCCCACCATCACCACCATCCTTGCTCCTCTGCTCATACCCACACACACTGCCTAATCCCTCACCCTCCCACATATTTTGTTACACTTGTAGTCACAGGTCCGCACGTACACCGGCTGACGCCCTAAGCTTCTTTCATCTGTTAGCCATAAAATCACACATACACTTTCCCATTTCTGTTTCACTGGTAGCTACGCTCCTGTAGCGTAAATTGGTATGTCAACTCACAGCAATGGGGTTCCATTTTTCTTAGGTTGGCAAGAAGTCCTCCTAGGAAATCCCACACCATTCAACCATTTTAGTATCTTTGAAGTGACTGATGTGTAAAACAAATGTTTGTTTTTTTTCCTGTAGCACCACATTCTGGAAATAGTTGTGCCAACTAACTTAGGGGTAAAAAGGCAAGTGACCCCTCATTAGATGTGGCAGGTTGTCTTCTTTCCAAAATGGTATGGTTTATCTACCTTTTCTTCAATTCTGAAGGTGTTATAGCCATTTTCGTACAGGCAAGTCAGGTTTGAGAAAATGTTAGAAACATCAGCGGTTGTAGTAGGTGTAGTTTTCTACTTCTAGCACCCCCTAAGGTAGGTCAGCTCATACCAATAGGGTGTCGTTTGACTCCTAAGAGCACTAGCTACTGAATGCAGTTGAAAATTCCATGGTTTTTACAGAGCTCCATACATTTGAAGGGGCAGAAATGTAAGAAAATGCAGTTTTTTTCACTAGCGCCACCTCCTGGAAGCATTTGTGCATACCAGCCTTTGGGTAAGAAGGCAAGTGACCCCTCATTAGATGCGGCAGGTTGTTTTCTTTCCAAAATGGCATTGTTTCTCTACCTTTCCTGCATATCTATTATGGTTATAACCATTTTAGTGCAAGCAGATAATTAAAAAAACAAAAGTGTCAGGTTTACGTACGTGTTCCTAGCACCCACATATTGTATGTTAACCCACACAAATGGGCTACCATTTTTCTCATGTTGGTAGCAGGTACTGAATACAGCAGGAAATGTTATGGTTTTCAAAGATTTTAGTATCTTTGAAGTGGTGGAAATGTAAAAAAACATGTATTTATTCCCATAGTGCCACATTTTGTAAATATTTGTGCACTTCAGCCCAGGGGGTAGAAAGGCAAGTGACCCCTCATTTGATGCGGGAGAATGTCTACTTTCCAAAATGGTATACCTTTTATACCTTTCCTACATGTCTCTAACTGTTATGGACATTTTAGTACAAGCCGCCATTTTCGAAGAAGCAAACAGGTAGGTGTAGTGATGTGCTTCTGGCACCCTTAAGGTAGGTTGACTCATTCCAGTGGGGTGTCATTTTTCTCCTAAGAGCACTAGCTAATGAATACAGTTGGAAATTTCATGGTTTTCACAGATTTCCATACAGATGAAGGGGCAGCAATGTAAGAAAATGCCATTATTTTCATTTAGTGCCACCTTCTGGAAGAATTTGGGCACAACAGGCTTGGGGTAATAAGGAAATTCACCCCTCATTAGATGCAGCAGGTTGTCTTCTTTCCAAAATGGTATAGTTTGTGTAGCCTTTCTTCACTTCTCTAGTTGTTATAACCATTTTTGTACAGACAAGTAATGTTTGAGAAAATATTAGCAAAATTAGAGGTTGCAATAGGTGTAGTTTGGTACTTGTAGAGCCCCCTAAGGTAGGTGTACTCATACCAATGAGGTATAATTTTTCTCCTAAGACCACTAGCTAATGAATACAGTTGTAAATTCCATGGTTTTCACAGATTTCCGTACAGATGAAGGGGCAGAAATGTAAGAAAATGCCATTTTTTTCCTATAGTGCCACCTTCTGGAAGCATTTGGGCACAACAGGCTTGGGGTAAGAAGGCAATTCACCCCTCATTTGATGCGGCAGGTTGTCTTCTTTCAAAAATGGTATGGTTTGTGTAGCCTTTCTTCACTTCTGTAGTTGTTATAACCATTTGTGTACAGACAAGTAATGTTTGAGAAAATGTTAGCAAAATTAGAGGTTGCAATAGGTGTAGTTTGGTACTTGTAGCGCCCCCTAAGGTAGGTGTACTCATACCAATGAGGTATAATTTTTCTCCTAAGACCACTAGCTAATGAATACAGTTGTAAATTCCATGGTTTTCACAGATTTCCGTACAGATGAAGGGGCAGAAATGTAAGAAAATGCCATTTTTTTCCTATAGTGCCACCTTCTGGAAGCATTTGGGCACAACAGGCTTGGGGTAAGAAGGCAATTCACCCCTCATTTGATGCGGCAGGTTGTCTTCTTTCAAAAATGGTATGGTTTGTGTAGCCTTTCTTCACTTCTGTAGTTGTTATAACCATTTGTGTACAGACAAGTAATGTTTGAGAAAATGTTAGCAAAATTAGAGGTTGCAATAGGTGTAGTTTGGTACTTGTAGCGCCCCCTAAGGTAGGTGAACTCATACCAATGAGGTATCATTTTTCTCCTAAGAGCACTAGCTAATGAATACAGTTGTAAATGCCATGATTTTCACAGATTTACGTACAGATGAAGGGGCAGAAATGTAAGAAAATACCATTTTTTCCTATAGTGCCACCTTCTGGAAGCATTTGGGCACAACAGGCTTGGGGTAAGAAGGCAATTCACCCCTCATTTGATGCGGCAGGTTGTCTTCTTTCCAAAATGGTATGGTTTGTGTACCCTTTCTTCACTTCTGTAGTTGTTATAACCATTTGTGCACAGACAAGTAATGTTTGAGAAAATGGGGTGTCATTTTTCTCCTAAGAGCACTAGCTAATGAATACAGTTGGAAATGCCATGGTTTTCAAGCACTTTAGCACATTTGAAGGGGCAGAAATGTAAGAAAATGCCTTTTTTTTCATTAGCGCCATCTTCTGGAGGCATTTGTGCACACCAAACTTGGGGTAAGAAGGTAATTCACCCATCATTTGATGCGGCAGGTTGTCTTCTTTCCAAAATGGTATTGTTTGTGTACCCTTTCTTCACTTCTGTAGTTGTTATAACCATTTGTGCACAGACAAGTAATGTTTGAGAAAATGTTAGAAAAATTTGAGGTTGTACTAGGTGTCGTTTTGCACTTCTAGCACCCCCTGAGGTAGTTAGACTCATACCAATGGGGTTTCATTTTTCTCCTAAGAGCACTAGCTAATGAATACAGTTGGAAATGCCATGGTTTGCACAAATTTCAGTACATTTGAAGGGGCAGAAATGTAAGAAAATGCCTTTTTTTTCATTAGCGCCACCTTCTGGAGGCATTTGTGCACTCCAGGCTTGGGGTAACAAGGCAAGTCACCCATCATTAGATGCGGTAGGGTGTCTTCTTTTCAAAATGGTATGGTTTGTGTACCCTTTCTTCACTTCTGTAGTTGTTATAACCATTTGTGCACAGATAAGTAACGATTGAGAAAATGTTAGAAAAATTTGAGGTTGTAGTAGATGTCGTTTTGCACTTCTAGCTCCCCCTGAGGTAGTTAAACTCATACCAATGGGGTGTAATTTTTCTTCTAAGAGCGCTAGCTAATGAATACAGTTGGAAATGCCATGGTTTTCACAAATTTCAGTACATTTGAAGGGGCAGAAATTAAGAAAATGCCTTTTTTTTCATTAGTGCCACCTTCTGGAGGCATTTGTGCACTCCAGGCTTGGGGTAACAAGGCAAGTCACCCATCATTAGATGCGGCAGGTTCTTCTTTTCAAAATTGTATGGTTTGTGTACCCTTTCTTCACTTCAGTAGTTGTTATAACCATTTGTGCACAGACAAGTAATGTTTGAGAAAATGGGGTGTCATTTTTCTCCTAAGAGCACTAGCTAATGAATACAGTTGGAAATGCCATGGTTTTCAAGCATTTTAGCACATTTGAAGGGGCAGAAATGTAAGAAAATGCCTTTTTTTCATTAGCGCCATCTTCTGGAGGCATTTGTGCACACCAGGCTTGGGGTAAGAAGGTACGTTACACCTCATTAGATGCGGCAGGTTGTCTACTTTTCAGAAATATATAGTTTTATATAGTTATTCCACTGTTTTAGGGTAGTTTTACCACAAAAACCCTAGAATGCGCATATTAGTTTATAAAGTTGAAAATGTCATTTTGCGCTGCTGGTGATTAGGGCTACACTAGCCATGGACGTAGGTAAAACTATACAAATTTGGTATTTTTTTACTCGGGGGACTCAGGGCTTTTTCAAATAATTGAAACTTTTTCAATCAAGGTAAATGTTTTTGATACATATTATGTGATTTTAGCAAAATGAGTAAATTTTCACTTTTTTTTGTCATTATGACATCATAGCTTTTTGCACGATGTAAAATTCTCTTCATGTAAGGTACCACGAGAAAGCTCAATTCGTTCTGAAAAAAACAATATATAGTTTTCCATATTTAACTAAAAATCCCCAGAGGAAATCAAGCATAAACAGAAGGATAGCAAAAATGCTGAAAAAGTGTCTGGCTTGCAGGGTACAGGAAATGGCCCAAGCCTCTGGCACTGAAGGGGTTAAGTTCAAGAATGTTTACAGACACATCAACTGTTCAATTTTTGTTTACACCAAATAAAGAGGAAGTGGAGTTTGCCTGTCTTTACTATTATACACCTTAATGGAATATGATTGGTTACCTATGTGTATGGGTGGGGTTATCAAATTAACAACTTTATTTGTTCATTGTACTTTTAAAAATGTATATAACTTTGCTGCTGTGAAGTAAAGATGGAGATTTATGCATAATAATCTCATCTGTCTCTTTAATAAAATCCTGACTTCCTTCACTAAGTTAGGAAAATCCACGAATTTCGCTACAGTCAATGTATAAAAATTGTCCAATTTTGCAACAGTTTTAAGATCACCTTTGCCCCTAATTTGTCCTCATCTGTCTCTTTGCTGCAATAATACTATTAGTCTATGTAAAGTAAAAGATATATACAAAAAGTTACAATGCTGAGGGAGGGTGGGGACAAGCTTAGGAGCTTAGCTTAGGAGGCTTGTATGAAACTCATGCAAACATATTAAATCCTATGATCTACCGCAAACAGCACATTAAACCTATTATGATGTACTCCTAAGATCAGCGGTTCACCAACCAATACCCTCAGGGCCCACTAACTGGCAAGGATTTAAAGATTTCCTTACTAGAACACAGGTGAATTAATAAGAGGATAAGTGATCTTCAAAAGGAAATCTTCAATTTCTGGCCTGTTAGTGGTCCCTGAGGGCATGGGTTCCCTACCACTGTCTTATATCCTTTTTGTACCTCCCCAAATGTGCCAAATGATTGTGCAACACACTTCAACTTTACTGATTGAAATCAGGCGAGAGAGAATCAAACCAACTGAGCCTCTGATTAACTCAGCAGTGTTGCAGTGGAGACGTAATGAAAGGGAACATTCCATACATATCCACTGATTATAAAGTACTACTGTGTGGAGTCTATGACACAGACTTCTTATTTGATCAGGAAGAAGCAGATACAAGCTAGAATAAAGTTAATTCCTCAAGGACTTCAAACAGGCTATGGTTTTATGGATTTCTATGATTAAGCACAACTGAGGTAATCAATAACTCATTTGTTTTGATTGGCCCACCTGTGCAGCCCTTGAGAACTTCATCCCTCTGAGCCATACTCAAAATAGCGTAAGCATAGAAATTAAACATATAAGATGTATAATTGCAGTGTTATGCTCTTAAATGGTTAAATCTGTGATTTACATGGTTGGCTTACATTCACAAATAAAACATGTAATGGTTCTATTTTTTTTTAATCACGTGAGTGCCAGAGAGCTGCTCTTAGATGGTTAAATCAGTGATTTTTCATTGTTAATCTTCAAGACACACCAAGAAACTAGGGGGTAGATTTAAAGGCAGGCGTAAGTAAAAAAAAAACACAAACGGGTGCGTTAACGTGCAGTAAACCATATAAGGGTCCATCTTAAAAACAGGTAATGGCAGTTCACAAATCATTACGGCTGATAGACGTACGTGCGTTGAGACTCATGGAACAAAATTACCCAGAGCCACTTAAAGTAGTGTGGTACTGCTAACGGCAGAAAAAAAGATACAGTTAACGGCTACAAATTAAGACCAAGTTCACTTAGCCGTTGGACACTTAACGGTAAAAAAAACACCCGTTACATAGGAAAACAGACAAAATGCTTACTGCACAATCATGTAAATGGCAAAATTAACCAGTGCAATGCCAAATTAACACAAAAACATGGGCAGACGCCACAAATCAATGTCACACACAGCAACAAGCCTCACCACAGGGACAAGGATTTTAAAAAAACAACAACACAACATGGCATGGAACAATGGGGGACACCTGCCAATACAAAACAAGCTCACCTGTGCAACATCATCATCTGATCGAGACACAGCTTGAACCCACCAACGTCATACTCGCAACTGACAGCAACACAGCAATCAGAACACAGCAGATTTTAAAGCACAAACACACCTGCAAACACTTACCTGGACAACAAACACCTTCCCATTGGTCATCACTCATTTCATCACCACACCTACACAATGCTCTACCAAGTACTTAAAGGGACAGCTCACCACACTCAAATGAGGCTTGTTTTCCACTCATGGAGAGACAGAGAGAGATAGAGAGAGAGATAGAGATAGAGAGAGAACAATAAGTATGTTGGGATACTTATTGATGCAAAGACTGCCGAGAAGGCATGCAAGTTCAAGAGCTAGGGAACACCAGCAAGCTCCAGGCACGCCTGGTCAACAGCCTTCACCTGTTGCAAGTGAAGAGGCTCTGGCTCAACAGCCACACAGGAGCCCATTACCACCCAGAGGACAGCACCTGCCTGCAGATACACAGCTGCTGCAACAGGATGCTCCACAGCAACAGGATGTATAGACGACCACCAAGGCCCAGGGTATACCGCGCAAGGGTCACTATCTTTGGAATGGCTGATGACGAGGTGATTGATGGCTACAGGTTGAGGCCGCACAGCATCATTGCCTTGTATGAGGTCATCAAGAATCAGGTAGATCCCATTTAAATTCCACAACCATGCCCTATCTGGCCTGCAAAAACTCCTGTGTGCCATACACTTCATGGCAAGTGGCACCTTCCAGTCAACTGTAGGTTATTAATCTGGCACGTCACATGCCACATTCTCCAGAGTGCTGGTCCAGGTCTTGCCAGCCTTCAAAAGCAAGGCCAGTATCTATATACATTTCCCCACCACCAACATGGAGTGGATACATCTGAAGTAGGGCTTTTACACAAGGGGAGGCATGCCCAGGGTCATGGGTGCTATAGATTGCACCCATGTCCGCATCAAAGCCTCAGCACGTGACACACATCTATTCATCAACAGGAAAAACTTCCACTCCATGAACGTGTAGATGGTGTGTGACAGCAACATGAGGATTATGAAAGTCTGTGCAAAGTATCCTGCCAGTTCTCATGATTCATACATTCTCCAAAACTCCTCAGTCCACAAAGACTTCGAGAATGGAACTTATACAGGGGGATGGCTTCTGGGTGAGTTCACAATACTAAATCACACCACATCCACAGGTGTACACACAACACTGCTCAGCATGCTCCTGACTCACAGCTAGTACATCCACCACAGAAAACAAAATTCACACAACATGTGCTCCCTGTCACACTTTGTCACTCAATTTCCACAGGTGATGCTGACTATGGCTGCAAATTATGGCTCCTCACCCCAGTCACCAGTCCCCAAACAGATGCCCAGGAAAGATACAACCAGGATCATGGCAGAACTCAGAATGCCATTGAGTGGACCTTCGGCCTCCTTAAGTCTCAATTCCGATGTCTGGACCACTCAGGGGGAGCATTGCAGTATGCCCCAGGAAAAGTGTGTGACTTCATAATGGCATGTGCAATGCTGCACAACATCGCAGTGGACACCAGGCTGGTGGATGATATCCAGGCCCCCCATACCTGAAGTGCCCATGGACATCAGCCATGTTCAAGAGACCCTAAGAGGGATGCAGATCAGAAACAGGCTCATCACTTTAGCTGTGAGTATAACACAGGCATTCAAACAATCCATGAAAGTCCTCCATCGGTCCTGTGAATTGGTGCCAACACACTAACCACACCACACGTGATGTTCTGTTTCACCCCACAGGATCATTTACACAGCACTGCACTGGCAGCAGTATGGCCACAAACATCATCCATACCTTGGACGTGGCATATTGTGTGTGGGGATTCCAAAATCATCTTCCATTTCCTTCTCCACGTTGACATTGATACCTCAAGGATATTATGCACACCCCCAGGAAAACCAAGGTACAACACATCACCCATGTTCAGCATCTTACACTGCTTGATTGACAGCAACTAATGTAAATTGCCATGCTCATAGCCAGAGCAACCATGGTACCCTTGTAGTGAAAGAGTGTTATCCAGTGCAATGCATTGGATAACACTCTGTCACATCAGGGGTTAAAGGGCCATTGGAGTCAACTTGGGACCTGTAGTTACCTATAGCTGAGAAGAGCATCAGAGGGATGGATCTACAGTGGTATTGTTGAACAGCATAGAGGTCATGAAACGTGGATCAGATCTCAAGGGACACCATGCTTATCTGTGTGTGTGCAGAGATATGTGTCCCTGACATGAATACACACATCAACAAATATGTCCTAATAGCTCCATGAAACAGTGGCAGCCCAAAGTAATTTGTTTCATGGAGCTGTCAGAACATATTTGTTGATGTGTGTATTCATGTCAGGGGCACATATCCCTAGGGCTGGTTCACATTCCCTTAGTTCTTTACATAATGGGTTACAGACGAGTACACAACACATTACAAAGCAATGGTTTGTGTACTCACCTGTAACTGAAAATATTAAGGGGATTATGAAGTTGAAGTTGTTGCATAATGATCAGTTTGAGGGTACTGCTCCAAATCCTGTCCTCTTGTCCCACAGGCATCCATAGCATGATCCATCCTTGAACAGAAGAGTTTCCAAGTGACTGGACTGAAGCCTTGACAACACTTCCATGAATCTCACTTCCTGATGTTTTAAGTGATTGTGTTGGTGATGCAATGTTTGAACTGATGTTCACAGAAACCTCTACTGGAACATTCACATATCCACACGAAACACAAATTCATGTGTGTACAAACATACAGGTATCAAACCTGTACAGTAAGAATGCTCATCTACAGAGCTAACAAACTTTGTGGACAACTCATGAGCAGTTCAGTAATGTTTCTAAAGTATTCATATGTAGTTTAAATGTACCTTTTATGAGCTCATACAAGTGTTCAATGCATATATAGGCAATATACACAGAAAACACATGTAGATTTACTGTAGCCTGAGACACAATAAAGGAAAACCATCACTATTCTATCTGAGTCTGTATGAATACATGTTGGATTTGATATGTCTCAATGTGGAACCACACTCAAGCCTACAGTATCCCTCAGACATGGGAAGGCATGACCCACATCACGGGAGTCCACTACTTGTTTGACCGTGAGTGGACTCTGTGATGTATTCATGCTAACAGACATTGGCAGTGATACACCAGTGTGTGTTGTGAGTGATAAAGAGGTGATACAGGGGACATACCTCCAAAGTAATGTCATGTCCACGGATTCTGTGTTGCTCAATATAATAAATGTTCTGAGATTGCTTTAGTTTGACATATCTCAGTACATGGGCTACATCAACAAACAACCAGACTAAATGGACAAGTGTTATCACTGGTGAAGTGTGTTATAACCTTAGTAAAAAACAACACAACATACTAGATAACCCAATGCTCAGCCTAAAGTTTCAATGTGTGTGCTACACATTGAATTCTCAGGATGATCATTGGGTTATCCAGTAAGTCAGGCTGTGTTGCAAACTCTTATTGTTAAACTGACTTACTGTAGAACCCAATGCTCACACTAGGATTACAATGTGTAGCACAAACATTGAAATCCTAGTGTGAACATTGTGTTCCCCACTAAGTCAGTTTCACGATAAGAGTTTGCCTCAAAGACTATTTTGCTGCATGTTGCATCTGTCCTGCTTGTTAGTTCTCTGCTAACTCAAACAGCTGTTTGTTTGGTTAACCCATTAAACACAACAATTGATGTAGACAAATGTTCAGTGTCTCACCAGTTGTTGTGCTAAGGATGCCTGGTTGTTGTGCTAAGTGTGCCTGGTTTGCAAGCACACTCTGTGGACCATTCCAATTATGTATTAATCTGTAAACGGCGCAATCTTGGCTCTGACAAAGAGCCTCCATGTGGTCAAATGACTGAAATCTCCATCTGTCACATAGAGAGATATCTGTCTAACCATAATGGTTGAAGGGATAGGACTAACATTGATCCACATATTTTTACAATGCCTACAATATTATATCATGGTGAAATTCTCACAAAGGGACCAGGCAGGAGAGGGAGTGCTCACGTGCGATGCTCGGCAGTGGTACTTGGAGTGCGTTGGCTGCCAGCAAAGGTACCGTGCTGCGGCCTAGGCCGGATATAGTTGCCAGCTGCAAGGCTGGATGACAAACCCCAGAGGAGCTGGAAGTAAACCCGGGATGATACCTCCACAGACAGCACCTTGTCTCCTGTAGGGGAGAGTGAAGGCTAGGGTGCACAGAGTAGGGTGCAGTGATAGAGAGCGAGGTCCTACAAAGCGTAACTCTCCAGAAAGAGAAAACTAGAGCTAGGACAAAGGATAACAATACTCTCAAAAGCTAGAGAGAACAGACCTGTTCAGATGAGCAGTCCAGGAAACTTGGCTGCCTGAAACTCTAGAGCTGGAGGACTCTGGAAATGGTGAACTGCAGCAGGTCCAGTTCAAGCCAGGGTCATACACAGCAAGGCAAGGGTTAACTCAGCAGGCTGAAGACGTGGTCAAGTAGCAGCCAGGGCCATACACAGCAAGGCAAGGGTAGACAGGTACAGGCTAGAATCTGTATCAAAAGAGAGCAGAAAGAAAGCTACTGAGCAAGAAAGCGAATAGCAGACTAGACACTAAAGGGAACACTATCAGAGTGCACCCGCACTAGTCTGGAGCGTCCGGATATAGACGCAGCCGGATGACATCACGGGGCACGTAACGCAATAAACCCGGAAGTGGCCAAAAGCACAGAGAACTGAGCAAGGCGAGAGGACAGAGGGGAGCCGCAATCGGAGCGGTATGTGACTGAAATCGACCATTGTTATCCCGTTAAAGGTACACAGGAAGAAAAATGGTCTGATATGTATGTAGATATGTACCTTTCATATGGGTACAAATAAATCCATACAAGATATGAACCCAGAGATCAGTTCAGTTCATGTGATTGCCTTACTGGCAGATATGTATGTTGATATGTACCTTTCAAATGGGTACAAATATGTCCCAACAAGATGTGAACCCAGAGATCAGTTCAGTACGTGTGATTGCCTTACTGGCTATATATGTGCACCCATCAAAAATTAACTTTTATTGATATCATAAACAACAACATACCTCGTATATACCATCTGAGTAAGGTGGGATATACTAGGTATGTGTATTTTGATGATATCAATAAGAGTTAGTTTGTGATGGGTGCACATATATATCCAGTAAGGCAATCACACGTTCTGAACTGATCTCTGGGTTCACATCTTGTTGGGACATATTTGTACCCATTTGAAAGGTACATATCCACATGTATATCTGACCGTTTTTCTTTGTGTGCATATCTTTTTGGAACAGATCTACAGTGGGATTCAAGTGTTATTCATCCCTATCTTAATTAATTAGTTAATCACGTACAATGCAATATTTGGAATTATTTTACAGGTGACTCTCTGGTTGTCATGATGGTATCCTATGCATTACATTGTGATGCATGGGATACCACCCTGGCAATCACAGATTGATAAACTACACAGGATCCTGTCCATCAGGTTCAATCCTGAAGGGCAAACCAGTAGTGAAGGATATCTTTGACTGAGGTCTGTTGTTTTTCAGGATGAGCCCATCCATCCTTCTGAGTGAGGCAGCCATACTCAATCAGAGATATCCATCATTCATGGCCTGTTGGTGACCAAACTACAATGGTTCATATTTGGTTCCCATATGTATCCTGCAAATAGTGGCTGGTGTGACATCCATCCATGGCATCAGCACTCCTGAGGATCCATGTGGGAATCAAAGGTGAGATATGTAATTTCAAGTTAGAGTAAATGATTGCATACACAACACATGGCCTACATTTTTCTCCTTTAATTCTGTTAAATTATTTTCGGCCTGTGTGTTTCACATACAACCAGTTATTCTCAGTGGCACTGTGATGTTTGACCTGATCTATCCTTGAGATTCAGTAAGTGGTGATGAAGACCTGATGAACTGAACATGATGCTGACTTCTCCAGTGATCTCATTTCCCCATTAGCAACTTGATTCATGTTATTGATTGTTCTCCATTGAATAACATTGGGATTGATGAAGTGAGGGTACGTGTTAATTTCTCTCCATCATATTTTTGTCATCACTTAGTGAATCTCCCCTGTGTAGCATGCAATCATTAGCCTGTCGACTTCTCTTAGGAGAAAAATGGCACCCCACTGGTATGAGTTGACAAACTGTAGGGGTACAAGAAGCACATAACTACACCTATCTGTTTTCCTCCCTGAAAATGGCTGCTTGTACTAAAATGTTCATAACTATTAGATACATAAAGGAAAGGTATGAAAAGTATATCATTTTGGAAAGTAGCCTTTCACCCACATCAATTGAGGGTCACTTGCCTTTCTACCTTTGGGCCAAAGTGCACAAATATTTCCAAAATTTGGCACTATAGGAATAAGTCCATTTGTTTTACATCACTTCAAAGATACTTAAACCTTTGAAACCCATAAAATGTCCTACTGTATTCAGTACCTGCTACCAACATGAGGAAAATGGTACCCCTTTTGTGTGGGTTAACATAGAGTATGGGGGTACTAGGAACACTTACCTAAACCTGACACTTTTGTTTTTGAAATGATCTGCCTGCACTAAACATGGAATTTTTAACTGTATTTGTTAGGTAGTGATATTAGGAGAAAAATGACACCCCATTGGTAGGAGTTTACCTACCTCTGGGGGTGCTAGAAGTACAAAACTACACCTACTACAACCTCTGATTTTTCTAGCATGTTATCAGACATTTCGTGACTGTACAAAAATGGTTATAACAGCTACAGAAGTGAAGAAAGGGTAGACAAATGATACCATTTTGGAAAGAAGATAACCTGCTGCATCGATTGAGGGGTCACTTACCTTTCTACCCCTAAGGTGTGCACAACTATTTCAGAAATGTTTTGCTAAAGGAAAAAAAACAAACTCCTGATGACCCCCAAAAACCTTTGAATATAAAGTAATGAAAAAAAAGGGTTAATTTTTTTTTCTCTTTGTTTTTTTTTTTATTTTTATTATTGACCTAATCGGGGACATCAGGAGTGAATGGGATCAAGGAAAGTTACCTAATGTCACCGGTGACCATGTCACCAATGAGATTAGGAGGTTTCCTCCCATCCCACCCACTCCTACCCAGAAGTTTCTGTAGGAGAGAGGGAGAAGGTGAAGCTGTGTTTCTCCTTTCGCGATATTGATCTCCCAGCACGATCCTCATGCCCCACCCCCCAAGAGTGCCAGGCATTTTTTTTTAATGCAACCACTGCATGCTGGTTATACCAGCAGTGACCGCATTTTACATGTACATTGTACAAGATTGGTACAGCTGTCCAAACTTGTAAAATGGGATGATCTAGCAACACACACATAGGCAATGTCACCAGATTTCCATTTTAATGAGGGACGCTTGTTAACTATACATTCTTTAGGACTACCCTTCTGGCACTCAAGGGGTTAAATTGGTCATATGGCTACATTGAATATACATTCAGTAAGCTGAAGAACAATTCTTGAGCAAATCAACTGCACCATCCTATATAATAATACGCTAAATGTGTTTTTGTCAGATGTCGTTATGTGCAGTAGAGACGGCTGCATGCGCTGCAGTCATGAGCACTACAGACTGCCCGCGCTATGGCAGATAACGGAGCGGGGCTCAAAATTCAGACCGTAGTCCTCTCTGCTCACTACGGTCTGAATTCGGAGTGCCCGGCTCCATATCAGCTGTGGTGCGGGCAGTCTCTACTGTGCATGACTGCACAGCGGCCATTGCTGGGTGGCACTGTGGCCCGTGTACACAGGCTCTTCAACTAGTAGTAAATAAAAAATCCCCAAATTTCCTTTTGATTTAATTGGAGGCTGTAATTAACCCAATGAATGTTGGAGAGGTCTCTAGTGCAGTGCATAGCAATGTATTGGAGACTTCGGTGTCCATCATGGGTAACTTAAAAGCCTCATTTAAGCCACTAGGGATTTTTATCCTTTAACTGGGGACACGTTGGAAATAGGCATATTTCAGGACTGCACTGAAATCAAAGCAGCCTTGCAGTATACACCTTTCATACGTGTCCCCAGTTAAAGGTCAGATCTGGTCACTCTACAGTGGATAAGACAGGAGCGTCACAACTTGTGGTCCATTAAGGACCGGTGACAGTCCTGGCACATCATGAGTTTTATGACCAAAGCATGCCCGAAGGCGCACTGTGATCATGCTGGTAGTCTATAACTGGGTAGTTTCAGCCTCTCTCTCTCAGCGATACAGTATATGTGATCGCTCACATGTGCCATCTCTGCAAATAAAATGGTGCTGTCCTCTAGGGTAAAAATAACCCTGGTCCTTAATGACTAGCGGTCCAAGGAAGTTACATCCCCTTCAGGACCTCTTTGATCATCGTCAGAGCTCCTGCACACTTCATTGTTGACACGTGCCGGCCACCAAACTGGGGTCTGAGAGACACCCCTGCAGGAGCACTATAAGTAAAAAGTATGTGACATGTCAGGACCATCACTGGTCCTTCAGGAAAAAAAATGACAGTCCTGGCATGTCCAGTCATTAAGGGGTTAAGGTCCATATGGTTTTGGTTGAATTTGGAACATTCTCTGGGACTGATGGAAACACATACAGTTTTTGACTTGTGAAGAAGTTTTTCAAATCGTGCGGTCTCTGAAGAACTAATAATCAAAGAATTAAAATAATGATCATCATTTATTTCTGTTTCTCTAAATGTACTTTGATCAGAATTTAGATACAGACACAATACAAGTTAATTTAGCAGCAGAGCTCTGATTTCAGAGATGAAGGCCTAAATTCCACAGCAGTTGGTAACTTCATCAAGGTTTTATCTACACAAGTCTCCATAGACTTAAATTGGTATCTGTTAATATAAAACCATTGTGATGGAACTCAACTGCAATGTAACATAAGCCAAATAAAGGAATAACAGCCAGCCAACACTGACAGCATCCTATTAATTCCCTGGTGAAGAGCTCTACAGCTGCTGTTACAAGGAAAGTTTAAAGACAGTACCTGCTTGTAGAAGAAAAGGCAACAAGCGGATGTCTAATGAACTCAAAACCCCAGGCTAGTTCTTGTACGATTTGCTAATTTGCATGTCTGAACCAGTAATGTCACTAACCACAGCTTTCCACTTAGCTGTACTGTAAAGTTATTATATAATGTATAGTGTTATTCCTGTGCATTGCATAAAATCCCTTGGTCTGCACCTCAAGCCTTATTCTATAAGCTAAATCGTGCCATTCTGGAGAAAACTAACCATGAAATAAAAATCTACAATAATCAAATTTACCTGAGTTTTAACCACTTCAAGGCTAGAGAGGTCTCCAAGGCACTGCATAATTCAGTTTCAGCCAATAATTTGATATGCTATCATTCATAGAAAGAGAGATTTGATGGCAGGCAAGAAGCATGCTCATACATGTTGCCTGTCTTTTTCACACAAGTATTATTACCCTGGCCAATATCCCTTTCTATTGTGTCCTGCAGTGTGGCTGGTGTCCACCACACCACAAAGCACTTTTATCATCCTGATAAAAATCTGTGAAATAATCCATTCATTTTATTATTTAACCCCCCAAAAGACAAAGCAGGAATCCTGGGAAAGGTACCTCTTCCATGTTACAAGAGGATGACGGTGAGCTACACTCTATCTTTGAAGATCTGAGTTCAGAATTAGGCTCAGAGGAAGGTGCACTGGTGGAGGAGTGAGGGGTCTTCAATGTAAACCACATTGACTCTTTCATCAAATGTCTTAGAAAGACATTAGGTCTCTCTGAATCACAACAAGATATGGATATTATGGATACAACCTTCTTGGGTAAAAAGAAGTCTTTCTGGTCCATCAATCCATTTCTGACCTAATTGCATCTGAATGGAATTTGGGAGACTGAAGATCATCTGTCCCTAGGAGATTTAAAAGAATGTTTCCTTTCAGTGACACTGACATAAAGAAATGGTTGACTCCCCTATAGCACACTTGGTTAAGCAAACCCTCCTGCTGTTGGAGGACAGCACCTCCCTATGCGATCCCATGGAATGCAAATTGGATGGGGTACTAAAGAAACAATTCTCAGTTATTGGAGAAAACATAAAAGCAGCAACTGCCGTGACCTGTATATCAAGAGTCGTGCATATGGCTTACAGAACTTGAAGACAAAATAGAATAGTCTGTCTCAAGATTAAAGCTATTGAAGGAGGTCACTATCATTAAAGAAGCGACCAACTACCCTTGTGATGCTTCTCTTGACATAATCAGTCTATTAGCCAGATACTCAGCCCTATCAATTTCTGCTTGAAGCTATTTATGGCTAAACCCCTGGAGTGCTGACAATACCTCAAAGAACAAGTTAATATCCATGAATTGTTTTTAATCTTCCCTGTTTTGAGAAAATCTGGAGGAAATAATTAAAGTCCACTGGTGGGAAAAGTTCCTTCATTCCACAAGAAAAGAAATGCAGAATTTCTCCTCCCTTCCAATTATCCAGATATAGAAACCAGTACTTTCGAGACAAAAGACGATGAGACTTAGGTCACCAAGGTGAATACAGAGGAAGATTCTCCCAGAGAGGGGGCTTCAGAAGGGAAGACACCAAGAAGCCCCAATTCAATATAGAAACCCAATGAATCCTGGTGGACTACAGTTCAGCGATCACATGTACCGGCATAGAGAGAGACAGAGGCAGTACAGAAAGCATGCTGTCTCTGCGTGTCTCCTCTGCCTCTGTCTCCCTTGCTATCAAAGTAAGGGAGACAGATGTAGAGAGGAGACACCTAGTAGTAAATGAAAATACAGCAGCTGGGGGTATTAACCCCTTCACTGCTGGTGCTGGAGGCTGGCTAAATGCAGGTGAGGCATGGTCGATGCGTGGCGTTGTGTTTGAACCCTGTATTTATTGAGATCTTTTTTTTTTTTTTTTTTTTTTTTTTTGTGAAAGTATTTTACCAGGAAGAATACATTGAGATTGTCTCTCATTTTCAAGTATGTCCTGGACTCATTTTATCTACCTTAGAAAGGTGAAAGGCTGAGCTGACCTTGCCGGGACTAGAACCTACAACCTCACGGTCTGAGCAGATTCTACAGCTGGTGCCTTAACCAACTGAGTCACCTCTCCGGCAGCTTTGCTGGCTGGTGGGCGGGTGGGGTGGTGCTGCAAGTTTGGGAGAGAGAGGAATCGGAAATGGGGTAGGGGAGTTTAGCAAAAGGTAAGCTAGGTTAGTTCTTTGGGGGTTTTGGTTTTTACATAACAATAAAACCTCAGGTTGACTCTGTACACCCTATTGATATGTTTATGTTCTTTTCATTGTCACATCTGTCTGCATATTTTTCCTGTATCTGAATGATTTTATATGTATTTTTCTATATTTGTGATATGTACAGAGTGATCTGATAATAAAATATATTTAAAAAAAAAAAAAAAAAAACAATTTTGGAAGTGTGATTGTTGTGGAGCCATGTAATACACTTATATACACCGCCAAATGTCAGGGATAAAAAAGTGTCAAAATAGGGTGGGAAAAAGGGACATGGGGATTTACACCCAGGGGGGGACAGTGGACACTTTAAACTGCACATTTTGTAGGTATGACTGACTGGTCATACCTTTCATGCAGTCTCCATAAAAATTGAACCCTTTGTGCCCAATTGATCCCAAGAGAAAAAACAAAAATGGTGTTTTTTTTACCTTTTTTTTACCTTTTTTTATTTTAATAAAGTAAATGAAAGCCCTATTTGTGCTTAAAAAACAGTATATAATTTATGAGGGTGGAATAAAAGCCTAAGAGGGAAAACACCGTTGAACAAAGACATAGTCAAAAAGGTCAGAATTGCTCTGGTCCTTAAGGGAAAACGACCTAATATTTTCCCGGTCCTTAAAGGGTTAAGTATCTTGCTTTGAAAATTCAAACTACACTGTAAGCTCCTTTGATTGAATATCCAGTGTTAATGAGGTAACTTTACAAATATGACAAGTGATTTTCATTTGAGAAGCCACTTCTTTTGGATTCTTGACCAATTCAGTAGAACACAAACATACACAGAAGAAATCACTGTCCTGTCAAAATCTGGAAAATATCATTGAGGTTCGCTAGTCAGGGAAAAAATACTAGATGCCATCAATTTTTACTCGCCGGCTAGATAGGACTAGTGTACATGTCCAACCCTGTTCATGCCTAATTATCATATTTTTTATCCTGGTATATGTAAACTATCAGATTTAAAAAGCAATTATTTCCTTGGAATAAATGGCTTTTAATGGGTTAAATTACTTGTTTAGTAATACCAGTCTTAAAGCATTTATTTATATCTATTTACTGCTTTTTATTTAAATCTGCTGCAGCCTTTAACTGAACAGGTACATATTATTGCTTTGAGAAGCATTTGCTGTCTCTTTAGAATCACGGGGAAGGCCCCGTCTCTATGGCTAATCTTATTCAAACCAATAGTTTATTGTACATGAGTGAAAAGTAAATATATACCTAAACTGGTGCACAGCAAATAAAGTCAACTGTAAATATTATGCAAAAATTAAATAAATAGATATACCTGACTGCTGTATGAAGAACTTATACTTAGTTACTGTAGATCATTCTGTTAAACTCATTAAAGTGATAGTAATACTTCATTTTATCTTTATTTTATTTTGTAGGCATTAAAAAAACATGAAAAATGATGTAAGTCTCATCTCTCAAACCTTTATGATTTGAGAGATATTCACAAGCAAAGTTTCCCCTCCCGCCCCTTTTACCTAGTGTAAACCATCTCTTCTCAGATGTGGAATGCAGTCCATAGACCAGACAGATAACAGCAGGGAACAATCTTCTTCCTATGAGAACAATGAAAGCCCTGCCCCCCTTGACAAGTTTTTCAGGTTTTTCCCTTATCTTAATTGAAGATTGTCCCTCTCTGCAGTCTATCTGGGCACCTCCCTTCTGATCTGGCTGAACAGTGTTACATCAGTAAAAGGGGCAGAGGGGGATACTTTGTCATTGAATTACTCTTGAACTACAACTCTGACAGAATTGAAATAACACTCTCCAAAGTCCAAATACTATGATGATTAAAAAGAGCTGCTTTTATTATGAAACATTACTATCCCTTTAAGAGCTACTTATTTGTTTAGATACAGTTCCTGTGCAGTAAGCAATTTAGGTAAAAACATATTTTAGTTAATTTCAGATTCTTCAGATATAGATTCGATTTTCAGTTTATTACTTAGATCTTACGTATATAACTTATTACTGTTAATTCTTTGACACATTACTAGCCTATTCTGTAGTGTATATGTGCCTTTTTGCCATAGGCACTTTTCTTCCTTTCTTTAAATGAATCAAAAATTTGTTATGGTTTTATCAGTTCACTAAGTATGTGGCTATTCCATTGATTTATAAAGTAAAACCCTTTTCACTGTGCAATACAATTTAATACACATATGTACTGTCTGCTGGAATTCAGCCCACGTGACAAGTTAAGGGTGGGGTCGGCACAATCCCAATTCCCCTATACCAGATGCCCACACCTGGTGTATTATTGATGGGCTATTTACCAGTGTATGTATTAGTGTAACATACAATTTATGTGCAAATATTGCTAGTTTGTTTATCATTTTATATATTTGTGTACTGTAGTATTTATTTAAGTTTTAAGTATATTTTTATACAGTATAAAAGTACTTTCTATGACAGGGAACACTGGTTGGGATGCAGATGGGGTTGGAGTCATATAAGAAACAGGAGTTTAAACATAGATAGGTGCACCTATGGTACCTTGACAAGGGAGGCCTCTCCTACAAATCCATCCTTTTTTATCCTCAGAATGAGGCATTGGGTCTTATTCTTCAAGCTAAAGCTATCTTCTTCAAGCTATCCCCAACATATTGTAAAAATCAATGCATTAGAGTCCTCTCTAGTATTCAAACGGTTAAAAAGTTCAGTTTACTCTGGGTATTTTCATTTCCCCCTATATTGCAGAAGGCTTGGTTATGTTTCATTACTGAGTGTGATACTAAGGAGGTGGGAAGGATATTTGTGTATTTGGAATTTTTTGTTCTGCTGCAAAGGTCCCCAAGTTTTTTCACCTATGAGTTCTAGTAATTTCCAGATTTGTTTGTGAGTAGCAGTAGCACCATCTCACAGCTTCATCTTCCAGACCGCTCCTTCCTACCAACAGCAACAGATTCCCCTTTCAACAACTCTCTCATTTTCTCTGTCTCTCTTTTTCTGAATACTTTTTTCCCTCTTGGGCAGTAAGCTCTCCTTGTCTTCCCTCATTATCTAGCTCTCATCAGCAACTAAAATGTATTTGTTTCCATTCATCACTATTTCCATCTAAAACACAATACTTTTTCATACTCCTCCTAGAAGCAGGCAGTGGGATACATAATAGGCCTTCACAAACAATGTGTTTCTCTTAAAGCAGAACTATCACCCAAATTAAAGTTACACCCAAATAATTATGCACATAATGATAAGCATATCCATACTAGAATGAATAGTATAATAAGTCCAGCATTATTGACAAATCCAACTCGCTCTGAGACAGTCAGACAGGCATCAGAATTCTTGCCAAAGAGACATCTGTGCACCTGCACTGTCCATCCCAGTCTCCTCTAGGAGGCGCTGCATTGTACCTTAAGGTACAGGAAGGACTGACGGTGCAGGCGCGCAGATGCCTCTAAAGCAAGAAGCATTCCCATCAGTCTCAGAACTAGTTGGATTTGTCAATAATGCTGGACTTATTGTTGATAATACTAGTATGGATATGCTTATCGTTATGTGCATAATTATTTGGTGATAAATTTAATTTGGGTGATAGGTCCGTTTTAAGCTGCTCGCTGTGGTCTAAAAAGACTAATATCAATGTGGTGTGTTGAATGAGCTCAACAAATAAGTTCTTCTTTGTCTGGATAAAAGGGAGGTTTATTCATCAATGGAAAGAGTGCAGCATCATTCAATAATTTATTTATTTTACAGTTTTGTCAGAAATGTGGTGATTCTGTTTAACACTTTGAGTGCCAGAGAGGTATCCAATGCATTGACACTCAGTGGGTTAAGCACCAAAGGCCTTATTCATCAAGCTAAAAATGTGCAGTTCTGGAGAAAACCAGTTGGTCATAGGAGGGAAATGAACATTTCATTAATTTCAAATGGGGCTTTTAAACCATTGAATGCTAGTGAGATCATCATAGCATTTCTTCTCTGCTACCTACCATACTCACTGCATTCCTCTGTATCCACAACACAGTATATGTTTTTATTGTAATTTAAAATTAAATTTGTTTTGTCAGATCTAACTATTTTTAAGTACACCTTGACAGTAATGATGAAATGTTCCCAAAATGTATTCCCAGCACTAAGATATCAAGGAAATTGGAACAAATCAGTCAGACAGAATATATTTGGGGTCAACCTCCTTTGCGCCCTTCTAACACCCCCAGACTCCACCAGCACAGAGATAATAGCAGCCAGATCAGCAAGGATCTTGGATCATGCCTGCTGATGTCTTGTCAGTCAGTTATTTCATGGGATATTTGTTGTCAACTTCCTTTCTCACACCCTCAGAGGGCCCCCAGACTCCCTTAATACAGAGAGCAAATGTCCTACTTAAAAGATTGCCTAAACTAAGCTTCAACACCACTTTATTTGCCTATCTTCTCTAGTTCAAAAATGTGCTGCTTTCCTCTCTCACAAACGCAGAATGGCACGTTGTGAGCACCTGTGTCAGTCTCTGAGATGGGCAAACGTGGTGGTAGTTCGAGACAGGACAGGATGATCCAGTCCACAATACTGCAGAGTTTCAAGATGGGACCAGATGGGGTTTGGAGTATCGAAGAGGTTCGAGACTGGATTGGTTGGTCGTCGGACTACAACTCCATTGCTCTCCACTGGTAGGAGATTTAGGGGTATCGAAGGAATTCGAGACAGAATTGGATGGTCGACGGACTACAAGTCCACTGTTCCGCTTAGTCGGAGGTTTATGGGTATCGAAGGGGTTTGAGACAGGATCGGATGGTCGATGGACTACAAGTCCACTGTTCCCCTTAGTCGGTGATTTAGGGGTATCAAAGGAATTCGAGACAGAATCGAATGGTCGATGGACTACAAGTCCACTGTTCCACTTAGTCGGATGTTTAGGGGTATCGCAGGGGTTCGAGACAGGATCGGATGGTTGATGGACTACAAGTCCACTGTTCCCCTTAGTCAGTGATTTAGGGGTATCGAAGGAATTCGAGACAGAATCGAATGGTCGATGGACTACAAGTCCACTGTTCCGCTTAGTCGGAGGTTTAGGGGTACCGAAGGGGTTCAAGACAGAATCGGATGGTCGACGGACTACAAGTCCACTGTTCCACTTAGTCGGAGGTTTAGGGGTATCGAAGAGGTTCAAGACAGGATCAGATGGTTGACGGACTACAAGTCCACTGCTCTCCACTAGTTTGAGGTTGAGGAAGTATTGAAGAGGTTTGAGATAGAACTGGATGGTTGACAAGCTACAAGTTCACTGTTCCCCTTAGTTGGCGGTAATAGGAGGACCAACCAGATGTCGGGGTTGATCCTGAGGCCTAGTAGATCTGGTAGAAGGTAAGAGGGTTTCGAGTTCCTACACCCTCGACTGGCCGGGGCAGTCACTGGAGCAACCAGTGATGGCAACCCAAACCAATTGGAGGGCCTGAGGTGTAGGGTCGAGTAAACTGGAGCCAGACCTTGGGAGCAGCTGGAGGGACTCCTGTTGTGAGGCAGAAGATTCCGTAGGAGAAGCGTGGTCAAGGATAGCCGAGGTCAAGCCAAAATTGAATCAAGGAGCCAGGGGATCAGACGGAGACATAGTCAGGGAAAAGCCGGGTCGAGATCCAAGGGCAGAAGACAAGAGATACGGTCATTAAACAAGGCAAGGTTCGGTACACGGATTCAGCAACTCGGGAACTCTGCAACAAAGGTTTCTCAGACTATTGGCGCTAAAATCGAGCAAGGCTAGGAGGTTGACCTAGATAGATAAAGCCTGAAGCAGCCAATAGGAATGATGGTAGGAGGGACGATCAGGGGAAGCGTGACAGCCTGACAGCATTTTATAAAAGCTGCAAAATGGCACTTTTCGCAGGAAATTTGTCACTAGGCTGGAAGTACAATCTTTCACCGATTTCCGTGTTGAGGTGAAAACTTTTCCCATTCTTCTTGGGCTTTATGCATCTCAAGGTTCCCTTAGAAAAGTCCCAGTCCCAGGTTCCCTTATGTCATGGTTGGTAAGAATGAGCACAGACCAGTACTAAAGGTAATGTAATCTTTATTGAGACATACAGCAATGCAAACAGAGATAGGTACACAATACTTGGCAATGTATGACCTACAAGACAAGACTAGATACGGATCACTGGAAATAGGGAGAAAACAGGAGGACTCAGGTCCGCACCTGAATATAACAGTAAAGATGCAACGAAAAGGTGAACTGTCTACAGGCCTGCGCCTGAAGGCACCAAGAGATGCAACTGGACAAGAGATAGAGTGCTACAAGTCTGCACCTGAAGGCACCAGATACAAGATACCAGAACTGAGGATACTGTGCTACAGGCCCGCGCCTGAAGGCACCAAGAGACGCTCCGGGACAAGAGATAGCGTGCTACATGTCCGCACCTGAAGGCACCAGATACAGGGCTGAGGATACTGTGCTACAGGCCTGCTCCTGAAGGCACCAGTATAGAAGATCAAAACTGGAGATAACTGTGCTATAGGCCCGCACCTATAGGCACCAGTAAGGAAGACACCAAAGAAGGTACAAAGGAGCCGTACCAGAGTAGATAGGTACTAGGAAGCTAGGGTCATACACGGAGCGGGTAGACAGACTAGCCAAGGTTTGCACCAGTTGGGATATCTACTGAAGTGATGTAATGCTGGATGCGCAGTAGACAGAGCCTCAGGTCAACACCAGAGAGGATAGTCAGCCAAGCTGGGTCATACACAAGAAGGAGGTCCACCAGAGCCGCAAGTTCTGCACCAGAATTGATCTCAGACAAGCCGGGGTCATACACAGAGCGGGTAGTCGTACAGAGCCAATAGGTCAGAACTAGGATGGTTAGTCAGACAAAACAGGGTCAAATCACAAGCCAACTGCGCTGGAGACCACGAAAGGGCGACTGAGAATGGTGTCCAGGAAGCGTATGTACCCAGTGGCCCAGGAAGAGGAGGAGCCACAAACATGCACTGTCACTTTAAATGGGATGCACGTCCATCCTGGACACGCACCAATATGCTGCTATAGGGAGCAGAAAGAGACCGGGGCCCTGCTCATAGACGCGGCTGAACTGCCAACAACCAATGCAGCAGGCTGGAGGGAAAAGCGGACGGACAGACTATGCGGCTGGAGCAGCCGGATGAGAGCTGCAGCTAAGCTGTTGGGTAAAGCTGCAGTCGGCTCGGCAGCTGCCACCAGGTTCTATAACACCTTATGAAAGGGAAGCGGGCTATTTTTCAATCAGCTGATTCAGGTAAAATTCTGACTCACAAGGCACTCCATTATAGTGGAATTTTGAAAAGTATCTGAAGTAGTTAAGGTGAAATTTATAGCTTTGACCTAATGTAATAGCAATAAATGATTATGAAATAAATAATAACCACCCTTCCCGATATTCAAAAACAAAAGAAAAACAACTATTTAACACATTACCTCATGTATAATTAAAGCCATATTATGTTTTAAATAACTTAAACCACAAATGACTACTGGATTAAACTTTTATTGTGGTTTATTATGTCATTTATGTGCAGAAATAAACAACAATTAAAAGCATTGCACTAATTTGTAAGCTGCTACGCAGCTCCACCTTGATCTTTCCAGGTGATAAAAGATCAATATGGCAGATAATTTGCTAGGCTTGTCAGTTGGCTCAGATGATGGCTCTTTGGCAAGCAGACTTTAGAAGTGAGCCACCAAGTACACAGTGTTAGATCCAATGATTGCTTTTGGCTGCCAGAGCAGATGGTCTGTGGTGTTTTCCTTTGGTATTTGGTGTGTACAATATAACCCCTGTGTCCAAGGAGAAAAATAGATTTTCTGTTTAAAAATAAAGGAGTAAATGCATCACAAGAATAATTTTAATACATTTTCCTTATTTTAGATTTAAGACTATAAAATTGAAACACACTGTGTTACTTTTCCCACTGAATAAAACTAGGGTGCTCCAATTTCTCCCAACTGATTTATTCAAAACATATTACAGTTTAACCTATTACAAAGTGATTGAGCTGATACTATCACATTGTAATGAGAATTTCAGCAAATGGCTCACCTCTCATAGAATGTAGTAGAATATCTGAATGGACACTGGGTGAATTGACTGGATGTCAGATGGCTTTGGTTCTAACAGCTAATATAAAAAAACAACAATTTGAACTGTAAAAATGTTTAAATACCAACAGGGAGCATGTCCTTGTTTTTCCCAGCAGGATCATTTTTACAATCCATTTTTTTAATAAGTGTACTGCTCCTTTAAGTTATTTTTTAAATGTCCATATTTATTTATTTTTAGCTAGGACTTTATTTAGGTCAAATGGTTTCCATATCTAACAAAGTGTCAAACAGGCAGCAGAGGACTAAGTTAGCTTTTGTAAAATCTTTATTTTCATATATCTACATAAATAAGCATAAGTCTTTCATCTTCCACTGGATTTAAAAAAAAAGACATTTAAAAAATATGCAGTTCAATTCCTATAATGATATATTTAACAATTTTATTTTGCGCAATAATTGCATTCCTTAGAAAATGGGCTTTTACTTTGATTAAAAAATATCTGTACTTTGGAAAAGAGTTATGATTCTGTCTGTTATACACATTAAATGGATTAATATGAAGCAAAATGACTCTAGGGTTTCATTCTGTTGCATCTTTCATTCATCGGAAATTCTATTTAACTAAATTGCACAAACGCTTCAAACAGTATTGCATTACTAATGCTGCAGACAGACATGAGTGATGGGAAATGACAGCTGCATTAGAATATTCTTGATGTACACAAATATACTGCTTGAGGCTTATGTGCTATGAAGAATTGGAGCAATTCTGGAGCAAACCAATAGCAGCATAATAAAGAAATGGCATTTTGTAAAATTCTATTTGATTTAGATGGAGTTGAAAGCTAGAAACCTATCCATTTCTTTCCTATGTGCTGGAAGCCTTTCTAACATTCAAGAGGTTAACTCTTTGGAGCCAGAGGGGTATCCAGTGCATAGCTTTACAATGCATTGAGTACCCTCTGGCACAAAAAGGGTTAAATCATTGATGTTTGTGTCCCTGGTGGCTCTGTTGGTTTGCACCAGAACTGTACCAGTTATTCTTCCTACATCAGCCTCCATGCCTCTGTCTCTAGCTGTCTCCTAACCAAAGAGTGAGAACACACAAATACAAAGATTAGCGTAACAAAGTATAATAACTTCATGATCGTTGGGAGATACAACAGCATGTATTGTATAGTATGTGTATGTATAGCACTTGAGCTGTTATATGCCCATGAACTTGTTGCTGTATTCACTAGAAGGAAGTTCTGTTTGTTCACTTGCTCTTTACCTAATCTCTGCTAGCTGCTGTTTCGAGTAACTGATGTGTTCTAAATGTTTGCTGTTTAATCCACACAAGTAAAGTCTAATATTGCATTTTCACAAACTACCATAGTCTCTTCTTGATGCATAACCAACAGGTTATGGGCCCAGACACAAAAGGAGAACTACAAATAAGTAAGTGTTGCAGCTATGATCCAAGTAAATACTAAGTAAGGAAACGAGAGCTGCATCCAATTTACTTAAAGATGGCAAGTGGTTCCGATGTGAAGTTTGTAAAAGTAAAGCTCAACAATACCAGCTATCAGCTGTGGAAGTTTAAGCTTGAAATGCTGTTATCCAAAGATGACTTGTGGCAGGTACTGGATACAAACAGACCCACTGACAACCCTGAAGAATGGGACAAGAAAAATAGGCAAGCAAAGCAGTTATAAGCCTGTTAGTGGAGGATGATCAACTCATTCATAGGAGAAAAGAAAACACAGCTAAAGGTATGTGGACTGCATTACAAAAACTGCATGAAAGTTCAAACTTAAACAATAAACTATATCTGCTATGTAAACTGTATAAGATGAGGCTGGAAAAGGGCCAGGACATGTGCAAACATGTGAATGCTATGCTAGAGAATGTGGAACAGCTACGTGTAATAGGTGAAGAAATGAAAGACAATCATGTAGTGGCATTATTACTATACAGCCTTCCAGATGTATGTGGTGCCCTTATAAATGCTCTAGAAGCTAGTCCAGAGCCAGAACTAACACTAGAATATGCTAAGGGAAAATTAATTGACAAATACAACAGAAGAAAGGAAAATATGCATAGTGAAGAGGTAGCTCTAAAGGTGCAGGAAGGCAGAAAACAATGCAAAGAAACTAGAGTATGTTTTTGGTGCAGAAAGGCTGGTCACCTGAAAAAGAACTGCTCAGTCAGGAAAGCTGAGAAGCGAAGGCGAGAGCTACCCACAAGAGAAAGAGCTAAAGCAGCCACAAAAGAAACAACAGGCACAACAGGGAGTGGTACCTTTAAATTGACTCAGAATAGTACATCACACGGATGGTACATTGACTCAGGGGCAACGAGTCACATGACAAGTGATGAGAAGTTCTTCACAGAAATTGATTTCAGTGCAAAAGAAAAAGTCTTCCTAGCAAATGGGAAAAGTATTACAGTGGAAGGAAACGGTCAAGGGTTCCTGAATTACATAACTCCATCGGGGGTAAGCAAAGCATTCTAATAAAGAATGTACTGTATGTTCCAAGCCTAGAAGGAAGCCTCCTATCAGTGAAAACCCTTGCTAACAATGGACTCACGGTACAGTTCCAAGGCAATGAATGCACAATGCGAAATGGAAAACAAATCCTAGAGAAAGGAAGGTTGAATGAACACCTATACAGACTCACCACTGAAAGCAAACAAGCCAAAACAACAACTCATAATCCACATGACAAGTGTACCCACCTGTGGCATAGAAGATTGGGGCATCGAAACCCAGAGACCATAAAGGACTTTGCAAAGAGAGGTCTATCAGAGGCAGTAAATATGAATGAGAGTGAGTTCATTGTATACTTGTGGCATGCCAAATGAGAATCCACACCTTTGCATGTACATAGATGCATAATGCTTTGGACAAGATGATCCAGAGGTAGCACTGATTTATGACTCCTATGGAGCATGTAGTAAAAAAATGTTTTATTCCACAGAATTCTGTGTGACCCCTAGCCAGTACACAGATGGCATATCTCTGGGTGCAGGGGAACGACATCATCAAACTCTCACAGCCATTTTAACATGCAAAAAAGTGTTATGCTTAAGTACAAAGAGATGTAGACCTGACTGGAGTAGGAAAAGGCTCTTTGCCTCCTCAATATGCTCAACACCAAGTTCCCACAAGCCGCGTTATCCAATAAGTTTTCATGTTATTATTGTTATTATGCCAGAATGGGTAAATTAATAATTCAATGGCGGTCCCTTTTGTCTCAACTCCTTTTTGGTCCTCTCTGAATTCCGTCCTTCCTCCATTGTGGTTGGATCCCATTGGTTGAAGTTCCTATTTATACATTTGATGCCTGATTATCGAGTCCATTTTTAATTTACTGTTGATTTTGTTGTCCCAGTCCTGACCTCAGATATATTCAACATTCTCCAGTCCTGACCTTGGCCTGATCACGACCATCTGCCCGTCTCGAGTCCTGATTGTAATCAATATTCTCTAGTCTACTGTCCTGACGCCTTACCTTGGCTTGATCTCGACCATCCACCTGTCTCCAGTCCTGACCATGGCTAGATCTTCATCCATCTTTCTCCACTCCTGACTGTGGCTTGCGCCCGACATCTACTGGCCTGCATTCACCTGATCGTCTTGTGAGAGGACTCGCCTGTTGTGTAAGCTCACCAGGCCTTCATCCATTCAGTGCTTTTCTCGTTCCTCATAAAAGGCGATATTCTCCAATCTATAATCTTCTCCAGACTCTCGTTTACCAGTGTGTGTCAGAGACATTGCCTGTCAAACATCACCAGACTGAGACCATTCATCAGCTACTCATTCACCAGAATGTGCCAGAGACATACCCTGTTGGAGACCGCCAGACTGAGTCTGTTCGGCAGCTGCTCATTCCCCATTATGCCATCGCCAGACTGTGTTCATTCACCAGACAAGTATCTGACAAAGTGTTTCAGACCTTCTTCCAAGAACTGTGAGTCTGATCAAATGTCAGCCTGAAACTACCTCTGTCAGCCCATCCTAGTTCCTGGCACCTGCTATGCTTGAAATGTTTCTGGGAAAGTCCTCTCTGCAATATATATGGTACATGGTTATTCCCATTTAGACCCCGGCCCTGGCTCAACTGGGGTCAGACATCTGGCTTCACAGCCAGAAACTTTAATCTGGCTTCGGTCTCAGATGGGGAACAGCCATGAAAGTCAATGCTCAAGGGCTACACACTCTAGCCAGACCACCCCAGCTGCTTATTATGCAGAGTTTCCCTGGAGAGTTACAGTACCCCAAAAAAATATATGGATACATTTGAGTCAATTAAGCATTTATATTTATATTGTAATAAACTATCCTTTAAAAATAACATTTAAAACAAAATCAGTCAAAATGGGGAAAAGCGGAATTAGACCTAATCACTGATTTGAACAGTCTGCTATTGGAAATTGAAGGTGAGAGGGATACATTTGATTTTTGTAAATTCAAGCCCAAATCCACATTCACACACACACACACACACACACACACACACACACACACACACACATTATCTTCCTGTTCAGCTATTAAAATCTTCCTTTGCCTCATGCAACATTCTATAATTGATATTCACATCTCTCTTTTTGGTCCAAAGTATCTATAAAGGGCTGTATTATGTTCTTATGTGCAGTGGTGCAGTGAAGGGCAGAGACATTTTTATTTGGCCCAAGAGTTAATACATGATAGAGGTAGTGAGACGCATAACAAATAATGTTAGCAAATGTGTTTTGGGAATCCAACTGAACTGTTTTGCAATAAAGTGCTACACATTATTGTTTTTCTACTTTTGGTTAAGGGATTATATCTAGATACATAATGGGTTTCCTGATTGTGTTGACTTGTACGATTTAGAATTTTTACATTGTGCCCAAAAAAAACAAACCTGACTCTACCACCGGATGCTTCATTGAAAGTAATCAGGGAATTTTAAGCGAACCCAATGACAATTTCATTGATTTGTATTTAAGACTTCATATTACATGTCTTCCTTCAGGGATAGAAAGGGCACTTCTATATCTTTAAAAGCTCTGATCATGACTTGGATTTAAATTTAGTATTGATGTACTTTGATTTGTTTTCAAAACAATTCTTTATGCAATTACAAGGAGTTAGTGATGGTGGCATCTGCTTCAACTTACTTCAAACTGTTCATAAATTGGTCTGAGTTGGAGCATAAGTTTGAAAAAGGAAATTAACTGCTACTTGAAACACCATCTTTTGGGCTTTTTTATATGGGGTGGTCAATATAAATAATGTATTGACTTCCAACAGAAATTGGACAATAAAAATATGCTGGCATATGATATATCTAATTAGAGTGTAGCTTTCTTAGATTTAACCATCCAGAGGCTCGATTCTATTAGGTGAGTTGATTTCTTACAACGGCGACTAGATTTACATACAGAGAAATTAATTGGACAGCATCATCCATTTGTGATTCTGTTATATATGGTCCATGGTAACATGCATTAAGGGGGTTTAATATCTGCTGGGCTAGTCTGTTCTGAAAAAGAAACCTGAATTAATCATCGGGCAAAACAGTTGTACTACAGGGGACAACAAAATCCATGAGATATATACATACACACACACACAAAGAATAAGCTGTGGTCTCTCGGATTTCAGAAAACAAAAAAAAAATGTTATGGTGTAATCAATACATATATTATATAAGCTTTAACTACCTATCAAAAATTCTCACCTCAAAGGCAGAATATGTAAAATAAAATTTTGAGGGGGATTATAATGAATTGGAGCACTGTGACTTAAACCCTAGGTTAAGGATGAAGAAAATATTTTATTTTTGTTAAGTATTCTTCTATCACAGGGGCCACAATTGAATCCTCTCTCTCTCTATCTCTCCCTCTATATATGTTTTAATTCATTATATTGATGGGGTTTTGAATGTTACCAGTGTTCGTGGAATAACAGGAGAATCCCTAGCATAATCATGGCTCCCATTAAAGATCCAAACTAGCTGACCCAACATGAGATAGGGACCTAGATTGTTTTAGGGGGAAATCTCATCTCCATCTGCATACCTCCAAAGTGTCCCTCTTTTAGACCCAAATCCCTCTGTCCCTCTTTCCCACCCTGATGTCCCTCTTTTTAGATGATCAAATTGTGTGGTGTATATAAGTGTATCACATTGCTCCACAGCAATAAAACTCACATTAATGTGTGTTTAAATGTCAGTATATGTGTTTATGAGTCTGTGTAAATAAAATACTTTGGTCTTGTTATAAGTCATTTATTAGGTTTCACAAGTAGGTGTCAATAGGTCATGAAATAGTCTAAAAATTCTTGGAATTGCCATGCCCACCAGTCACACCCCCAGCAACACCCCCTAAAATACAAGTGTCCCTCTTTGGCAATTTGAAATGTTGGGAGGTATGCATCTGTACAGAGAGATGTGCCCTTACATCTTGGATTTTATATATAGCAAAGCCATTTTGCTGACTGTAATCTCTTACTACTAGTAAAGAAGCTTACTTTCTCCAAAACTGAGAAATTAATTCTAGTCAAAGACCCTTATAAGACATCTAAAGAACTTGTCTACACCTGTTAGTGCTCACTGACTATATGTAGCTTGTCTGTATTCATTTTTCCTTGGACTGTAAAATGTTTTGTCATTAGAAAGCATTATGATCTGGTTCTATCTTTCACTGGATGGCTAAAGTCACATTTGATGAGGAAAAGCAATGTCAGTCCTTCAAAGTACAGCCAATTAAAGACATTGTTTTTTAAAGCACTGATATGCTTTGGATAAACACTTGAGATATTTGTGTCTAAGGTACTACTTCTTGCGACGGCCAAATAAATATATCTATTTGCTTATTCGTGTTTGTAACATAGCATGTTGTTGATAATTAAGTGGCAAATAAAGTTAAGATCATATCTGGATTACTTTTCCTTTTCAAATAACTGAATACATCTCCATGATTTATTTTATAATTACAATGCATTTTTAGCATTGTTGACAATTACAGTAGGAAAAACCCTGTGCCAGATTTCATAGCATCTGTTTAGCTCTACTCTTAACCTTTTGAGCACCAGAGTGATGCAGATGCAGACCTCTCTGGTCTTCAGAGGGTTAATAGTTATCTAGAGTAACAATATGTCCATGATAGTATGGACCAAGGTTTTTATAATAAGTATATTTGTGTAGCCAAAGATAAACTGCACAGAGTTCTGTTAGTTTTATTAATAAAACATTTTGAATTTTAAGAATCTTGTAGAAGGAAAAAATGAATACATAAAACATGTATTTTCCATGTTTTTTGTGTTAGGGTACCCTCTAGTGGACTGTATTATTTGTTCTTAATCGGTAGCTTAAGTTAGAAACACAATATGTTTAGCTTTTTCTGGCTCAAATATTTGATTTGTAAAATTGATATATTCCAAGTCTATAAGCAATGTCACTAATACAGGGCTGGAAGGAGACATTACTTATTCAAATATATTGACTTTTACCAGTTTTACTCACTTGCATTTGAAAGAGAAAAAACAAAAAAAATATCTCAGGAAAAACAGAAAAGCAGATAATATAAATGAAAATAATAATAATTATTATTAACATATTATTTATATTATTATTTATTGAGCACCATATACTTCAACTCATAAAAAATAAACAGGTGTTGTGATTATCATACAGTGCCATATGTATAAAGATTATGGAGCAATTCTGTGGCAAACTACTGCACCCTAGGAAATTAATACAAATTCCAGTTGATTTAAATACATTGGTGACATGACAGTTGATTCATTTGGCAGGTTAATGTTATCCCTCTGAATTGATTTAGAATGGATCACATAGGTGGGTCTGGGAGGGTGACATAGTGGATGGGGCAGAGGAAGAGTGAAGGTGCCTTGCCATAAAAGAGACAAAACAGTTAAATAGGGGAGTATGATTAAGAGACGAAGGAACCAGGAACTGCAACAAGATGAGAGAGGAAACAGTAAGCACAGGGAGAAGGGACGCAGGAGGATGAGGAGGCAGAATTGTAAACAATTCAAAGTAACAGGAAGAAAGATAAAGAGAGTATGGGGAAATTGCAGGGAAGATTGAGAAAAATGGTGGCAGAGTCATCCAGCAGTCCTGCTACTCACCAGCAATTTCTCCTACCTTGTTCAGATGAATGAATTAAGTAATGAATGTGTAACCCCTCTCGGATCACAGTGATTTCTACTGCCACTGACTACCCTGCAGTTCCAGTGGAGTGGCCAGCAGATGGCGAGCTCCTATGCACATGGATGGATATTCAGGACTCCATTTTAGTTTGGAGTTGGTTTTAGAGCTGGGTTGAATTGAGTGAAGGAGCCTCTTCCAAGCAGAGAATGCTGACCTGGCTGACCAGTGCTGGAGGATACTAGAAGAAGCATTCCAGCAGACAGCTGTAACCAGACCAAGGCACATAACTGATCCTGGCAGGGAATGCTGTGAAGAGTGCAGGAATTCCAGCAGCAGTTAAAGGAGCAGGCACTCCCCTTCCTGAACTGACCAGATTGCAGACTGTGGAGTGGTAAGCTTGAAACCTCTGCCTCTGTTTCACCACAGGGCACACTGAATCTGGTAACACAATTAAAGAGACCTTGCACTATAGATTCTCTGATCATTGGAAGATTACAGCATAACACAAACCATAATGTGGATTACAATTACTCTGGGCCCCAGCTATGTGCACCAACTAATGGTACCCAACTGCCACTAGGGTGAAGCCTAGGGTGGGCCGTAGTATTCGTTGTGGGTGGGTGAATGCCATATTGACCATTGCATTCTTGAACTGTTTTACTGTATTATATTCATGTATCTGTTATATTCCTGCATAGGGTTTTCTTTCTGTGCAGTACAAAGTTCTATTTAAGATAGCTCTGTGTCAGTTTTATTGCTCGCTTAAATATGTTCTAAACTGGGCCCCACATCCATACCCTGGATGCCCAGCTGGGTGGAGGCTCTGCCGCAGTCATGTACCCCAACTCCCAGGTAGCAGAGGTTCAGGATTGGCCTGCAGAGCACAGGGAGGTTTCTGGGGTAAAGGACCACAGGGATGTCTGTGGGCCTATGCAAACCCTGTTACAAATGGAGGCACTGCTGAGATAAACTGGGGTACAACCAGTGAAGATATGCTAATTTCCAAGCCCACACTCCCCTTTGCAACAGAGTGGGCCCAGCAAGAGAAGGTATCATTATATCATGCCGTGGTGATATGCCAAGTACCTCCCTGTAGTGAGATGACTCATGTCACCAAGTGTGTAGAGATTATACTGGGAATAGAGATGGCTACTGTCAGGAATATCCTGCAGAATTCAGACAGTCAAACATACATGTTAATATACTCCCATGAAGACTTGAGAGGCCTAGGGAGGCCTACAGGTCTACACCTTCTTGGAGCAGCACCTGAAGGATGCCCCTTATTGTACGCTCTCCCTGACAAGGAGGAAGGGGTTACACCGCAGCGACCCTCCAGTATAAGCCTAAGAGACTCTTATGTATCAAGTTATTCCCAGCAGAGCACAAGGAGGTTTCTGGGGTAAAGGACCATTGGAGTGTCTGTGGTCCTACACAAAACCCCGTTACATATGGATATCTGATTGGTCAAAAAGGGAAAGGAAACATATTTTGCATAACAGCATTTTTCTGGCAAATAACAAACTTATAGCATCATAGTAACAAAGTTGATGATGCTGAAAAAAAAGACACGTGTCTTTTATTAATCCAGATGAAGGCAAAAAGAAGAATAAAATTAAACCATTTCCAGTTATGCCCCAAGTGAGTAAAAAAAATGCAATATTGACTACAAAATGCAATCAAATATGTCTCTGTATCAAAATCCTATCTGAATTGTCACTGATATAATTCTCTACCTTTGGCTGAGCTAAAAAGGTGTCTAGTATGTCTTTAAATATAGTATCTTCAAACACAGCCTCCCATGGAAATGAATTCCACATTCTTACTGCCCCAGTAGTTAAAAAAATCCCTGACTTTGTTTTAGTTTAAAGTGCCTTTTCCTTTAGTCTTCAAGACTATATAATCTTTATGTAGCAATTTCTCCAGAGTGTTCTTGTATTGGTCTTGAATAAGTATTTCAGTTGTAATCTCCCCTAAGACATCTCTTCTCAGATGTATATAAGCCCAATTTGTCTAGTCCAGTGGTTCCCTACCCATGCCCTCAGAGACTACTAACAGGCCAGGATTTGAGGCTTTCCTTTTGAAGATTACATGCAAGTTAATCAAACTCACATAGCCTTTAATTAAACCTTTGAGTGCCAGGGGGGTACGGAATGCATTGCAAAGCAATGCACTCCTTTCCCCTCTGGCACTCAAAGGGTTAACTCACCGGTGTTGTAGCAGGAAATCTTTAAATCCTGGCCTGTTAGTGATCCCTGAAGGTATGGGTTGGGAACCACTGGTCTAGTCCCTCCTTATAACAAATCTTCCAAACACTTTATCAGTTTTGTTGCATGTCTCTTTATTTTTTCTAGTTCAGTAATGTGTTTCATAAGAACAGGTGTCCAAATTGTACTCTTTATTCTAGGTGAGGTAGAATTACATTCCCATGCTGTGCATTTATAACCCTTTTTACATATTATAGTACAGCACACTGTTATTTAGTCTATTGCCTACCAGTATTCCCAAATACTTCTCTAACAAGGATTCTCCAAGTGGTTTCCAATTTAGAGTTTATGTATCATATTTGCTTCTGCAACCCAAATGCATGCTCTAACATTTATCTATGCTAAACCTCATTTGCCATTTAAGTACCTTTGGGTGTATGTCACCATGCCCAAGTGCTTTATTCACCTTTTCCAGTCTGCTTTGTACTTTGACCTCAGTAAACCATAATGGAGGAAACCCTGTTAGGCTATCTATTTGACCAAAGCCTGTGATTGTTGCTTGCTTTGTATACAGTGAATGAAGAATGTATTTAAGGTGAAAGCCATCACCTTATCCTGATTAATTAATTAATTAAACTGTACCGGTTTTAAGTGGCACAATACTGACCTTTATCTTTTAGCAGTTTATCTTTTTACACATCCCTACTCTCTAGCATTCATGACTCATTTTAATAAATAGGAATATTTATTTATGCCTTATAGTGCATATGGATTACCCCATAATTGAGGGTGAGGACCAGCTTTATTAACGAGAAGTAGTTTTTTGCTGTATGTTTTACTAAGAGACTGATAGAGTAAAAAATAATACCTTTATTGGCTAACTGAGTGGCTCTAGGATGCAAGCTTTCAAGACAAGACAGGCATAATAAGAATGAAGGCTGAATGCACAATACATGACTATTATTTTCACATCTAACCAAGAGAGGCTTTCAACATATTTCAACACAATGCATTGGATACCCCAGTGGCACCCAAAGGGTCAAAGTCTTCTGGCAGAATATTCTTATCAGTATAGACTATATAAGTTCTACTCCAGGCTCTAGTAAAGTCTCTTTGAAGTGGAATAGAAAGTGCGAGTAAGATTAATTACCTTTTTCATGCTTCAGTGAATTTACCCAGAGATGGGGTTAACCCTCCAAATTTCAGAAGGGTGTACAACACATAACTTAGAATGAGATATGCAGCCCCCTGGCATCCAAAGGGACATTTTTTATTTTGTGCGATAATGTGACATAAATTCCTTGTCACGGTTCAAGCCACATTTCAGAGTGTTAAACTCGGTTATCAGGTTATACTACCAGATCTTTATGCCTCTGTGTGTCTCATGGGTCCAGTGTTAGCAACTGAGGAGACACCCCAGTGGGTCAGCATTTTTACAGAACTGATCACAGCCTTAACCCCTAGAGTGCCAGCTTCTTAAGCATACGAGTAGACACAGCTGTACCTGCTGTGCCACGCTCGTACTCTGTAAGTGTTAAAATGCGGTCACTGCATAAGCCGGTATAACCGGCATGCAGTGGCTGCATTTAAAAAAAAAAATAGCCTGGCATCCTTGGGGAGGCATGAGGATCACTCTTCATGTCCCCCCTATTATTGATCTCCCAGCCGATCGCGCTGGGAGATCAATAAGTACAAAGAAGAAACGGAGTTTCTCCTTTCCCCTCTCTCCTACCCGAACTTCCGGGTAGGAGTGGGCGGGACCAGGGGAAACTTCCCTAATGTCATTGGTGGTAGGAGAGAAGGGCAGGAGAGCTTTTGCTCTCCTGCGGTCGCCTTATTGATCTCCCAGCCAATAGGCTGGGAGATCAATAACTGGGGGGACACCAGGAGAGGTCCTGATGTCCCCCACGAGGTCTGAAATGATAATAAATTTAAAAAAAAATGGCTAAGTAACCCTGTGAGTGCCGCAGGGGTCCCCAGCACATTCCTTTGCAAAAGAGGTTGTAGTAGGTGTAGTTTTCTACTTCTAGCACCCCCTAAGGTAGGTCAACTCATACCAATGTGGTGCGTTTGACTCCTAAGAGCACTAGATAACGAATGCAGTTGAAAATTCCATGGTTTTCACAGAGCTCCATACATTTGAAGGGGCAGAAATGTAAGAAAATGCCTTTTTTTTTCATTAGTGCCACCTCCTGGAATCATTTGTGCATACCAGCCTTTGGGTATGAAGGCAAGTGACCACTCATTAGATGCAGCAGGTTGTTTTCTTTCCAAAATGGCATTGTTTCTCTACCTTTCCTGCATATCTATTATGGTTATAACCATTTTAGTGCAAGCAGATAATGTAAAAAACAAAAGTGTCAGGTTTAAGTACGTGTTTCTATCACCCACATATTGCAAGTTAACCCACACAAGTGAGCTACCATTTTTCTCATGTTGGTAGCAGGTATTGAATATAGCAAGAAATGTTATAGTTTTCAAAGATTTTAGTATCTTTGAAGTGGTGGAAATGTAAAACAACATGTATTTATTCCCATAGCACCACCTTTTGGAAATATTTGTGCACTTCAGCCCAGGGGGTAGAAAGGCAAGTGACCCCTCACTTGATGCGGGAGAATGTCTACTTTTGAAAATGGTATACCTTTTATACCTTTCCTTCATGACTCTAACAGTTATGAACATTTTAGTACAAGCAGCCATTTTCAAAGAAGCAAACAGGTTGGTGTAGTTATGTGCTTCTGGCACCCCTAAGGTAGGTCGACTCATTCCAATAGGGTGTCATTTTTCTCCTAAGAACACTAGCTAATGAATACAGTTGGAAATTCCATGGTTTTCACAGATTTCCATACAGATGAAGGGGCAGAAATGTAAGAAAATGCCATTTTTTCCTATAGTGCCACTTCTGGAAGCATTTGGGCACAACAGGCTTTGGGTAAGAAGGCAATTCACCCCTCATTTGATGCGGCAGGTTGTCTTCTTTCCAAAATGGTATGGTTTGTGTAGCCTTTCTTCACTTCTTTAGTTGTTATAACCATTTTTGTACAGACAAGTAATGTATGAGAAAATGTTAGAAAAATTAGTGGTTGCAATAGGTGTAGTTTGGTACTTGTAGCGCCCCCTAAGGTAGGTGAACTCATACCAGTGAGGAGTCATTTTTCTCCTAAGAGCACTAGCTAAAGAATACAGTTGGAAATTCCATGGTTTTCACAGATTTCCATACAGATGAAGGGGAAGAAATGTAAGAAAATGCAATTTTGTTCCTATAGTGCCAACTTCTGGAAGCATTTGGGCACAACAGGCTTGGGCTAAAAAGGCAATTCACCCCTCATTAGATGCGGCAGGTTGTCTTCTTTCCAAAATGGTATGGTTTGTGTAGCCTTTCTTCACTTCTCTAGTTGTTATAACCATTTTTGTACAGACAAGTAATGTTTAAGAAAATTAGAAAATTTAGAGGTTGCAGTAGGTGTCTTTTTGCATGTCTAGCATCCCCTGAGGAAGGTCAACCCATACCAGTGGGGTGTAATTTTTCTCCTAAGAGCACTAGCTAATGAATATAGTTGGAAATGACATGGTTTTCACAAATTTCAGTACAGTTGAAGGGGCAGAAATGTAAGAAAATGCCATTTTTTTTGTATAGTGCCACGTTCTGGAAGCATTTGGGCACAACAGGCTTGGGGCAAGAAGGCAAGTTACCCCTCATTAGACGCAGCGGGTTGTTTACTTTTCAAAAATATATAGTTTGATATAGTTATTCCACTGTTTTAGGGTAGTTTTACCACAAAAACCCTAGAATGCGCATATTAGTTTATGAAGTTCAAAATGTTATTTTGCGCTGCTGGTGATTAGGGCTCTAACCTAGCCAAATTTGGTATTTTTTTACTCAGGGGACTCGGGGCTTTTTCAAATAATTGAAACTTTTTCAATCAAGGTAAATGTTTTTGATACATAGTATGTGATTTTAGCAAAAATGAGTAAATTTTCACTTTTTTTTGTCATTATGACATCATAGCTCTTTGTACGATGTAAAATTCTCTTCATGTAAGGTACCACAAGAAAGCTCAATTCGTTCTGAAAAAAACAATATATAGTTTTCCATATGTAACTAAAAATCACCAGAGTAAATGAAGCCTAAACGGAAGGATAGCAAAAATGCTGAAAAAGTGTCTGGTCTGCAGGGTACAGGAAATGGCCCAAGCATCTAGCACTGAAGGGGTTAAGGATCTGAAGTAGGGATGGGCAAAACTTTCAGCCTCAAAGTGAAATCTGTGAAAAATGGCACTTTCCGCTTGGCGAAAAATTTCCTGAGAGAAGTGCAGATTTTCCTCTTTTTTCCGCCCATTGAAATCAATGGGAGCATAGAAGTTACACACAACACATTACAAATAATATTTTATTTCCCAAATGCATTGTATAAAAGGGGCATGAGGGTGCCTGTGTTGGTGGGGTGTGGGGAAACAATCAGTTGAACAGGGAATGTTTTTGGGGGGTTGTTTATTGAGATTGTGGGACACTTAATAAAAAAGAAATCCCAAATAAAATAAAAGAAAATAAAAACCACATGACATGGTACAAAGAGTTCTGAGGAGAGTGTCTGTGTTGGTGAATGAATTAATCATTTGAACAGGGAATTTGTTTTGGGGGATGTTCTTGACTGCTATTGGTGGGACAGTTAATAAAAAAATATATCAATAAAATAAAATAAGACATTTGTATTTAAAGTGACAGAGACAGGAACTCCCAGACAGAAGCTGCCGCTGGGGTGAACTGATACTTGACTTGATAGAGTATTTTGTAGAGGATGACTTGTTTGATTTGTTGTTAGAGGCCTTTGTAGGACTTAGACTTATTAGAGGCCCGAGCCCTGAAGAAACATTGATTTGTAGGACTTAAGCTTGTTTGGCACAAGCCCTAAGGAAACATTGATTTGTAGGACTTAGGCTTGTTAGAAACAAACCCCCCAAAAATTGTTTATTTTTTTGTTGGACTAGTTTTTTTTTGTTTGTTTTTTTTAAACACAAGCCCAAAGAAAAAAATATAAAAATGCCCTACTGGCCTAATGCCAGCAGGTCATGTTGTCCAGTGGCCATTGTCAAATGTCCTCCTGAGTTGCAACTGCTGTTCGTACTGCTGCTGCTGAGTTGTCTAACCCCTTAACGACCAGCGGTCGCGGGTTGAGTGGTCCTTTAAGAACCATATAGAGAATTTCGGCGTGCCGCCCCACGTGACTGATCACGTGGGGCGGCACGCCGAACTGGGGGACTGAAAGAGATCGCTCCGGTCCCCCCTGCAGGAGCACAGTGAGTAATAGTACGTGACGTACCAGGACCGTCACTGGTCCTTAAGTGCCGGACCAGCGTGACGGTCCGGGTACGTCACCGGACTCTAAGGGGTTAAGCAGCAGGAGGATTAGGAAGCTGAAAGGAATGGGATCAACAATAGCAGTAACATGGAAGATGGATGATGAATGTTTCACTTGCCACAACTGTCTCCAGTGATGAGCCTGAGGCAGAAGCAGAAGAATAAGTAGCCCCCAGTATATGTGGAGAAAAGAACAAGTTGACCATTAAATCTTCTCCACCTGCCCCTCCTCCAAAATCATCATGAGTGTGTTGTTATTAGAATATTTATTTTTCCCTTGAGAACAAGAACTGTGGCTTCCATCAGCAACTGCAATGTGCACAGTGTGTGTGTGTGGTAAATAACATCTGGGGGCACAACTGTATCCAAACACCATGACACCCGAAACCAAGTACTGCCGCTGTCACTGTACCCCTTGTCCAGACCCCGCTAAGGACACATTACAACTTGCTGACAGTTTAATAGTAATGATGAACCCTCCCTGACAGAATCCTAGCATATTCTGCGAGATGTAATCTCCTCAGATGCCACCTGATGACCTGGTGTCGAGTCTCCTCCACCGCACTGGCATTTGTGGTCAGTGCACCACACAGTGTGCAATGGGTAGAGATGAACTGCCATATCCGAACATTAACAGAGTGGCTGTCATTTGGCAGGGGAGGTAACGATGAATGAGATGGATTGGCAGGAGATGTACTTGTTACCCTAGAGGAAGAAGGTGATGTTGATGATGAGCTAGCTCTTTCACTCGTCACTTTCAGTGTCTGTCTAGGTTTCTTTATTCTTCCTCCTCTTTGATCTCCACCTTTCTGGAGAGTCAAGGGGTACAGTAACAGCGGTGCTAGATTTCTGTAATGGGTGTTTGGCTTTAACATGTTTGACATAAATGTCATGGTGTCTGTGTTTCATGTGTGTTATCAGGGAAGCTGTGCCAAGGTGTGTTCCCTCCTTTCCCCTTCTCACTACCATGTCACAAATTTTGTACTGTACCATTGTTGATTATGACTGCACTGTGCCTGCCGGAAGAGAAAAATAGTCCCACACCCATGACTTCTGGAGGGAGGGATAGGGAACAGGTGGAAAACAATGGCCTCTTTCTTCTTCTCCTCCACATTCCCCTTCACTTTCTGTGGCAGCAGATAATGTTGCTGCTGTTGCTGCTTTTGCCTCAGACTTAGCACTGCAACTAGGATCAGGAGTATTGCTACTGCTGGCAAGTGGAACCTGTCCTAGTCCCGCATTACTTGTTGACCCCATTCCCACTTTGTCAATGGTGGTCTGTGGCACACTAGCCTGCTCCTCAGCACCCTGCTGCCCTTTCATCTCAGCAGCAGCAGAAGTTAGAGAAGTTGCAATTTCCGCTAATTTCAAAAGCTGACTGCTAGTGGTGGTGGTGATGCCCATCCTCATCCCTGTCTCCCATTCCTTCTCAGTTTCTGAAAAAAGGTCATCAATGTCTCTTCCACCCCTCCTTCTCCAACACTACCACCATCACTAGTCCCTACATGCTGCTGCTCTATTCCAGACATCTCACTGCTGCTTGGATGAGGTGACGAGCAATGTGGCAGAGGGTCCCCTGCTGTCACACATGGCATAATTTTCTCCCCCCCCCCCCGAGTACTACAAGAAACACTAGCAGCAGGCAAAGTATTTGTGGCAGCAGGTTCAGTACTAGCAGTAGGTTCAGCACTGGCAGCAGGTTCAGTACTAGTAACAGGTACAAAATTAGTGGCTGCAAGATCAGAAATGGTGGCACTGGCAGCAGGGGCAGCACGTCTGACAACAGTTAAAACACTAGTGGCTGCAGGATCAGAAATGGTGCTACTGGCAGCAGGGGCAGCACGTCTGGCAACAGGTACAACACTAGTGGCTGCAGGTACAGCAATGGTGGCACTGGCAGCAGGGGCAGCACATCTTGCAGCAGGCACAGGCAGCTGACCTGTCCTGCTCTCACTAGTACTATCCTTTTCTCCCTTCCTTCCCATTCCCTTTTCTCCCTCCCTTCCCATTAAATTCCCAAAGATCCCTTGGGATGATTTAGAGGGACTGGATAGTATTGGTACAGTAGTGGTCCCTTCCTCCTCAGACTCAGTGGACACATAATGGTCCTTCCAGCTCCTCCATTGATTATTTTTTACCCTGCTCATAGTGATAGGAGTCACTATGAGCCTCTCCTGCCTCACTTTTTGCAAAATATCACAAGAGAACAGCCCAGCACGTCTATCTCGCTCTATAGCTGCTTCTGCCTTCAGTGAAAACGTCAAGTTTTTATAGCAGAACTGCGAAAACAACATAAATGAATTGGCGGAAGCTTTTTAGCCATTGAAAAAATGGCGAAAGATTTTGGCCAATGGGCGAAAGATGCAAAATTTTTAATGGCTAGTTTTAAAGCGGATTTTCCTGCGATAAATCGGATAACAACGTGATTTTCGCGAAATGTCACGCGGAAACATGGTGATAACTTTAGCCCAACCCTAATCTTAAGGTGCCTGTACTGATGAGAGATTTTGAGATGATTTTGTTCAAAAGTCGATTGAACTTTGGTACCATTTTCTTATTAGGGTATACTTTGAATACGTATTTATTTAGAAACTGTTTTATCAGGAAGACTATATTATGGTTCTATCATTTGCAAAAATATTCTGGAGAGCTTTCACAGTACAAAGTTACATATATACACAAATTTTTAAACAATATACATGTAGAATAAAATATAAGCAATAAATAAATTAAAACAATAATGTACATACATTAACATTGTTTTTCTTCTGTAATTTAAAAAACAATATACAGCAAATTACCAATGTGAATCACACATAGAAAGAGGTATACATCATGCAGTACAATTAAAGAAATACAAACATAAGGCATGTTAAACATATTAAGGGCAACGGGGTTACATAAGAGATGGAAATGGATGATACAGGCAAAAAAATGTAGCCTAGAGTGAGTATTATAAACACATTATTTGAGGGCATCATGAGCAGTCCAGAAGCCCTTTTTGGAAGGGCTCCCTCAAACCACACTCATGCAAGAGGCAGGTATACCTTTTCTCCTTTTGAATCTTTTGTTGCAAAACTGTTTTTAATTGCATACATACACAGTTTGTAATAAAGTTATAGATATTTTAAGAAAAAAATTCAATAAAATAAAAATTAGTTTAAAGTCTCCCAAAAAATATTAGTTCATTTTAAAAACATTTGTATTTTTTTAATTATTTTTTTCAGGAGAATTAGGGTAGGGACTTGCCATTATGGGGTACCTTGGCGTGGTGGGAAGCTTGAATCCTTTGTTTTTGGCCAAAAATTTTGGGGACTAAACCCTCATATTGATCTATTTAATATTATATATGCTTAGCACATGGCACACACATTATAATTATATTGGAGGAGCACAGGTTTTTTTCTGTTGGTTAAAAAAATAGAGAATTCTAGGCAATAGGATCATTTTAGCTAAATTGACTGATCCGTAGCATGAAACGAAGAGGCGCATCCATCTAGAGACATCAGAGTTTTTGGCATTGATGAGAGAATTGAGGTTTATCTGTACCAAGGTGTTGAGATCCGCAATGAGTAGAATCCACAAATATTTAAGATGAGTCGGAGGCCACCACAAAGAGAAGGTCTTGGATAAGTGAGCAACCACATCAACAGGAACATTAAGATTCAGTATCTTGAACTTTGTAAAAGTAACTTTAAAATGACAGAGAGCCAAAATGTGTAAGGATAGGTACCAGGTGTGAGAGAGAGCATTGGCGGTGAGAAAGGAAAAGGAGCATGTTATCAACATAGCACTCCAGTTTAGTTAGGGAGGGGAGTGAGGGAAGGCCTGAAATGAAATGGGAATGACAACACAGCAAAGGTTGACAGAGGACAGCCCTGTCTGGTGCCATTAGAAATGAGAAAGGTGTCAGAAAGAAGCTGTTGACCTTGACCCTAGCAGTCAGGGCAGAGTAAAGGCTCATAATGGAGGTTAAACATCTGCGGCCCATATCTAGATGCTGTAAAACAGAGAAAAGATGAGGCCAACCAAAGAGGTCAGAGACCATTTTGGCCTCTATAGAACCGAAGAGCGAGGGAGTCTTAGTATGAAGTGCAGTGTAGATGAGAACCACTGCCTTGGAAGTATTGTCTTTGGATTCCTACCCGGGACAAATCCAGCTTTGATCTGTATGAATCAACCAAGGTAAATATCTCTTTAATCTATCCACTAAAATAGAAGCAAACAGTTGAACATCTGAATCGATGAGTGAAATAGCCTAGAGGCACAATGTCAGATCCTTATCTGGTTTGGCTAGTAGTGTAATGTGGGCTTTGAGAGCTTGGCTAGGAAAGGGTGCGCCCATGGCAATTTGATTGAAAGAATGTAGAAGACGAGGGGCTAAGACAGAAAGCAGACTCCAGATCCAAAGCATCCTCGAAGGGATTTGGAGGCTTCCAGAAAAAGGTCAATGGCGCAACTTCAAATAGATGAGGATGTCTGTGTGGCAGAAAAAGGAATATTGTACAAATCCTTATAAAAATCCTGAAAGATACTTGCCATGGAAGGAAATGATTTATGAGTAGAGCCATTGTTTTCTTTATTGTGCGCAATATACTGTCGAGAGTCTTCTCACATTTATTGTTTTGTATAAAGGAGCAATAGTTGAGCCATTGAAAGGATTTAAGATGCTGATTCCGTAAAGAGAGGCCAAGTCCACTCATGCTTTGGTAAGATGCCAAAGAAGTTGGGGAAAGTTCTGTCTTATGGATAGATTCCATATCCTGAATCGCAGAGAGAAGCTCTTGAATCTGCTCATTAAAAAACATTTTCCTGGCTGACCCTAACATGAAGCATTTGTGTGTTTCCCATATCATGGGGGCTAGGACCTGAGGAATGGAATTCAATTTAAAGAATTCTTCCAAGAGGAGGTTAAGACGTTCAGTAGCGGTGCGATGGCCCAGCAAAGAATAATTCAAATGCCATGGAGGCCTCCCCAATTTAAAGGAAGGAATCTTGAGGCTTAAGCAACCTGGGACATGATCTGGATAGGTTCAATAGTTATACAGAAAATGTTATGGAGGTAGGATTGTTCCAGAAAAAAATACTCGAGATGGGAGTAAAAATTATGGAGTACAGAATAAAACGTGTAGTCTTTAAACAAGGGGTTGAGCATCTGCCAAACATCATGTAAGTGGAGCCTAGAGAGTTGTACATTAAAGGGATAGTAATTCTTCGATTTATCTTTATTTTATTTTGTAGGCATTAAAAAACATGAAGAATGATATAAGTCTTATCGCTCAAACCTTTATGGTTTGACAGATATTCACAAGCAAAGTTTCCCCCTTCCGCCCCTTTTACCTAGTGTATGCAATCTCTTCTCAGATGTGGAATGCAGTCCACAGACCAGACAGATAACAGCAAGGGACAATATTCTTTTTATCAGAACAATGAAAGCCCTGCCCCCCTTGACAAGCTTTTCAGGTTTTTCCCTTATCTTAATTGAAGATTGTCCCTCTCTGCAGTCTACCTGGGCACCTCCCTTCTGCTCTGGCTGAGCAATGTTACATCAGTAAAAGGGGCGGGAGGGGGACACTTTGTCATTGAATTACTCTTGAACTATAACCCTGACAGGATTGAAATACTGAATTGAAAATAACACTTTCTGAAGCCCAAATACTTTGATGATTAATTAGAGCTGCTTTTATTATGAAACATTACTATCCCTTTAAGGGATGAGCATGAGAAAAATGAACAGCCCAAGGAGGAGTCTATTAATGGGTTCAGGGTCAAATTAAGGTACTACACAGCTAGACTTAATAGCCAAGAAGGTGCAGAGTTTTAGAAATGAATCGGTGAGGGAGGTGCTCAAATTAGGGGCTTAGATATTTGAAAGGGTCAAAGGCTCCTCATACAGCCTACCTTTAATAAAAAGATAATGACCTTTCGGGTCTATGAATTCACTGTCATGTGAACAGAAGGTGTCTTTGTCTGTAAGTATGGTGACTCCTCTGCATTTTTCAGAAGAAGAGGTTAGAGAAGTTGGGGTGGAAAAGACGTTGATGGCCTTTTTATCAGAAACTGAGAAGGAATGGGAGACAGGGATGAGGAAGGGCATTACCACCACCACTAGCAATCAGCTTTTGGAATTTGTGGAAATTGCAACTTCTCTAATTTCTGTTGCTGCTGAGATGAAAGGGCAGCAGGGTGCCGAGGAGCAGGCTAGTGTGCCACAGACCACCATGGACACAGTGGGAATGGGGTCAACAAGTAATGCAGGACTAGGACAGGTTCCACTTGCCAGCAGTAGCAATACTCCTGATCCTAGTAGCAGTGCTAAGGCTGAGGCAGAAACAGCAACAGCAGCAACATTATCTGCTGCCACAGAAAGTGAAGGGGAATGTGGAGGAGAAGAAGAAAGAGGCCATTCTTCTCCACCTGTTCGCTATCCCTCCCTCCAGAAGTCATGGGTGTGGGACTATTTTTCTCTTCCGGCAGGCACAGTGCAGTCATCATCAACAATGGTACAGTGCAAAATTTGTGGCATGGTAGTGAGAAGGGGAAAGGAGGGAACACACCTTGGCACAACTTCCCTGATAACACACATGAAACACAGACACCATGACATTTATGCCTACATGTTAAAGCCAAACACCCATTACAGAAATCTAGCACTGCTGTTACTGTACCCCCTGACTCTCCAGAAAGGTGGAGATCAAAGAGGAGGAAGAATAAAGAAACCCAGACAGACACTGGAAGTTCCATGACGAGCGAAAGAAGTAGCTCACCATCACCTTCTTCCTCTAGGGTAACAAGTACATCTCCTGACAATCCATCTCATTCATCGTTACCTCCCCCGCCAAACGATAGCCACTCTGTTAATGTTAGGATATGGCAGTTCATCTCTACCCATTGCACACTGTGTGGTGCACTGACCACACATGCCAGTGTGGTGGAGGAGAATCGATACCGGATCGTCAGGTGGCGTCTGAGGAGATTCCATCCCATAGAATATGCTAGGATTCTGGCAGGGAGGTTTCATCATTACTATTAAACTGTCAGCAAGTTGTAATGTGTCCTTAGCTGGGTCTGGACAAGGGGTACAGTGACAGAGGCAGTACTTGGTTTCGGGTGTCATGGTGTTTGGATACAGTTGTGCCCCCAGATGTTATTTACCACACACACACACACTGTGCACATTGCAGTTGCTGATGGAAGCCACAGTTCCTGTTCTCAAGGGAAAAATATATATCCTATAACAACGCGCCCATGGTTTTGGAGGAGGGGCAGGTGGAGAAGATTTAATGGCCAACTTCTTCTTTTATCCACATAGACTGGAGGCTACTTATTGTGCTGCTATTGCCTCAGGTGCATCACTGGAGCCATTTGTGGCAAGTGGAACCTTTATCATCCATCTTCAGTGTTATTGCTGTTGTTGATCCCATTCCCTTTCAGCTGCCTAATCATCCTGCTGCTTAAACAACTCAGCAGCAGCAATACGAACAGCATTTGCAACTCAGGAGGACGTTTGATAGTGGCCACTGGCCAACATGACCTTCTGGCATTAGGCCAGTAAGGCATTTTTATTTTTTTCTCAGGGCTTGTGTTTTGAAAAAAATTTTTTTAAAAAAAACTAGTCCTACAAAAAAATAAACAATTTTGGGGGGTCTGTTTCTAACAAGTCTAAGTCCTACAAATCAATGTTTCCTTAGGGCTTGTGCCTCTAATAAGTCCAACAAAGGCCTCTAACAACAAACCAAACAAATCATCCTCTACAAAATACTCTATCAAGTCAAGTACCAGTCTACCCCAGTGGCAGCTTATGTCAGGGGGTTCCTGTCTCTATCACTTTACATACAAATGTCTTATTTTATTTTATTGATTTATTTTTTGTATTAACTGTCCCCCCAGTAGCAGTCAAGAAACCCCCCAAAACAAATTCCCTGTTCAACTGATTGTTTCCCCACACCCTACCAACACAGGCACCCTCATGCCCCTTTTATATTATGCCTTTTGGAAATAAAATAATATTTGCTATGTGTTCTGTGTAACTTCTATGTTCCCATTGATTTCAATGGAATGAGCTAGGCGAAAAAAGTGGAAAAAAGCAGAAAATTGTCACTTTTCGATGAAAATTTTTCGCCAAGTGGAAAGTGCCATTTTTCGCCGATTTCAGTTTGAGATGGAAATTTTCGCACATCCATGTGTAGGAGTGGCCCAGACAGCTTCTGGAAAGTGATCAGAAATTTTCTTAAGGTCAGAACATTTATTGCCCTTCCTCCTCACCATCATCATTCACAAGGGTGAAAGTTGTGCACAGTTGAGTATGCTGAGTCCCGAAGCAGGGCGTGAGAGCTGAAAAGACCCAGGAGGCCCGAGAGAGGGAACTATGCAGCCACAGCAGTCCGCTGTTGGCTTTGCCCCTAAACGTTAAATAATTTTTAAATACAAACAAGCAGATAGTTTTAGGGATTTTAAACTGGAAGAAGATCTGATTTTTTTTCTAGTAGTTTATTCAAGTCTTTCTGAGTTTTAAAGGAGAATGTAGATTGACTGGCTCTTTCTTGTAATGTGGAATAGTCAGTGAGGTGTTAGCAGTGGAGTGCAGATTATAGTTGGCATGGAGAGCAGGAGTGAACATTCTGCCCATGTAGTGTGGTAGCTTTCCAGATAAGTGTTTAGAAGCTAGGCAAGAAAAGTCAAGGAAACATCTAGATGTGAGTGTAAGCCAATTTAGGGCTCGATCTAAATGGTGGAGTAGAAAAATGGCGGTAGGGTAAAATGGATACCGACCGACAAAATAAAATGTCTTGGTCGGTATTCAAATGTCCTACCAGCATTAAGCACAACGAACGTTAGGCCACAAAACTGGTGTTGTGTCCAAACGACCGTTTTGTTCGTCAAGTTCCCAAAACGCTGCTAAATAACGGCAGTTTTGGGTAGTTCAAAGGAAAAGAAAAAAGAAAAATGAACAATCAGTGCTTGACAGTATGTTAAAAAATCTGTGTTAAACTTACCTGTCATCCATTGTCTGTCTCCTTCTATCTCCATTCTTTCTTATTTCTTCTCTTGCATCTTCCCTTCTGTCTTCTTTCTTCTTGCTGTAAAACAGAAAAAAAGTTTGTTACAAGCATACATATGCAACACACTAATGCATAATTTAACCCCTTGAGTGCCAGTTGCAAATCAATGTGTTGCATACCTCTCTGGTGTCCAGAGGGTTAAATTATGTAGTAGTGTGCCAGTGGTTAAAATATAATGCCCCATGCATATTAAATGTTTTTACTTTATTCAAAGCCAATGGTATTCCCATAATTAAATATCCAAAATTATACTTGGCATATATGTCCCTGTCTCCGCCACTGTGTGAGGCTGCTGAGGTGGTGGCGGAGATAGAATAATGCAAACCCCCCCCTCCCCTCTTCTTGGTCATGGGCCGATGCCCACTCCGGTCTGAGGGAATTAGAATTGGGGCTGCCCTTATATATGGGCAGCCTTACTTCTAATTCTCTCCCAGCCATTCAGTTTAAAGCACAGCCGCTCAAAGCTGATTGCCTGGGAGGTGAGTAAGCATCTCCCAGTCAATGGCTGTGAGACAATTAGACCAGAGCGGACAATGGCCAGTGGACAAGAAGAGAGGGGGGGGGTGTTGCGCATTATTATGTCTCCGCCGCTGCCTCAGCGGCCTCACACAGTGGTGGAGACAGCGACATATATGCTAAGTATAATTTTGGATATTTAATTATGGGAATACCATTGACTTTGAATAAAGTAAAAACATTTAATGTGCATGGGGGCATTTATATTTTATCCACTGGCACACTACTACATAAATTAACCCTTTGGGCCCCAGAGAGGTACACAACGCATTGCAAAGCAAAGCAAAACATCTCTGGCACTCAAGGGGTTAAACTAAGTATTAGTGTGCCGCATATGTATGCTTGTAACTTAAACTTTTTTCTGTTTTGCAGCAAGAAGAAAGAAGACGGAAGGGAAGATAGAAGATACAAGAGAAGAAAGAAGCCAGAAGGGAAGATAAAAGATACAAGAGAAGAAAGAAGCCAGAAGGGAAGATAGAAGATACAAGAGAAGAAAGAAGCCAGAAGGGAAGATAAAAGATACAAGAGAAGAAAGAAGCCAGAAGGGAAGATAAAAGATACAAGAGAAGAAAGAAGCCAGAAGGGAAGATAAAAGATACAAGAGAAGAAAGAAGCCAGAAGGGAAGATAGAAGATACAAGAGAAGAAAGAAGCCAGAAGGGAAGATAGAAAATAAGGACAGAAGATGACCAGGAAGCTGAGGACTCCGCTGGACATCAGGATTAATGGTAAGTGTTACTTGTAATGTAATGCTTTTTAACTTAGTTGGGTTAACCCTATGAATGCAGGCAGGGTAATTATACTTCACTGGCACTCATAAGGTTAATTCTACTAACTTCTGACACATTTTTCATACTTTGGGTGTATTGATATGGGTCTTAGAGCTCCATATGAATACATCCACTGAAGACAGGTTTTTTTAACTTCAAGTGTCTATGTCGGCTGTTTAAACAGGCGATAAGGGACTCACGTTAAAAAAACAATTGGTGTTAACGTTCCTGCAATAACTTGAGTCCCTTATCATTAGTTCTTTAAACATATCACAATAATGGGTAGTGTAATTACATTGGAGAACAAAGCAGCAAGATGGATTTATGATCTTCAAAGGTCCTTTTATATTGCAGCAACATTTAATAGGAAGGATCTCATACAGCATTGGACAAAATCTGTATACCTAATGAGGGATGAGTTGATTTTTGTTGGAGGGTTTGCTCTCTGTTATCTCATAGGGTTGTAGAGTAACACTGGGTATGTACTGCTGTGTTGCCGACATTTGTTGTTGTTGTTGTTAGTTATGCTAATGGTCATTCTTTCAAAATATCTAGTTATATTAACTGTAATACTAACAATATTATTTATATCCTGTGATGATAAATTAGCAAGGATTATTATACTGGCCTTACATCTAGGCCTTTAACGGAACTTCTATGAGAGCATAAAAATATTAATAGGAAAGATAACCTGTTAGTAGGCGTATTCACCCTCTAATGACATTAAAAGGGTTATACAAGGGAGGAGGGTGAGATTCTCCATAGTCTGCTTTGTAGGAGTTGCGTGTTTTAGATTTTCGCCTTGGAAAAAAGAATACCTTTGGTATTACATTATGAATGGAATGTTTTTTACTATGTCAATCAAGTCTTTTCATTTACCACATTTGCTTAATGTTTTTCAGATTTCTTCCAATACCACTATTTCCCTATCCAGCTAGTGGGTTCAGTTATGTGTTTTATTAGTAACTATGTTGTGTTTTTTATGTTTTAGTTGTAGATATTGTTTCCCTCTGATCTTTCAATTTTGTACTCTTTTGTACTGCTGTCGCCATTTTAGTGAAGGGAATGGGTGAAAAAGTGGCAGATGAGGTTTAATATATATAAATGCAAGGTTATGCTTTTGGGCTGCAGAATTAAATCTGCTAACAACCCGGAGAATTCTTGTTAGAGAAATAAATTAAGGTTACTGATAGAAGTAGACTTTAAAGCAGTGTGGAGTACATTCAGCCACCTCAAGAGACTATAGGGTATTGTCATGTATACAAAAGGGTATAGAAGAATTGGCTGAGAACATAATTCAACTGTACACATCCTTGGTAAAACCTCAACAAAATGAAAAATAGTTTTGGTACCACTTCTTTAAAAAGGTTACCATTGACGCAGATAAACTGTAGAAACATGGGTGTGTTTACATCAGAAAAGAGATATATGACAAGTGATTACCATTAGCATAAATTCAAGGTCAATACAAAAACTAACTATTTATTCAATAGCTTAGCGCAAAACAAAAGGTAATACATTTAGAAAAAATGATTTTCTATTAAAACAAAGGCAATGATTTTTTCACAATAAGGGCAGTAAGGTTTTGGAATTATTTGCCCTTGGGCTGTATTTGCAGATATTGTAGATGTTTTCAAAAAGCACTGGATACCTTTCTACCTCAGAACAATAGTCAGAATAAAAATATATATGTGGTAACAAAAAGCACAAGACTGAAGTTATTGAAACTTGCTGAGGAGGCCTTCATCCTGCAGTTGATCAACATCAGTTGAAGATGATGATATATATCCTTCTGTACATGCACCCTTTTTTTTACATCTTGTGAGCAGTGGCCTTATGTGGACAGTTGCTAGAAGGACCCAGTGAGTGTGTACCTTCTCCGTATCAAAGTGCAATGTCCTTATCCCACATTATAGTATGATGTCAGCACAGCATCTCTATTTAACCTCCGTCCTCCTCTGAGCCAGTACTCAGTTATCATTTGGGCTCCCTGGTGTACTAGCATTTTCCCAAACTCTCCATGGCTTTCTGGTTTTGACCCTTGCCTGTTACTGACTTTGCTCCTGACCTTTATTTTTTTTGGAGGGGGGTGGGCCTTCCTCATATTCTGCATTGGATTCCAGGCCTCTCCTTTCTTGTTGGGGGTTTGCTTCTTTTATAATAATTCTGAGCTGCCTCCTAGTTCTCAGCATTGTTTTCTCCTACACTGAGCAGTGTTCCAGGCAATGTACATTCACTCAGTTTTCAGAGGCTTACACTTTTGGTGGCTCCAAAAAATATCTAGTGGACCTTGAGAAATTTAGTTTCTAAGTATATTTTGATCATTCCTGCATTATGCACAAAAGACATAACAATTCTAAATATCTTTCATTAATTCAAGTTGTAAATTACTTTCTATGTATGTAACTTATGTCTCAGGAAAGTATTTGTAGATTTTTTAAAGCATTTGCGTACAGTATAAAATACAATAAAACAAAAAGTTCTAATGTATATTATAAAATATATCAGTAAAGATAATAAAATATATAATTACTTTTAAATAAATTGTTCAGTCAAACTATTTTTAGGGATTATAATTTTTTTCAGAAAATAAATACCTGACAAGAAATACTCTAAGGTCCAATAATGAGGTGAGATCTCTCACCTCAACATAAAAGCATGCACGGACATCTCCATTTATATGAAGAATTATGTTGCTCAGAAAAGCATTGATAAATAATTCATTTTCATATGTACTTAGGAAATAGACACAAGTAAGATGCAGCCCCTCAGAGCAGACAACACTCTACAGGAGCACAATTTGCTTAGCAGTCAGATATGTAACCTAATGCCACTGCTGGTTATTATAGCATTACACTGCTCAACACTGCAACTGAAATACCAGAAAGCTGATACATGATCTGCATGAAATCATGTAGTTATGAGACATCATGAGAAACGATGATAAACGTTCTAGCTGAAAATATGCATAACAGAACATTTTATTGAGCAGCAAATATGCAAACGTTGAGCAGAAAGACAAAGAGACATACATCAAAAAAAAGTTTAATAATTTCTTGGTGAATATTAGCCCATGCAGCATCAGCTGGATGTATAAATGAACTAAGACAGAGAGAAAATGGTTGGTTTTACATTATTTTTAAGTTTAAGCATGTACAGTACATTGGGTAATATGTATGTCGAAAATCCTATGAGTTATATATACTTGTGGTAGCCTCAATGAGATTTTTTGTTACTTTTTATTCTCATATTACAAAACAGTTTTACTTATCTCTTACACACACTAGGACTCTTTCTATTACATTAAGGAGAAGGTAGCAGACAAATGTATGTATGTATCTATGTATATCTTTATTTATATGGCGTCACACAGTGTACGCAGCACCTTACAATAGATATATGTTACAATAAATAAGAGGGGATGAAATAACTGTGACATTCATAGAAGCAATGGGAGAGAGGTCCCTGCCCCAAGGAACTTACAGTCTAAATGGGTAAAAGGAGACAGACAATGGGGTAAGAGGGTGTCAAGTGCTGAGACTATAAGTGCTGAGTTTGGCCAAAGGCAGTGCATGGTCCAGAAGATAAGATATCAGGGTAAACTTAAAGACAGAGGGGGATTTTTCAAGACGTAGGGAGAGGGGTATGGAATTCCATAGGTATGGAGCAGAAAACGAGAAAGGTTTGAGACAGGAGAGGGCAGAGGGTGTGGATGGTGCAACAAGAAGTGCGTTGTGTGCTGAGCGAAGGAGGCAGCCAGGGACATAAGAGGAGATGAGAGAAGAGATGTAAGGAGGGGTAGCAGTGTGGAGAGCATTAAAGGTAAGAAGGAGGACTTTGTAATTGATGCGCTGCTGAATCGGGAGCCATGACAGATGTCTCAGAATTATGTGGGCAGGTTCAGTTTTTGGGGAGATTGTGGTGATTCGTGCAGCTTAGTTTAAAACAGATTGCATAGGTGAAAGATGAGTAGCAGGGAGGCCAGTTAGTAGGATATTGCAATAGTCTAAGCGGGACAGAATGAGGGCATGTATAAGAGTTTTAGTAGTTTGTTGGGTGGATTTTAGCAATGTTGCGGAGAAAGAAGTGAGATAATCTAGCCACGGAGTTAATGTGAGAGGAGAAGGAAAGAGAGGAATCAAATATGGCCCCAAGGCAGCGTGCTGAACTGACCGGATCAATATCAATTCCATCAACTGTAATGGTGAATCTAGGTGTTGGGCAAGGTCTTGGTGGGAAAATGAGCAGTTCAGTTTTGGACATGTTTATCTTCAGCTGACATTGTGCCATCCAGGAGGAAATGGCCAAAAGGCAGTTTGAAATTTGCAGCTGAATTTGAGGTGAAAGATCAGGAGCGGTGATGTAAATTTGTGTATCATAAGCATATAGATGGTATTTGAGCCCAAACGAACTAATAAGTTAATCCAATGAAAGGGTGTACAGTGAGAAAAGCAGAGGACCCAGAATAGAGCCTTGAGGCACCCCCACAGACAGAGGGACTGTGGAAGAGGTGTTATTGCTAGAGGACACAAAAAAGGAATGTTGTGAGAGATAGGAGGAGAGCCATGAAACAGCTTGATTTCAGAAGCCAAGATTGTGGAGAATTTGAGCGAGCAGAGAATGGTTAACCGTGTCGAAGGCAGAGAATAAATCGAGTAGTATAACTATAGAAAACTGTCCTTTGGCTTTTGCAGCCTGGAGATCATTAGCCACCCTGTAGAGAGCTGTCTAAGTTGAGTGACCTTACTGGAAACCAGACTGCATAGGGTCCAAAAGACAGTTAGAGTTGAGGAATTTGGTTATTTGGGAGAAGACAAGGCGTTCTAAGAGTTTTGAGGTAAGAGGTAGAAGGGAGACAGGTCAATAGTTAGAGAGACAGGATGGGTCAAGGTTAGTCTTTTTGAGCAGGGGTTTAATTTGTGCCTGTTTGAAGGAAGAAGGGAAGGTGCATGTGGAGAGAGAAGTGTTGAAGATGTGCGTTAATATAGGACTGGTGCAAGTGGTTTGAGTAAGTGGGAGGGCAAAGGGTCCAAGGAGCAGGTAGAGAGGTGGGTAAATAGGAAAAGCTAAGAAACTTCTTCCTCTGTTATCGGAGTAAATCTATCGAAGTATGATGAGAGGGGTTTGGGGAGACACAGTTCGGAGGCAGATGGAATAGTAGGAATCTGTTTTTGAATAGATTCCACCTTGTGCTTGAAGTGCTCTGCAAAAGCTTGAGGTGAATGTATGGGGTGAGAGGAAGCAGTGGCAGGATGGAGCAAGGAGTCAAAGACTGCAAAGAGACGGCACGGGTTAGATTTGTTGTGGATTAGTATGGTGTAGTATTCTTGTTTAGCTTTTGATAAAGCAGAATGCAGGCAGGACAGCATAAATTTAAAGTGGATGAAATCTGCATGTGAGTGTGATTTCCTCCAAAGGAATTTAGCAGAACGAGTGCAAGAACGTAGGAAGCGGGAGTGGGAGTTGAGCCAGGGTCGTGGATTGACTTGACAACTCCGTTGTAGTTTCAGTAAGGCAAAGGAATCAATAGCAGAGGATAGGATTGAGTTGTAGAAGTTAACAAGAATGTCTTTGTCAGAGATGGCTAAGATAGAGGAAAGATTGGAGTTAAGTGAGGTGCTCATCCCAGAGAGATCAAGTGAGCAGGTATCCCTTATAAATCTGTTGCGGGGAAGGATGGGGGAAGGTGCAGAGTGAGAGAGAGAGAGAGAGAGAGAAGGATATAAGATGGTGGTCTGATAGAGGGAATGGGGAAACTGTGAGAGAGGAAAGGTCCAGACCCTTAGTAAAAACAAGATTGAGGCAGTGACCAGTTTTGTGAGTGGCACAGTCAGTCCACTGCTGGAGATCAGGGGAAGAGGTTAGGTCTAGAAGACGAGAAGCCCAGGGGACAGAGGGGTCATCAATATGACAGTTAAAATCACCTAGAATAAGGATAGGATTGTCAGTGGAGGGAAAGAAGGAGAGCCAGGATTCAAAATCTGAGAGAAAGTTTGAAGGAGAAGAGGAGTTAGCAGGTGGCCTGTATATTACAGCCACACGCATAGACAGAGGGTAATAGAGCTGGATTGTGTGTACTTCAAATGAAGAAAAGTGCACAGATGGTGGGATTGAGAGGGTCTGTAAGTGGCAGCGGGAGGAGAGAAGGAGACCTACCCCCCACCCCGACCAGTGGAACGAGGGGTGTGTGAGAAGCAGAACCCTACATAAGAGAGTGCAGCCTCCACAGCTGTGTACTGTGCAGATAACCAAGTTTCTGTGAAAGCAAACAACTGCAGTGATTGCTCACAGAAACAATCATGAATGGGGTTGTCTTGTTAACAATGGAACGGGTGTTCAACAGAGCACAGGAGAAGGGGAGAAAGGAGGGTGAACAAAGAGGAATGTTTATGAGATTTGAGGGGTTAGAACCCTCCAAATTGCAGTGGGAGGAAATGGTAGACCGTGGCTGATAGCAGGTGGGTATGGGGTTTGGGCCAGGATTGGGAGCAATATCCCCTGCAGCAAGCAGAAGGATAAGACAAAGGGAATAGATATGGGAGTGAGATTTGTATTGGTGCTTTGGAATAGGGAATGCAGAGGCAGAAGAGGTTAAAATCTGGAGCAGTGTGTAAGAGCAGACAGGTGTGAAGGGGCGGAGAGAGGGGGAGATGTGGATGTAGTTTGTAAAGTCAGGGGGAGAGCTGAGGCTGATAAGAATCCTGGGGAGCACTGAACATATAACAACAAAATAAATAGCAGATGTAAACATGGCAAGTCCAAATCTGATGCCAGAGAAGAAATGTCTTTGCTGCTTATCTTTCTACAGGTGCTCTTTACAGGTAATGAAGGAGTTCTGGTGCCTTGTGTGTTGCCTTGTGTGGTGTCCTCGTTGTTGATCTCAGTTGTTAAACTCTTGGAGACACTTTAGAAGAGGGGCACATAGGAAGAGGGGCACAAATGCTACTCCCCAGCAAATGCTCTCCCCCAGTGTGTGTCCAGATATATAGGCCCCAAAATAGTGATTAGCAATTAAACTATCAACATATCAAAGGACTGAGCAAAAGGCTGGGGGAAATGAAAAGTGTGATAGGGAAATTAACTCTCCAAGGGAATGCAGTCACACAGTCTATGAGCTAACAGGGTTGATAAATTAGATACACAATATATTAATATTTGTTCATACCCAGACAAATCACTCCAGATGCACCAGGCACACAAAGGGTTAGTATTACTACAAGGCAGGTGATAGAATGTTCATACCCAGACAAATAAATAGCTCCATATGCACCAGACACACAAGGGGTTAGTATTAATACAAGGCAGGTGATAGAATGTTCATACCCAGACAAATAAATAGCTCCAGATGCACCAGGCACACAAGGGGTTAGGATTAATACAAGGCAGGTGATAGAATGTTCATACCTGTGGATGAGAATAAAAGAGAATGGGTCACCCAATAACTCAGTTGTTAAACATCTGTGCACTTTTCTTCATTTGAAGTAAACGCAATCCAGCTCTATTACCCTTTGTCTATGCTCGTGGCTGTAATATACAGGCCACCTGCTAATGTGGTACATTATGTGAACTAACATTTTTCTGAATATGATACATTTTATATATCAAAGGTTTATTTCTTCAAATCAGATTGGAAATGGGCAGGCTAGGTGAAAAATGTGATTATTTGCTTTCATATCTACATGCAATGACCTCTTAATATTATTATCTTAAATTGCAACAGTCAGTCCCTTGGTGCCTCTAGACACTGGCATAAGCTGCAACTGGACCGAGTGGGGGACCTGCGAGATGGAACGGTGAGTTTTCTTTTGACTGCTTAGTCTCTGACCTCTGCCTTCCAGCAGAGTACTTATGGCAGTATTGCCAGGTTGAGGATTTTCTTACAGCTCTGTTGAGGGGGATTTCCCCTCTAAGCTTGCCCACTCCTTTCGAATCCCTTCTGTCTAATCCTAAGAGTAGGTGTTGTTCCCATAATAATTGGTACGGATTCCTAATCTCTCATCTTCCTGATAATAAATCAGTATTTTTCCATTCTTGGGAAGCTGAATTGTCCGTTTTCCTTCCATGAGCAGTCTGGCTTGGTTTAACATGCAGATTGTTACGCTGTACGACAGATGTTACCACTCATGAATTTCATTATAAATTACTGACCAGATGGTACAGTACCACACAGATGTGGCATACTCTGTTCCTGGGGTCCTTCTCTGACCTTTGTTGTAGGTGTGAGTCGGAATCTGGTTCATTACTACACATTTGGTGGTCCTGCCCAAGGATCTCCTCTTTCTGGACTGAGATTTTATTGCATTCCTTTGAGATTCTAGTGGTTAACCTGGCCAGTGACCCCCTGGTAATTCTTTTTTCATATGAGCCTCTTGATGGGTTGCAGAAGTGACCACCACTTTTTACATTTTTCCTTCACTTGGATAATGCTGCCAAATCCATTATCCTTTGACTATGGAAATCAATCAATTCACCTACTCTCACTGCATGGGTAGACCGCGTACAATTCTATTACTCTATGAACAGAATGCATGCGACAGTCACATAAAAGTGGCCTGAATTTAACATAGTAGGGGCTCCATGGGAGAGATATTTTAATAGTCACTTTTTCCTGTGCCACTTAGAGGTTTACGATGCTCAGGGATATCACCACTGGTTGGTGCTCACATGCTGCGACCTTCTTCCCCTCCCCCTCCTCCCGCCTACCCCCTCCAATGTTCTTACCTGCTTTCCCTGATTTCCTTATGTCTCTCTTTTCCATTTTCTGCCCTTTTCAGCCTTTGATTCAAATACTCTTCCCCTTCTCCTTCTGCTCCTCCTCACTCTGCCCTGCTCTGTTCTTATGCTGCCTACAGGTGAGTTGAACGGAGTAAGTGCCAGCAACTTAGGGTAGTCTTGCACATTTAGTTCTCCTTTATCGTTTTTGCGTGCTGTCATACAAGAGAGCTATTATGTAAATGATGAATGTTCATGCAGGCGATACCTATGTATACATTATGCTTTGTATTTTGAAATTCCATATCTGTGATTTGATATAATTTGTTGATAATCTGCTGTTTCTGTGTACTATGTTATACTTTGATGAGGACCCAGACCTCTGTTACTTTTCTTGTATGTTAACCTTTATTCACAAATAAAGCTTTTGAAAAAAAAATTAAATTGCAACAGTTGGTTTTACATTATTTTAAATAATTAAAGTTAACAAAAAAATAGTTGCCAGATGTGTTTAACCATTTGAATGCCAGAGGTTAACGATCACATCCCTTATTCATTATTTTTAATCCTGATAGTATTATTTAAGTTTGTACTTGATTATCCCTAAATGTATTATATACTAATAAATGAAATAATATGTATTTATATTCGCCTAGCTTTCCCTTGACTAACTTTATACATGTTCATGTTTTATTGTTTCTCCTTGGTTGTTGGCTTATTTGTTTACAGATTATCTTTTCAAAACTGTCAGTTAAATCTAAAATTTTAAACAGAAATAAAAAAATATTAATTTACCCCAGGGATGACTTTTTATATTTTTACTTTGTATATTGCATATTTGTAATATTATGACATACCTTTCTCAGTGAAATTTTGTGCTTTAAGTTAATCATTTCACTTTTCAGGGACAATCAGATATGTAAATAAAGTGATCACAGTTAAAAAAAAGTATGTCTTTAGAAACAAAAGTTAATTATTACAAATATAAAATCTAAATTCTGCAGATGAGTTTGTGATTCCAAAAAAATATGTCTTAATAAGAAATGCTAGAAGGCAATCTGAAAGAATTGTGTTTTTTCTACTGAAAAATGCTACAATGATAAAACTGTATTAAGATATAACAAATACCACAAATTATTTTCTAGATAGCATCTCTAATATTTTATAATATCAATTAAAAAAATTGGAAGAGAGCAAACAGATACTTCCTCATATGTTACATCAACGTTTTAAATTGCATGCACATAAAACTTGCATTTACAGAGTAGACAAGTGAAAGGCATGTCACAAAATAAGCTGGAACAAATTTCTTATTAGAGAATTCCCACACAGATAATCCTTCCACATTATGAACCCTATTAAAGCTCTCCAACTGGTCAGCCCAATCTCAAACTCATTCCATTCAACTATTTTCAAGCAAATTGTCTTTGTCAAGGGGATGTACTAGTAGAACAAATCCACATTTTTAAGGGTATCTCTACTTGTAAACATATTAACTCCCTGAGGGTCTACAATTGATCTTATACATAAAATGCCATATTAATGCTAAAACAAATAATTAGATCAAATAGAATAAATGTGTCAATAATATAAACAAGCAAAAGCAAAATTGTATAAAAGTAAATGCAAAATGCTAGGTTACAAATTCAACAGCAAAACAGAATCTCCATTAAACTGTTAGTTCTTCCAAGTGTTCAAGTTTTCCATTACATACAGAATATGTGATCATATGAGTACAAATATCCGAGGTTCAGTTCCACACAAATCTACAGTAAATGGAGATCTAAAAATAAACATATGACCAAGGATGTACTTTGTGCAGCCAGTATACAGGACACTATGGGCCAGATCTAAAGGCAGTCAATACAAAAAAAAAAAAAAAAAACAGGTGCAGGCACTTTTTCAAGCACTGTAAGCAATTTAAAGACCAGTGCTATGAAAAAATATTGGCAACCCCCCCCCGTCAGCATCTAAATTTATATGTGTTTTGGCCTATAGAAAATGAAAAAAACGCTACGAGTTGCCACTTAATGGACTGCATTAGCCCTAAAGATCCGAAAAGGGACTCACTTTAGCACATACAATTTAAGACCCAGGCTTTGCAATGTGTTGCGTACCCCTCTGGCACTCAAAAGATTAAACAATGTATTATTGTCTGTGATATTTCGGCAAACTAATAATACTATTATGGTTTTTTATAGCAAGAATAAAGGATGAAGAGAAGAAAGAAAAAATTAAGACAGAAGGAGACAGACAGTGGATAACAGGTAAGTTTAACACATATAAGTTAACGATTGGTGCTTGGCAGTATATCAGGCACTGATAGTTAGCTTTTTAACTGTTAGGTTCCCAATATCACTGCTATTTAGCAGCATTTTGGGAAGTTAACGCACAAAACGGACGTTTGATCACAAGACCATTTCTGTGGCCCAACGTCCTTTCTGCTTTTAGTTGGTAGGGTCTTTAAATACCGACTTAGACATTTTATTATGTTGGTCGGTACTCATTTTGGTCCTACCTCATGTTTTAGCACAAACCTTTAAGTCTGGCCCTGTACTTCTCTATATCTCACATTTAAATATAGACTACAGAAGTATATGGATATGGATATATTTATATAATATATGCACTTATGATCCTCTTCCTACTGTCTCTGTATGTCGTCATCATTTTTAATAAGATTTTAAGTTCCTTGGGGCAGGGTCCCTTTCACAATGTATGATTTGCCCTTTGCTGCAGTTTTCCTCCACAAATAAAAAAAAAACTTTAGCCTAATGCTCTTAACCCAGTTTTTTATTTTTATATTATGTAAAGCACTATGTCCATGTATGGTGCTATATAAATAAAGATACGTACATACAAACATACATACAATATATGTATTAGGTTGGAGGTCACCACTCACATCATCTCATAAAGCTTGCTTGGGTGCAATGCAATCAATGTGTACAGTTTAGTGTAAGGAAAGAACTTACAGGTCTTACACTCATATGATAATTTATTTCAATTAGACTTTTGGGTCTGGTAGGGATACTTGTCAAGAATGAATAAAAAGCTCAATAAATGTTCACTTGGTCTTATGATTTTAGTACTGGAAGAGGTCAGTAAAGACACAATTTTTCTAGTTTAAAATTTAAACTTTTTGGAGGATGATGAATTGACAAAATTAACACTGATATAGAGAAATATTGCAATTAATTACATGTTTCAAATGCAAGAATCTCCAAAAGGTAAAAGATGATTACACCTTTGATCTGGTATATTTGTTGTAGGAAACCTGGTAACAAGGAGATAAAAAGTTGAATTTATCCATGATTTTACTTAAGCTCCAGGGAATCAGATGCAGAAGAAAGATCCAGTCAAGTCCCTCATACTTCTGGAACTATTATACCTAATGTTAGCACTCAGTCGAAATTTTTAGAGAATATGGAATTAATTCTTGCCCCTCCAGATCCACCACTAACAAGAAGCGGAAGCACAAGAGAAGGCACATCCAGAGGGGGCAAGAGGTTCTGGGAACAAAGGCAAACCTCCAAAGTTTCCAGCTCAGTTATTTTTAATCTGTCAAGTCACACTTTATTTGAAGGAGAACAATCTATTTTATAAAAAGGATTTTCCTTTGTTCCCACATAGAAATTTGGTCACTTTACGAACCTGAATTAGATCAATAAATCTATGACTGATTTTTACTGGAAACTCATCCATGTTGTCCCATCTTATAAACCTTACCAAAAGTTTACATAATACACCGGGACGTCCGATTGTATAGGCAAGATGCAGTCTGATTTAACCCTATTGATTACTGGCTTCTGCTAGTAATATAAAATATAAGCACCTTCTTAATAGGTTCCTCTATGTTATGTGACATCATTGAGAATATAGATTTTGGGAGCTAAGTCCTGCAAATCACTGTTTCCTCAGGGCTTGTGCCTCTAACAAACCTGGGTCCATAAAATCACTGATTCCTCAGGGCGTGTGCCTCTAACAAACCTGAGTCCAACCAATCATAACTGATTCCTCACGCCTTGTGTCTCTAACAAACCTTAGTTCAAAAAATAACTGATTCCTCAGGGTTTGTGCCTCTAACAAAACCGAAGTCCAACAAATAGCTTATTCATCAGGACTTGTGCTTCTAACATATCTGAGTCCAAAAAAATCACTCATTCATCATGGCTTGTGCCTCTAACAAACCTGAGTGCAACCAATCAAAACTGATTCCAATCAAGTGTAAGTCCTACAAATCAATTTTCTCCAGTGCTTGTGCCTAACAAGTCTAAGTTATACAAATCAATTGTCCATCAGGGCTTGGGCCTATAACAACAAGTCTAAGTCCTACACATCAGTGTTTCCTCAGGACTTTGGCTTAAGTGTAAGTTCTATAAATCAATGTTTCCTCAGGGCTTGGGCCTCTAACAACAAGTCTAAGTGCTATAAATTATCCTACAAAATACTCTATCCTGTCAAGTGTCACTAGTCACACCTTATGTCAGGGGGGTCCCTATCTCTGTCATATTACATACCAATTTTGTATTTTATTTTTTACATTGTATTTATTTATTTTTTTATTAATTGTCCCCCCAATCCCAGTCAGCCCCCCAAAAAATTCCCTGTTCAACTAATTATTTTTCGCCAGACTCCACCAACACAGGTACCCTTAGACCCCTTTTATACTATGCCTGTGGGAAATGAAATAAAATGTAATATATGTGTAAATTTAGTCTTCCTATTTCATGCAATGAGCTAGATGAAAAAAAGGAGAAAAACTGCACTTTTCATGGGAAGTGACAGTTTTTGCCTATTTCAGTGCCGAGGTGAAAACTTTTGCCCATCCCTACATCTTAGGGTCTTAGTCCTGGGAGGTTTTCTTCTCTTCGTTTCCGCTTATTACTTTTCCATGGCTTTTTTTGACAAATTAATTCTAGGAATAGGCGAAGGTTGAGTTGGAGGAGGAGGAGAAGGGAGTCTCCACCCCAAGAACTCTGTCTTTGCCCTGCTCTCAAAGAGGAAGGACTCAACCCTATGGCACCTGTGTTCCATATGAACGAAAGAGATTTAACAGGTAAGAAATCTTATTTTTCTCTAGTCTTAATGGATAATCTCTTGTTCTTTGCTCGGCTATTTGAGTAAATAGTTCCTTTGAGAGTTATTTGTATTGCTCTCTAATATATTTGTAAATGGTAATCATATCACCTCTTAAATGGCTCTTCTGTAATATAAAGAAACCCAGTTTGGCAAGTCTCTTTTTATAACTCAGATCAGTCATTGTGTGTGGAAGACGCCTGGAGTAAGGAACGAACTGAGGAGGTGTACTCTTGCAACTATCCTGGGATTTAATCAACGTCTTTGTGATATGCTTTGTATTGTTGTTTTTGTAAGTAGATCTCCTGAAGGGGTGGCTTTTTATTGATATTTTTAATAAATATTTTAGGATACTACACTTAGATCGTTTTCTCCTTTTTTCTCTTTCCTCTCCATATATTTTTCGTTAATACATAAGAACATAAATAGTTTAACCAATGTTTGACGGATCCACGTATTTTCGACTATGACGTATTAAATGGGTGTATTTTGAGGTCTAGCGAACTGAATAAAAAGAGGTGACTTGGAAGTGTGGCTCACTATTGAAAAAGATGACAGCTAAACCGGTCAAGAGGATGGGAAACTGATTACTACTACTCTCTCTCTCCAAGTTTTTTTTTCCTTTTTGTTTTTAATTCTTTTCTGCATACTTTTAAGTAGTACTGATGATATGATCTATATCTTAATGGGTTTAAGTGGGAATCAGAGATAATACTCCATAGGGGAACACTCAATTCCACAAGTTAGACATGTGCGTTCAGTGTTGCTGTCAGATAAGGGGAGCCCTACTTATTATATTGTAGCATTGGCTTTGATACTATTTGCTACATCTATTATGTCGAGCAAGTGACATAATATGATATTTTAATCACTGGACCATGATTTTTACTTTAGAATAATTGATACATTATAAAACATTGATGACTTGAGCAGTGTTTTCCTCACAATATATGAACACTGACATATTCAGTTGATTTATATTTTCTGATTATGAGCACCAATGAGATAATCAAATGATAATCATCAGATAAGGGGAATTTTATCATACTATAGCGACAGCTGTAATAACGCTACATGAATTCACTAACAGCCTATTCTGCAGTCTGTGGTGAACAGTAACACGAACCCTTAATGTTAACTGACTGTGGGTTCAATAAGGGCATATTTCCTTAGTGCGGAATCCTGTTTGAATAATAAGTTAAACTCTTGATTGAAACAATCACCATAGATAAGGTGATCACCATTGCATTAATCACCACAGATAAGGTAGCTTTGTTTAAGGTAGCTTTAACAAGGATGGTGGTCAGGCAGCGTCCATGGGGATTTGTGGCTACCAGCTGCCCTCCAGTCTTGTCCCCTTGCCCACTGGTAACCACAGAACCCCCATGTACAATGCCTGGTCCCCAGACTTGTTCCCTTGCCCTGGCCACAGACCCTCATTTACATTGTCTGACCCCCTCAGCCTTGTTCTCTTGCTACTGGTAGCTGCAAATCCCCATGGTCACTGCCTGGGCAAGGGAAAAAAGACTGGTGGGTGCCAGGCAGTGTATGTGGGCTAACACACAATGGTGATGCTCCCCATGCTGTCCCAAAATATAAAAATCCAACATTCTGCCCCACAATCTAAACATCCAACATGCTGCCCTTCCCCTATAAACTCCGAAAAGATGCCCTCCCATGTAAACTCCAACATGATGTCCCCCCTAGCAAACTCTGACATGCTGCTCTCCCCCTATAATCTACGACATGATTCCCCCCATAGTATAATCTGCCATGCTTCACTCCCCCTATAAACTCCGTCTTGATGCCCCCCAATAAAATCCGATATAAGGTGCCCCCCCATACAGTTAGGTCAATAACCAACATATGCTGCCCCATAAAGCTTTAAAAAAAAAAGCACAGATCTGTTTTTTTTTTTTTATAAAATCAGTCCTCGCGGGGGGCATTAGGACCACCTATCCAATAGGTGACCAGGAAGGCTATCACTCCTTTCCAGTAGTACCTCCTAGTGAAGTCATCATTCTGTGAATGACTGTCTTGAGCAGGGGGATCATCAGGGCCTTAGATTTTTGTTTTAACTAGATTAACCCCTCCACCTTCGTGGCAAGTGTAACACATTGGTTGCAAAGAGTACCAACCAATGTGGCAAAGGTTTGATTAGAGGTGGGTTATAGTCTTTTGAAGCCGATTAGGCTTTTTTCAGTACTTCAAAAGCCCTGAGATACCTCAACAGCTCCCAAAAGAGAGGTCATTCTGTCAGGTGGAAAAGATAGGATGGCCATTTCCAGTGCATTTTTGCTGTTTGTGCTGAACTTGCTATGTATCCCATATAGTCAAAATCTATACGTATTCCTTTCAAATTGATGGCTCAAGTCATAAAAAGACTTGTAATCTAGGTCAGTATTGCATTCCCCCAGATCACAGAGGAAAAGGAAATCCAGAAAGTTCCAAACACTGTGGCTTATACCCAAAAGAAAATGGGAGCAATTCTGGAGGAAACCAACTACACCACTGGGAACAAATTAAAATTCTTGCTATACTCGTTGATTTAAAAGGGGAATTTTAACTCCTTCAGTGCATGCTAGAGACATATCCAACACATTGTTCCAGGAAGCGTTGGGGACCTCTCTAGCATTTAAGTGGTTAAAACCCCAATTAAATTAATGGAAAGTTTTATTTGTCCTCTTTGGTTTAGCTGAAGCACCCCAATTGCTCAAAGGCCCTCTGTTTTATGATGATCACTGTTTATCTCTTCTGCTAGTGGACCATGGTACACTGCAAACTCTGCCCTATTGTTAAATGGCCCCAGTGTGTTGTGAATTAGTGGGTTAAGACCCCATTTAAATCAACAGAAACTTTTTTCTCCTCCTTGGAGCAGTGGTTTAACCCAGAATTTTTCCATTTTCCATTTTTTTTAAAAAGCCCTTTTGCATTATTATAACATTTTACCAACTGTTCTGATTGCATTTCCTGCCCCTCTACATATTACATTTTGTTCAGTAATTACATACCTTCCTAACAGGGTCATGCCTCAAGGCTGTACACTTAACTACCCAAATGTATTAACTCAGATCTCTGGCTTTGTGCCTGAATGTCACTTGTGTCCTGCACAATGTACTAGGAATAAATTGGTACACTAGCTGTCTGCACAGAGACCCTAAAATTAATATTTTTTAGGTGTTGCATATCACAGTATATGAAATGATGACGCTGTTTCTTTATTTAAGGACAAATTAACCCTTTGAGTGCCATTGAGGTATCTAAAGCATTGCAACACAATGTATTGCATAGCTCTCTGGTACTCAAAGGGTTAATGCTTATTTTTCCAGTACTAATGCATATTAAAGGTTGAGTACCAGAGGGATTTTTAACACATTGCTCTGCAACTACTAAGAAGAACTGGAGCAGATTTGGAGTAAACCAAGTGCATCATAGGGAGCAACTAAAAATTCCCATTGATGGAAATGTGGCGTTTAACTTGAATGCTGGATATGTTTTACTGGAGACTTCTATAGCATTCAATGGATTAAAGCTCTTTTTATATAAAATGGAAACTGAGGAGTTATTATTTGTCCCCTATGTAAGTCGCCAGATGGGGAATTTTTTAAGCTCAAGTTGTTTAACGGTGGTAGCTCTGCTTGAAGATGAAATATAGTACAGAGGGGGTTTCCCTAAACATATTATGCACTTGCAGAATATGCTGAATGCTACAACAATACTGCATTCCATTAGAAACTCAGCAAAGCTGCTGCAAGGTCTGCATAGTGGCACATGGGTCTGCCATCAAATCTTACATGACCCTCCAGTGAAAGGCTGACCTATGTGGGTGTCAGCCAGTAATATTTGCTGGAGGTCATGTGGACAACACGCCTCTCCAATCTAACTGTGGAAAGCAGGAGAGAGGGGAGTTTTTGAATTAGAATTCCTATTGTCCACTGCCAGCCAACTGTCACATCTGGTGAAGGATGATGGGATTTGCAGGGCTTTACCCTTCCACTCCTCTATTAAGCCAGTCTGAGACCTTAGTTAACCGAGACCTACTTATGAAACATTTCATTAATGGCTGTTCCTTAGTTACAGGATTGTATCAGCTATTCATGTGCATGCCTGGGAACATTTTTTGCCAAGAGTGTTCACATAATGTGATTGACATAATGTGGGTGTGGTTTAATTAGGGCTGAATTTGGTTAGGAAGTGGGTGGAGCAGCAATGGGCAGAACTGAGGGAATGAAGGCAAGCAGTAGGAAATACTAAATGGATGCAGAGTTTTCATGACAGAGTACCAAGATGGATGCAAAGGACTTAAAATACAATACACATCTTATGATTAAAAACTTTTAAAATGTCTGAAGGCATTTAATGTAGTTTCCATAAAAATCAACACTTGAACAGTATCTGTAGACAGAGGTTGGAAAACTCGGCTCACAGACTCCTGGTATAACCTTCCAGAAGAGGAAGTAGGGACTAATTCTGTAAGGGAATCCAAAAATGTCTAGGATAGGTCTATTGTGAGACATATGTGAAATTGTGTGTTTTATTTAGATGGGAAGATGGGTATATTGAAGATAAGGGTCAAGTGGCCCATTCAATGAAAATCTACGCCTCTCCAATGATGCTAATGGGTCATGCAAACAAACATTCTCTAGATAGTAAAATATCCCCATGAAGTTATAGACTACAGCAGCGTTAAATGCAAAAAAAACCACACCTTACAGCTGTATGGATGATACCTGCCTAGGCAAATCCTTCTGTTAAAATACTTAAATCCAGTAGCCTAGACGCTTTTATTTTATACTGCATAAAATATTAGTTTATAGTGTCCTTGTCCCTTGAAACTTAAAACAAACATCTATTAACCAACACTACATAAAACTACTGCTAGTATTCAAGAAATTACCGCTCCCATTTAAATCAATGGGAATTGTAATTGACCACTATGGTGCAGCCAGTTTGCTCCAGAACTGATCACTTTCTTCTTATTAAATCAGCTACTAAGGGCCCTGTGTTCAAAGAAATGTAGTCATGTTTTGGGCAAACTAACTGTACTATAGAGGACACGTATAAATTCCAAAAATGATCATGGATTTAAATAATGCTTTCAACCCGTTCATTGCTTTGCAAGGCACTGGAGACCTCTCTAGCATTCAAGGGTTAAAAACCCCGTTTAAATTAATGGAAGCTTTGGAATTTATATTTGTCTTCTTTCAGACATAGGACCCGAAGTGTATTCTAAAGACAGGAGTATGTCCATCCTACCCATCGCAGAGACAGGAAACATCACTGCATTTAATACAGGCAGCAGAAGTCTTGACTCACATTACAGTTAACCACAACAGACCAGAAGGGCAGAAATGTACTGAATGTGAGAGCTCTCATAGTTCTTCCAAGCAAGTTAGCTGGAGTGTCAGATTTTATAATGCATAGCCAATATGTACACAACAAATATCCTCCAATTTTCTCAGCAGCTTTCCTTTATACCAATAAAATATTTCTAGTACAAATGTTTCCAGTGGCATGGAAGGAAGAACTAATTATTTCCTGTAATTTTAAGACTGATCTTAACTTGGAAGGCAAACTTTTAAATCTAATAAAAACGTAATTCACTTTCATTTTCTTGCTTCCTAAGCACGCACATACTGAGAAATTCTTCAACAGAACTGTGTTTTTATGTTTTCTTTACAAGCTGGAAGGAAAGGGAGAGCAGCCTATATTTCAGCTCTGTATCACCAGCCATCTTGTGAACTTTAAGTTCACACAGCGACTTGACTGCACTCCATTTCAACACATCAAGCTGCCCATGCCAACTTACCCACACTGCACTGTCCCCCTGACCCACAACATGTGAGTCTCTCTCATGGAGAGGGTGGGCAGATGCCCACAAAGGAATTAGCCATATATTCTTGGCTGATGCCCATATGGGTCATCCAGGCACTGAAGATATGTATGGTATTGCATCCTCCATAAACAAGTGAACAAGTGTGTGATTACACATGTGCATTTAGTGCCACGTTATTAAATCTACATACAAATGCTGTTAGGAACAGTGAGAGTAGAGCTGTTTGTTCAGGAAGAAGCCATTGAGGTCTGTTTTATATTTTATATAATATATATATATATATATATATATATATATATATACACACTAGCAATGTGGGACGGCGTTGCCCGTCAGGATATCTAGGGAATTAATGCACACACATGGATGCAAGACAAACACACACAGAGACACACATGCAAATGCATACGCATGCACTGAGATGCATAAAGAGCGACACAGTCATACACACATACATACAATGCACAACATGCAGACACATAGAGTGTGATACAGACAAGCAACACACACAGTGAGGAACACACAGGCACACACAGAGACACACACAGAAGTGAGTCATAAGGGGGTGACTTATGTGTCATTGTAAAGAGTGTGTGTTTGTACTTATGCCTCCACTGTGGCATTCATTCATATAGTTGAAATGCATGTGGTAATTGCACATACTATGGTGGAAGGTGGATTGTGCTGGCTCCCGGGGTGTGAGTGAGTGTGAGTGTGTGTAAGTGAGTGGCATTCATTCATGTAGCTGAAATGCATGTGGTAATTATACTATGGTAGAAGGTGGATCGTGCTGGCTCCCGGGGTGTGAGTGAGTGTGAGTGAGACTATGGTGGAAGGTGGATCGTGCTGGCTCCTGGGGTGTGAGTAAGTGAATGCGTGTGAGTACGAGAGTGAGTGATTGCGTGTGAGTGATTGCATGAGTGTGTGTGAGAGAGTGTGAGTGAGAGAGAGTGTGAGTGAGAGAGAGTGTGAGTGTGTGATTGAGTGTGTGTGATTGAGTGTGAATGAGCGTGTGAATGAGTGTGAATGAGAGTGTGAGTGAGAGAGTGTGAGTGTGTTTGAGTGTGTGTGATTGAGTGTGAGTGTGTTTGAGTGTGTGTGATTGAGTGTGTGTGATTGAGTGTGAGTGAATGTGTGAGAGCGTGTGAGTGTGAAAGTGTCAGTGTGTGAATTATGTGTGTGTGACTGAGTGAGTGTGTGAGTGTGAGTAAGAGTGTGTTTGAGTGTGTGTGATTGAGTGTGTGAGTGTGTGTGATTGAGTATGAGTGAATGTGTGAGTGAGAGCATGAGTGTGTGTGTTTTTTTGATTGATGTGTTTGTGTCTGTGGTGTAGGAGCGAGTGGCAGCCATTTGGTTTTTTCAGTTACTTGGATAGTGGTGGGCGGGCTGGATAGTGGGGGCAGGCCAACTCCCTGCATGATTTAAGTCACTTCCCCATTGAATCACCCAATAGAAGCAGTTACTCCTCCTTACTTAACCCGTTGAGCGCCAGAGGGGTACGCAACGCATTGCAAAGATGGCACTCAAAGGGTTAAGTTATGGTAACATAGCAATATAACACACGGTGGCTCCAGGGACGGCCCTAACATGGGTCCCGGGGGGTCCATGGCAATTTGCCGCTTACTGTATGTCAGCCAGCCACCAGGTCTGTGTCCACATGGCACAGGACAAAGAGTTTTGACTCCCTCCTGCGAGCAGCGCGCCTGCTGTCACAGTAATTAGTGTGGCTCAGCCTCAGTCTGTCAGCCTGACTGAGGCTGAGCCAGACTAATCACTGTCACAGCAGGCGCGCTTGGCAGGGTGTCTCTTGCAAAAAAAAAAAAAAAAAAAGCTTGCCGGCAGAGGCGCTGACTTAACAGCCACTCTGCAGGCGGGCTGTCAGCTTGCGCACAGACATCCTCCCATGTTGCCTCTCTCGCTCTCCGCTCTGTACTGAGGTCAGAGCGCCGGGACTCACGTGACTTGCCGGCGCTCAGATATCAGACCACGTGGGGAGTTCGAGAGGCAGCATGGGAGGATCAAGCTGCCTGCCATTAGACACCAGGGAGCTGTATAACTCTGGGTGCTGGCAGGGGTAAGTCCTGGGTGGTCAATGGGGCATGTTCTGGGGTGCTGGGGTAAGTCCTGGGTGGGCATGTCTTGGGGTGCTGGGGTAAGTCCTGGGTGGGCATTGGGGCATGTCCTGGGGTGCTGGGGTAAGTCCTCTGGTGGGCATGTCCTGGGGTGCTGGGGTACGTCTGGGTGGGCAATGGGGCATGTCCTGGGGTGCTGGGGTACGTTTTGGGTGGGCAATGGGGCATGTGCTGGGGTAAGTCCTGGGTGGGCAGTGGGGCATGTCCTGGGGTGCTGGGGTACGTTTTGGGTGGGCAATGGGGCATGTGCTGGGGTAAGTCCTGGGTGGGCAGTGGGGCATGTCCTGGGGTGCTGGGGTAAGTCCTGGGTGGGCAATGGGGCATGTTCTGGGGTGCTGAGGTAAGTCCTGGGTGGGCATTGGGGCATGTTCTGGGGTGCTGGGGTAAGTCATGGGTGGGCAATGGGGCATGTCCTGGGGTGCTGGGGTAAGTACTGGATGGGCAATGGGGCATGTCCTGGGGTTCTGGGGTAAGTCCTGAGTGGGCAATGGGGCATGTTCTGGGGTGCTGAGGTAAGTCCTGGGTCAGCAATATGGGTGCTGGGGCATGTTTTAATGGGCATCTGGCAGTGGCATATTTAATGGGCAAACTGGTTGTGGAATATGGAGGGAGAAGAGAGACAGACAGAGGTTGGAAGAGGAGAGAGACAGACAGACATGGAGGAGAGAAAGACAAAAGAGGAGAAGATACATGGCAAAGAGACACATGGGGAGAGGAGAGACACATGTATGACATGGTGAAGAGAGAGACAGACATGGGTGGGATGGAGGGAGGGAGAGAGAGACAGACAGACATGGGTGGCATGGAGGGAGAAAGAGAGACATGGGTGGCATGGAGGGGGAGAGAGAGAGAGAGAGAGAGATGGGTGGCATGGAGGGAGAGAGAGAGACATAGGTGGCATGGAGGGAGGGAGAGAGAGAGAGAGAGAGACAGACATGGGTGGCATGGAGGGAGAGAGAGACATGGGTGGCATGGAGGGAGGAAGAGAGAGAGACATGGGTGGCATGGAGGGAGAGAGAGAGAGACATGGGTGGCATGGAGGGAGGAAGAGAGAGAGACATGGGTGGCATGGAGGGAGAGAGAGAGAGACATGGGTGGCATGGAGGGAGGGAGAGAGAGAGACGTGGGTGGTATGGAGGGAGAGACATGGGGGAGACAGACAGATGCTATTTTATAACTGTCCATTTTTTTTACATCTGCAGAAGAGTTAGATAGCAATCTTTCACACAGGACACCACTTTAACAATTTCATAACCAGGGATGTCTGCTCCTGTATGGTTAGATTTTATAACCCTTTAAGTACAGGAGCAGAAAATTCTAACCCTTTGAGTACAGGAGCAGACATCCCTGGTTATGAGAGGGTTAAAGTGGTGTCCTATGTGAAAGATTGCTATCTAACACTGCTGCAATTGCAAAAAAAAAAAAAATGGACAGTTTTAAAATATCATCTAAAATGTGCAGTTCTTCCATTTGTCTTCACATTATACTAACTGCACAGGGAATGAAACCAGGGGAGTTGGTTGGCTTTGAAAGACCTGGGGCTTAACCCTTAGTGTGCCAGAGGGGTATGCAGTGCATTGCAATGCACTGCATACCGCTGCATTCAAAGGGTTAAATTTGCTTAGAGCAGCCATATGGGAGTGTTTTGGTGGGTGTAGTTTGGGGGGGGGGCAGCATTTCATCCTTGGACCCAGGCAGCACAATGTGTTGGGCCGGCCCTGGGTGGATCTTCAGTTGAGGCAGCGTAGTAATATGCTGAGGGAACAAATAGAAAGTGGTGTTTGAGGCTTGCCCTCTGTAACATACAGCAAAGCATCTCTCTCCCTTTAAGGAGAAAGGGCGGGAATCAGGAAGCAGGAAGTGGAGGAGTAACAGTTGAAAACAGTTAGTGAGGTGACTGAAGAGATGAAAAGCGTTAAATAAAAGAGTTGCTATTAAGTTTATCCCTGAGTGTTTGTATTTTATGGAAACATTACACCCTCCTACTGAAACAGAGTGTATGGAGGGTTACAATTATATGTGGGAGGTGACACAGAGTGTATGGAGGGTTACAATTATCTGTGGGAGGTGAAACAGTGTGTTTGTGGGGTCATGATCCTGAGTGAGAGTGTGTGTGGACCAGGAGAAGTTATTGATATCTCCTACTTCAGGAGCGAGTGGCAGCTGGATAGTGTTGGGTGGGCTGTAGGGGGCGGGCCAACTCCCTGTATGATAAACATGCCCCCATTGAATCACCCAATGGGAGCAGTAAAGTCCCCATTGAATCATCCAATGGGAGTTGTGTCTCCTAATGAGACATAAATTATGTAATGAGACATTCTGTTCAATGCGAGTTTCTTTTCTGAGGAGACATAAATTATGTTCTGTGTGTGGGGTACCATAAATTATGCAATGAGGCTTATTCTTTTATATATATATATATACTAGCAATGTGTGACGACGTTGCCCGTCAGGATATATAGGGAATTAATGCGCACACACGGATGCAAGGCAAACACACACAGATACACACACGCAAATGCATACGCATTCACTGAGATGCATAAAGATCGACACAGTCATACATACATACATACATGCATACATACATGCAATGCACAACATGCAGACACATAGAGTGTGATACAGACATGCAACACACACAGGCACACACAGAGACACACATGCACACACACAAGTGAGTCATAAGGGGGTGACTTATGTGTCATTGTAATGAGTTTGTGTTTGTACTTATGCCTCCACTGTGGCATTCATTCATATAGTTGAAATGCATGTGGTAATTGCACATACTATGGTGGAAGGTGGATCGTGCTGGCTCCCAGGGTGTGAGTGAGTGGCATTCATTCATGTAGTTGAAATGAATGTGGGAATTGCAAATACTATGGTAGAAGGTGGATTGTGCTGGCTCCCGGGGTGTGAGTGAGACTATGGTGGAAGGTGGATCGTGCTGGCTCCCGGGGTTTGAGTACAAGAGTGAGTGATAGTGTGAGGGTGTGTGAGTGTGAGTGTGAGTGAGTGTGAGTGAGTGTGAGTGAGTGTGAGAGTGAGTGAGAGTGAGTGAGAGTGAGTGAGTGTGATTGAGTGTGATTGAGTGCGAGTGTGTGTGATTGAGTGTGATTGAGTGTGATTGAGTGCAAGTGTATGTGACTGAGTGTGATTGAGTGCGAGTGTGAGTGTATGGGATTGAGTGCGAGTGAGAGAGTGTGATCAAGAGAGTGTGAGTGTGTGGGATTGAGTGTGTGGGATTGAGTGTGGGAGTGAGAGAATGTGAGTGTGTGTGTGACTGAGTGTGTGTGATTGAGTGTGTGTGTGGTTGTGTCTGTGGTGTAGGAGCAAGTGGCAGCCATTTTGTTTTCTCAGTTACTTGGATAGTGGTGGGCGGGCTGGGTAGTGGGGGCAGGCCAACTCCCTGCATGATTTAAGTCACTCCCACATTGAATCACCCAATGGGAGCAGTATCTCCTCCTTACTTAATCCTTTGAGTGCCAGAGGGGTACTCAACGCATTGCTTTGCAATGCGTTGTGTACCCCAGGGGCATCGCTAGGGGTGGGCTAAGGGGGCTGAAGCCCCGAGTGTGTCAGTGGGCAGCCCTGAATGTCAGACAATCAGCAGACTCACTCCTCCTGCTGTTTATCCTGAGGCTGGCTGGCTGCTGCCCAGCAACTTGTGGGCATATATAGCTTGGAACAGCAGGCTGCTGCCTTACTCTGTTCTCAGCTTCAGCCCACAGCCATCCGCTCCACACTGGCTCTTCTAGCACTTCCTGGTGCTTTGCGATGAGGTCATCAACATGCACCTGAAGTACCAGAGGAGGCAGTGTGGAGCCCATGGCTCTACACTGAAACAGAAAGCAGAATGGGGCAGAGCAGAAGAGAAGGGACAGTATAGATGGGGGAAATATATGGCTACCAGTGGCAGGTAAACAAGGCTGGTGGGTCACATTGTATATGTGGAGAATTTGTGGGCTGGCTACCAGAGGGCAGGGGAACAAGGCTGGTGGGGTCACACAGTTTATGAAGGGAATCAGTGTCTACCAGTGGGTATTGGAATAAGGATGGTGGTGGTCATATAGTGTATGTGTAGAATCTGTGGCTTTCAGTGGGCAGGATAATAAGGCTGGTGGGGTCCACAGTGTATGTGGGGAATAAGTGGCTACCAATGGACAGGGTAATAAGGCTAGGGGAGGTCACATAGTGCATGTAAGGAATCTGTGGCTACCAGTGGGCAGGGGAGCAAGGCTAGGGGGGTCACATAATGTATGTATGGAATCCGTGGCTATCAGTGGGCAGGGGTAAAATGCAGTTGGGAATCACACAGTGTATGTGAGGAATCTGTGGATACCAGTGGGCAGGGAGGGCACACGCAGTGTATGTGGGGAATCTGTGGCTTCCAGTGGGCAGGAGAACAAGGCTGGGGGGGATGCACAATGTATGAGGGGAATCTGTGGCGACCAGTAGGCAGTTGTAGAAGGCTGGTGGGTAGCACAGTGTATTTGGGGAATCTGGGCAAAGAAACAGGGCTGTGGCTACCAGTGGTCAGTGGAACAAGGCTGTGGTATCATAAAGTTTATGTGCGTTTTTCTGTGGCTACCAGCGGACAATGGAAAAATGCAGGCAATCAGACAGTGTATGATTGGCTACAGGTAACCAGTGGAACAATGATGGGGTATCACACAGTGTATGTATGGTTCTATGGATACCAGTTGCCAGTAGAAGAAGATTGAGATATCAGTTCATGTGTGGGCCTGGTGCTACCGGTGGCAAACCACAGGAGTATCAGACCGTGGATGTGTGGCTAATAGGGCTAGAAGCGCAAGGTTATCAGGCAGTTTATGAGGGGTTCTATGGCTACCAGTGGGCAATGGAACAATGCTGGGTATAAGCATACCTCCCAAGTGTCCCTCTACGAGCCCCAAATCCCTCTGTCCCTCTTTTTAGGACATCACACTGTGTGGTGGGTATATAAGTGTATCACATTGCTCCACAGCAATAAAACTCACATTAATGTTTGTTTAAACATCGTTATATTTGTTTATACATTATCTGTGTAAATAAAATATTTTGGTGTTGCTCTTGATAATTTATTCAGTTACATCAATGGCTCATATGTATTAAAGCAACCTGGTTTTATTCTGGAGTAAACCAACTGCACAATAGGGGACAAATAAAAGTTCTTAAAATCCACTGCACTTGAATAGAGTTTTTAACCTCTTGAATGCTAGAGAGGTCTCTAATGCATTGCTTTGCAATGTATTGAAGACCGCTCTAGCATTCAAGGAGTTAAAACCCCTATTTAATATGACAGGAATTTTGATTTGTTCCCTGTGGTACAGTTGGTTTACACCACAATAACTTCAGTTAGTTAGAACAAAAAACAATGGCAAGAGTTGAACATAAAATGGCTTACTTCTTAACTCTTTGCATTGCATTATATATATAGATTAGTAAAATAAACATATATGTTGTGTAAGGATAACTCACTCCACACTATACATTATCATTACTACCACTGGTGGCAGGCACCCTGTTGAATTTTGCTGTGGGCTCTAGCCCCAGATCGTGTTGGAACCTAGAAACGCCCCTGGTGTACCCCTCTGGCACTCAAAGGGTTAAGTTGAGGTAACATAGCAATATAACACACGGTGGCTCTTCAGTTGAGGCAGTGTAGCAAAATGCTGAGGGAACAAATAGAAAGTGGTGTTTGAGGCTTGCTCTCTGTAACATACAGCAAAGCATCTCTCCCCCTTTAAGGAGAAAGGGCGGGAATCAGGAAGCAGGAAGTGGAGGAGTGACAGTTGAGGAGTGACAGTTGAGACAGTTAGTGAGGTGACTGAAGAGATGAAGAGTTAAGTAAAAAACATTACACCCTTGTACTGAAACAGAGTGTATGGAGGGTTACAATTATCTGTGGGAGGTGAAAAAGTGTGTTTGTGGGGTCATGATCCTGAGTGAGTGTGTGTGTGTGGACCAGGAGAAGTTACTGATATCCCTACTTCAGGCAGTTATATTTTTTTTGTCAGTTGGATAGTGGTGGGTGGGCTGGAGGGGGCAGGCCAACTCCCTGTATGATAAACATGCCCCCATTCAATCACCCAATGGGAGAAGTAAAGTCCCCATTCAATCACCCAATAGGAGTTGTGTCTCCTAATGAGACATAAATTATGTAATGAGGCATTCTGTTCAATGTGTGTTTGTTTTCTGAGGAGACATAAATTATGTTCTGTGTGTGAGGTACCATAAATTATGCAATGAGGCTTATTCTTTTATATATATAGATATATATATGTTTAATATCCCTCCTTCCACCACTTACTCTGATGTTAGTAACTTCTCCAAGTGGGGGAATGGCCTGCTGCAATTAGCAATTTCTGGTGCTCACTCCCTGAGACATAAAAACCTCAACTGCTTTTTTAAAACTGCTCACACAGAAACTAATGTCTCTGTGAAAGTGAGTACTGAGCTGTGGCAATCAGTTGATTGAGTGGGTCAGTCTCCTCTGAGCTGATGTAAAGTAAATTGACTGAATGGGAGATATTAAGGGCTCGATCCAAATGCTGGAGACGGTTGTTTTTTCTGCCAACTGCATTTTTTCAAGCACAGTATGCTAGTCAAATACCTGTGCTGTGAAAAAATACCGGCAAAAAAAAAAGCCGGCGTGTGATAAAGTTAAGAGGTGTTTTCACCCATAGAAAATGATGAAAACACTGTAATTACCAATTCAAATGTCTGCATTAGCCATGAAGATCTGAAAAGGAACTCAAGTTATCGCAGGAAAGTTAAGACCAAATTTTTTTGTGATTTGAGTCCCTTATTGAACCTTCAAAGAGCCGACTCAGAAACTTGAATGAAAAAAAAGTTCAAAAAAGTTAAAAGTCCTCAATGGACGTATTGATACAGGGCCCCATACCCCATATCAATGCATCCAAAGTATGTCAAAAATTAGTAGAATTAACCCTATGAGTGCCAGTGTGGTATAATTACCCCGCCGGCATTCATAGGGTTAACCCGACTAAGTTAAAAAACAACATCCCATTAAAAGTAACACTTATCATTAATCCTGATGTCCAGCGGAGTCCTCAGCATGCTGGTCATCTTCCGTCCTTCTTTCTTCTCCTCTTACTTCTCTTCTTTCTCTTCAGTCTTCTTTCTTTTTTTTCAGTATTCTTGCTGTAAAACAAAATAAAAGTATTAATACAATGCCGAATATAATAATACAAGCAATGTGTTGGCACTCAAATTGGTTAAAACATGTACTATTGTGCAGTGAATATGCCTCTATTATGCAGTAAATATGCCTCCATTTAATGTTCATCTTGTTAAATATGCCATGAATAAATAAATACATAGCTTGCATTTTTCATATCATGTGCGGCGGCGGAAGCGGTGGTGGCAGAGACAGTGATGAGTGGCACAGTCCTTTCCTGCACGTGCCAATGTCAATTCCGCACTGAGGGAATTGGTACTGAAACTGCCTTTATATATGGGCAGTCTCACTTTCAATTCCCTCACAACCATTGGCTTGTTTTACTCTGTGAGAAACATCATATCACAAGATTTTAATTAAAAAAACTGTTTCATTCTTTAGTACTTTGCTGTACATTTTACTGCACTCTCACCTCAAGCCTATTTCTCTCTCTGCTCCTTATCTCTAGAACATCCTCACATGTTTCATGAGAGGGGATGGAGAACTGGAGTTGGAAACCTCTGCCCTACCTTTCCAGCTTCAGAACATGACCTATGGGTCTAAAACTTTCCAGCTTCTCAGTTATGCACCCATTTAACCTAGTCATAGTTCTCAAATGATTACATATTACCAGTAAAATAAGTATAAAAAAGTTAATATTATGGCTTGGTAAAGATCCATCAATATACAGTTTAGAATTTTTTGTGGAAAAGAAATAAGAATGGATTAGCTAACAATCATTTACTATTTTATATGTGCACTGTAGTGGAGTTATTGATTTCTATGGTTCTGTGATCACAGGTCATGTTGATTAAAGTGTAAAGTAGGTAGAACTGATAGCAGCTTTACATAAACTCTTAATAGTAAAATTGGAGTTGATGCTGTTTCAGTTCCTATTATAAATCAAAATAGCTGTCATGGATTCCATTGAAGTTGATAACTTTATCACAATTCTTTCTTTAAAAAGTATGTTCTTACATGTATCAGAAAATCCCCAGATGATTGAATCTGAGAGAATCAAGCCATTTAACTGAGCTTCTGTAGCATAAATGTGACAAAGACATGGGCAAGCATTTTGCTAAATAAGCAAATAGCACATTTAAATGGGGACACATAGGGCGGGATGCAAGAAACGTGCATATGCACTAAAGGCATTTTTCCTGATCAAATAGATATTACACACATTCTAATCCAGGAAACCATATACCGGAAGCTTCTTGAACTGAGCATAAAAAATGAGCTTTTACAACAAAACTACACAGACAAATAAAATAGTGTGTAATAGAAATTCCTGAATTAGGCACATTCACTATTCCACTCAGACAGATTTGTTAATCCTGACTACAACCAAAAAAATAAAACATAAACAAAACATATGCACAGCTGTTCTCTAAAACAAAATTTTCATGCTCAATTCAACAATATAATGTGCAAACATATTCAATAGTGATTTTCATACTTGAAAAAGCGATTGTGCCAGTGTTGACATTATTATTATGAATATAAAATTCATGCCACCAGTACAACACGATGACACAATACCTTGGTTGAGAATCACTGATCTAAATCATTTTAGATATTGTTGAAAAGGTAAACAAAACAAAACATATAAACGTTTCCTCATGTTAGTAATCAGTGATTATCAGAAATCACATATAAACAGATCTGTCGTAACATGCTGAGAATGCTTTTGACCTACCTGATGTCAGAAGATTCAGGTACATATTTTAAGTCTGTAGTTTCTTTTACTACACTTATTAGTATACAATTGTGATCTTTAGACCTTGAAAATAAAAGTGAACATTATTATTTGCTTTTCAGATTCCTGGGAGTTTTTTATTTTTTCTAATGAATTTGATGGTACAACCATCATAGGAGAAAATTACATCCAATACATTAACATACCTAATGTTAGTAATACCTAATAAATTATATATATATATATATATATATATATATATATATATATATATAATAGGGTTTATCCTCCTGAGTAAAACAACAGTACTCCCACTGCTGACAGGTGTTTTATTCAAAACTAGTATAAAAGCCCATGTACAGGCCAAAGTGCGTGATAAAAGGCTAGATGCATGTTTGTCGGGTGCAGTCATGCTCAGTAGAGAGCACCCAAACACACAGAAGCAGTCATTTTTTGTGGACTTAAGATAACTGTTGTAGTAGACTACATAATATTTAAATTTTTAAACATAACTACTTTTTCATATGAATGTATTTCTATTTAATCCTATTTAATCCTTTGCATGCCAGCGGAGTGTGCAATACATTGCAAAGCAAGGAGTTGCATATTTCTACATCACTCAAAGGGTTAAAATGAGAAGGCTACTTGCTTTTGCCCTCTTATAACTTATCCCATTGAGTGTCAGAGGGATGAGCAAATTAATGGGCTACATTTCCTAAATATTTCACAAAGATATCAAGCATTTTATATGTCTCACTATTATTCCTTGTTAAATGTCAGATAGCCCTGTCTGGATCCATTCATAGTTAACAAGGGAGCTCTATTTTCCTTAAAATAATGTTTGACATCCAAGTATTTTCCTCTTCTATGGTATTTCATCTCATAAGCACTGTGTGTTTAATTCTATTATTCTCCCATTAGAGGGAGCTCTAAGTCAGTAATTTTCACAAGTTAATATTTTAAGCACTGGAAGTATATTATCCTTTTTTTTAATAATTATTATTATTATGATTCTTATTACTTCTGCCTAAGATTGTAAACACAAATTCTCCATTTACCCTAGAGGGTTACTGTTTGCAGTTTCATCCTCCCCTACCTCTGATGTTCTAAATTATATTAGTTTTAGCTATTAGGTGTACTTTGCTTGCCTCCTGCTGAGCAACAAGACAAGTGTTTTGTGTGTTATGTTAGGGAGAAATAGGAATTAGTGATAGAAAAATGATAAGGCAGTGCCTAATTTAATTGACCTGGCCTTGTGTTGCAGATAAGGATTCAGTTGTTCACTGGAAGTGGTTTCACTTCAGGGTTATTGCTTGATGTTTCCCATTAACCCCTTAAGGACGAACCACGCGGGTACACGGCCAGCACATATCAGAATTAGAGGTTCCCGAACGGTGTGCAGCCACACAGGGACCCCTGAATTCCATGACATACATGAACATTGTGTCCTTTAGGCACGTTCACCCAATGATGTACATGAACGTCCTTGGTCCTTAAGATTTTAAAGAAGGGAGCAATTCTGGAATCTAGTACTGCAGATTGTGCTAGGACATACATGTTTTTGTCAAAGAAGGCCCAGAGAAATACAAACACATGCAAACATGTAATCTAGGTTTCTGTGCCATTTTTGTAATTTATTTTTGGCTCAGTGTTAAGAAATTGCATTGTTTTAATGTTTCTTTTTGACACTCATATTGAAATAGTGAGGCAATAAAATTAAATTACACTATATTAAACTCGAACGTCTCCAGTCTTAACAATAACAAGGTACAACAAGCTACATCCATTGGTGCAATCGAAGCATGGAGCTCCCAAAGACCTTTGGCCAATTTAGTGATATACATAAAAACAAACGCATATGACATGGAAAAGACATCTCTCTTGTGCATACTAATTTCTGGAAATGTTGTTGCCCCAGTCCCACAGAGTCCTCCAATGACCAGAAGGGGAGAGTGGCTGAAGTTGGTAATACTATTTGTATACATGATAAAGTGGTGGGTTATATCAACATGGAATACATTGTATGTATATGTACTAACAGAGTAAACTTTTATATGTTTGATTTTATCGCATTAGTGTGATGTGGTGTTAAGATTATAACTTTTAATAAATTCAATCATATACAAGCTCACTGCAATACTTTGCTACATTTAAGCCATGCTGAAGTCCTGATTTAAGGAGCATACAGATGAGATGTGTGGTTGCTTGAGCAGGGACAAGCTTGTAGTGCATTTTCAGTACCATTGCAGAACAAGCACCAGATAAATTATGTTAGTACTACTTTGATTCATCATATTCCGATATTCTAGCACTCTCTGTTGAGTTTCCACTTTCACATTGTGCTCTTTCTGGTTTTGGTCACTCTTTCAGTGAATGTGGGTAAGCTGCTGGACATTTGTGGAAAAAAAGGAAAGAAGCCCAAGTGAAATGGGTGTTAATATCTTCCACCGACATATGTTGTCTGCCATTCATATATATGCATGGCGGACCAATTCAGCATGTGAGTACCCTCTGAGAAGGGTTAAAAGAGGGATATCTACTGATAATACATGACATTACTACTCTATGTGGTGCCCCTTTGTTTCTTTCTTTGTTCATAATGTTGAGGTAAATTCTCCAGCGATATAACTTCTCAAATTCCTATGTTATTCTTTGAAGCCTATTCGCTAAGATTTCCAGTTTTGGAGATCTTAGTGCATAGGGTCCATAGGCTAACATAGAAACTGTAGAAGTGATATCACTGCAGAAGTTATCTCCATGTTGTCACATATTTCTCACATCTTAGTGCATAATCCCAATCCCCTCGGGCCCTGTCAGAACCACCCTATTTGTAAAAAGCAGTATAAAAATGATACTCACCAATAGGCACGTAACAGTTATACTCATACTTTCACAAATAAAGAGCTGCCCTGACACTTTGCTGCACATTGCTACAAAGTTGGCCACCAAGCTGATGTTGTAGCTTACTAATTCCGGGGATTTGATCTTATACCAATTAGAAAGAGAGCGATATGAATAAAACCAAAAGTGGAGCAATTCTTGTGATAAACAACTGTATCATTTGTAACAAAATAAAATTCCAATTGTTTCAAATTGGGATTGAAAACCCCTACATTATGGGTGGGTAATGTGAGGCCCTCCAGTTGTTGCTGGTCTGCAACTCCTATCCTCCAGATGTCAGTGACTGTCAGAGGATGGTGGGAGTTGTAGTCTAGCAGCAGCTGAAGACCCTCTTCTTGTCCACCCCTCACCTGGGTGCTAGATTGTTCCCTAATACATCACTAGGGATGTGTTTAGAATCCATGGGGCTCAATTTATAAATTGTATCCAAGCTTTTGTCCTATGAATCTACCTTTCTAGGATACATTTATAGAATTACCATTTAGAGTCCAATTTATCTAGATGTTTTATTGCTATAATTTCTGCATCAGATTTTTCATATATTGTATATATTTGATGATCTTTGTATGATGCCAAGAAGGCAAATACGTTAGGAATGAGTGTATACCTATAAATCTTTTAGTTTTGACATCTATGATATTTATTTCTTGCTATACGTTTTTCACACAATAATCTCCTATGCCAGGATGTGCAATCAACTGAAGTGCTTTTCTAAAGTGCTTAATGGAGTTATATTGGAGTTGGATTGGAGGTGGATTGAAGGTGGACATTCCTCCCTGCAGCAGCACTTGCTTTTAAGGTTGTTTTTTTTTCTTTCCCACTTACCTACTCTAGATTACCTGTACTTTTACTACTTGAAACGACTCTCCTTTTGTACTGCAAAATCCAGTAGTCTATATATTTGCCTATACTACTCCTCACATTTATATCTCCACCTTCCTACTCTCGTCAAATCCTTTTTGCAACCATACCCTGTATCTTTTTTTCAGACTGGTCTATCCTTCCAATCCAACCCTTATCAGACAAAAATCTCACTCCCATCTTCTTGCTGTATGCGCTGTTATACTACTCCTTGTGGTTGGTGACATGCGCCAAAATCCTGGCCCTAATCATATCCCCATATATAACCATCCACATCTACCTTCTTCCCCATTCCATAGAGGGTCTAATCTTTCTAACTTCATCCCCATCCCTACCTTCCTACTCTCTGAAGAACCCTTCTCGTGTGGTCTACTGAATATCTGTTTCATTACTAACAAATCTATCATACATTAGCTTTTTTTTTACATGCACTCCAGCTTCTTGCTGTTACTGAGACCTGACTCTCCCAACATGATTCAGCTGTGGAGGCTGCAGTTTCATATGAAGGCCTGTATTTCTCTCATACAGCACACCCAGGTGGCACAGGTGTACTGTCTGCTTCCTCTTGTGGCATTCAGTATGTACCTATTACCCCATCCTTTTACACTAGCTCCTTCTACGTCCATGCCATCCAATTATTCCACCCTGTAGCACTGCATGTTGTGGTTGCATACAGACCTCCCACAACCACACTTTCTACCTCCTATCAGACTTTGAGTGAGGGCTTGTATTCATTCTCTTCTCTGACACTCCTTCTCTGATACCTGGGGACTTCAACTGCCACATTGATGATCCTTCCCTTACTCGGGCCTCATGCCTGCTTCACCTAACCTCATCCTTCACCCTCCAACAATGGACTGAATCTATCACACTCAAATATGGTCACTCTCTTGACTTGGTATTCACAAAGAATTGCTGCCTACTAGATTTCTCTGTAACCCCTTGTTCAGTCTTGGACCACCACCTCATAACTTTTAAAACAATTCTTCCCCTCCTTCCTCCCCCAACAAAGACTCCTCATTACAGCTGCAGCCTTCGCTCTCTAGGCATCTCTGACATAGGTTTTGCATTGCATTCCAGCTTCTCCACCTTCAACACTCTTACTAAACCTGACAGACTTGTTGAATCCTACAACATCCTCCCCTACTCATAACTTAATCTATATGCCCCCCTCTAGGCCCATCATAAATGACCCTCAAACCCACACATCTTGGCTTAACTCTCAAACATGCTTTCTTCACTGCTGTACCTGCACTGCTGAATGCTTGTGGATGAAGTCTCACTCTCATGCAGACTTTATCCACTACAAATACCTCCTGTCCTGCTTGAATACCACTTTCTACTCTGCCAAATCTAACCCACACTGCCTTTTCTCCATCTTCAATTCTCCCACCCCCAATCCATCTTTCTCCCTCCACTCTCTCACCACTCTAGCCTTTGCATAATTCTTCAAACAGATTGACACAATACATAAAATAATCCCAATTTTTCAATCTCCAGAATCTTCCCCATTCTCCATCCTAATCATTTGATTATTTTGCTATCATCACAGAAGAGGTCTCCCTTTGATCTCCAATTCACCATTCACCACCTGCTACCTTGATCTTATACCATCTGTCATCCTCAGTCTTTTGTCATCCACCTTAGTTCCCATGCTAACTCATATCTTCAACTCCTACCTATTCTCTAGCTTTTTCCCCTCCTCCTTCAAACATTGAATTGTATCTCCAATCCTCATGAAAAGCTCATTAGACCCCACCTCCCCATCCAATTACTGCCCAGTATCATTCTTGTCCTTTGCTTCAAAACGTCTTGAGTGCCTTTATTAACTCTCATAACTCTGGACTCACTGCAATCTGGCTTTCAGACCCACTTTCTCTACAGAAACTGCCTTTATGAAAGTAACAAATTATTTCCATATTGCAAAAAGCAATGGGCACTTCTCTCTTCTTATCCTCATTGACCTATCAGCCACATTTGACACAGTCAATCATACTCTCCTCTCCCAGATTCTCAAATCTCTTGGCATCTGTGACTGGCACATTCCTGATTCCTATCCTATCTCTCTCACCAATCTCTCATATGCCAACACCTCCTCACCTACTATCCCTCTCTCAGTAGGTGCACCCCAAGGCTTTGTTCTGGGCCCCCATCTGTTCTCTCTGTATACCATATCTCTGGGGCAACAGATAAAGTCCTTCGGCTTTAACTACCTTCTTTATGCAGATGATACATAAATCTGTCTCTCCACACCCTCACTATCACCTGAAATACATCAGTGAGTCTCAGAATGCCTTACTGTTGTCTCTTCCTGGATGGTTCATTGTTGCTTAAAACAGAATACGTCTAAGACTGAGCTACTCATCTTTCCACCTAAATCCTGCACAATACTTCAGTTTTCTATAACTGTTGAGGGCTCCAAAATTCACCCTGTGGACAAGGCGCTCTGCCACAGGATAACTTTGGACTCTTCTCTTCCATTCACCACCCAAATTAATAATGCACCTTCTTTCTTCAAAATATAGAAATTATTCCCCCATTTCTTTCTCGCTTTACAACAGAAACTCTTGTGCACGCTCTTCTCCTTTCCTGCCTGTATTAATGCAACTCTTTACTAATTGGTCTGCCTGCTATCCATATCTCTCCTCTCCAATGTATTCTTACTTTGGCCACCAGAATACTCTATCTCTCCTCCAAAACAGTATTTAACCTGCCACTTTTAAAATCATTGTCATGGCTTACCATAAAGCAACATATTACGTTCAAAATGCTCCTCATTACCTATAAGGATCTGCAACGCTCATCTCCACCTTATATTTCAGCTTTGATATCCCTTTGTATACCTGCAAGTCATCTACACACCACACATGGTGGACAACTCCAACTTAGTAGGAACAGGGAATGACGAAAACAGTGCTGCTGGCATCCATTAAAGGGATAGTAATGTTTCATAATAAAAGCAGGTCTAATTAATCATCGTAATATTTGGACTTTGGAGAGTGTTATTTCAATTTTGTCAGAGTTGTAGTTCAAGAGTAATTCAATGACAAAGTATCCCCCTCCCGCCCCTTTTACTGATGTAACACTGCTCAGCCAGAGCAGAAGGGAGGACCCAGGTAGATTGCAGACAATCTTCAATTAAGATAAGGGAAAAACCTGAAAAACTTGTCAAGGGGGGCAGGGCTTTCATTGTTCTCATAGGAAGAAGTGCAACAGTTTGTTTGACTCACAGACGCAGGGTTAGGGTAAAAACACAGTTTTATTGAATGCAATAGTACAATAAGAACCCTCACAGGTCCTGTAATATACAGACACACGAGAGGTAATTATTCAAAGTCCACACAGGTCCAGCACAAATATAGAAGTACAAACAGTATGTACTGACACAGGTCAGGCAGAGAAGTAGGTTCCCAGGATGCCAGCACTGCAGGAGTTAAAGTTCATTACTGATGGTAAACAGTCCCATATGTGAAGGTACTGAAATGATCCTTTAACAAGCCAAGGACAGCACACGTCCGAGAGCTACCAGTCCAACTGAGACAGAAGAGCACTACCAGAGCAATCACGGAGGCAACACTTGCAGCCGGTATGGCAGTAGCAGAGGACAAGCCAAATGCACTTTACTGGAGCAATCACGGAGGCAACACTTGCCACCGGTATGACAGTAGAGGAGGACAAGCCATTGGCACTTTACTGGAGCAATCACGGAGGCAACACTTGCAACCGGTATGACAGTAGTGGAGGACAAGCCAATGGCACTTTACCGGAGCAATCACGGAGGCAACACTTGCAACCAGTATGACAGTAGCGGAGGACAAGCCAATGGCACTTTACCGGAGCAATCACGGAGGCAACACTTGCAACCGGTATGACAGTAGCGGAGGACTAGGCCAATGGCGCTGTACTGGAGCAATCACGGAGGCAACACTTGCAACCGGTATGACAGTAGCGGAGGATTAGGCCAGAGGCGCTCCGTCAGAGTAGTAACTGAGACAACACTTGGCAACCTGCCGAAGCAGAGGCATAGGACAAGCCAAAGGCATCGGATATCAGAATGTTGCAGAGGCGACAAGAACCAGGAAGCAGGAACGAAGATCAAGCCGGGTCGGTGCACAGGAACAGGAACATCAGCCAAGCCGGGTCAGAACACAGGAGCAGGAACATCAGCCAGTCCGGGTCGGTACACAGAAGCAGGAACGTCAGCCAGGCCGGGTCGATACACAGGAGCAGACACTGAAGAATAGTCAGGCAATCCGGGTCGGTACACAGGAGCAGGAACTGGAGAACAGTCAGGCAGGTCAAGTCGGTACACTGGGAACTTCTGAGCAGTAGTTAGCAGTGGTACAGGAACACCACGAAAGGGGCCCGTGTGGGTGCAGGAGCCCATTATATAAAGGCCATGCTGGGCGGGCTCAACACAGGGCAACCAATGAGAGCATAACACAGGATAACTGACAGGAAAACATAAACAAGGGAGCACGGGCACTGTGATAAGAAGATTATCTCCTGCTGTTATCTGTCTGGTCTATGGACTGCATTCCACATCTGAAAAGAGATGGCTTACACTAGGTAAAAGGGGCGGGAGGGGAACTTTGCTTGTGAATATCTCATAAACCATAAAGGTTTGAGAGATAAGAATTATATTGTTCTTCACGCTTTTTTAATGCCTACAAAATAAAATAAAGATAAAATGAAGTATTACTATCCCTTTAACATCCACTCACACTGGCAGATGTGAGAGGATGTGACTCACCAAGCAGCACCGTTGGCAGCATTAGATCATATCCGCCAATGTGAGCAGATGTGAGTGGATGCCAGCAGTGCTGCTTGGCGAAGTTACATCTGCTCACACCCGCCAGTGTGAATGGATGCCAGCAGTGCTGCTCTTGCCATATCTCGGCCTGCTGTCATCAAGGAATGCCAGGAGCCTGGGTGTTTTAGACTAGCTGTCCTTTTTACATTCCTCAATGGTCCAATGTCAGTGTTTTCTGTTCTTCTAGTAGCTATTGCTGATTGTTTTTAGATGGCAGAAAAGGGAACCAGCAAGGTCATCTCCTGCTATACACCATACAGTATATGTTGTGTTGCATTGTGCAATCTTATGGTATTTTACTATCTACAGTAGCACTGCACTGCCATTTTCCTTACTGTGGCCTGTCTGATAGACTGCAGGATTCTTTCCACTCTGCTGGATCCTCACATTGCCAGGCTGTCACTGGTCACATGACCACATGCCTTTGTGGATGTTTGATGGATCATTGTCATGTTTGTGCATGGCCACCCCTGAAGGGCAATGGTGTCTGTAATACTAACACTTGCATGTTTGGTGCTTAGTATTATAACATGCTCAGTATCGTGAATTGTGTATCTGTCTGCCTTCTTTATAAAGACTGGTATAGACATGTGATACGTGCTAATAAGAAGACCACTCAGGGTAGTTAAAGTCTGCAAGAAGTTACTCTGGGGATAATGTTTCCACTGAAAAGATCCATTTTGTTTCAGCTATAACCCTTTGACTTCCAGAGAGGTATCCAATGCATTTAAATGCAATGTGTTACTAACCCAACTGGCACCCAATGGGTTTAGTGGTTGATGTCCTTGGTGCTGAAGTCTCTCTCTGCATCCTCTCTGCTCCCTTCCCTCCTCAACACTTCAACACCTTTATACCAGGACTATATGCTAATGATCAAATTCTCTTTCCTATCCCATGCATCTCTAATTCTGAGTGCATATGGCGATTTGTGTCTCTATCACCAAGGTGATGTGCTTGCACACATTAACTGGCACAAATTGCCATAGTGCCAATGTGTTGTGCAGTCACCAAGCTATAAACCCGAGATGAGGTACAGAAGAACTGATGCAAAGCAAGGTCAGGGGTCAGAGCAAGTTGATTGAGGCAGGCTGACATCATGTAGGTGTCACGTACCCCGCCGTCCTTGCCAGTAGCTCTACTGGCTTCAGGATGGCTGGGCGCATGCGCGCGTTCCCGCGCATGCACAGTGGCGCGAACTGACGTCGAGCCTGCACCCCAGGGTCCTCCAGTCCAGCCTGCACCCCAGGGTCCTCCAGTACAGCCTGCATCTTCAGCCAAACTTACACCCTACAGGCCTTCTTCCTTGACCTTGGATTGGTTCTCAGGTATTGACCTCTGGCTTGTTACACTGGACTTGCATTATCTCAGCCTGCCCTGACCTCTGGCTTGTTACACTGGACTTGCATTATCTCAGCCTGCCCTGACCTCTGACTTGTTATACTGGACTTGCATTATCTCAGCCTGCCCTGACCTCTGGCTTGTTACACTGGACTTGCATTATCTCAGCCTGCCCTGACTTCTGGCCTATTTCTCTGGACCTGCATCATCTCAAGAGATCTATCCTTGGCCTATCTATTGTTACCCTGCATTCTGGGTTCCTTACTTGCCTATCTCAGATAATATAGCTTCCTGCTAATCTCTGGGTGGCTCCTCCCACCCAGAGATAGGCGTCAACAAGCTTACATTCTTACAGTAGGTTGGATGATTATGCCACAGATCAAAGCAGGAAGAGTTCTAGCAGGTCTGAAGTCCAAAGCTTATGTCAATACCAGAAGAGAGAGGATCAAAGTAGTGCAACCAAGCTCAAGACAAACTCAATAATCAGGTGAGAAATCAGAGAAATGTTTGGGAAGAAATGAGCGAACTGTACAAAAGCCTGCCAAGCGTATGCATACAGAGGTAATGAATACATGCAAATAGAGATCACAAACAGGAAAAGCGCAAACCACCACACGTATATCCTAGGACTATCTCATGTCAAAATAGGACCAATAGAATACAGGTACTCACAATTCCTGGACAGGATAGCTGGTAAAAGGAATGACCAGCTAAAACAAACGGGGATATGTAAACTGCCCCATTACAGTTACTCTCTCCAACAGAAGAAATGGATCCTAGAGATCACAAATGTTCATGATCAGAGAAAAAAGAAGAATGAGAATGTGTGTGCCCCAGATGCATGAAAAGACATAACAGTATAACAGCTCCTCACTGATGCATCACAGTTTTGTCTACAATGCCATGATGGCCAGATAATTGTAGAAATACTAATCATTGTCATGTGGAAGTGTGTATCATTCCACACCACCTTGACCAGCCTTTGTCTAACCATACTTGGCAGATGTACACATCTGCTACATGTTCCTGACACTCTTACAGCTCTTTAGAATGTCCCTGGAACACGCATCACACATTTTACCATGAACAATATCAATGAATTTGACACACTGCCCATGGCCCTGCATGTTCCACAGACCTATCCCTTTTAGCATATGTGGAACCTTATGGGTCACCACCTCTGCCAGAACCCTGCTGCTTTCAATCTTCAGGAGTTGTGTGCTCAAATAAATGCTGCATGGACTAGCATTCTATAAGTAGCAATTGACCATCTTGGTCACTGCATGTATTTTCTAGCCATCTGTATCAAGTTCTGAGTTGCACATTATTGTTATTGAATAAAATCTTCTATTCAGTATTGTAAACACTTTTGTTCCTGATATTACTAAGTTGTTTCGAATGCATTCCCTCACACATATATACAATTTTATGTGACTCCCATATCAACTTCCTTGTGTTGCAGCTTCAGAGTTGAGCAGTGTATACAAGAGAATGTGTCAATTCATGTTTGACATCTTGTGATCTTAATTCAAATAATGTGTGGTAGTTCTGTGGATAATTATTTTCATTAATTTAAGAAAATATTTCAAAATCATTATGGGATATTTAAGTGAATAAGCTAATAAGCTATACAATTGCTTGATGTTCTGCTGGGTGTCTCAGACCTTCAAATGTTACCATCTGTGACTTGGAACATAGACATCATAATTAATGAAGAAGCACAGTAGAGTGATTGACATATGTTAACATTGCAAAAATGAAGGTGATGTTTCACTTAGCAGAGTAAGTAGGATTTAAAGCAATGCAGACATCTGAAAACTTCAATAAAGCTAGAAGAGGACATTTTATTTAATCTATTACAATTAAAAAGAAATGAGGAATTGTTTCCTTTTTTTAGAAATATTGTGAGTTATGAGTACACATTGTCCTAATAGTTACCTGTTAACTCTTGACTTTATATAGAATTTAAAGGGATAGTAAAGTTTCATAATAAAAGGAGCTCTAATTAATCATCATATTATTTAGACTTTGGAGAGTGTTATTTCAATTCTGTCAGAGTTGTAGTTCAAGAATAATTAAATTACAAAGTATCCCCCTCCTGCCCCTTTTACTGATGTAACACTGTTCAGCCAGATCAGAAGGGAGGTGCCCAGGTAGATTGCAGAGAGAGACAATCTTCAATTAAGATAAAGGAAAAACCTGAAAAACTTGTCAAGGGGGGCAGGGCTTTCATTGTACTCATAGGAAGAAGATTGTCTCCTGTTGTTATCTGTCTGGTCTGTGGACTGCATTCCACATCTGAGAAGAGATGGCTTACACTAGGTAAGAGGGGCGGGAGGGGAAAATTTGCTTGTGAATATCTCTCAAACCATAATGGTTTGAAAGATAAGACTTATATCGTTCTTCCTGTTTTTTTAATGCCTACAAAATAAAATAAAGATAAAATGAAGTATTACTATCCCTTTAATAAGTAAGAAGTACTGAAGAGCTCCATAAATGTCTTCTTCAATTTGTTTTATAAATGAGTGTATTTTTAGTGTGTGTCTTAGCAATAAGGTAGAGCACAGCTTGCACAATGCACATCCTTTTATTAAAATATCTAATAAAAAAAAAAGAAACACGTTTTTCCCACTAGCACAAATACGCTTTTACAATTAGGGGATGGATATAGGGTTTTGTTCATAGCATAGAGGTAAGACAGTGTCCCTGCCTTCTAATTGCATTAAACAAAATACATTTTCTCTTTTTAGATCTGAAGCAGAAAGGGACTTGCCATACCAGAGATGCCTTAACATGGCAACAAATGCTTTTGGCCACAATCACATTTCTTATCCTCGTTTATTATCTTTAGAAAGTCTCAGCTTTTTATTGTTAAAAGTTGAGACTGAATGCACAAACTTTTTATTTTTTAATTGTAAGCACAATATTAATTAAGCCGGAAAGTTAGCAATGTCATTTTGGATTTAAAATTGAAAAGCAAGTTTTCATAATACTCCAATAAAAATAATTAAAACAAATACTTCAACACACATGCTTGTTGCCTGCTGTTTATATATATATATATATATATATATATATATATATATATATATATATATATATATATATCATATATAATATATATGTGTGTGCCAGTGTTTGCTTGTCTGTATTGGTATGATGTAATTAAAGTACAGTGTTGATAAGTTTCCAAAAGAGATGAGGCTTAGACCCAAACAGTGCAGTATTAGTACAATTGCACAGATATTTTGGGGAGATCAGCACAGTATTAATTACACCATTCCATGTCCCAAGCTGATAACAAGACCTCAGACTTTAACCTGTTAAGGACCGGACATTGTAGTGTCCAATTTAAGTGGTAAAGGCAATTTAAGTGGTATTTATAGACTAGTTGTTGCTGTATTTTTCCTAAATACAGTGGTACAGGTGTTATTTTCTTTATTATATTAGTTAAAACGAAAATATTAATGCTATGCAGATCGTTATTTTGAGCAATATGTGCAAAGCAAATGAGCAGCAACTGTAGAGTAATAATAAACCTTCCCAAAATTGCCACTGATGTATATCACTATCTATCTATCTATCTATCTATCTATCTATCTATCTATCTATCTATTCCAGTGGAAATCTCTACCATTGTTAGGACTTTAAAGTGGAACTGTCACAATAAAATAGGTAATTCTGAAAGAGCTTTGAAAAGCATTTATAATTAGCAATTAATGTTTGCCAATGTTTTCCCTTAAAACAATAGTTTATGAGAAATTTAGATGTAATCTGTCATTTAATACAAATCTAGCAGGCAAATATGATGGATATTAACATTCCACAGGGCTCTACATGATAACTGTCACTTCCTATTGGTCAGTATTCGCTCATTTCATAATCTGACAAAAATAAAACTGAAATAAAAAATATCTAACATAAACAGAGGTGATTCTGAAAGTTCTTTCAAAATCCAATATTTGTTACAGAGTGACAGTTCCACTTTAATGCTAGCAAGAAAAAATGAGTGAAACTTTTTATCCTGCTTTCCAAGTGAATTTCAATGTTTTTATTTCTTCAGTGCATAGAAATCAGTGATAATAATGTATTCTCGCCACTTAGTTTCCCCCATATTTTCACCCTATCTTTAAGTATAAATGGGGATTTCAGTTGCTAGTTGGCGGTTGCCAGCATGTTGCCAGTCTATGTTTGGGGGAGAGAAAGCAACTGAATTTTGGACCCAAGCTACAGCAGACAGACAGGTAAAGAGAGAGAGCAGGAGGTTCCTGATAGGAGTATTGTAGTAGCCACTAACAGTTGTTCTCTAGGTGTGGGTATAAAGGGAGAAAGGAGTATTAAAACAGCAACCAAACAAATGTTTGACTTATAAGTGAAAGAGGTGGGCTCCTCCAAGCATGCATTTTGCCCTCCACTCACTCCTTTCCTCTATCCTCTTCTCACTCCTTCTGTCACATCCTTTTTGTCTGGACTGTCATCTGGGCAGGATCAGCATGATATACTTTACATTATTTTTTTTCTTTGAGTATGATACCACTCCTAGCTAGCTGAGTATTTCTGACCACCATTTTGGGCATGTTATTTACCTTTGGGCTTGGTCACCCTAAGAGTAATAGGGGAATCCAGATCCATTGCCTGGAGACATCAGTTGCATGTCACTGATGAGGCCAGAGAAGTCCAAAACATTCTTCTGGGGTTGGCTGCTTCTTTCTTTTCATGGCTGAATTGTCATCTGGGCAGGACCAGTATGATATTCTTCAGGATATTTTTTATTTGTATATGGCACTTGTGAGCTAAAAGAGATTGTACCCTGGCTAGGATACCAGCCCTAAAAAGTTGAGTGTCTGTGACCAACACTTTTTCAGACTATAGGCATTTTTAAATGTATTTTCCTTGTGCCATATCTTAACCCTAATATGCCATGTTGATATATGTCTCTGTGAACAAACCTTCATACCAAATTGATCAACTGTACGCACTGAAGCTTTTCTACTATTCCTTGAACCAACACAATTGCCTGTGTTCTTGGCACTTGTTTTGTCTATCCAGTTATCTAATATTACTTCAGTGAGATTTAACATCTTATAGAGTCTCCTGAGTTTGCATACAACTTTTAACACTGGTTTGATTTTAAACTAATAGTTGACATACCTAACAGTGGATTAATACAGAAGCAGCTGTTATATGTTTATACTTAAGATCCAACAAAATATGTAAATTATACAATTTTTCTGTTAAAACAGTGGCTCCTGAATTACCTGCATGTTATTTGAGTGGAAAAGGCAATAGAATAAGTGGAGATAAGTTTGCATGAATGTGTGAATCAATCCCACCAAAGTCAGACATTAGTATTTGTTATGTGAGTGCTTTTTTTGCTTATTTTCTTGGGGTTGGTGCTATTGTTTTGCCTACTTTGACCGTCTAAATGTATGTTATGCCTCAAGCAATCCAAAATCAAGGAGGTATATTATATATACCCTTTCCCTCTAGGGTATAATTGGGTAATTTACCTGAGGGTTGCATATTTTTTCATTTCTATCTTAGTCTTTAAAATGAGCTGTTTAGCTCCTGTCACTTATGACATAAATGTACTAATTATGCACATCACATTTGTAAAGCTCTTTTCTGTCACGCACACGACGGTTGGGAGCCGTGTGGTGCTGGCTCTGGTTTTAGGTGCTAGCGAGCGATGCTGGAGTGCGGAGCTTGTGAGCGGTGACGGCGTGCTAGGTGCTCCCTTGCTGCAGCCGAAGCTGGTTAAAGGTGCTGGTTGCGAAACCATATTGTTCCACCTCGGCTGAGCTGAGGTGCAACCAGGATAGGAGTACCTAGGAACCGTTAGAAAAACCAGACCAGCAGGACACCAGGCGGGAAACAGGGAACACGGCAGAGGTCAGGCGCAGCCAAGGGTTCAAGCAGGAGCGGAGATCAGACGTGGTCAGACAAGCCAAGGGTCAAGCCAGGAGCGGAGAGCAGACGTGGTCAGACAAGCCAAGGGTCAAGCCAGGAGCGGAGAGCAGACGTGGTCAGACAAGCCAAGAGTCAAGCCAGGAGCGGAGAGCAGACGTGGTCAGACAAGCCAAAGGTCAAGCCAGGAGCAAGGTAAGAAGTAAGCAAATGTCCAGAGCCCAGGACCAAACTATGGGTAGCATGTGGAATGGGCGCCCTAAGTCTGGGGCAGCCCGTTTAAATAGGTAGATTGGCCAATGGAGAGAGCTGGGAGAGAGAAGCTTATCCATGAGCGAAGTAGCATTGGAGGCGTGGAAGCCAGTAGGGGAGTGAGCCGGGCGCATGTGCATCCACCAAGCTGAAGGCGGATGCGGACCGCGCATGCGCGCCCAGCTAAGGAACCCGGAAGAGCCGTCGCGAAGGAAGATGCGGCCCGGGCGAACACGGTGGCGGTGACATTTTCCTAGAACAATTATTAAGGCATTTTTTACTTGTTTTTAGATATTTATAAAACTCTCACATTTTATTTGGTCTTATCCAGTTATATAATTACATGTGTAAAATAAGAAGGGAACACTGCACTTTTTATGTAATATTACAATAAGGTTATTTTGTTTTATAAAAGGACCTATTTAATTCACTTTTAATTCTTGTGTATAAAGATACTATTGATTCAGCCCCATATAAGGGTTATTATTATAATTATAATCTAAATTAGTGGATCAGAAATAGCCCTAATATATATATTCAAAAACATAAGAAAATATGTAAAGTATTGGGCCAAGTAAGTAATATAGTTAAATATAACATAAATAATATAATTACATAAAGGACCATCCCTTTGTCTTTCAGTGGATATTATAGTTTCAAACACAAGAAAGTCAACCAATAAGAACAAATATATTTGCACAAATCATAGTATTCTACAACAGGTTTATATTTGTATGTTTACTATACTGTTATATTGCTACCGTTTTATTAATTAATGAAACTGAGTGTGTCTTTTAACTTCATGACTATAATGTATTTAAATTGCCGATGGGATGACGGAGATAACAATGCATCATTATAGAACATATCGAGCCTTATTAGCTGCAGATACTCTTTAGATTGGTATAGAGGAGACAGGCAAAACTTTATTCTCCAGAAGAAGGCGCTGTATGTGCACTGAAATGCATAAATCCAACATAATCTTGATCGGAGAGTTTTGGGTGCCACGTGGAGGGTTGAAGTATTGGAGGAGGCTGAAGCCAGGAACAACCGTTGGCTTAAGGGAGGACCGGAAAGTGCTACAGCCGGACTGACACAGTGCATGCTGACTTGAACTTCAAATCCACAGACTGTGGGAACATTGTATACACTGTATCCAAGCTACATTCAATAAGGGCACATCTTTAACAATGAAGGATTGTCTATCTGCATGACATTCAATTACCACACAGTAAGGAGCCATTACCTTACTTGTTCTGTGCACCATTGTTTTAATTTGACTACTCAGTTTGTTGCAGTTTGAGTCATTCTCCCACCTGTAAAGAGCACAGTTGACCTATCATATGATGCACTCTGTTGCCACTTGCTTCCTTGCATTCACATAGATGTGTTGCAGCAATTGGCTTCACCCGCCACATCAGTTACCATAGGATCCTTTGTATCAGTAGTATTATATCTATTCATATATATGACATTTATACAAAGGATTTTCTTCTTGGTACAGGCACTCCCATTGTTGATCATATCTATGGGTGTATTCTCAGATCATCTATAGTACGCATTTTCACCCTTATTTATGTATTTATTTTATCTGAACAATTTTAATATCTTTGTATGTGCAATCAATATATCCACTTTTTACTATACTTAGAGGAGTCTGTGTACTGTCCTACCACTTCCCTAATTAATATCACAGTTGGCAAGGGGAGATAATTTATTAGGCATTCCTCACCCTTTGGATTGGCTTCCCAAATTTCATGTTTCTAGTAAGACACATTTCAACAAATAGTTCATCAATATTATTGATTTGCTGGGTATACACTACCGTTCAAAAGTTTGGGGTCAGTTCAGAAATTCCCTTGTTTTCCATGAACACCTACCTCAAATAAGTTGCAAAATGAATAGGAAATATATTGACATCAAGATATTGACATCAGGTTAGAAATAATTATTGTTCATTCAAATAATAATAGTGTCTTTCAAACTTTGCTTTAGTTCGGTGGTTCTCAATCTTTTCTTGTTCAGGGCACCCCTAACACATAATCTAGAACATTCAGGGCACCCCTAACATATTTAATGTACTTTATCAAGGGCATAATGAAGGGTACAATACATAAATATACAGTTATTATTAGGTCTTACAATCATAGTAACAAAACTAAATCTATTGTGCAGAACAGTTTCTATTAAACTTTATTTAAAAGTCCATTTTTGTTAGTCTTCATAGAAAACATGGGGCACCCTAAGATGATGTCCGTGGCACACCAAAGTGCCACGGCACCCTGGTTGAGAATCACTGCTTTAGTTGAAGAATCCTCCATTTGCAGCAAATATAGATATTCCATTAAAAATCAGCTGTTTCCAGGTACAACAGTCATTTACAACATTAACAATATCTACACTGTATTTATGATCCATTTGATATTAATTTAATGGACAAGATTTGCTTTTCTTTCAAAAGCAAAGACATTTCTAAGGTACCCCAGTCTTTTGAACAGTAGTGTATGTGTATGTAAACCAAAATTAGAAAAATGTAAATATTATTAAAAACCACTTACAAAGTGGGGAAAGGTAAAGTTGTTTTGTATCTTTTAAAATGAAAGATACATTCCACACTTGTTTATGTACAAAGAAATATTCCAGTTACTTAGGAACTTTAATTTGAGGCAACTGTTGCACAATCTCTGTCAATTTTAGACTATTATCATCATCAGTGCATCAACAAAATACCGTTCTCTGCTCACCTTTAAAACAAATGACAAGTACAAATTTAAGAAGGATGGAATTTGGTGTATCTCTACATTAATTATGTCACTTCCAGTACAGCGAGTTTCTCTGAGACTGGAAAGCATTAGTAACTGAAATGTTGTAACATTTGATACTATTCAAATTCATAGGATTCGTAAATTCTGTTATGAAAAAGATACATCTTCATTTCCTACAGAGTAAAAAAAATGATAATCTCAGTACTGTAAAATTGTCATTTAAAAACAATTTTTGGCATCAAACTTTTAGCAACCGTGCCAAATCTAGTTGAGAAAAAAATAGGGTTCTACATAGATAGGGATAGGAACGGTACCACCTGGTGATTACAATAGAAAACTGCAGTTTAATTAAAACAAATTGGCTACCCTCTGGCATGCAAAGGTTTAACTGTTTGAGTGCCAGACGGGTGCGCAATGCATTGCAAACTCCTCTGGCACTCAGAGAGTTCATGATCAATTTTGTTTTATTCAGCAGGAAAATAATTACAATACATATTTTTTTCATAATAAATGTTTACTGTTCCTTTACCCACTTGAATAGCAAAGAGGTCTCCAGTGCATTGAGAAGCAGTGCATTGGAGATTCCTCTGGCATTCAAGGGGTTCATTATAATGAATGCAAAATACCATAGTGGTTCAGTAAGAACATCACAGCCTTAGTGAGCTTTAACCTTTTGAATGCCAGAGGAATGGTCTTTGTTTGTCCCTTTCTGTTGAAATGCACGTTGAATAGGATAAAGAATGTTATTATGGACATAGCAAATATTGTTTCTTGGGTGTGGGCTATATATTTTTAACAACTTTCTGATTTATATTTTACTTGTTAGTGTCAGAGCAGGGGGTGTCCTGAATATATTAAAGTATTGAGCCCTTGATAGAATACCCACACTAAAGTCTTCTGGTATCTTTGGAGACAATGGGACATATTTATCAAGGCCTGCATGGAGCAATTCTGAGGCAAAACATCTACAAAACATGGCACTTTAGGGACATGGTACACATCTGTGAGCTCTTTGATCTGAGGGAAGAAAAGTAAGGTCACTTGAAGAGGCCCAAGGTTTATACTTCAAGTTTGTGACAGTCATCAAGCTATAAAGTATAAACTTAATGTAGATTGTTTGCTGCTAAGAACAATTCCAATGCAAAGGAGCTCTCCCAGTGGCTAAAACATTTTTCTTTGTAATAACCTTGAATTAACCTGGTAATAAAAAAAATATTACATTCACAGTAACACAGCAGCACAGTAAATTTGGTCAAAAAAAGACACAAGTCCATCAAGTTCAACCTTTGCTTTATAACCCACTGACATGAGAATTATATAGCTTTCCTGCTACCAAATAAGTTAGTCTTTATCAGACATTCCTGTTTTGCCTACTAATACACAGTATGACCCTGTATGTTCCCTTTTGACAGAAACGTATCTAATCTTCTCTTAAATGTATCCACTATTTCTGCTATAACCACATCCTTGGGCAAGGTATTCCATAATTTAACAGATCTTACTGTAAAAAAACCTTCCTCTGCTGAAGTGTAAACCTCCTTTCCTCTAATCTCAAGGCCTTGGAACAGATAGTTCACCAGACAGATCCTTGTATTGACCTCTCATATATTTGTATATTGTGATAAGATCTCCTCTTAGTCATCTTTTCTCTAGAGTAAATACACCAAGTTTGTCTAGTCGTTCCTCATACGTCAAGTCCTCCATTCCCTTAATTCATTGTGTTGCTCTTCGCTATACCCTCTCCAGTTCCAGAATTTCCTTTTTCAGAACTGGTGCCCAAAACTGTACTGCATATTCTAGGTGCGGTAACTCCCCAAATAGTAAGGTAATTCCACAAATAGTAACTGCCATTTGGAAATATATGCCTCAGGTAGGAAACCTACCTCATCTAGTAAAGATATAAACATGCCATAATCCAGTGGGAGGAGCATCAGTCATCTAATCTGTTATGTCAGAAATCCCGATGAGTCCCAATACCTTGAACTATATAAACCGAATAGACTGGTTAGCTTTTTCATTGCTAAGAACATCATTCAAATGTGCTCATCAAAACATTGACTCATTTTATTTACAGTACTAACCACTTCCTATTTTAAGAAGAGATTTAAGTAGTATTTTAAAGGGGAATGAAATAGTTAAAATAACTGTGTCTTCATATGTCATAACTCTTTATTGCCTCTTCAAAAGAAAGTGTTTATACTGCAAGAGCTCTCTAAAGCACAATTACTTCCTACAAGGCACTGAGGGTCAGACCCTTCTTCCCACATAATTGTAAAAAAGTTAAAACATAAACATGTTTTTATGAACATACTGTACAACACATTCTTCACTAATGAGACAGGGTCAAAGGGATCCTTTTGAAATCGCTTTCTTACGCACTAACACTACATTTCAGTGACCTGACAGCTATAAATATGGGCTGAACAAAGGAATTCTACAGGTGTCTGTTATATTTGAAAGAACTACACATATGTTGCTATGCTAGTTCTTTTACAATATGTAGAGCATCTGGTGTAATATTTTGTACATTTCCTACAGACTGTTAATGCCATAATAAATCCTTATCTTATATTTTGTTCAAGATAGTGTTGATTGTGTCACATTGTTTTCCATGCAATAACAGGAGCTGAAATAGGAGTTCTGTCCCTAATCTTTCCTAACCTCAAATTACTATGCTACATATGTCAGATTTCCTCCCCTTAATGCTGCTTACACCAAGGGGAAGACAGCAGCAACAAGTGAGTTGTATAGGTAGCCAGTACCCAATATGTTTAATTTAAAAATATGTTGGCAGTCTTACTAACCGTATTCATCTTTAACTCACAGGTATATGCTCACTATGACTAAACTATTTTCTGCTTCAGCCATCATATTCTGTGTTCATCCTTTCTGGTGTATGCTCACCACATCTAAAATTTTCTTCAACCCCATACTATTTGTTAACCCTTTTTTGGTATGTTTTTCCTGCTTCTCCCATTTGTTTCATGTGTCTGATTGTGTCTATTTAATACGAGAATTTTTATGATGTCACAACCGATTGCATTCAGTGCATTCACTATGCAAAATAATTTGTAATTGGTCTCACCCAATAAATTAGATGTGAAAGGCAATCCTAGTTTGTTTAAAAGTAATATCAGTCAGGGGAGCTTTAGCTATGGCTTGCTTTAGCTGGTACCCTTTTTTAAAGTATCTAAGAGTTGAACAAAGGGGTTAGACACGAGATGTAGACAGCACAATCCCCTAAAGAAAACAGGTAAGTAACAAAGAGGGAGGGAAAATATGAGAAAGAAAGGGAAGGCTTGAGCAGATAAAATAATTGTTTCAAATAGATGAAACTGTGTTTTATGCATGTTATTACTTGCCCTCAAAAATTATGTAGATTCTAACCCTGGTTCTCAGACCGTAATAAAAGGCACATTTAACTTTTAAAAAAGGATTTTTTTGTCCTTTGTATGGAATTATGTGTGCAAACCGAAAATCCTTATAGTTACTGAATCCTGGCTGAGCCCTAAAGCAACAAATACAGAGCAAAGCGAGGAGGAAGCATATTATCTACACAGAAGAGTCTATAAACTTTACTCTATTAAATTACTCTTGTACCTCTATAACATAGATGGCAAGATTGAACCTCCCTTCTCAAAACCAATCATAATTGCTGGCATCTGCCGACCACCTAGAACCCTATAAAACTCCCTCTTGGACAAAACCCACCTCTAAGAGACTTTAATTTAATTGTCTGGATCACAAAAATAATAATTCTGCCCATTGTTTAAAGCAGTAAACGTCATACAACGAATCACCTCATCTACTCACATAAATAGGAAAACACGACTATACTCTGCAGGACTGTATCTTTGCATCCTACCCAAGTAGAATTCAAGATTCAGGCATACTATCAAATGTATTTAGAGATCACTTCATAGTGTGCTGGAACATAGTGAACATACTGTAGCATTTTCCTAGATTTTGCAAAGCCCTTTGATTAAGTAGAACATAATATTTTGATAAACTATCTCAAAAAATTCATGATCATGTTATAATTCTCTAAACTGATTTTAATCCTACGTGTCAGACAGAGTTTCTGTAGCTGACAGTGTTTCCCTTCCATTCAAAGTAAAATGTGGGTTTCCCCAAGGCTACATTCTTGTGCCTCTTCTATTTTCCCTATTTATAAATGATCTGCCATGGTTTGCAAAACATCTTATGTGCACATGTATGCAGACTAAAAACAAATGTTCTTAAACACTGACAACATTGTCCCCAATTACACATCGTAACAAAGTCTCATTGTAACTTGGCCCCTGCTAACTCCTACAAATATCTACTTATGTGGCTACACTCTGACCTCACTTTTGGTCTTCATATTCATAAATGAAAATCCAGGCTTTATCATAAAGTAGGCTCTCTGCTAAGAAACAAATCCTGCCTAAGATACCTGGTAAGAAAATGTATTGTTCAGATGTTAATGCCAGTTCTAGGCAGCAGAGATTCAATATATGCTTATGTGCCACAAATCCCTCTTTGCAAACTAAGCACTGTATAATTCATTGATTTTTCATCCTCATGTGTAATTACATTACCCATCATTGTGATATGTTTAAAGAACAAACTTTAGCAAGTATGAGAACACAAGCAGTTAACCTGATAAATGATAAACAGCCTTAATCTGTGTAAAGGGCAGTACATGTAGTTAACCTCTATACTAACAGTCAGTGCCAATCTGTGCACATGACAGCGCAAGCAGCAAATCTAACAATAAGTCCTAATATATGTGACTGTACATACAGTAAATCAATATCAGGGAATCAGTCCTAATTTATATAAATGATTGCACATACAGTAAAATTAATAAATAGCAATCTATCTCAATCTGTACACATGGTTGTATTCACAACAAAAGTAATAACTAAAAATCAGTACCAGTCTGTATATATATAATACATAGAATAAAATTGTATGTTGGGAGTGACAGGAAAGTCTGAACAGCAGCTGTTTTGGCTGTCATCTAGCACTGTCATTGTCATGCTTATTTATAGCAAAGCTACATAAACATTTACATCAGAGCATCTGATTAGGGCTTTTATGAACAGATAGATGTGCAGTGCATTGCTTTGCAAATCATAGCAATTAATCTGGTGTTGTTTTCAGTTTGAACTGCTACTCTATAATGCTCAGGTGTAGGCTACTCAACTAGATTTTAACTGTAATGTATGTAGCAGCATAGGGAAAGTTGTGCTATCAATTGTTTTGTGTTTGGACATTATTTACTATATTTCTTTAATGCTAGCTAGTGTACCTTAGTAAAATAGTAAATTAGGTTAAAAAAAGACTCAAGTCCATCAAACTCAACCTTTGCCTCATAACCCAGAAAAATGAGAATTATATAAGCTTTTCTGCCACCAAAATGAGATTAGCCAAACTGGGTTTGTTTACATTCGAGAAGAGATGGCTAAAGGGTGATATGATTCCCATTTACAAATAAATTCAAAGTCTGTACAAAAAAACTATTTTAGGAACTATTTACTTAAAGAGTGGTATAAAAAAGAAGTAATTCATTAAGCCTAGAGGAAAAGTGCTTTTGACTAAAACAAAGGCAGAAATATTTTACAATAAGGGCAGCAAAGTTATAGCATTCTTTGCCTCAGGATGCTGTGCTTTCAGATACTATAGATGTTTTCAAAAAAAGTAATAGATACATTTCTAGCTCCGACCAATACTGAGAATTATGACTGTTGGTGTCATAGCAGATAGGATGTTAATCCAGAGAAATAGCCAACTGCCATTTGGGTCAGGATTTTTTTTTATTTGCCCCTTTATTTGCCCCTTGCTTGGAAATGCCTTTAATGTGTTGTTGTTTTTTTTCCCTCTTTATCAACAGGGGTGATATGGTTTAGGCTGAACTTGATGGACTCATGTTTGTTTTCAGCCTCATCAATGATGTTACTACTAGTCTTAAAGCCCGTGTACATGGGCCAACACTGGCAACGCTGCAGTCATGCGCAGTACTGACTGCCCAAATGCGATGCGGGGCACTCCGAATGCAGACCGTGGTCCTCTCTGCACCATATCAGCCGGGGCGCTGGCAGTCTCTAGAGCGCATGACTTCAGCGCACGCAGCCCATCTCTACTGCGCATGATGGCTTCCTGACAAACATCCTTACGAATTATAATATAGGATGTTACCCTGCAGACCTGAAAAAGGCAAGAATGGAAGCCCCAAGAGACTATATGCAAGACTATTTTTTAGGCCTCAGAAAACAAACTGAGACTAGCATGGAGTACAAGGTATTATACAGCCACAGTTAATTTTGTATTATGGCGGGGTCTGCCTGCACTCTGGAGTATGTATTAAAGTGTATGATTGCTTTAATACACAAGCACGCACACTTTGCCTTTATTAAGAATGTAATACTTTCATCTGCACCTTGTTAGCACAAAGAGTTAGACAAGACACAGTGGAAAGAAATAACCCCAAATTCCCATACAATCCCCACTGTCTTCCTTCTGCAGAAAGTGGCACACAGATGACTATTTCCAGCATAAATAACAGTAAATCAGTGTTAGGCAGGTGTCACACTACAAAATCTGCCCCCAACACCTTACTGCATTAGTATCTGTGGGGTTAAATTCAGGCCAAGAACAGCTATCAACTAAAACTAATTAATGTCTTACCTGAATGAAGCCAAGAATTATTTCATACCAGAAACTTATGATCTGAACTTGCATTTTCTTGTTTTTAAAAACAAGAATAAATGTTTACACAGTTTATTTCATCTTTACTCTCTTGAATGCTCATAAACATTAAGGATGGGAGAAAACTTTCTCATCAAAGGAGAAAAGTGCAAAAAAAATTGGACTTTTCACCTTCCACAGAAATCCCTGTTAAAAGTTATGTTTTTTTTCCACCATAGCACTACAAATACTGAACCCCCAACTTTGTACAGGCACACTGATTGCATTAGCCCCACTCATACTGACCATAGCAGCCTTGTCCCAATGCAATGCTAGCCGTATAACCACACATACTGACCCTACTTGTCTCAAAGTACTGATAGTCGTTTAGCCCATATACTATTGTGTATGGACCTTGGCAGGGTGTCCCAGGTGTAGGCAGATATTTATGATTAGCAAAAAGGCAGATATTTCTATAGCATGATTTTCCATAGAAAAAGCAAGAAATTGCAGGTATTCCCTAAAAATTGCCATGGAAAGGTGCCTGGACTTTTTACCCATCCTTAATCACCATATACTTTGAGGCTGATGTAGAAAAAATAACTGGACCAATTGTGGGTCAATTCAAAAGCAACATATAAATTACCATTGATTCAAATGTGTCTTTTAACCCCTTGAATGCTACATAGCTCTCCATATATTGTATTGGAGGTGTGTTACTGTGTATGTGTCCCCTATAATTGTGTGCAGTTGGTGTGCTACAGAATGACTCCAGTTCATCCTGGTATATCAGTCTCAGTGTGTATGGTATGCTAGCAGTGTAGATAAATATTCAGAAAAGCAAAGATAAAATAAAATAATATACTGACTTTTCTGATGTTCTCAAAACAAGAAAATATATTCCGTGTTTATTTTTTGGTCGGTTTATAAATTAACCCTTTGAGTGCCCGAGGGGTACACAACGCATTGCATTGCAATGCATTGCGTACCCTTCTGGCACTCAAAGGGTTAAGCATACTTTAATTTATGTTAATAAGCAACCTCTCATTATATTATATTGCATGCTTCTGTTTTTCCTTTTCAATATCCTTAAGATGTCCAAAAGGATGAAGATAATTCTTGATAACTGATTCTCAGATTTACAAAAGGTCAGTGAACAGGTATACCTATATTTTGAAAGATGAAATCCTTCAACTCCAGAATCAATAGTAAGAGACATCTAGTTGCAAACACTAAAAAGTATTACTACAGAGCATAGCATCACAAGCATTGTAGTCAGTTTGATTAATCTACAGCAAACCAGCCAGATTCACCTGTTTCACTAGTTACTACACCCAGTAAAGGTGTAAGCAAGTTGTATGTCATTGGTATAGCTAGAAGAACAATATCTCACTGAGATTAGCTACCATGTGAAATCTGCACTTCTGTGTTTTTTTCTTAGTTATGTGGGAATAAGAATATTTGTTCATGTGTAAGTAAAGTCAGACATTAGAGTAGGTACTTGCCACACTTGAGGAACCTTGGTGCGGTTGGCAAGCTTATAACTCTTTTTTGGCCAAAAAGGTTGGCAGCAATGCCTCAAACTTATTCACTGTGTTATTATATATGCCTAATACAGGGCGCACTAGTCACAAGTATACTGGAGGAGCACAGGTTTATTGTATGTTCTGTGTTCAGACATTAATGAATACAACTTCCATTAATGTTCATGCATTAGAAAATACTTCCCATTGATAATAATAAGATTATTATATATTATCCTATATAATAATTAGCTAAATGTATGTTTGTCATGCACTGTACAGTCAGCTGTGAGAGCTGCAGTCATGCGCAGTACAGACTGTCCGTGCCGCGGTGCAGAGAGGGGACTACGGTCTGAATTCAGAGCGCCCCGCTCCGTTATCAGCCGAGGCGCGGGCAGTCTCTACTGTGCATGACTGCACCACGACCATTGCTGGGTGGCACTGTGGCCCGTGTACATGGGCTCTTCAACTAGTATATTATATATTATTAAGAATAATATAAAAGTAAATAAACCATGTGTGGTGCTGATTTATGTTTTTACACATTTACTCTATTGACTACCTTAGAATATATATATATATATATTAAAAAACACAAATATATGTAGGAATAACGGCATCAATGACCCGCTTAAACTTAGAGATTTTATAATGAAGGAATCCAAGAATTTTCACTACTACCCCTAAGTTCCTGATAGTGAACAGAAACAAAGAGAACAAAAACAGCGCAATATAGGGAGAGCACTAATTCTTCGAAAGATATAAATTTCAGTTTTATTATAACAAGATGAACAATAATATATTCAATGTACACTTAAAATTTTTAATAACTTATTTACTACAGTGGGAATAAGAATATTTGTTCATGTGTAAGTAAAGTCAGACATTAATGAATACAACTTCCATTAATGTTCTTGCAGAAGAAAATACTTCCCATTGATAATAATAAGATTATTATATATTATATATTATTAAGAATAATATAAAAGAAAAATAAACCATGTGTGGGTTGCGCTGATTTATGTTTTTACACATGTTCTCTATTGACTACTTTAGAATATATATCTATTAAAAAACACAAATATATGTAGGAATCACGGCGCCAATGACCCGCTTAACCCTTTGAGTGCCAAGTGGGTACATTGTACGAGTTTGGACAGCTGTACCCGCTGTGCCAAGCTCGTACGATGTACCCACTAAAATGCGGTCACTGCATGAGCCGGTATAAACGGCATGCAGTGGCCGCATTTAAAAAAAAAAAAAGCTGGGCAATCGTGGGGGGACATGAGGATCACTCCTCATGTCCCCCCTGTTATTGATCTCCCAGCCGATCGCGCTGGGAGATCAATAAAAGAAGAGGAGAAGCGCAGCAGAAGCGCAGCTTCTCCTCTTCCTTCTCTCCTACCCGAACTTCCGGGTAGGAGTGGGCGGGACCGGGGGAAGCCTCCCAACGTCATCAGTGACATGTCACTGATGACGTTGGGGAAGTTTCCCCGGTCCCATTCACTCCTACCGGTGGTAGGAGTGAAAGGCAGGAGAGCTTTTGCTCTCCTGCAAGTCGCCATATTGATCTCCCAGCCGATGGCTGGGAGATCAATAACTGGGGGGACACCAGAAGGGGTCCTGATGTCCCCCACGAGGTCTGAGAAATTAAAAAAATAAAAAAACAAAAAAAACAAACGCTAAGTAGCCCTGTGAGTGCCGCAGGGGTCCCCAGCACATTGCTTTGCAATGTGCTGGAGACCCTTGTAGCACTCACAGGGTCATTTTTTGGGGTTTTTTTTTTTTTTTTTTGAAAGACCTCATTGAGGGGATCAGGGGGGATCCTGATGCCCCTCAATGAGGTCTATTGTTAAAAAAAAAAAAAAAAAAAATGTTTAACCCTGTGTGTGCCACAGGGGGGGTCCAATGCACCCCCCCCCTCCTGTGGCACACACAGGGCTTCTATCATTACTTTGTTACTAGAGATTGTTGGGGGGCCATCAGGATTGGTCCTGATGGCCCCCCAACAAGCTCTGATTACAAAGTAATAATAATAAAAAAAAAATTAACCCTCTGAGTGCCAGAAGGGTCCAATGCATTGCTTTGCAATGCCCTGGAGACCCATGTGGCACTCACAGGGACATTTATTTTGATTCCTTTTATTTTTTTTTTTTAAGACCTCATTGGGGGAATCAGAGGGGTCCTGATACCCACCAATGAGGTCCATAATAAAAAAAAAATGTAAAGAAAAAAAAATTAACCCTGTGTGTGCCACAAGGGGGGCCAATGCAGCCCCCCTTCTGCGGCACACACAGGGCATTTATCATTACTTCGTTATCAGAGATTGTTGGGGGGCCATCATGATTGGTCCTGATGGCCCCCCAACAAGCTCTGATTACAAAGTAATAATAAAAAAAAAAATTAACCCTCTGAGTGCCAGAAGGGTCCAATGCATTCCTTTGCAATGCCCTGGAGACCCATGTGGCACTCACAGGGACATTTATTTTGATTCCTTTTATTTTTTTTTTTTAAGACCTCATTGGGGGGAATCAGAGGGGTCCTGATACCCACCAATGAGGTCCATAATAAAAAAAAATGTAAAGAAAAAAAAATTAACCCTGTGTGTGCCACAAGGGGGGCCAATGCAGCCCCCCTTCTGCGGCACACACAGGGCATTTATCATTACTTCGTTATCAGAGATTGTTGGGGGGCCATCATGATTGGTCCTGATGGCCCCCCAACAAGCTCTGATTACCAAGTAATGATATAAAAAAAATTAACCCTCTGAGTGCCACAAGGATCCAGTGCATTGCTTTGCAATGCGCTGCAGACCCCTGTGGCACTCACAGGGTCACTCTGTTTGTGGACATATATATTTTTTTTACTAAGACCTCATTGGGGAGGGATCAGGGGGTCCTGATGCCCCTCAATGAGGTATATAATAAAAAAAAATTAAATCAAAAATTAACCATGTGTGTGCCACTGGGAGGGGGGGGTTCAATGCAGACCCCCTTCCTGTGGTACACACAGGACTTTTTATCATTACTTTGTGATCAGAGCTTGTTTGGTGGCCATCTGAATACAAAGTAATAATAAAAAAAAATTAACCCTTTGTGTGCTGGACACCCCTGTGGCACACAAAGGATTTTTTCCCCCTTTATTTTTTATTTAGACCTCATTGTATGGGTTCTGATGCCCCCAACGAGGTCTACACAAAAATATTGGGGGAAAAAGCCCCAAAAAATGCACGTGCAACAGGAAGGGGGTCCAACGCAGTGCTTTGTATGAGGGGACATACAGTGCACAATGGTAGTCAGAGATCTCCCATACACACTATCAGACACTGCCCCACCATCACCACCATCCTTGCTCCTCTGCTCATACCCACACACACTGCCTAATCCCTCACCCTCTCACACATTTTGTTAGACTTGCAGTCACAGGTCCGCACATACACCGGCTGACGTCCTAGCTTCTTTCATCTGTTAGCCATAAAATCACACATACACTGTTTGCTTTCCCAATTCTGTTTCACTGGTAGCTACGCTCTTGTACCGTAAATTGGTATGTGAATCCAGAGCAGTGGGGTACCATTTTTTTTTGGCTGGCAAGAAGTCCTCCTAGGAAATCCCACGCCATTGAACCATTTCAGTATCTTTGAAGTGACTGATGTGTAAAACAAATGTTTGTTTTTCTTTCCTGTAGCACCACATTCTGGAAATAGTTGTTCCAAATAACTTAGGGGTACAAAGGCAAGTGACCCCTCATTAGATGCGGCAGGTTGTCTTCTTTCCAAAATGGTATGGTTTATCTACCTTTTCTTCAATTCTGAAGGTGTTATAGCCATTTTTATACAGGCAAGTCAGGTTTGAGAAAATGTTAGAAACATCAGAGGTTGTAGTAGGTGTAGTTTTCTACTTCTAGCACGCCCTAAGGTAGTTCAACTCATATCAATGGGGTGTCGTTTGACTCCTAAGAGCACTAGCAAACAAATGCAGTTGAAAATTCCATGGTTTTCACAGAGCTCCATACATTTAAAGGGGCAGAAATGTAAAAAAAAGCATTTTTTTTCATTAGCGCCACCTCCTGGAAGCATTTGTGCATACCAGCCTTTGGGTAAGAAGGCAAGTGACCCCTCATTAGATGTGGCAGGTTGTTTTCTTTTCAAAATGGCATTGTTTCTCTACCTTTCCTGCATATCTATTATGGTTATAACCATTTTAGTGCAAGCAGATAATTTAAAAAACAAAAGTGTCAGGTTTACGTTCGTGTTCCTAGCACCCACATATTGTATGTTAACCCACACAAATGGGCTACCATTTTTCTCATGATGGTAGCAAGTACTGAATACAGCAGGAAATGTTATGGTTTTCAAAGATTTTAGTATCTTTGAAGTGGTGGAAATGTAAAAAAAACTGTATTTATTCCCATAGCGCCACCTTTTGGAAATATTTGTGCACTTCAGCCCAGGGGGTAGAAAGGCAAGTGACCCCTCATTTGATGCGGGAGAATGTCTACTTTCCAAAATGGTATACCTTTTATACCTTTCCTTCATATCTCTAACAGTTATGGACATTTTAGTACAAGCAGCCATTTTCGAAGAAGCAAACAGGTAGGTGTAGTTATGTGCTTCTGGCACCCCTAAGGTAGGTCGACTCATTCCAGTGGGGTGTCATTTTTCTCCTAAGAGCACTAGCTAATGAATACAGTTGGAAATACCATGGTTTGCACACATTTCAGCACATTTGAAGGGGCAGAAATGTAAGAAAATGCCTTTTTTTTTCATTAGCGCCACCTTCTGGAGGCATTTGTGCACTCCAGGCTTGGGGTAACAAGGCAAGTCACCCATCATTAGATGCGGCAGGGTGTCTTCTTTTCAAAATGGTATGGTTTGTGTACCCTTTCTTCACTTCTGTAGTTGTTATAACCATTTGTGTACAGACAAGTAATGTTTGAGAAAATGTTAGAAAAATGTGAAGTTGTAGTGGGTGTCGTTTTGCACTTCTAGCGCCCCCTGAGGTAGTTAAACTCGTACCAATGGGGTGTCATTTTTCTCCTAAGAGCACTAGCTAATGAATACAGTTGGAAATACCATGGTTTGCACATATTTCAGTACATTTGAAGGGGCAGAAATGTAAGAAAATGCCTTTTTTTTTCATTAGCGCCACCTTCTGGAGGCATTTGTGCACTCCAGGCTTGGGGTAACAAGGCAAGTCACCCATCATTAGATGCGGCAGGGTGTCTTCTTTTCAAAATGGTATGGTTTGTGTACCCTTTCTTCACTTCTGTAGTTGTTATAACCATTTGTGTACAGACAAGTAATGTTTGAGAAAATGTTAGAAAAATGTGAAGTTGTAGTGGGTGTCGTTTTGCACTTCTAGCGCCCCCCGAGGTAGTTAAACTCGTACCAATGGGGTGTCATTTTTCTCCTAAGAGCACTAGCTAATGAATACAGTTGGAAATACCATGGTTTGCACATATTTCAGTACATTTGAAGGGGCAGAAATGTAAGAAAATGCCTTTTTTTTTCATTACCGCCACCTTCTGGAGGCATTTGTGCACTCCAGGCTTGGGGTAACAAGGCAAGTCACCCATCATTAGATGCGACAGGGTGTCTTCTTTTCAAAATGGTATGGTTTGTGTACCCTTTCTTCACTTCTGTAGTTGTTATAACCATTTGTGTACAGACAAGTAATGTTTGAGAAAATGTTAGAAAAATGTGAAGTTGTAGTGGGTGTCGTTTTGCACTTCTAGCGCCCCCTGAGGTAGTTAAACTCGTACCAATGGGGTGTCATTTTTCTCCTAAGAGCACTAGCTAATGAATACAGTTGGAAATACCATGGTTTGCACATATTTCAGTACATTTGAAGGGGCAGAAATGTAAGAAAATGCCTTTTTTTTTCATTAGCGCCACCTTCTGGAGGCATTTGTGCACTCCAGGCTTGGGTTAACAAGGCAAGTCACCCATCATTAGATGCGGCAGGGTGTCTTCTTTTCAAAATGGTATGGTTTGTGTACCCTTTCTTCACTTCTGTAGTTGTTATAACCATTTGTGTACAGACAAGTAATGTTTGAGAAAATGTTAGAAAAATGTGAAGTTGTAGTGGGTGTCGTTTTGCACTTCTAGCGCCCTCTGAGGTAGTTAAACTCGTACCAATGGGGTGTCATTTTTCTCCTAAGAGCACTAGCTAATGAATACAGTTGGAAATACCATGGTTTGCACATATTTCAGTACATTTGAAGGGGCAGAAATGTAAGAAAATGCCTTTTTTTTTCATTACCGCCACCTTCTGGAGGCATTTGTGCACTCCAGGCTTGGGGTAACAAGGCAAGTCACCCATCATTAGATGCGGCAGGGTGTCTTCTTTTCAAAATGGTATGGTTTGTGTACCCTTTCTTCACTTCTGTAGTTGTTGTAACCATTTGTGTACAGACAAGTAATGTTTGAGAAAATGTTAGAAAAATTTGAAGTTGTAGTGGGTGTCGTTTTGCACTTCTAGCGCCCCCTGAGGTAGTTAAACTCATACCAATGGGGTGTCATTTTTCTCCTAAGAGCACTAGCTAATGAATACAGTTGGAAATACCATGGTTTGCACACATTTCAGTACATTTGAAGGGGCAGAAAAGTAAGAAAATGCCTTTTTTTTTCATTAGCGCCACCTTCTGGAGAAATTTGTGCACTCCAGGCTTGGGGTAACAAGGCAAGTCACCCATCATTAGATGCGGCAGGGTGTCTTCTTTTCAAAATGGTATGGTTTGTGTACCCTTTCTTCACTTCTGTATTTGTTATAACCATTTTTGTACAGACAGGTAATGTTTGAGAAAATGTTAGAAAAATTAGAGGTTGCAATAGGTGTAGTTTTGTACTTGTAGCGCCCCCTGAGGTAGGTGAACTCATACCAATGGGGTGTTATTTTTCTCCTAAGAGCACTAGCTAATGAATACAGTTGGAAATGCCATGGTTTTCACACATTTTAGTTCATTTGAAGGGGCAGAAATGTAAGAAAATGCCTTTTTTTTCATTAGCGCCATCTTCTGGAGGCATTTGTGCACACCAGGCTTGGGGTAACAAGGAAAATCACCCCTCATTAGATGCAGCAGGTTGTCTACTTTCCAGAAATATATAGTTTTATATAGTTATTCCACTGTTTTAGGGTAGTTTTACCACAAAAACCCTAGAATGTGCATATTAGTTTATAAAGTTGAAAATGTCATTTTGCGCTGCTGGTGATTACGGCTCTACGCTAGCCATGGACGTAGGTAAAACTATACAAATTTGGTATTTTTTTACTCGGGGGACTCGAGGCTTTTTCAAATAATTGAAACTTTTTCAATCAAGGTAAATGTTTTTGATACATAGTATGTGATTTTAGCAAAATGAGTAAATTTTCACTTTTTTTTGTCATTATGACATCATAGCTTTTTGCACGATGTAAAATTCTCTTCATGTAAGGTATCACAAGAAAGCTCAATTCGTTCTGAAAAAAACAATATATAGTTTTCCATATGGAACTAAAAATCCCCAGAGGAAATCAAGCCTAAACGGAAGGATAGCAAAAATGTTGAAAAAGTGTCTGGCCTGCAGGGTTCAGAAAATGGCCCGAGCCTCTGGCACTGAAGGGGTTAAACTTAGAGATTTTATAATGAAGGAATCCAAGAATTTTCACTACTATCCCTAAGTTCCTGATAGTGAACAGAAACAAATAGAACAAAAACAGCGCAATATAGGAAGAGCACTAATTCTTAGAAAGATATACATTTCAGTTTTATTATAACAAGATGAACAATAATATATTCAATGTACACATCAAATTTTTAAAAACTTATATAGCGCTATATATTTAAAGGATGTGAATTCACATAAGAAATAAAGAATAAATGTCAATGTTAGAACATATCACCAATAGAAGCTAGATGGAGATACTTACAACTATAAGGTGTTGAAGCGGGCAGGTGAATAAGATGTTAATTTGCAGCGTCCGCCACTCTCCCAACTTGGATCGGAAGATTTTTTTTTCCTGAGGAAGTGTCATATTTGGCACGAAACGCGTAGAAAAAGAACAGTATCCTAATCAGTTTTTATTGTTTTTAATCTATGATATCACCTATTTGGAAGAGAAGCATAGTGTGGGCTGTATACACGCCACAGGACGGGAGGTGAAAAAAACATTACTAGTGCTTAAAGGGTAAGTAATACTTCGTTTTAACTTTATTTTATTTTGTAGGCATTAAAAAAACATGAAGAATGATATAAGTCTTATCTCTCAAACCTTTATGGTTTATGAGATATTCACAAGCAAAGTTCCCCTCCCCGTCCCTTTTACCTAGTGTAAGCCATCTCTTCTCAGATGTGAATCTGGTTGTATGACAGGACAGATAACAGAAGGGGACAATCTTCTTTGTATGAAAACAATGACAGCCCTTCCCCCCTTGACAAGTTTTTCAGCTTTTTCCCTTATCTTAATTGAAGATTGTCACTCTCTGCAGTCTACCTGGGCACCTCCCTTCTGATCTGGTTGAACAGGGGGGGATACTTTGTTTGTGAATATCTCTTAAACCATAAAGGTTTGAGAGATAAGACTTATATCGTTCTTCATGTTTTTTTAATGCCTACAAAATAAAATAAAGATAAAACAAAGTAGTACTATCCCTTTAAGAATCGCTGCTTGACTCTGCCCACATACAGAGGGATCGTGGTGGCTAGGTGTTTGGAACAACATTTTGCCCCAATAAAGATCGAGACGGGAGAGACATTTGACCAACAGATATAATCTCTGCATATATAAAGATATCTGCCCGCTAATTTGGAGCCGATATAAATAAAGCAATACAGCAAGGCAAAAGATCCAAGTGAGGAGAGTGGCGGATGCTTCAAATTAACATCTTATTCACCTGCCCGCTTCAACAACTTATAGTTGCAAGTATCTCCATCTAGCTTTTATTGGTGATATGTTCTAACATTGACTTTTATTCTTTATTTCTTATGTGAATTCACATCCTTTAAATATATAGCGTTATAAGTTTTTAAAAATTTGATGTGTGCATTGAATATATTATTGTTCATCTTGTTATAATAAAACTGAAATTTATATATTTCTAAGAATTAGCGCTCTCCCTATATATATTGCAATAAATATCTATACACCTGTAGTGGGGAAGCACTCACATATATAGAGTCCAAAATGCTTGGGTGATACAGTCTGGCTAAATCTTACAACTATAAAAGAAACTCTGAGCACTCACAGGAATTTTTAAAAAAAAGAAGAAATAGTTTATTGTATGTTCTTAACAATTTGGCCAGGCACAGCTGTTGTGTGTATGTGCAACAACGTGTACAAAATGTGCAACAGAAATAAGAACAGAGAGATGTCCTCATACTAACAATCAGCAACAGTAGAAGAGTGATACAATGTTGCACATAGTGTAGACCTTATTATACGACTATAAACAGAGCCAATACTTAATAACCTTTTGCTCCTCACAGATCCTTCCTCAACCTTCCGTACAATCCAAGGCATTAGTGTACCGTTGCCTCTGCCTCATCCCAAATCATAGGTCAGCAGAGCTTGCACAAGTCACATAGTGACGTACTAGAGATCATTAAAGAACATTTTCACTTGGCATCTCCATTCCTATGGGTCAGGGGTCTCAAATGTTGGCTGACTCATTTTAGGAACTATACCCCAGCCCAAGGCAGGCTATCAAGGAGGGCTAGTAAAACCATGATAATCACAGGATAAATAAGAGATAGACAGTGATTGAGTTCCACATTATGCTCATAAACACCGTGAACCAGGCTATCCATGTTCCTTGAACTGAGAGGTAAAACAAGCAGTCCTGACATGGGGGTATATTATGTACCCCTTTACATCATTATATATATATATATATATATATATATATATCATATATACTTGTGATAGACAGGGTTAGAGAAGTGAGGCGCCTGGAAAAGCAGAGTAGTAGAATATTAGCTACCCTGTATGGTTAGTTACAAAATAATTAAGTGGGGAAAGATGTAAACAGGGGACTGCTGAAACTAGCCCACCTCAGCATATTAAAAGCCAAGGAGAAAACTATAATATAACAAGAAAATAAATAACTCATAATACCTAGCCTACCTGAGTAGGCAGTTGCATAACTAATGATCTAGTACCTTCATGTACTGAACCTTGGTTAAGGTGTAGTAAACATTGATTTGAGTCCCAGTTCAGGGTGTCATATTGGCATGGCAATATCAACAGCAGGAGGGGGGCAAGTCAAGAGATAACAAAATTTTGAGAATATCAGTTGGGCAGGGATGGAAGGGGCTGAACATCAAGGATGATGAATGTTCAGCTAATGAAACACAAGGTGACCTAAATAAGAGTCAGGTGGGCTATGCAAAAGCCAATGGCAAGTCTGAAAGACATGATAGACCCCAGAGTTTGGACGCATACATTATTGTCAGGGGTATCTAAGGTCTAAAATATAGGGTGTAACCATTGTAGTACCATAAGCAATACCTGGGGAACCCCTTGAAGGTGCACTCTATCTCAAAGCATATTCTGTGAGGGGTGTTGGTAACAAAGGATGGTGTAGCTCAGTACAAGGATAAAGAAACATATGGCATTTGATGGGGAGGGGCGTACTGGTACACGAGCAGGTGTCTGAATAGAGGGTGGGATCCTTAGGTCTCCGGTTGTCCCAAGACTAAGGTTGAGAGGGGCTGATGATGTGGAGATGGGGTATAATCTCACAAGAAATCTCCAGGCTCAGGTCAGAGGGTAAGGGGGACTGGAGAGGATGAGTACTGATCCAAGTGAGAGATGAGCATGTAGTGGGAGGGGGCATTAAGGTTTACTTTAGCTAGATGAGTTAAGAGGACTGATAACATACAGATCGGTTGTAGAGGAATGGCGTATTCGGTCCACATTTAAGCTGGACATAAACCTTAGGGTAGGGAGGAATAGCTGAGGGTGAGCCCTTTTATAAAGCTATACCAGGATAGGCGTGGAGACAAAGACCTGTTTATTAGATATCTATCTCCAGTATCAAATTTGTCAGAGCTTCAGTGGGAGGTTCGAAGGTTCATAGCCCTGTATGGACCCAGCCCCCCAGCGGAGGTGATCCCCACGGTACTGGCAGCGGCTACTTGGCTTCAGGTGGCGGAACTCCAAGTGCACTCCAAAGGCACTGCATCCCCAGCGGTACAGCAGGACAAGCTGATTCGGAGAGATTGTAGCTTCCGGGAGCTCTGGAGGGGAACAGGAAAAGGCATATCGAAAGTTGTTCGACCTTGTGGTGGATTGGACTGTGGTCTCCACACCCAGGTCCCAGGGATGCTGGGCAGCTGGTCCAGATCCAATACCAGAGCTGTTCAACTTTGCAGAACAGCAGGATCCAGAGACTGAGGATGATATGGATTTAATAGATTTGACATCTGAGGATGTTGACTCAGGAGGGGATGCAGTTGGCTTCCCTCCCTAGTGGCAGAGTTTTCATGTATGGTGGATGGTACTGCAGTCTGCACTAGCACAACCCCAGCAGAAGAGCTGAAATCGGGGCAGAGCACCGCTGGTCTCTGCCCACCCCTTCCCATTGTTTTTGAGCCTGACTGCAACACTCCTGCAGTGTCCAGTCCTAAAGCACCAGCAGAAACGCTGGCCTCGGGTCAGAGCACCACTGGTCTCTGCCTAATCTGTAGCACTGGTGTGTAGGACAATGGTCCTCACCAGCGGCACTGTCACCCCTGCCCTGGTGAGTGGGACCGAGGTCCTCACCAGCGGTGATGTTGCCCCTGCCCCGGAGAGCGGGACCAAAGTCCTCTCCAGTGGCCCTGTCGCCCCAGGCACCCTGCCTACTCTCCAGCAGCTGAGAGGACTCCAGGGAGAAGGCACAGTGGGCAATTATATTTTAAGGGAGAGGCAGAGGTTGGTCGGGTGAGTACTGCTTTTGGAATGGCAGACTGGTTGGGACACCAATTTTGTGAGGGCATTGATGGGCCAGGTAAGCTGACTGACTGTGGACTCAACCCGTTTGGGGTCTCCTCCTGGGACCTGGCCCTGGAACAGCCTCCCCCTAAGACTAATTACTGCCCCAATTGCCCCTTGTCACGGAAGCCTCCGTGCCCTGGGCTCCTGGAGGGGCCTGGGGCCCAGCCACCACCCTACAGACTGGTACAGGAAAAGGGTAGTGTATTTGTTGAGAGAATTATGCTCCGGTCTGATGTTTGTCATTTAATTATGCAGTGATGAAATTATGTGTGATGTAATCATATTTACTGTTTACAGTCCATTGTTCCCCCTGTGGAGGCTCCCATTGTATAACTTGTATATCGTTCCCATTGTGCCTCTCTGTATTATGTGCCCCTCCACCGACCCCATTGTCTCTCCATATGTGGTTTGCAGTAACCTGTATCCTATTGTATTCTTATATGTGTGAATAACTTGTTATGTGTGTGTATAAACCATATGTGGTCTACAATAAATCAGTTATTGTGTTAACTCTACACTGGTGTTGCCTGGTGCTTTGGGTAAGCTTGCTGTATCCAGAGTGCATTCACCCTACTCTGAATCTTGCCTAAGTGACTGGGTGACTGGAGCTATGATCCTGGTTCCTGGCTGGTGGAATTCTTTAGTGTCCCCCTAGGCTAAGGCACCGTTTTGGAAGAGCTACTGAGTCTGAGTACGGACATCCGTCACATATACCCTAGTAAGTCATTCTTGAGGAGGGGCCTAAATCTTTTTATCCTAAATTAGGCATTAGGCCTCTCAAAATGGGGTACATGCCCTATTTGAGCATAAGAGATAATGTAAGTGATCTCAAAAAGTTATAGTACACCAGGGTATATAATACTGGGAAGCCCATGTGTGTGGGACAGTGTGAGAGAGGTAGCACAGCTGGATGTCTCAGGATATCAGGGAGTGTACATTGGCGTAGCCCTTGAAAGTAAGAGTGATTAAGAGGGAGAAATGATGCAAGGCCCCACTTAAAGAGTGAAGATCCATATGGGGGATAAGGGGGGGAGTAGAGGGTGCTCTCTAAGGTGTAAGGTGGAAATGGAGGGAGCACAACTCTATGGGCTGCAATTTAAAATAAAAGATATTCAGGTATGCTACCCTCTGATCATAATACCAGCAGTAAATCCTTAACATAAAGGTAAATAATACATCACATAGTAACTTAGTATATAATATATTTTGTAGTAAAGCTATGCAAGGGGATCTTAAGACAATAATAGGCATGATGCGGTATATGTCTCTCGAAAGGAGACACATGCAGATACCCAAGATAATATAACATTCCGGATCTTGGGAGATCACTAGTCAAGGCATATATGGGTCTCATGAAGTACCAGGGGTGACATCAGTAAATGTAGGTAAATGGAGAACAATAAATGTAAAAGGGTTCAGTGACCCACTGTTATAGGCTAGTTAATAGGGTTGTAAATCTCGGGAATGGGGTTACAAGATTCTATAGCCCAGGTCATGTTAAATAAAATGAGGTATAGGAGGCAATATGGCGCATAGTAGGAATGTGGAAAGGGAACAAGGCATATAATTCGATGGTATTGATGTTCCTGGAAAGATACATGCATCATAATCGTGTTGGAATACTTCCACTCACAGCAGAACAAGAGACCAAACTGCGAGATTTATAGGTACTGGCCTATGCTGAAGGGTAAAAAGACCATCAAAAACAAGGGAAAAGAGAAAGGGTGATGGAGGGAAGGAAGGGTACACAGTTGGAAGGAAGAATGCCACCAAATATAAGGCCAAATAGACAGCAGGGAGGGCAAAGTAGAGCTTATATGACCTCTGTCATCATGACAGTTCATAGATAGTCCTCATCTCAAGGCAGGAGGATGCCAAATTAGAGCAGTAAAGTTCACGGTGTATCAATATCAGGTCAATTTCATAGAGTAGTTCAAGACAACGGGACTACTCTAGGCGACTTGGTATCTTCAATGGTGGTGTCAGGGCAGAATGTTGAGGTGGTTAGGAGATACCCAGAATGGAGCAGAAGGAAGGGGCCTCCACCAGATGGCATGAGGCCATTGTGAGAGGCAGTGAAGGAGATGGGAAACCCCCACTTATACTTGATGTTCAGGGAGCAGAGATGTGCAGTTAAGGACTTGATGGCTCTCTGGAGCTTAAGCGTATGAGGGGAGATATCTTGATACAGAGAGATGGTAGCTCCAGGCACATTGGGGCAAATAACCCTCCCTGTTTCTGGACATGATTCTGTCTTTCTGGTTGAATCTGTGAAAGCAGATGATCATGTCTCTTGGGAGACCATCTTGTCTCAGTCATAGCACCCTGTGACTTCAAGCAAGTATTACCTCCTCATGGTTGTTACAGTTTAAAATAGAGGCAAAGTAAGAACAAAGTTTAAGTTTTGAGGAGCCACATTTTCAGGCAAGTTTGTAACCTGCACGTTGCATCTCCTTCCCCTGTTGTTGAGGCATAGGTGATGGATGGTGTCCCTGCTCTCCACCAATGCCTGCTCCAGGTTGGTGACATGTTCGGCTGCCACCGTCTTCTCTTCCTCCAAGTAGGATACTCTGTGAGTCAGCTGGGTAAGACTCTCTTTGATAGTGGCAATGCCAGCTTTTACCACCATTTTGAAGTCCTCCATCATCATCTGAATATCTTCCTTTGATGGGAGACCATTAATTATTACCAAGAGCTCTGCTCTAGTAAGAGGAGGATCCATGTTGTCAAAGGTTGGTGCAAAAACAACACACTCTGTTGGGAAGAGATGTTGAAGTGAGGGAGGAATGACGGTGGAGTTAATTATAGGTGATTGCCACCATTGAGAAAATTGCACGTCTGCAGCTTGTGGAGGGGGAGGACACGTATCCAATTTCTGGAAGTAGGTTTTTATTGTCTGTTTTATTGTTTGTTTTTCCATCCTTTCATTCAGCTAGGTGATGAGGGAATCCTAAGCTCGGTTGTCAGGCTAACTGTAGGCTATGAAAGCTAGAAATTACTCTCTCAGACACAGAGCTCACGGACTAGACATCCAGCTTCATTGTATGCCAGGCTGCGCCCCTATTGTTTCATTTTTTTTAAAGCCCTGTATATATGCTACAAATGAAGGCATCACCAGTGGGACTTGTTAAAAAAAAAATGTAATCTTTATTATTTCAACATTTCGGTCCAACCCCTGGACCTTTCTTAAGACAACTAACCCTTCTCCGTTCCAGAACAACTCATACCTAAGTGACGTGACAAGCATGCAGTCAGCAAGGCGACTGCACAAAAGTGACTTTGCTCCTCCTGAAAAAACAAAAAAAATAATGGATCATAAAATAAAATAATTCCTTTAACAGTCATTGTGTTTGAAATACCACTTACGAAAACCACTTTAAACTATGATATATTATTCACTTGACTTCATAATGTAAATAGTCCTATATAACCTTTATGCTTAGCCGAAGTCGCTAACCACTAAATCATGCCAAAGTAACATTCGATATATTCTCGTCGTATGTTGATCAGAAACAACCACTCCATATGTGCAGCGTAGACTCTGTTGCATCACCATGTCGGCTGTCAGTTTTACTCTGAATCCAAATCAATGGAGAGCACAGACATTGAGACATAGTATATGCAAAAGTAAGCAAGCAATAACTTGAATCTGGGGTTAAATATACTAGTCATTGCTATTTAGAGATGTCAGTCACTTCACATGCTAATAAACTATTTAAGACAGTAGTGGAATATGCCTCATGCATCCAGTGTCCTGGTGGTCATAGGCAGAGAACTCAAGCAAGCCCACAATATTAAAAATAAGACTGATTAAAGTACAAAAATGGTTATAGCTGTAGTCCTTTTTATGAATCTTATAGCTGCAGACAGCTTTCACTGAAGACTGGTTATAAGTCTTTAATAGTAGGGTTTTTACCATGCCCATTTCCTTTTTATTCATTCTGCTTGTGACTTAGACTTAGCCTTGCCAAGCATGAAAGTCTTTATCCACCTGGTATAATTCCTGTAATCCCCAGAAAATATATTTGGGGTCCATTATACTAATGCCCAGTGTCCAGTTATACAACCACTTAAATCACAGCCAGTGAGCATGCTCTACAGATTTCTGGTCATGAGTAGAGGTGGGCGAAAAGTCCCACCGTGTTCCTGCGAAAAAGTTTGCGAAAACCACATTGTTGTCTGTTTTTCCATGGGAAAAATATTAATTAAAATCTTCACGTTTTTTGCCCATTGGCCAAAATTATTTGCCATTTTTTCAATGGCTAGAAAGTTTCCCCCATTGATTTACGTGTTTTTCTCCTTGCTATAAAAAAGTGACATATTCGAGGAAGTGAAACACAATACAAGCAGCTGCAAAGCGAGGTAGATGTGCCGTGCTGTTCTGCTGTGATCTTTTTGCAAAACTGAGGCAGGAGAGGCTCATAGTGCTGTGCCTGCTGCCAGTGCTGAACCTGCTGCCACCAGTGCTGAAGCTGCTGCCAGTGTGTCTTGTACTTTTCAGGAGGCAGGAAAGAAAAGATGATGCCAAGTGTGACTGCAGGGGACCCAAGTCATACTTGACATCCCCAATTAGTCCAACCAGTGCTATTACTACTACTACTAAGAAGGTCCAGCACCTTGTTAGCATTAGGAGTGAAGGAGGGGGTAATCATCATATTAATAGTGATTGTGAGGATGAAGACTTAGGGGCTGAAATTAATGTGGTTGGTGTTAGTAGTATTAGTAGTAACAGTGATGGTGAAGTAGCAGGTGGGACTAGTGTTAGGAGAATGGTAGGGGAAGCAATTGAGAGCATCAAGACTAGCGGTCAAGGGAACCCACACCATTCCCCTGAGCTTGGGAGTCCCCTTCCATCCACTTCATTGCCCATGTGGATCATGATCCTGAAGAAAACAGAGTTGTTACCACGGCAATAATACCACCTCCACCAGAAGCACAGACTGCCAACCAGTAGTGAGATATTTGTAATAGAGCAGCAGCAGCACGGAGGGACTAGAGGTGGTAGTGATGATGTTGGTGCAGAATCTGAGGTGGAAGAGACATTGATGGCCTTTTTAGTCTAAACTGAGAGGGAAGGGGAGACAGGGATGGGGTTGGAATCACCACCATCACTATCAGTGAGCTTTTTGAAATTGCAGATTTTGCCACTGCGCTAATTCCTGCTGCTACTGAGTTGCAAGGGCCACAGGCAGCTGAGGAGCAGGCTAGTGTGCCACAGACCACCATGGACACAGTGGGAATGGGGTCATCAAGTGATGCGGGACTAGGACATACTCCTGGTCTTAGTTACAGTGCTTATTCTGAGGCAGTAGCAGCAACAGCATCAACATCATCCTCTGCCCCAGCTAGTGAAGGGGAATGTGGAGGAAAAGAAGAAAGAGGCCATTGTTCTCCACCTGTTCCCTACCCCCTTAAGCTATGGGTGTGGGACTATTATTATCTTGGGTCAGGCACAGTGCAGTCATCACCAACACACTGTGTACAATTTGAGACAAGTCAGTGAGAAGGGGAAAGGAGGAAACGCACCTTGGCACAACCGCCCTGATAACACACATGTAAAACAGACACCATAACATTTATGTCAAACATGCTAAAGCCAAACACCCACCACAGGAATTGAGCACTGCTGTTGTAGTACCCGCTGACTCTCCAGAAAAGCAACAAGAGGTGAGGTGGAGATTAAAGAGGAGGAAGAATAGAGAAACCCAGGCAGAGGCTGGAAGTTCCATGATGAGCAAAACAATTAGCTTGCCATCACCTTCTTCCTCTAGGGTAACTACATCTTTTGCCAATCCACCTCATTCATCATTATCTCCCCCGCCAAATGATAGCCATTCTGTAGATTCTAGGATGTGGCAATTTGTGTGGTGCACTGACCACAGATGGCAGTGTGCTGGAGGAGAATCTCAAGCAGAGCATCAAGCTGCATCTAAGGAGAATCCATCCTGCATAACATGATAAACTGGTGGCGGGGGGGGGGTTAATCATTACTATTAAATTGTTAGCAAGTTGTCATGTGTTCTTAGCGGGGTGTGGACAAGGGGTATAGAGAAAGCAGCATTACTTGGTTTCTGATGTCATGCTGTTTGGATACAGTTGCACCAGGAGTAATTTACCACACACACACTGTGCATATTGCAGTTGCTGGTGAGAGGCACAGTTCCTGCTCTCAAGGGAAACATTTCTATTCTAATAACAACACATCTATAATTTTGGAGGAGGGGCAGGTGGAGACGAATTACTGGCCAACTTCTTCTTTTCTCCACATATACTGGGGGCTACTTATTTTGCTGCTACTGCCTCAGGTGCATCACTCAAGCTAGTTGTGGCAAGTGGAACCTTCGTTATCCATCACCCATGTTACTGCTGTTGTTGATCCCATTCCCTTTGAGCTGCCTAATCATCCTGCTGCCTATTTTTTTTTTCTCAGGGCTTGTGCTTTAAAACATTGAAACAAAAAACATAGTCCTACAAAAAAAATAAACAATTTTTGGGGGTTTGTTTCCAACAAGCCTAAGTCCTACAAATAAATGATTCCTTAGGGCTTGTTCCAAACAAGTCTAAGTCCTACAAATGAATGTTTCCTTAGGGCTTGTGCCTCTAATAAGTCTAAGTCCTACGAATAAATGTTTCCTTAGGGTTTGGGCCTCTAACAACAAATCTTACACATCATGCTCTACAAAATACTCAAGTATCAGTCTGCCTCAGTGGCAGCTTATGTCAGGGGGTCCCTGTCTCTATCACATTAAATACAACTTTTTTTTTAACTGTCCCCCAATACCAGTCAGCAAACCCCCCTAAATCAACTGATTCTTTCTCCAGACTCCACCCACCAACACAGACACCCTCCTCAGACCCCTTTTATACCATGTCTTATGGGGTTTTTTTAATTGTATTTAGGATTTATTTTTTATTAACTGCCCCCCAATCCCAGTAAACAAACCCCCTAAAACACATTCCCTATTCTTTCCCTACACTCCACCAACACAGGCACCCTCATGCTCCTTTTATACGATGCCTTTGGGAAATAAAATAATATTTGCTATGTGATGTATGTAAATTCAATGTTCCCATTGATTTCAATGGAATAATCTAAGCGAAAAAAGCAGAAAAAACGCATTTTCACAAGAAATTATTAGCCAAGTGGGAAGTTCCGTTCTTCACCAATTTCAGTTTGAGGCGAACATTTTCGCCCATCCCTAGTCATGAGACATAAAATGCATAATATATAAAAAACAAAGAAAAAACTGAGAACATTTTCGATGATCATACTTAATCACACTATCAGACATGGGTAGTAAACCATTGTCATGCCGGGCTAGGGTGCACTACCTAGACTGTAGGAACTGTTTAAAGTGGCAAGAACTGGTAGGGACCTATCCCAGGATCTATGCCCAGCCTCCACTGGTGAGGCACGAAACCCCTATGTCTGGGCAATGACACTTGGACCACTTATATAAGTATCAAAGCACACGTTTATCCTATAGTAGAAACATGCATCATAAATTTGATCATTTAAACCCCTGGGGGATGTTCCCTTCGAGGTGCATATGGCTAGGTCGGCTTCATGCCAGTCTAGGTAACCCTTAAGGGCATTTATGTGGCAGGTCCTCCAATCTTGCTGCTGGGAGCCTCTCGCTATAACATATGCGGTCTCCACTTACGGGTATATGACCTGGTATGGACCCTCCCAGGCAGTTTGCAACTTATTCTGCCAGGTGGGTCTCAAGGCCAGGACTAACTGTCCCACGTGGAATTCCCTATCCTTGACATGTTGGTCATAAAAACTTTTCTGTCTCAGCTAAGCAGTCTGCAGATTTGTGCAGGTTAATCCCATTAGGGCTTCTAATTTTGTTTCTCAGCTCCACCACGTAGGTGATGGCTGGGGTCTCCTCCGAGTCACTCTTCCGTTCCCAATACTCACGGAGATATTCAGGGGTTCCCAGACTCTCTGCCTGGACAAGAGATTAAAGAGGGAGAAGACAGTGGACTCCTGAAACAACTCCCAGTAAGCAAAAAAAAGGTGAAGGAGATAGCGTTTCCAATCTCTATGGAACTTAGTGAAGGCTCGAAGCATCTGCTTCAGGCTCCCATTGAACTGTTCACAGAATCCTTTAGTCTTGGGCTGGTATGTGGTGGCCTGGACAGGTTTTACCCCGTATACCTTCCATATCTGCTGTAGCAGATCAGACATGAACTTGGTGCCCTGGTGAATATCTTGACCAGGGACTCTGCTACTTTCTGTGCCATGATGTTGGACAGGGCAACTGCCTCAGGGTACCTGGTGGCAAAGTCCACTACTCCGAGGATGTGCCTCTTCCTTGACTTGCTGCAATATCGATTGCTACATGCTGAAAAAGGATCTGCTATGACGGGTAGGGGCCGTAGGGCCATGGGGGTTTTGTCACCACTACTGCCCACAAGCTGGCAAGTGTCACAGGTACAGAAAAAGATTTTGACATTGCGGGACAGCTGGGCAAGAAGAAGGCTACAGTAAGTCTATACTTGTAGTCCTGCGCTCCAAGGTGACCAGATAAGGGGATCTCATGGGCCAGGGCTAGGAGGGCCGTATGGTAGAGTGAGAGCATTTTGAGCTGGGAACGGGGAACCTCAGTCATCCCCTCACAGTGACCTATTATCTTGCGGTATAGGAGGGCATCCTCCCAAACAAAGGTTTTCCCACTAAGGCCAGTCTTTCCAGGTTCAGCCCTTCGTCAGTAGTCTGCCCAGGTAGGGTCGGAGACTACTTTTTACGGAAGTCTGCCGAGGAGGGCCATATCAGGGTTATTGGGATGTTGAGCCCATCTGGGGTGTCAGGAGCAGGGGATCTGCTTACCGATGCCTCCAGAGTTTGCTCTTGTCGAGCCCGGGAGTAAGTGAGAATCTGACAGACTGCTGCAAATGGTGCTGAAGGGGAGGTAGTATAGGAGCTCTCCAGGTGCCCCAGATTGGTCCCCAACAAGGCAACCATGGGCAGGCCAGACATAACTCCAATTTTTCAGCACCACTGACCTATGTCCTAGCCCAGGTGCATCTGGGCCAAGGGGAATTAGTACATCTTTCCTACAGCCACCTGGAGCTCCTTATGCTGTACAGTTAGGTGATGGGGGGACAATCAGCGGGGCTGAACAACAGTGAGGGTAGCTCCAGTGTCCCTTAGCCCTTCTGCCTGATGACCATTGATCTGTACTGGCTGGTAATGATGCTGCCGGTTACCCTGGTTGGTTAGTTGTACCAGAGACACCTCATGGTAGCGCCACTCAGTGTCCTGGCCTTCTGGAAGGGAAACTTCCACTGGAGTCAGCCAGTGACAAACCTCAAAATCTCTTTCTGGAATGGGGTTAGGGCCTGACACACAGTGGGACTGTCGGGGAAAGTTCCTGTTGGAAGCGGTCCAGGGTCCCAGAGTGTGGTGGTGCAGGGAGAGTGTTGGGTCCCGTCTGTTGCGGCACTGGCCCTTGAAGTGTCCCTCCTACCGGCAGCCATAGCAATCTGGTTTGGAAGGCTGGTGCCGGTGTGGGGCTGGAGAGGACCAAGGTCCCACAGGGTGTGCAGTCTGGGGCAAGGGTGCCCTTATAGTGGGTTGTCACACAACTGGGGTACCTGCAGGGTGACTGTAGAGCCAGTGTACTGGAGCTGCCTGAGGACCCAGACACCAGGTCTCCTCATATTTGTTCACCAACTGTGAGGGTGCGAGATTCCTGATCCGTCACCCAGTCCTGAACCTTTGGAGCAATGTTGTGGTAGAACTGATCCAGGAAGATTTGCTAGCAGAGGCTCTCAAAGGTGGTGGATTCACACCCTTGCAACCAGTTCCTGAGGGTCCAAGTGATGCAGGCAACACTGCCATTCAAAGTCCTACGGAACCCATCAATGTTGCCCGTTGAGTCATCGAACGTTTTGAATGATTGGTGGGTCACCCTAATGATGGTCTTACTGCGATCAGAGTGGCAAACGCTCAGGGGGTGAGAGAGTGGTCCATGACTCCGGCAGGTATTCCTGCTTGGCTGCAGACTGCCACTTCTGTTGGCAGGTTGGGACCCAGGAAGGTTAGTCGTCTCTGCACTTTCTGTAACACAGATCAGGGGATGTAGTGGCTGTATGCCAAGCTTCAGGAACGGTGCTACAAGACATTCCAGACGACTCCCCCCAGACAAAGGGCTGGGGCTGGGATCCCAGAGTAGGCTACTGGACCTTGCCAGCAGTACCATCTTCTCCTCGGTTTCCTCCAGAAGAGCCAGTAACTCCTGCTTTCTCAGTTCACTGCCATCTCAATCGCTCTAGGTAAGCAATTCCTGGAGCGCAGTCATAGTGAGGTGCTGGTATGCCACAGACATCTTGCTGGTTGTGAAGTGCCAGGTGGTGGTTCGGACCCTTAGTGAGAGAGATCCCACTGAATTAGATTCAAAGGAGACTATGTAGACCATTCCAGAAATAACACACACCAGGCAGGATGAACAAGGATCCAACAACTTTATTTGGGAACACAGGAAGCATATATAGGGATGGAATTCCTAACATAAAAAACTACTGTTTAATCTGGCAAGGTATGCACAAGTGGAGGCCACTCAGAAGGATGCCTACATTTTAACCCTGGGGAATGGGAGGGTTAGAGGGAACACACAGAATGGTTTAATCTTGCCGCTCTGATCTCCAGCAAATGAGAAACAAAGCAAGAAGTCAAAAGAGGTGGCCAATCATCAGGTTGCCTACTTGTCGTACAAACTCAGGCATTACAGAGACAAGGAACAACAACAAGCGGAGACCAATCCGTGAGCTGCCTACTTGTCAAAACAAACCAGGGTGGCCAATCAATGAGCCTCTGACATTTTCAAACTGGAGGCTGGGAGGTTTGGAGAGATGGGGAATCTGGGGACAACGGAGGGCATTTGAGGCATTGTGGCATACATACATGTGTTGGTGGAATACATATAACATGGTTGTAACACACATATAAACATGTGAATCTGTGGGGTTTTATGGGGCTTTTATAGGGAGGGTAAAAGTTCCCATGAGCACACAAAATAAAATGCTGATGTCACTCAGCTGTACAGACCTCCATGATCTACACAGCAAGTTGGGAGAGAACCGTGCGTTATGAGAACTCCATTCCCAAATCTCTGAGGAAACAGCCTGGGGTTTAAAAGGTTATTTTATTGACCTTCTACTGCCAATTTAATTAACATTTCAGGATTGTCAGAAATAACCAGCATTAAAATTGTATATTGTTTTAGTAACCCTGATGTGGCAATGATCTATTACTGATATTATAGTTCTTTGTAATAAACATTTTACTAATCTACCCCATTTTAAAATAAACCACTTAAAGTTAAATTCAAATGTCCTCCCTCTCCATTACAACAGGTGAAGTGGATTAAATAACACTTTATACTGCATAAATGTATACTTTGCCTAAGAATGGAATACGAGTCTTTTTCTCCAAGATAATGGAAAACTAAATAAAATAATAGCAAAAATAGTAATAATACAGGGGTCTATCAATCCCATTCTCTTTCCCTTTGGGGTGATTCCAAGAGTTGGGGGAGGGGTCTAAAAAGTCCATAACTTTGATACCTGATAACCTGCATAGAATTGTCCTGTATGTTTGGAATTAGTAGAAAACATGTCACTTTGCAAAACACACATTTTGCCAAAAAAGTGTTTCATTTGTTGTTTTAGCTAACCAGATTGAAGGGAAAGTAATCATGGGATGCTGGAAAATAGTTAAAAAGCTGGTTTACTTACCTTCAGATGTTTGGCTCACTCATCTGGACAAAGGTAGGAGAGTTTCTTTAATTAGTAGGTAGACAGAACTGCTTGACAACATCCTCAATCTCTCCCTCTAGTTCTCATCCTTGTTCTCCATCTCTACCCTTCTCCCCACACTATCTCTCTCTCTCTCTCTCTCCCTCTCCATCTCTGTATCTACCATTTTTTTCATGGTCCATCCCCCTTCCTTTTTCTCTCTCCCATCCTCTATCCCCTATGCTCTTCAGCAAGCCTCACTCTCCAGAATTCATGCTCATACCCACCCCCTCTTCCATGTTTCACATGCTCCCTTTTCCCTCTTTCAATCTCCCACTGTCTATGTTGAATCCATTCAGACTGATCTGATAGTTTCTTTGAGTCACAAAACATATCACAGATGTTTCCCTTATCTCTAATCACAACCAGTGATTGGTTGAGAATCATACTATCTAATTTCTACTGATAACATGTCAGTTTATGATTAGTTGGCAGTATGCAAAGCTCTGATTTGTTGAATCTTAAAGGGGAACTATACCCTATAGTGTAGTAATAATTGACTCTAATTTGATTAAGGACTTGCCTGGGTATCTTTTTTTTCATTTGAACATTGCTATAGTCTGTATGTGAAGGGTATCATTTTGCTTTTGCAAGAATATTTAAATTATTCTAAAGCACCATGGGTGGGCCTTTATTTTATGGCTAATCTCATTCAGATTTATAAAGAGTATTGTCTATTGTGAAGAACTATGACCTAAAATGGGCATCAGCAAATATAGACAATTGAAGATACTATGCAAAATATGAATTAACCATACATCAGTAAGTTCATCTGTTAAACACAGAGGTATAGAACTAATTTTAAAGCTCATCCAACCACATTTTAGTTTACTCTTCGGAGTCGGCAAGGTTTTGGTGGCCATTGTTGTTCTTTGGCAAAAGACAGGAAAGTGTACATTTTATTTTAGTGCTTCTTTAAAAATTATGCTCTCTTAATGATAAAAGGGTGGGCAATGCAAACCCTAAGCAATTATTTAGTCAAATCTCTGGCACTTAAAGGGATAGTAATACTTTGTTTTACCTTTATTTTTGTAGGCATTAAAAAAACCATGAAGAATGATATGTCTTATCTCTCAAACCTTTATGGTTTGAGAGATATTCACAAGCAAAGTTTCCCCTCCCACCCCTTTTACCTAGTGTAAGGCATCTCTTCTCACAATCTGGCTGAGCAGTGTTATATCAGTTAAAAGGGGCGGGAGGGGGATACTTTGTCATTGATTTACTCTTGAACTACAACTCTGACAGAATTGAAATAACACTCTCCAAGCTCCAAATACTATGATGATTAATTAGAGCTGCTATCCCTTTAAAAGGTTATATAACTCTTTTGATACCATAGTTCATAACCCCAAAACAATATGGTAGCATAGGCCTAGGTAGAAAATACTTAGATCCATGGGTTGTGAATTCAGAAGGTAGATACTTTATGCTGAGGAAGAACAATAAGAAAGGGTTGCTAGAGGAGAATGTTACTTAGTTGTAAAAGCTCGAGAAGAGAGCCAAATTGGAGCTGGATCAACTTCTGAGGGTTATTGACTTATTGACCCATCAGAGTCAGCATGTCATGCTTGGCATAGACAGATTGTTGATTTTTGTGCTTCCTGGACATTTGAGGCCTCGGTATTATTTACCAGTGGTGTTATTCAGTTTGCATTGTCACTATTTTGGTGCCAGTTATAAATGTACGGCGTCTGCTTTAGTGATAAATCTCCCGGAACCAGTGGCATTATTTTCTTCCAATTTTAGAGGCAAGAGCTACCATAATCTAAAGGATAGCATTTACTAAATATACACACAATACAAAAGGGAATTAATGATCACTACTAACCATTCACTCAGTGTTTCACATTACAAGAAACAAGCTGGTTGATCTGCCTTCTCCTTCAGAGTTCCAAAAGTCTGGAATAACCTACCCAAAAAAATCAGATCTCCCAGTCTAAAATCCCTAAACATATCTGCTTCCTTGTATCTAAAAATATCATATAACTGTATATTTTATTTTTGTATGTATGCTTATGTGTGTGTATATATTATTTCTCTATTTTGTGTAAATATGTAACTTCTTACTATAAAAGCTCTCTGTCTCCAGGACATACTTGAAAGAAATCTCAATGTATTCTTCCTGGTAAAGCATATTCTAAATAAATAAATGTATAAATAAATACATTTCACATGTTTTCATTCACTGACTTTAGTTCTGTTAATTGTTAAAGGAACAGTAATGCACCATATTGAAAACATATATATTGTAATGTTTATTCTGTTGAGTAAAAACTGGGTAATACCACTCCTGAGAGATGTTATATTCAAACAGTATTGCTGCTGAAACTTGCATTTATTATATGCAATAAATCCTATATAGACTTATAGTAAACTGACCAGAGCTACACATAGGCTAGCAACAGCACCACCATAAAATGTCAGGCCATGGAGGGACTGCAGCCAAGTTTGAATTGCAATATCTTAAATGAAACATCTGTCAGCAGTGCAAGTACACATATTTTACTTATAAGGATAAAACCTGCAATATTTGTTTTTTCTTTACTAAGCATTACTATCCCTGTAAATCAGTTACAATTGAGGCTGAAGCACTAAATATAACTGGAGCAATTCTGGCACAAACCAACTGAACCATAGTGGACAAATAAAAATGCACAAATTTCCCATTGTTTTACATGGGAATTGAATCCCTTGAAGGCTACATAGGTCCTAAACACATTGCTTTTCAGTGTGTTGGAGACCTTTCATGCACTGGGTGCTCCTCTGGCACTCAAGGGGTTAAAAGTCCCATTTAAATCAATGGAAATGTTTCTTTGTCCCCTATGGTGCAATTAGGTTGCAACAGAATTACGCTTATTTTGTTTTTAGTACATAAATCTCCTTGAAATGCATTGTTTGGGTGTTTAGTATGTTCTTTAAGGTCCCACAAAAACAATAAAGAGACTTATTATGTCAGTGGTTCTCAATCTTTTTTTGTTCGGGGCACCCCTAACACATAATCTAGAACATTCGGGGCACCCCTAACATATTTAATGTACTTTATCAAGGGCATAATAAAGGTTCCACACATAAATATACAGTTATTATTAGGTCTTACAATCATAATAACACAATTAAACATAATGTGCATATCAATTTCTATAAATATTTATTTAAAAGTCTATTTTTGCTAGTCTTCATCGAAAACATGGGGCACCCTAAGTTGATGTCCATGGCACACCAAAGTGCCACGACACCCTGGTTGAGAATCACTGTATTATGTAAAGTTTTATCTCCCATATGAGTATCATTATCCTGCTTAACTCCTTAATGACCGCCAGATCCATGGTGCATTTTTTTTTCATTAATGGACTCCAGCGTCCAGAATCAGCATGCAACCACGTGGCGACCCGGAAATTCATGACATGGCAGGACCATCACCAGTCCTTAAGTGTTGGACAGCCATGATTGTCCTGGTCTAACACAGAAACTAGGAAACTAGCAAGATACAGCACTTAAAGATAATCAATAAATGCCTTCTCACGTTTAAACTGACAGTCATGTTGCCTATATATATATATATATATATATATATATATATATATATATATCTTTTTTTTTTCTCGTCATTTTTTACATTTTAATTTCCCTAACAGAGAGCTCTCTGATTTTCTATTTCCAGGGAGATTTCTATGAAAGCAGAGCTAGGGTAAAAATGTAATAAAGATACAATGTAAAAAAGACAGTGAGACAATGCAGAAAAACCTGCCTCTACAGCATACAGATCAAACAATGCTGAAGGCATACTCCATCTCAGGGTCCTTCACTGTCTTTTTTTAAACCTGGGAGTTACAGGGGATGTGCTTATCACTGTGAAAATCCGCTCCTTTAGAGTATTATTGTTTGCTTGTGTATGTTCCAGGCCACACTCCAGCAGCAAAAATCCTAGGATGGACTCCTAGCCTCTGTCCCACATTAAAGTGGCATGTAGCACCTGTATAGCATTGAGTGCTTTTGTCATTAGACCATTAAAATATGGGCACTATTTTCAACTGCATGCCAGCTTCTCTCGGTATACACCTTATAGGCTCCATTTCAGAGGGTTAGATAATTGTTTCAAGTTCTGTGGTGATTCACGTGATAAGTGTAGTTTTTCCACTTTTTTCAAAGCATTGAAACTAATTAAATAATATAATTCCTACCCACCTGTAGCGTATCCCCCCATGTATTCCCACTGTATAACAGAGAGTACCACACACCTGCCTTGTACCACTATAATGGTGACAAAGAACCAAACATACTGACCTGCCAGCCTTGTTCCCCTGGTAGCTATTGAGTCACACATACTCATCCTCCAGCCCTTTCCCCCTGGTAGCCAAAGAGCCACAAATACTCACCACCCCAGTCTTGTCTTACTGGTAGCCATAGAACCACGTATTCTGTCCCCCCTGTCTTGTCCCATTGCACTAGTAGATGTAGAACCACCTATACTGTGTCACAGTTACCTTATATCCAACAACGCCTTATGGGTTGACGCAGGTAGTGTATGGCCATAAATGTCGCCGTGGCATCATCCCAGGCATCACTTCTGGGACTGGGTCTTGGCATGCTGGTCGCCTTCAGCGGCCTCCCATGTCCTCATGCAAAGCAGTCACACTCCCCACGATGGTGCGACGTTGGGTCTGAGGGTTGGAGCATATGGGCTCCATGCATCATTGCCAGAATGATGCGGGGAAGGTTTGGAGAGTGATGCATTGCGGTTCCATGCGTCACTTTTGACCGAGAGGTTACTGAATGGCGCAGGGTCCTGTCTTATACTATTGGGACTAGAGAGCTCCACCTATCTACTTCCTGGCTGCCTTTTAAAGGGTAACTGGTTCCTCTCTCAGTTACCCTTACGTTGTTGCTCAGTGCAGTCATTATTCCTGTTGCTCCTGTATCCTGTGTTATCACGGTGCCCGTGCTATTGCTGGCGACATTCTGACAGCGCTACTTCCTGATGCCTTTTATTGGTTTGCGTGGCGTTGCTCCGCCCAGTGCTAGCCCTTAAATACTGAGCCCTGTCACTTCTCTGGTGGCCTTTTGTGGTGTTCCTGTTGCTAAGCGCTTGCTCCAGTACTTTGTTTGATTCCTGTGTATGACCCGGACTGCCTGACTACTCTGCCTGTATACGTTCCTGCTCGGTGTACAGACCTGGCCTGGATGATGTTCCTGCTCTGTGTACCGACACGGATTGGCTAACGTTCCTGCTCTGTGTACCGACCCGGCCTGGCTGACTTTCCTGCTCTGTGTACTGACCCGGATTGGCTGACGTTCCTGCTCTGTTTACCGACCCAGCCTGGCTGACGTTCCTGCTCTGTGTACCGACCCGGATTGGCTGACGTCCCTGCTATGTGTACCGGCCCGGCCTGGCTGAAGTTCCAGCTCCGTGTACCGAACTGGTTTTGGTGGACGTTCCTGCTCTGTGTATCGTTCAGGCCCGGCTCACTGCTCCATCCAGTATCCGGTTAGGGGTGTCCTCTGGTGTCCTCTCTGTCTACAGACAGATTCTCTGTTGCCTCGTTGCTGCTCAGGCATCCTTTTTACTGTGACACGTGTCACCTATTGTGCCTCGTGATCCGACCGGTTGCACCACGGTATGCTTGACCTATTACTGCTACTAGCTGAGTTTGGTCTACTCCTGGGTGCCTCAGGCTGTTCTCACTATCTGGCAGTTGACTCAAGGTCTGAGCGTTCGTTAACCCCTTGTGGGCTGGTGCCATTATACATTGGGTCACAGTCATTGCAGTCTCAGTTTGGCGTTACTCTGTGCCTACAGTTGCAGTCCTCCATAACTGCTCCGGCAGTCTACTGCTTGTCCAGGGCCTCCGTTTACTCCTGTGACCTTAGTCGCTATTGTGTCACTCTCTGGGTAGTGAGTGTCCTGTGGGTCTTGCGCTATTAGGGCCTGTCTGTCCTCCTGGCCTAATAGCAACCATTTCACTGCTGTCTCATTTGGAATCACACGAACTTACCTGACCTGTGTCAGTATTATATTGCTGAATTATATATATATATATATATATATGTATATATATATATATATATATATATATATATATATATATATATATATACTGGACCCATGTGGGTATTGATTACTGTAACCTGACCTGTGTCAGTATTATATTGTATACATATATTACTGGACCCGCGAGGGTTATTCTATTTCTATGTTTTTTCAATAAAACTGTGTTTTATCTAAACCTTCTGTGTCTGAGTGTCCATAAAACCGTAACATGTGTATGACCTGGCTTGTCTGACTATCCATTCTGGTGCTGACCTGTGGCTCTGTCTGACTATTCTCTTGGTGTGCTCCTTCTTGTCTCAGACATCCAATCTGGTGCAGACCTGTGGCTCTGGCTGACCACCTACTCTGTGTATGACCCTGGCTTGTCTGACTAACCCATTCTGGTGCTGACCTGGGGCTCTGTCCAAGTATCCTCCCAGTGTTGCCTACTTCCAGTGGACATCCTGTCTGGTGCAGACCTGTGGCTCTGGCTGACTACTCGCTCTGTGTATGAACCTGGCCTTGTCTGACTATCCTAGCTGGTGCTGATCAGTGGCTCTGTCTGTTCTCTCCCCTTGGTGGTGTAACGGTTTTATCAGACACAGACCAGAGGTAAAAAAATAAAACACAGTTTTATTGAGAACAAACGAGGAACATGGCCCCCTAAGGGCAGAAATAGGTAATGACACGTAACTGAAGGGAAATATGGTTGTATAGCAGACACAGTATGGATAAGGAGCAATACTGTACAATGCAATGGGAACAGAGTATAACAGGGTTAAAGTCCAATGCAAGTAACCAGTCTCTGATGTGGTGTGTAAAGACAACGCCCAGTAGATGACAAGAGCAGCCAGAGACTGAGGTGTGAGGTGGAGAGCACCTAGTAGTGAGTCCAAACAGTAGTCCTCAAAGGACTGGCAATATGTAAGACCGACCACTTGTGCTAGAGCGAAATGGTACAAGATCCAAGAGCACTCTGCCGTGCGTAACGGAATGAACCACACTGCGTGAGCTGAATGGGACCAGAGCCAACGGCACCCTTCCGGTGCTGAATGGTATATTACCATTAATCCTAATGCCCAGCAGAGTTCTCAGCTCCCAGGTCTTCTTCTGTCCTTCTCCTCTGTCCTTCTGTTCTTTCTTCTATCTTTTCTTCTTTCTTTAATCTTCTCTTCTTTCTTCCTGTTCCTGTAAAAGACAAAAATGTATAAACACAATGCGGAATACAAGACTTGGTTTAACCCCTTGAGTGCCCAAGGGGTACGCAACGCATTGAAAGCAATGCGTTGTGGACCTCTCTGGGCTCAGTGGGTTAAGCAATATAGTCAGTGCCCAGGAAAATAAAATATAGTGCCATTATTTGTCGTCAAATAAACCATGACAATAATAACAAGTGCACAAATATGATAAGTATTTTAAAAATATCTAAAGTAAATGCTTAACTTATGTATCCATTAACTGTCTCCGCTGCTGTACGTGGCCGCAGAGGCGGCAGCAGCTGAGACAGTGCCATGCTCCACAGGTCTCTCTCCTCTCGGGCCGATGCCCATTCCGCATTGAGGGAATTAGAGCAAAGACTGCCTTTATCTGTTTAAATCACAGTCTCTCGCATCTGATTGGCTGGGATGTGTGTGTGTGTAAGCAAATCTCAGCCAATAGCTGTGAGGAAATTGGATCAGAAGCTGCCCATATATAAATGCAGTCTTTTAATTATTTGAGTTTAATTGCGAATCCAGAGCAGTATTGGGAGAGAACATCATAGACTTGGAGTGAACAAATGTTAAACTGTTCCAGATTCACTTGGTGAACAGCATGCCATTTGGAATTGTACAAACCTTTTGAACATCTCATATGTCTTGGAGACATATTTAACATACAAATTATTATGTATCAAATAGTGATGAGCGAGCATGCTCGGCCGAAGCTCGGTTCGGCTCGAGCATCGCTCTGCTCGGCACATGGCGGTACTCGTACGAGTACCGCATGTGCTCGCCCGCCATGTTCGGGTCTCCTCCCCGCACGTTTCGCGGCTGCTGCGCAGCCAATAAACGTGCGGGGAGGCTCTGACATCAGTGTAATGCCAGCAGCCATGTTGGCTGCTGGCATTACACTGATTGGCTGGCCAGAACCCGTGATCGGGTGCTGTATAGCACCCGACGCGCGAGTTCGGCTCATTCTTAGCCAGGGAGAGATGCGCTCAGGCAGGGAAAGTCAGTGTAGGGAGAATAAAAGTGTTGGAACTCTTTCAAGACCCAAAAGTCCTTTTTAGGACTGTTGTGTGTGGGGGCAGCATTTATATTTTGTTTGGGGGGGCACAATTTCCTTTTTTTTTGTGGGGGGGATATTAGTAAGGTGACATATAATACTAGATGCACAGGAAGTCAGTGTAGGGAGAATAAAATTGTTGAAACTCTTTCAAGACCCAAAAGTCCTTTTTAGGACTGTTGTGTGTGGGGGCAGCATTTAATTTTTTTTGGGGGTGGCAGAATTTCATTTTTTTGTGGGGGGGGACATGTTCTAAGGTGACATTGTACTAGGTGCACAGGGACAAATATTTCACAGTGCAGTGACAAGCTGACATATTCTGTTAGGTGCACAGGGCCAATTATTTTACAACGTAGCGACAAAAAGGGCCATTTTAAACGTGTGCCTAGCCATAGATTATTGTCACATTCTGTTTAGTGTGCAAATTCACAAATTAACGTCACATATTCCGTTCACTGTGCCTAGCCGCAGATTAGCGTCACATTCTGTTTCGTGTGCCTAGCCGCAGATTAGCGTCACATATTGTTTAGTGTGCCTAGCCGCAGATTAGTTTTTATCTTCCTTTTTGTGTGTTTTACGGTCAGTCTGTAAAAATGGCTTACTACGGGCGAAACATCGTTCCCAGCAGCGACGTTGGAGTCCAGGATGCATCCAGACATCCTCCCTATGCTGTCCCTGAACCATTTCTGTGGTGTTTCCATCATTTTCTGACCTTTTCCTATGAACCAGGCACCCTCCCCTCATCAGAGCAGGGGGTGCCTGGTGTAATGCTCGAGTCCTCCCATTGACTTCAATGGGGCTCGGGTGCTCGGCCGAGCACTCGAGCCTCCGGGGGCGCTCGGCCAGAGCACCCGAACACCCGAGCATCGGGGTGCTCGATCATCACTAGTATCAAACTTTAGAATAAATAGAATACCTTTGTCCTGATTGAACAAGTCAATTAATATATGGGACACTATTGAAATACGCTGTTAAATCATCGCACACATGTAATTATTGATTCTATCAGTGCAATTCTGAATAGCAACATTTAGGAAATATGAAGAAAAATTTTACAATACATAAAAACATTCCAGACACTGAGATTGAATCTTTTAGACCTCTTAAAACATGTGCAACGTACCTTTCACTGTGCAAGCTATTCACCTGTTACTAAATTGTGTCATATCTTCACTCAAATTACTATTCAGTTATAGGAAGAGAGCTTTCCATGTGTTAATATCAATAACAAGACAGCCCTCTAAACTTACTACTCAGACAGTGTGAATTTGCAAGAAAACTGTCATATGATAGAAAAAAAACATCAATAAACAAATATTAAACCCTTTGATGCTGGATACCTGTCTAATGAGTACAGCCACCGGAAATTAAATAAACATGTAGATGGTTAATTAAAACTTTTAGAAGTAAAGGAAAAGAACGATAAGATCCTTGAGGTCCCCTTTTCTGGTTCTGGAGAGGATTATCAAGTGAAATCTCATATTTTCATCTCTTCGTCTGTGGAATGATTATTTCAAAATTATATCTATATGTGGTTTGTGGGACCTCACCAACTCATACCACTAATAATCTGGACATAATATGTTAACCCTATGAATGCCAGAGAGGAATCCAAAGCAGTTCACTCAAAGAGCTGGTAGTATAATCTCCCATTCTACCTCTTACCCCATAGGAAATACTCCTTTCTAATTAAATTTGCTGAAAACCAAGGAGGAATGTCATCACCTATATGTGTGCACATATTACTTATAAAGGCCTACTGGTGATCCTTAGAATTTACTTTCTACTACTCACCAGATCCTGAGTGAGAAAGAATAACTAAATATTAATATGTGGTCTATAGAGATCTATAAACATCTGCTCCCCTCTGGAATCCAGGTGAGGACTGTTTAAAATGTAATACGGGCTCCATTCACTCTGTATTATCAAAAATTGCTCGATGAGGGGTTTACTTACATCATCACCCCCCCACACACACGCACACACACACACACACACACACAGCATTCTCCTCTATATGGGAGGAATGGATACTAAAATTTGCAGTTATCATATTAGGGTGTGGTAGATGTTCAAAACCTGTCACTGTTCCCAGGAATAAACCAGGAGTCAGTACGGTAAAGTAAAACAATCTTTTATTAGAATAATACCAGTAATGCATGTAAACAGATAACACACAGAGGGTGATCAAAGAGGCAAGCACTGTATCAGAAATAGCAGTCCGCCAATAGATCCACCACACTGTCCAAAACTAGGCCTCAGCCCACTGGATCCTCGAGGTAATTCGGAATGCCCAAAGGACTAGCACTGACTCAGCCTGCAGTCAGTCTAGGAGTCTGATAGAGCCCCAGGTCTGCACTAGGATGGGTGTCTGTGGAAAGGGGACCAACACACGGAGGAAACAGACAGAGCCCCCTAGTCAACACCAGAAAGGATAGTCAGACAAGCCAGGTCATACATGGAGCGGGTAGTCAGCCAGAGCCACAGGTTTGCACCAGATAGGGTATCCACTGAAGCGTTGGTATGCTGGAAGCGCAGTGGACAGAGCCCCAAGTCAACACCAGAGTGGGTAGTCAGACAAGCCAGGTCATACATGGAGTGGGTAGTCAGCCAAAGCCACAGGTTTGCACCAGAAAGGATGCCAAAGCCAAATCGGAACGCACAAGGAGAATGGTCAGACAGAGCCACAGGTCAACACCAGAATGGATGGACATACAGGCCGGGTCATATACAGTTCAGGTAGTCAGCCAGAGCCACAGGTCCGCACCATGTTTGGTGTCCACTGCACAATGGGAGCAGGCAAAAGAGTAGTCAGACAGAGCCACAGGTCAGCACCAGAATGGATGGTCAGACAAGCCGGGTCATACACAGAGCCCATGGGAAACAGAACTGTATAGTACAACAACGAAAGGGCAACTGAGTCAGGGCTCAGTCAGCCCTTTAATCCCCTCCTCAGGAAGTAGGTAGGAGCAGCAGCTCAGAGGGAGGAAGTAGGTAGGAGGAGACTACAGGAAACAAACACATAAAACAGAGGCCTGATGTATGCTTGAAGCCTCACTCCTGCAGATGACGCTGAAACCAAGGTAAGCTGTAACAACCCCCCCACCTTCAGACATAGTTGAGTGCGTTGGGTGGCTATCTGCCTAGATCCATCTTCCCTATAGCTTGTGGGATGGGATGCAACATCTGTTTGGCAAAGTAACATTTCAAATGCACTTTAAAAACAAATACTCATGTAAAAATAAAATATAAATGGATTAAATTGTACTAAAATCCTGTAGTGAACACATCCAGTCACTTTTACATATTTAGCATGTATTGTAGCTATGTGTATGCATCCCAGGTCACAGACAGTTTTGCATACTGAGGAGAGAGGCTATAGCAGCTGGGATTATGGGGAGTCAGGCATTTTAGAGAAAACAGGGTCTTTGAAGGAGATAAACATGTAGCTGTCTTGTCACCCATTCCTGTCATATTCAGGTGACTGATCTGGACATGGCTACATTTGCCAAATTGCCCCTGTGCCCATTGAAGTAATTTACAATAAAGCCCCAAGTGGGCAAAACAATTCCTTCCTGACTGTAAATGGCAGTCAGATATTTCCCTTGATCAATATCATATCTGCTTTGAAGCAGATGTCATAATTCTCAATATTGTTGTGTGCTAGATAGGTATCCATTACTTTTTGAAAGCAGTTACAGTATTTGCAAGCACAGCATCCTGAGGGAAAGAATGCCATAACTTTAAAGCCCTGTAAAAGACCCTATCAGCACTCCTAAAACTTTCTCTAATGAGGATTTCACTCAATCCTAGAATTAACCTAACACCATGGTAGAACACGATCCTTCTTAACTAACACCAAAGTCTACAGACAAACTTGCTGAGTGGCTTTAAATAGATCTTGTGTTACCCCTTTTGTGGTTGCCAATTTCTCACAGCATGCCATTCTGTAATCTGGCTGTGCCTGTTATCTCTGTCCTACTAGAATCTGGGGTTGTCAGAAGGGAGCAACAGAGGTTTATCCCAAATACCCTAAAATTTTGTGTGACAAGGCAGCTGTGACTCATGTTCCTTTTTGATCTGGCTGTTATCTCTGTGTCAGACAAGTCTGGGGATGTGAGAAGGGAGCAACCTTGATCCAAGTTTCTTCCTGATATGGCTGTTAGATCTATCTTTGGGGAGTCTGGGGAAAGATGTAGTTGAACAGGGAGTGTACTTTTTTTTGTTTTTTATTGATAGTGATATATAGGTGACAGAGATGGGAACCCTAATGTGAGTTTCACTGAGGCAGACATACTAGAGTAGATATAGTATTTACAGTAAAAACACACAATAGTTGAGTAATGTCCAGAAAATACACAAGAGATAGGGGGAGGGTGAAAGAATTAGGAGCATTGCAGGAACATGTGAGTAAAGTGGTAGTCCAAAAACTGACTGCAGCTATGGTTGCTGCAGCATGTGCAATAAATTATGTAGCTTATCACCAAAAGTCCCACCAAAAGTTCCACCACTTCCAGCACCAGTACTATTATTAAGCCATCTAAAAGCATTATAGCTGACAACGAGTCACATCAGACAGTGAGACAAACAAGCACAAAAACACCTCTTCTGAAAGTAGTAGAAAATGTAAAAATCCCTCTGAGGGGAAAAGTAAAAATAAATTGTCTGAGAACTCTAAAAGCCTAGAGGAATATAAAAGTAGTGGGGAAGAAGTGGCAAGCGATACAGAGGATGGCCTAATGACTGATGATGATGACGTAAATCTAGACTATATCCCTTCAGCATCATCCTCTTCTTCAGATATAGTTGAGAGTGAGAGAGATGATGACATGGCCCAAAAGTAAGGTGCACACACCCTACTTTCCTGCCCCCCCAGGTACCCAAACACACAAATCACACTATCACAGTGCCCGTGATTTACTTGCCTGCATTCCTATCCGGTGGTTTGGGAGTAGAGCTGCATCCACTGGTCTGTTATTATCTGTGGGCACGCATCTCTGACGTCCCGCTCGCTATTTTGTAGCTTCCTGTCTGTATGGCCGATTGTGCTCTCCCTTGTGACGGCGGCCTTATAATCTACCTGCGAACTGGGCTTAATCGCCCTTTCATGGTGTTTCTGTGCATATTCCAGTGTTGCTTGTTTGACCCTTGCTTGGCTTCTGATATCTCCTGGTGCCTGATCCTTGGCTTGTCTGACTATCCGCTCTGGTTTTGACCAGTGGCTCTGTCTGACTATCTGATCCTTGTATGACTCTGGCTTGTCCGACTACCCATTCTGTGAGTGAGTAAAGTGGTAGTCCAAAAACTGACTGCAGCTATGGTTGCTGCAGCATGTGCAATAAATTATGTAGCTTATCACCAAAAGTCCCACCAAAAGTTCCACCACTTCCAGCACCAGTACTATTATTAAGCCATCTAAAAGCATTATAGCTGACAACGAGTCACATCAGACAGTGAGACAAACAAGCACAAAAACACCTCTTCTGAAAGTAGTAGAAAATGTAAAAATCCCTCTGAGGGGAAAAGTAAAAATAAATTGTCTGAGAACTCTAAAAGCCTAGAGGAATATAAAAGTAGTGGGGAAGAAGTGGCAAGCGATACAGAGGATGGCCTAATGACTGATGATGATGACGTAAATCTAGACTATATCCCTTCAGCATCATCCTCTTCTTCAGATATAGTTGAGAGTGAGAGAGATGATGACATGGCCCAAAAGTAAGGTGCACACACCCTACTTTCCTGCCCCCCCAGGTACCCAAACACACAAATCACACTATCACAGTGCCCGTGATTTACTTGCCTGCATTCCTATCCGGTGGTTTGGGAGTAGAGCTGCATCCACTGGTCTGTTATTATCTGTGGGCACGCATCTCTGACGTCACGCTCGCTATTTTGTAGCTTCCTGTCTGTATGGCCGATTGTGCTCTCCCTTGTGACGGCGGCCTTATAATCTACCTGCGAACTGGGCTTAATCGCCCTTTCATGGTGTTTCTGTGCATATTCCAGTGTTGCTTGTTTGACCCTTGCTTGGCTTCTGATATCTCCTGGTGCCTGATCCTTGGCTTGTCTGACTATCCGCTCTGGTTTTGACCAGTGGCTCTGTCTGACTATCTGATCCTTGTATGACTCTGGCTTGTCCGACTACCCATTCTGTGAGTGAGTAAAGTGGTAGTCCAAAAACTGACTGCAGCTATGGTTGCTGCAGCATGTGCAATAAATTATGTAGCTTATCACCAAAAGTCCCACCAAAAGTTCCACCACTTCCAGCACCAGTACTATTATTAAGCCATCTAAAAGCATTATAGCTGACAACGAGTCACATCAGACAGTGAGACAAACAAGCACAAAAACACCTCTTCTGAAAGTAGTAGAAAATGTAAAAATCCCTCTGAGGGGAAAAGTAAAAATAAATTGTCTGAGAACTCTAAAAGCCTAGAGGAATATAAAAGTAGTGGGGAAGAAGTGGCAAGCGATACAGAGGATGGCCTAATGACTGATGATGATGACGTAAATCTAGACTATATCCCTTCAGCATCATCCTCTTCTTCAGATATAGTTGAGAGTGAGAGAGATGATGACATGGCCCAAAAGTAAGGTGCACACACCCTACTTTCCTGCCCCCCCCAGGTACCCAAACACACAAATCACACTATCACAGTGCCCGTGATTTACTTGCCTGCATTCCTATCCGGTGGTTTGGGAGTAGAGCTGCATCCACTGGTCTGTTATTATCTGTGGGCACGCATCTCTGACGTCACGCTCGCTATTTTGTAGCTTCCTGTCTGTATGGCCGATTGTGCTCTCCCTTGTGACGGCGGCCTTATAATCTACCTGCGAACTGGGCTTAATCGCCCTTTCATGGTGTTTCTGTGCATATTCCAGTGTTGCTTGTTTGACCCTTGCTTGGCTTCTGATATCTCCTGGTGCCTGATCCTTGGCTTGTCTGACTATCCGCTCTGGTTTTGACCAGTGGCTCTGTCTGACTATCTGATCCTTGTATGACTCTGGCTTGTCCGACTACCCATTCTGTGCTGACCTAGGCTGTGGCTGACTACCCAATCCGGTTGCTGACTATGGATTGTCTAACTTACTCTCCGTGCTACTCCCCGCTCGTGTCTGACTACCACTTGTCTCTAGGTATAGCAGAGGGTGCACTCTACCTATCCGGTGTACAGCTACCTTGCTGGTAGCGTTGCAAGTTGCCTCTGCACTGCTCTATTGCAACTACATCTCTGGTAGTCTGCTAGTGAGCCTCAGCTCGTTATCACTCCGGTACTATAGCTGCCCAAACTGTTGTCTGACATCCCTCTCTGGAGGTTGTCCGGGTACACTCCTTTACTGATTCCTGGCGTTCCAGGTTCCTATCTGTTGGTTAGAGCCAAGTCTGGTTCCTTACCCTTTATATCTACTGTACCGATTTCAGTTCAGTGTCAGATCTTGGGTAGTGGACTAGACACTGTCCTTATGCTTATCTCCCCATGCTTGAGGAAGTGTTCGCTCCTAGCATTATTATTATTATTATTATTTGCTTCAATAAACTGGTTAAATTCACTTGTACTGTTTCGTGTGTTTATTTGCCTAAGTGATCGTGACACACACATAAACCTGCCTGTACATTGCTTGTTATGAGATAATAACACAGAATTTGTGGGGAAATGGAGGTCACGGTTTATTTTAGGACTATTTAACTATTTAAACCCCTGCACCCACCTTAATAAAGCAGCGCTCTTGGACCATGGTGTCCTGACATGGGAAAGGCTCCACCCGCACGCCCAGCCAGGGCAGACACCTAGGTGAGAAGGTCTTTTCTAGACATTCTTATTCCAACTTCCCCACCATCCATGGTGGCTCACCACATTGTGCCATTGGCATTGTTAGTTTGGCAACATCTCTTACCCCCCAGGCAACACCAGCTGGACAACCAGTGCCCTGAACTTAACTGTCACCTTCAGGCATGCCATACCGGCACAGTCCCCAGGACTTCCTTCTGGACCTCTCAATTGCTTCTGGGGATCTAGCACCTGTCCAGTTGATTCTTGGTATGATATTAGACCATACTATGACCAGTTGGGGAGAGAGAGACTGAATGTTCCTGCATGTTTCCAGAATATCCAAAATCAGCTGCATGAACTTCAGGGACATGAGGTTATTTCCACCCATATGTCGTACTACTACTTCTGTCTCTCCCCATTTGCCCAATGCAGCCAAAAATGCCTTCCAAATGATAGCCCAGATAAGACCATGTTTTCCCAGGCATCGTAGCCATTAGCACTCCTGTGCAAGTTCCTGATGCTCTCCCTTGACACTACTGCTGGCATGTTTTCCTGCCCAAAACACAAAGGAATGGCCAATAATCCATTCATGCTTGCAACTCCTGAACCTACAAAGACACAAGACACCCTGTCTGTATGCAAATAAACAAACAAAACAAAAAACAAACAAACCAAAAAAATATATATATGTGTGTATATGTGATGTTACCCGTCTGTTTGTTTTTTAAGTAATGCGTAACTATTTGCGTGACAGAGGAGTATGTCATGCATATTATGCATTGCGTAGTCCTCTTGCACTCAAAGGGTTAATGTGAGGATGAGTCACACAGGACTGTATATATTATGTAAATTAATATACACAATATACACACAGGAGTATATATAATGTATATTAGTATACACACTTTGTTTATAGCATGTACATTACTATACATTATACACGACATACCGTCGTGTTTGCACAGTTTGTATATATATCATATACATTATATATAGTCATGTGTGTACAGGGTGTATATATATCATATGCATTATATATATATATATATATATATATATATATATACATACAGTCCTGTGTCAGTGAGGCTCACATTAACCCTTTGAGTGGCAGAGGGGTATGCAATGCATTACAATATGTTGCGTACCACCTCTGCCACTCAAAGGGTTTAGCATTGCTTGAAAAAGAAACAAATAGACGGGCAACGCCATCCCACACTGCTAGTAATCCTGTAATTAGCAGTGTACTGGAGAATTTAAAAAGGAATAAAAAAATAGGAAATCACAGAGGAATATAATAGTCAGTGCCTCCAATTACTATAGATTAAAAAGTGTTATTGATAGATTGTGTATGTAGCTGTAACATTAACACTTTGAGAGGTGATGGGTATGCAATGCATTGCTTTGCAATGTGTTGCATACCCCTCTGGCAGTCAAAGGGATAGAAGAAGTAAAGTGTGTACAGTATGATGTGGAATCAGTATGGTGTCAGACATAATGGAGCAGCAGATATCAGTAGGCAGTAGCAATCATGAATTTACATGAACAATAATGTTATGAATTAAGCAGCATTTAAGATGTCTTTTTTGAAAAATGGATTATCAAAATCAAAAAAGCTAGAAATTAGATGGTTATCTTAGAAGTGGGAACAGTGCAGTGCTTAACCCTCAGTGGCACTTAAAGGGTTAATAACTGTGGGACACTGCATTTTGAAACAGATGTGCTTGCCTGCTCCCCAGCCGCTCCATGTCCATGTGGATTCAGGTGGCGGCTAGGGTTGGCTGTTTGATGGGGCGCTGGGTGGAGGACGGCAGTAACTGTTGTCTTTGGCTGTATGAGGATGAAACTATGAGGCAAACAACAGCACCCTTCTCATATAGTGCAGTCCCTCACGCTGTCCCAGGTTGTATCCTCTGTTGTTTGTGCTTCCTCCCCTCCACCTTCAGCAGTCCATGTATGTGTCATGTAACCCTTTGAGTGGCAGAGGTGTACGCAATGCGTTGTAGCGTAATGCGTTGCGTATCCCTCTGTCACTCAAAGGGTTAAATGTGACAGAGTGCTGAAGGTGGAGGGGAGGAAGCACAAACAACAGAGGACAGAACTTGGGACAGTATGAGGGACTGCACTATATGCGATGGGTGCTGGCAGTATTGTAAGTGGGGCATGTAGAGAGGAAAATAGACACATAAATAACCTTATGTAGTAATCATTTTGATTGGAAATAGAGCAATGTGGGTGACAGTGACATTAAAGGAGTGAATATATGAGTGAGAAGAAGTATCCATGTAGCGCTACAATGTGTCAGGAGGCAGATTCAGAGGGACTCCTGCGCATCGCAGTGCAGAAGGACGCACGCTGTCAGTTTGTGAGATTGCGCAACTGGAGGGTCATAGGGTCAACAAACCTGAAAAAATGTGCTGAATCTTCTATAAGACTAAGGAGCAGAAATGTTTTATTATAAACAGGCATTGCATACCCCTGTTCAATGAAAACAATAACACATGTGGGACATTAAGTGCACTGGAGGGAGAAATGCCATGTCCGCCTGTTCCCCGGACCCAGTGCCTGTGTGAAGTAGCGGAGCAGTGACCCGAGGGAACGTACAGTACCTCTCTCCATGTCAGAGCCATTCCTCTGAAACTCCCCCAGGACACATACAGTACCTCTCCCCATGCCAGAGGCATTGCTCTGAAACTCCCCCAGGACACATACAGTACCTCTCCCCATGCCAGAGCCATTCCTCTGAAACTCCCCCAGGACACATACAGTACCTCTCCCCATGCCAGAGGCATTGCTCTGAAACTCCCCCAGGACACATACAGTACCTCTCCCCATGCCAGAGTCATTCCTCTGAAACACCCCCAGGACACATACAGTACCTCTCCCCATGCCAGAGGCATTCCTCTGAAACACCCCCATGACACGTATAGTACATATCTCCATGCCAGAGCCATTCCTCTGAAACTCCCCCAGGACACGTACTATACCTCTCCCCATGACAGAGTCATTCCTCTGAAACACCCCCAGGACACGTACTGTACCTCCCCCCATGCCAGAGTCATTCCTCTGAAACACCCCCAGGACACATACAGTACCTCTCCCCATGCCAGAGGCATTCCTCTGAAACACCCCCAGGACACGTACAGTACCTCTCCCCATGCCAGAGTCATTCCTCTGAAACACCCCCAGGACACATACAGTACCTCTCCCCATGCCAGAGGCATTCCTCTGAAACTCCCCCAGGACACATACAGTACCTCTCCCCATGCCAGAGTCATTCCTCTGAAACACCCCCAGGACACATACAGTACCTCTCCCCATGCCAGAGCCATTCCTCTGAAACTCCCCCAGGACACATACAGTACCTCTCCCCATGCCAGAGGCATTCCTCTGAAACTCCCCCAGGACACATACAGTACCTCTCCCCATGCCAGAGTCATTCCTCTGAAACTCCCCCAGGACACATACAGTACCTCTCCCCATGCCAGAGCCATTCCTCTGAAACACCCCCAGGACACGTACAGTAACTCTCTCCATGTCAGAGCCATTCCTCTGAAACACCCCCAGGACACATACAGTACCTCTCCCCATGCCAGAGGCATTTTTATGAAATACCCCCAGGACACGTACTGTACCTATCTCCATGCCAGAGCCATTCCTCTGAAACACCCCAGGACACGTACAGTACCTCTCACCATGCCAGAGCCATTTTTATGAAATACCCCCAGGACACGTACTGTACCTATCCCCATTCCAGAGCCATTTCTCTGAAATACCCCCAGGACACGTACTGTACCTCTACCCATGACAGAGCCGTTTCTCTGAAATACCCCCAGGACACGTACTGTACCTCTCCCCATGCCAGAGCCGTTTCTATGAAATACCCCCAGGACACGTACAGTACCTCTCCCCATGACAGAGCTGTTTCTCTGAAATACCCCCAGGAAACTTACTGTACCTATCCCCATGCCAGAGACGTTTCTATGAAATACCCCCAGGACATGTTCAGTACCTCTTTCCATGCCAGAGCCGTTTCTATGAAATACCCCCAGGACACGTACAGTACCTCTCTCCATACCAGAGCCATTCCTCTGAAATACCCCCAGGACACGTGCTGTGCCTCTCCCCATGACAGAGCCGTTTCTCTGAAATACCCCCATGACACGTACTGTACCTCTCTCCATGCCAGAACCATCCCTCTGAAATACCCCCATGACACGTACTGTACCTCTCTCCATGTCAGAGCCATTCCTCTGAAATACCCCCAGGACACGTACTGTACCTCTCTCCATGTTAGAGCCATTCCTCTGAAATACCCCCAGGACACGTACAGTACCTCTCTCAATGTCAGAGCCATTTCTCTGAATCATCCCCAGGACATATACAGTACCTCTCTCAATGTCAGAGCCATTTCTCTGAATCATCCCCAGGACATGTACATTATCTCTCCCCATGCCAAAGCCGGGCTGAGCGTCAGACAGGGCGGAGCAGAGTCCCAGCTCCTGCCCTACTCACTGTGATGGGAGCACCGCCAGATGGCACAGTGCTTGTTGGGGCTAATGTGGGAGGGACTTAATGCATCTCCCCCCTGGTGTCTAAACATATATGGATTATGAACTGTTCCACAAATTGTTGAATGTCAAGGTTTTCAAGTTGGTAGAAAAAAATGATCCCAACTCACAAAAACCCACTCACTACCCCATAATCCAGCCCTCACAAAAATCCTAATTCCCCCCTTTCAAGATCTCCCATCATAGTATGAGATATAATGAGCACCTAAACTAGGTCTAGGCCAATGTAGTGGGGATGTAGACTGAGAACCACGGTCTAAGACCCCAGTAATGTAAAGCCACAACCCCCAATCCCCATTTATTTTAATTCTTGTGGAGATAACCCCCTTAAGTGTAGACTAGTCTGTAGTGTGGAATGTTTAACCCAGTTACTATGCGAGAGGGGATTATCAGACATCCACACCCTAACCACGGCCTTTATTGCCATAACCAGTGTCTTATAGATCAGTTGTTTAGTTGGATTTGAACTTAGTTTATCAGGAACAATTCACAGTATGTTGTAGTAGACTCGAGTGGTTTACTCAAATTACCTGATAAGCTGTATAGTGCCAATGTCCACAAGTCTGGAACCCCAGGCATTCCTGCAACATATGCATGTATGTGCTGCTTTCTACCCCACACACGGGGCACTACTATCTCCCCTTTAATTGCTTGAGTTTAATTGCAAGCCCAGAGCGGTATTAGGAGAGAACATCATAGACTTGGAAGTGAACATATATTAAACTGTTCCAGATCCACTTGGTGAACAGCATGCCATTTGGAATTGTACAACCAAAATGTTTATTTTTTTAAAAACCTTTTGAACATCTCATATGTTTCTTTGAGATATATTTAACATACAAATTATTATGTATCAAACTTTAGAATAAATAGAATACCTTTGTCCTGATTGATCAAGTCCACTAATATATGGGACACTATTGAAATACGCTGTTAAATCATTGCACACATTTAATAATTGATTCTATCAGTGCAATTTTGAATAGCAACATTTAGTAAATATGAAATTTTACAATACATAAAAACATTCCAGACATTGAGATTGAATCTTTTAGACCTCATGTGCAAAGTACCTTTCACCGTGCAAGCTATTCACCTGTTACTAAAATGTGTCATATCGTCACTCAAATTACTATTCAGTTATAGGAAGAGAGCTTTCCATCTGTTATCAATCACAAGACAGCCCTCTAAACTTGCTACTCAGACAGTGTGAATTTGCAGGAAAACTGTCATATGATAGAAAAAAACAACAACAAACAAATATTTAACCCTTTGATTCTGGATACCTGTATAATGAATCAAACAGTAATGGGTACAGCCACCGGCAACTAAGCAACTGGAGAGGATTATCAAGTCAAATCTCATATTTTCACCTCTTCACCTGTGGATTGACTATTTCAAAATTATATCTATATGTGGTTCATAGGGATGGGCGAAAATTTTCACCTCAAAATGAAATTGGCGAATAATGGCACTTTCCGCTTAGCGAATAATGTCCTGTGAAAAGTGCAGTTTTTCTGCTTTTTCCCACCTTTTTTGCCCATTGAAGTCAATACGAAGAGAAATATTTCTCCACAATATGAAAGTTTTCTACAGCCATATAAAAGGCTGGCAGGCTGACAGTTTCCTACAGCTATATAAAAGGCTGGCAGGCTGACAGTTTCCTACAGCTATATAAAAGGCTGGCAGGCTGACAGTTTCCTACAGCTATATAAAAGGCTGGCAGGCTGGCAGTTTCCTACAGCTATATAAAAGGCTGGCAGGCTGGCAGTTTCCTACAGCTATATAAAAGGCTGTCAGGCTGGCAGTTTCCTACAGCTATATAAAAGGCTGGCAGGCTGGCAGTTTCCTACAGCCATATAAAAGGCTGTCAGGCTGGCAGTTTCCTACAGCTATATAAGAGGCTGTCAGGCTGGCAGTTTCCTACAGCTATATAAAAGGCTGTCAGGCTGGCAGTTTCCTACAGCTATATAAAAGGCTGGCAGGCTGGCAGTTTCCTACAGCTATATAAAAGGCTGTCAGACTGGCAGTTTCCTACAGCTATATAAAAGGCTGACAGTTTCCTACAGCTATATAAAAGGCTGGCAGGCTGGCAGTTTCCTACAGCTATATAAAAGGCTGGCAGGCTGACAGTTTCCTACAGCTATATAAAAGGCTGGCAGGCTGGCAGTTTCCTACAGCTATATAAAAGGCTGTCAGGCTGGCAGTTTCCTACAGCTATATAAAAGGCTGGCAGGCTGGCAGTTTCCTACAGCCATATAAAAGGCTGGCAGGCTGGCAGTTTCCTACAGCCATATAAAAGGCTGTCAGGCTGGCAGTTTCCTACACCTATATAAGAGGCTGTCAGGCTGGCAGTTTCCTACAGCCATATAAAAGGCTGTCAGGCTGGCAGTTTCCTACAGCTATATAAAAGGCTGGCAGTTTCCTACAGCTATATAAAAGGCTGGCAGGCTGGCAGTTTCCTACAGCTATATAAAAGGCTGTCAGACTGGCAGTTTCCTACAGCTATATAAAAGGCTGGCAGTTTCCTACAGCTATATAAAAGGCTGGCAGGCTGACAGTTTCCTACAGCTATATAAAAGGCTGGCAGGCTGGCAGTTTCCTACAGCTACATAAAAGGCTGGCAGGCTGGCAGTTTCCTACAGCTATATAAAAGGCTGGCAGGCTGGCAGTTTTCTACAGCTATATAAAAGGCTGGCAGGCTGGCAGTTTCCTACAGCTATATAAAAGGCTGGCAGTTTCCTACAGCTATATAAAAGGCTGGCAGGCTGGCAGTTTCCTACAGCTATATAAAAGGCTGGCAGGCTGGCAGTTTCCTACAGCTATATAAAAGGCTGTCAGGCTGTCAGTTTCCTACAGCTATATAAAAGGCTGGCAGGCTGGCAGTTTCCTACAGCTATATAAAAGGCTGGCAGGCTGACAGTTTCCTACAGCTATATAAAAGGCTGGCAGACTGGCAGTTTCCTACAGCTATATAAAAGGCTGGCAGGCTGGCAGTTTTCTACAGCTATATAAAAGGCTGGCAGTTTCCTACAGCTATATAAAAGGCTGGCAGACTGGCAGTTTCCTACAGCTATATAAAAGGCTAGAAGGCTGGCAGTTTTCTACAGCTATATAAAAGGCTGGCAGTTTCCTACAGCTATATAAAAGGCTGTCTGGAGAATGGAAGTTTAGTTTAGGGAATCTTTTAGGTAGGACGTTTGTTCTGTTAATTTGGAGAGTCAGTGGGGCACTCTGGGGAGAAGAAATGAAGAAGGAGGTTGACCCCAAATACTCCAAAATTCCATGTGACTAACTGTCAAGACAGAGGCAGCTGGGGACCTATTTGCTTGCTGATCTTGCTGTTATTGTCTCTGTGCTGAGTGGGGAATTCTGGGGAAGGAAGATGTTGATTTTGTTTTTCAGTTATAATTTTTTTGGGACAGATGATGATAAGAAAACAGGGTGGACAACTTAAAAAAAAAAAAATAAATAAATAAAAAAGAATAAAGAGCTAAATATATTAGGTGACAGTGACAGACAGCTGACCGGGCTTAGGCAAGGCATCATACAGTTCCCATTGATTGCCAAGGAGGAGGGATCCTCTTTTTCACCTGTCAATGGCAACTAATGTGCGATGTATGTGAGCTGCTGAAACCCTTTGAGGAGGCAACCATGCTGGTGAGTCGCATTGTGGCAGGAATCAGTGAAATTCTACCACTAATATTTTTATTGTAGAAAAAAATAAGGAGCATGGCTGAGGATTCTTACCAGAATGACAACACAGACATGCACCAGCAGGTAAAGGACATGTTAGCGTGCTTTGAACAAGATTCTTGCATAGGGTCCATTAAAAGCAATGAGGAATACATTCTTGTCACTTTGCTGGACCCCCGCTTTAAACACAAAATTTCAGAATTTCTGCCAAAGGGCCATCAGGGATGCATTGTGGAGGATGAGACGGAGAAAGTGAGGGCACAACAAACATCTAGGCAGTATAGTGAAAAGGAAGGCAATGTCAAGGTATGGCTGAGCTGCTCTAATTCTGCCATTTGATTCTGCTGTCTGAGCTAATCTAGAGCTCTGCTATCCATTGCTGCTGCCTTCCCTGTTCTGAATCAGGCTGAATAAGCTGACCTCTCTGTGATTGCTCACCTGACTGTTATCAGCCAACCCTCCCAGGGTATTTAAAGCTGCTTGGCTCACTTCCTGAATGCCCTTGTGTCTGATTCTGGCTGCAAGTGAATTTTTCTCAATTGCTGATTATCTGTGCATGACCTAGCTTCCTCTGACATCCCTTCTGGCTCCTGAATCTTGGCTTGTTCCTGACATCATTGATCTCCGTATTCCTGACCCGGACTTGGCTGAGTACTTGTCTTCGTTCCTGACCCCGGCTTGTCTTTTGGTTTACGCTTCTGGATCATGATTTTGCTTTGTTTGCTTTTGTTATTTTAATAAAGGTGTTTCGCATTTAACATTTTTGTGTCTGGTTCCTGGTCCCTAATAGTACACAAGGGCCATGAACTCAGAAAGCGCAGGAAATCCACCAAATGTTTTTTCAGGCTGGACCAGGTAGACCAGCGCAGGGACCAGTTTGTGTTAGCTCTCCAGACTTTGTTTCTCTGTCCTGAGCATCTGGCTCCACCACCTCAGCAACCCCCGGTGCAGGCTGCCCCTATAGCTGTTTCTGCTCCCGCTCTGGATGCCAATGGTGATTCCAATGTTGCTAGATGCATGACTGGGTCAGCCCCACTTCCCCAGCATTATGGGGGTGACCCTAACCAGTGCAGAGGTTTCCTGAATCAGGTCGGTATCTATCAGGAGATGGTACCACAGGCCTTTCCATCTGATAGGCAGGGCTGGATTTACATCTCAGGAGCCTGTAGGCACAGAAATTTGAAGTGCCCCCATGCCCCCCCCGTGGGCCATCTGCACTGGATACCTCCACAATGCTCCTAATCTCCACGTTGCCCCCCATCATCTCCATATTGCCCTCACATTGCCCACATCATTGCCACATTGCCCCCCATTAGCTCCAGCTTGCCACCATCATCTCATATATTGCCCTCACATTGCCCCATCATCTCCATATACCATATTGCCCTCGCATTGCCCCCATCAGCTCCATACTGCCCCCATCATCTCCATATACCATACTGCCTTCACATTGCCCCCCATCAGCTCCATATTGCCCTCACAATGCCCCCCATCAGCTCCATATTGCCCTCACAATGCCCCCATCAGCTCCATATTGCCCCATCAGCTCTACATTGCCCTCACATTGCCCCCATCAGCTCCATACTGCCCACATCATCTCCATATACCATACTGCCCTCACACTGCCCCCCATCAGCTCCACATTGCCTCCCCCCATTGTCCGTTTCCTACCTCCCTGGTAGGAGATCTGTATGTGCCTCCTTTGGTAGTCTTGTACCTGATGGAGCTCCCGCGCGGTCTCCTATTCAGGAATGCAGAGCGCTGGGAGATGATGTCATCTCCCAGCGCTCTGCATTCCTAAAGAGGCGACGAGGGAGCTGGGGGGGCGGGCAATGTGAATGGGTGCCTCCGGCGCAGCCAGCGAGGTGGCTAGTTTTTTGGGGGGTTTTTTAAAAAGAAAATTAAAAAAAAAAAAAAATCCAAATGGCAGGCGCCCCTCGTTGGCGTGCGCCTGTAGGCAGGTGCCTACTTTGCCTAATAGCAAATCCGGCCCTGCTGATAGGAGTAAGGTGGGCCTTGTGATTTCCTTACTCTCTGACAGGGCCTTGGAATGGGCTAATCCCCTTTGGGAGAAACATAAACCTATTGTATACAGTTACCCTGAGTTTGTGGCATCCTTTAAAAGGGTATTTGATGTACAGGCTCACTCCACTTCGGCTGCCAAGCAACTAATGTTTATTTGGAAGGGTGCAAGGACGGTTTCGGATTATGCCATAGAGTTTCATACCCTGGCAGCCGAGGTCGGTTGGAATAATGAGGCTCTTGTGGCTGCTTTCTCTAATGGGCTTTCAGATATGGTTAAAGATGAGATTGAAGCCCGGGGTCTCCCCAGAGATTTAGAGGAACTGGTCTCATATTGCATCCTGATTGACTCCTGAATCCATGAGAGACCTTCCTTCTGGGAGCGCCTGCGGAGGCATCCCATCCATTTAGCCCCGAGCTTTTCATCCCCACCCATGCCTCCCTCTCCTCCCATGCCTCCTAGTCTCAAGATCTCAGTCGATGTGGAGCCCATGCAGCTTGCGTTCACTTTCCTTTTGGTTGAGGAGAGGGCCTTTAGGAGGAGGGAGGGCCTGTGCCTTTACTGCGGTAGGGCACCTACTGCAAACTTGACCCACACATCCGGTAAATGCCCCGCACCTAAGGCACTATAGGGGACAGACTTTAGGTGGTGTCTCAGCGTCCACGGCTATCCTTAAGGATAAACTACTAATCTCCATTGGGCTCTCTTGGGGCAAGACTTCCATTATTACAGAGGCACTCATTGCTTCCGGTGCAGCGGGCCTCTTTATTGACAGTGCCTTCACCCAGAAGCACTCCATTCCATTTCAGCTCCGTACTAGTCCACTTGCCATTGAGGAAATTGATGGCAGACCCCTACAGCCGCCGCAGGTCACCCACGACACCGCTCCTTTTTCTATGGCTGTAGGGGCTCTCCATCACTAAACCTTATAATTCCAGGTGATCCACTCTTCTCACTATCCTGTGGTCCTGGGTTATCCATGGTTGCAAAAATACAATCCCACGTTTGATTGGATAAGGGCCGAAGTCATGGCATGGTCACCTAACTGTTCCAAGACATGCCTAGCAAAAGTGGTGAAGGTGCTAATAACATCCCTGGTCTCATCGATGCCTGAAGAGTACCAAGAGTTCCATGATGTATTTGATAAGGGCCAGGCTGGTGAGCTCCTGCCTCACCTCCCATACGATTGTACCATTGAACTGCAACCGGGTGCCATACCTCCTCAAGGTCGAGTCTACCCTCGTTCTGCAGATGAGAATAAGGCCATGGAGGAGTATGTTGTGGATGCACTGTCCCGGGGGTTCATCCGCAAAGTCCTCCTCTCCCACCGGGGCCGGATTCTTCTTCCTGAAGAAAAAGAATGGAGCTCTGAGACCCTGTATCGATTACAGGGGGCTCAACCATATCACGGTCAAAAACGCCTACCCAATTCTACTTACTACTACCAAGCTATTCGATCGATACTCCTTTCTAATTAAATTTGCTGAAAGCCAAGGAGGAACGTCATTCCCTATATGTGTGCACATATTACTTATAAAGGTCTACTGGTGATCCTTACAATTTCTTTTCTCCTACTCACCAGATCCTGAGGAAGAATTACTAAATATTAATATGTGGTCTATAGAGATCTATAAACATCTACTCCCTTCTTGAATCCAGGGGAGGACTGTTTAAAATGTAAAATGGGTTTTATTATCAAAATTTGCTCAATGAGGGGTTTACTTAAATCACCCCCCCCACACACACACACACACACACACACACAGACACACACACCCTTCTCCTCTATATGGGAGGAATTAATACTAAAATTTGCAATAATTATATTACGGGGTGGTAGTCTGGTAGATGCTGTAACCCCCCTTCCCCTTCAGACATTGTCCAGTTGTTTGGGTGGCTACCTGCATAGATCCATCATCCCTATAGCTTGTGTGATGGGATGCAGCATCTATTCGGCTAAGTAACATTTCAAATCTTCTTTAAAATAAAATAATCATGTAAAGAAAAAATATAAATGGACTGAATTGTACAAAAATCCTGTGGTGACTCAATCATCTAACTGTATATGTGAACACATCTAGTCACTTTTACATATGAAGCATATATTGTATGGAGAGTCTGGGGAAAGAAGTAGATGAACAGGGAATGTATTTATTTTTTGTTATATATGGAAAGAAAGAAATAAAGAAAGAAAGAAAGAAAGAAAGAAAGAAAGAAAGAAAGAAAATAGGTGATAGAGATGGGGACCCTCATGTAAGTTTGACTGAGGCAGACTTATACTAGAGGAGATAGAATATTTACAGTAAAAATGCAAATAGTAGTTGAGTATTGGCCAGCAAATATACAAGGGATAGGGGAGGGTGAAAGAATTAGGAGCATTGCAGAAGCATGTGAGTAAAGTGGTAGTCCAAAAACTGACTGCAGCCATGGTTGCTGTAGCATGTGCAATAAATGATGGTGATCCTTCTCCTCCCAATGAAGATGTAGTTTATCAAAGTCCCACCAAAGGTTCCACCACCACCAGCACCAGTACTATTATTAAGCCATCTAAAAGCATTATAGCGGACGAGTCACATTCCAGTGTTGATGGCCTAATGCAAGAAGGCGTAGCAACTCAAGCAACTGCTGCATCTGACAGTGACAAAAGCAAGCACACAAACACCTCTTCTGAAAGTAATAGCAAAAGTAATTTTCCCTCAGAGGGGAAAATAAAAAAGAAATTGTTTGAGAACTCTAAAGCCTAGAGGAATATAAAAGTAGTGGGGAAGAATTGGCAAATGATGCAGAGGATGACCTAATGACTGATGATGAAGACGTAGATCTAGATTATATCCCTGCAACATCATCCTCTTCTTCCGATATAGTTGAGAGTGAGAGAGATGATGACATGGCTCAAAAGTAAGGTGCACACACCCTACTTTCCTGCCACCTCGCAGGTACCCAAACACAAAAACCACGCAAAAACATGCCTATACATTGCTTGTTATGAGATAACGACACAGGCAACAGAATTTGTGGGAAAATGGAGGTCATGTTTTATTTAAGGCCTATTTAACTATTTAAATCCCTGGACCCATGGTGTCCTGGCATGGGAAAGGCACCTCCCGCACCCCCACCCAGGGCAGCCCCCAAGTGGGAAGGCCTTTTATAGACGTTCTTATTCCAGCCTCCCCACCGTCCGTAGTGGCTCACCACTTTTTGCCATTGGTATTGTTATTTTGCCAACACCTCTACCCCCCAGACCACACCAGCTGTACAACCAGTGCCCTGAACTTAACCATCACCTTCAGGCATGCCACACCAGCACAGTCCCCAGGAGAGCTGCATTCCACCACCCAAAAAGAGGGAACGTTTTTACTGGGACCTCTTTTACCCACATTGTGACCCCATAACCTGGGTTAAAACTAGAGACAATGCCGAATTTAAAATTCCTATGCCTTTGGGAGACAAATGGACCATGTTGATCCTGTAGAGGCTGGTGTTTGCAGTCACCAGCCCCTAGTGATCATTAACGTACCCTTCACTGGACTGTGAAAACCAGTAAATGGCTCTGTTCAACTTCCTTCTGGATTTCTCAATTGCTTCTGGGGATCGAGCGCCTATCCAAATGACTCTTGGTATGATATTAGACCATACTATGACCACATGGGGAGAGAGAGACCAAATGTTCCTGCATGTTTCCAGAATATCCAAAATCAACTGCATGAACTTCAGGGAAGTGAGGTTATTCCCACCTGCGTGAAGTACTACTACATCTGTCTCTCCCCATTTGCCCAGTGCAGCCAAAAATACTTTCCAAATGCCAGCCCAGATAAGACCACGTTTACTCAGCCATCGCAGCTAGATGCACTCCCTTGACTCTACTGCTGGCATGTTTTCCTGCCCAAAACACAAAGGAATTGCCAAAAATCCATACCCACCTAGTGCTTGCAACTTCTGAACCTACAAAGACACAATACACACTGTCAGCATGCAAATAAACAAAAACAAAAAAAAACAAAAAACAAAAATTTTTATATATATATAATATATATATATATATATATATATATATATATATATATATATATATATATATATATTACAACAGAGAGTGTGCTTCCCAAGTGTGGGACAGTGTGGGACAGCGTTGCCTGTCTGTTTGTTTTTTAAGTAATGCTTAACCATGTGAGTGACAGAGGGATATGCAAGGCATTTCGATGCATTGTACTCTTGCACTCAAAGGGTTAATGTGAGGCTGAGTCACACAGGACTGTATATATAATGTATATTAATATACACAGTGTGTATACAGTGTGTAAAGTAATATACATGATATATACAGTTGTGTGTGTACAGTGTTTATATATATCATATGCATTATCTATATCTATCTATCTATATCTATCTATATATATATATATATATATATATATATATATATATATATATATAAAAGAATAAGCCTCATTGCATAATTTATGGTACCTCACACACAGTACATAATTTATGTCTCCTCAGAAAACAAACACACATTGAACAGAATGCCTCATTACATAACTTATGTCTCATTAGTCAACCTCACTAACTGTCTGTTTTCAACTGTCACTCCTCCACTTCCTGCTTCCTGATTCCCGCCCTTTCTCCTTAAAGGGAGAGAGATGCTTTGCTGTATGTTACAGAGGGCAAGCCTCAAACATCACTTTCTATTTGTTCCCTCAGCATATTGCTATGTTGCCTCAACTGAAGAGCCACCGTGTGTTATATTGGTATGTTACCATAACTTAACCCTTTGAGTGCCAGAGGGGTACGCAACGCATTGCAAAGCAATGCGTTGCGTACCCCTTTGGCACTCAAAGGGTTAAGTAAGGAGGAGTTACTGCTCCTATTGGGTGATTCAATGGGGGAGTGATTTAAATCATGCAGGGAGTTGGCCTGCCCCCACTATCCAGCCCGCCCACCACTATCCAAGTAACTGAAAAAACAAAATGGCTGCTACTCACTCCTACACCACAGACACAAACACATCAGACAAAAAACACACTCACACTCAATCACACACACTCAATCACACACTCACACTCTCACACACACTCAATCATACACACTCAATCATACACACTCACAATAATTCACACACTCACACTCTCTCTCACACTCACACACTCTCAATTACACATTTACTCACACTCAATCACACACAATCACACACACTCAATCACACTCACACTCTCACTCACACTCTCACACACTCTCATTCACACTCTCACACACTCTCACTCACACATTCAATCACACCCTCATTCACACACACTCAATCACACACACACTCTCACTCACACACTGTCACTCACACACACTCTCACTCACACACTGTCACTCACACACTCACACTCTCTCACTCACACTCTTTCACTCACACTCATACACCCTCTCACTCACACACTCTCACACTCACGCTCACACACTCTCACTCAATCACACACACTCACACACACTCACTCAATCACTCACATGCAATCACTCACACGCAATCACTCACACGCAATCACTCACTCTCACATTCACTCACTCACACCCTGGGAGCCAGCACGATCCACCTTCTACCATAGTATGTGCAATTACCACATTCATTTCAACTACATGAATGAATGCCACTCACTCACACACACTCACTCACACCCCGGGAGCCAGCACGATCCACCTTCCACCATAGTAAGTGCAATTACCACATGCATTTCAACTATATGAATGAATGCCACAGTGGAGGCATAAGTACAAACACAAACTCATTACAATGACTCACTTCTGTGTGTGCCTGTGTGTTTCTCACTGTGTGTGTTGCATGTCTGTATCACACTCTATGTGTCTGTATGTTTTGCATTGCATGTATGTGTGTATGACTGTGTCGCTCTTTATACATCTCAGTGCATGCGTGTGCATTTGTGTGTGTGTCTCTGTGTGTGTTTGTCTTGCATCCATGTGTGTGCATTGATTCCCTATATATCCTGACGGGCAGTGCCGTCCCACATTGCTAGTATATATATAAATATGTATACAGTCCTGTGTAAGTGATGCTCACATTAACCCTTTGAGTGACAGAGGGGTATGCAATACATTACAACATGTTGCGTACCACCTCTGCCACTCAAAGGGTTTAGCATTGCTTAAAAAGAAACAAATAAACGGGCAACGCCATCCCACACTGCTAGTAATCCTGTAATTAGCAGTGTACTGGAGAATTTAAAAAGGAATAAAAAAATAGGAAATCACAGAGGAATATAATAGTCAGTGCCTCCAATTACTATAGATTAAAAAGTGTTATTGATAGATTGTGTATGTAGCTGTAACATTAACACTTTGAGAGGTGATGGGTATGCAATGCATTGCTTTGCAATGTGTTGCATACCCCTCTGGCAGTCAAAGGGATAGAAGAAGTAAAGTGTGTACAGTATGATGTGGAATCAGTATGGTGTCAGACATAATGGAGCAGCAGATATCAGTAGGCAGTAGCAATCATTAATTTACATGAACTATAATGTTATGAATTAAGCAGCATTTAAGATGTCTTTTTTAAAAAATGGATTATCAAAATCAAAAAAGCTAGAAATTAGATGGTTATCTTAGAAGTGGAAACAGTGCAGTGCTTAACCCTCAGTGGCACTTAAAGGGTTAATAACTGTGGGACACTGCATTTTGAAACAGATGTGCTTGCCTGCTCCCCAGCCGCTCCATGTCCATGTGGATTCAGGTGGCGGCTAGGGTTGGCTGTTTGATGGGGCGCTGGGTGGAGGACGGCAGTAACTGTTGTCTTTGGCTGTATGAGGATGAAACTATGAGGCAAACAACAGCACCCTTCTCATATAGTGCAGTCCCTCACGCTGTCCCAGGTTGTATCCTCTGTTGTTTGTGCTTCCTCCCCTCCACCTTCAGCAGTCCATGTATGTGTCATGTAACCCTTTGAGTGGCAGAGGTGTACGCAATGCGTTGTAGCGTAATGCGTTGCGTATCCCTCTGTCACTCAAAGGGTTAAATGTGACAGAGTGCTGAAGGTGGAGGGGAGGAAGCACAAACAACAGAGGACAGAACTTGGGACAGTATGAGGGACTGCACTATATGCGATGGGTGCTGGCAGTATTGTAAGTGGGGCATGTAGAGAGGAAAATAGACACATAAATAACCTTATGTAGTAATCATTTTGATTGGAAATAGAGCAATGTGGGTGACAGTGACATTAAAGGAGTGAATATATGAGTGAGAAGAAGTATCCATGTAGCGCTACAATGTGTCAGGAGGCAGATTCAGAGGGACTCCTGCGCATCGCAGTGCAGAAGGACGCACGCTGTCAGTTTGTGAGATTGCGCAACTGGAGGGTCATAGGGTCAACAAACCTGAAAAAAAATGTGCTGAATCTTCTATAAGACTAAGGAGCAGAAATGTTTTATTATAAACAGGCATTGCATACCCCTGTTCAATGAAAACAATAACACATGTGGGACATTAAGTGCACTGGAGGCAGACACGCCATGTCGGCCTGCTCCCCGGACCCAGTGCCTGTGTGAAGCAGCGGAGCAGTCACCCGAGGGAACGTACAGTACCTCTCTCCATGTCAGAGCTATTCCTCTGAAACACCCCAGGACACATACAGTACCTCTCCCCATGCCAGAGCCATTCCTCTGAAACACCCCAGGACACATACAGTACCTCTCCCCATGCCAGAGCCATTCCTCTGAAACTCCCCCAGGACACATACAGTACCTCTCCCCATGCCAGAGTCATTCCTCTGAAACTCCCCCAGGACACATACAGTACCTCTCCCCATGCCAGAGCCATTCCTCTGAAACTCCCCCAGGACACATACAGTACCTCTCCCCATGCCAGAGGCATTCCTCTGAAACACCCCCATGACACGTATAGTACATATCTCCATGCCAGAGCCATTCCTCTGAAACACCCCCAGGACACGTACTATACCTCTCCCCATGACAGAGTCATTCCTCTGAAACACCCCCAGGACACGTACTGTACCTCTCCCCATGTCAGAGCCATTCCTCTGAAACACCCCCAGGACACGTACTGTACCTCTCCCCATGTCAGAGCCATTCCTCTGAAACACCCACCTACAGTACCTCTCCCCATGACAGAGCCGTTTCTCTGAAACACCCCAGGATACGTACAGTACCTCTCCCCATGTCAGAGGCATTCCTCTGAAACAACCTCATGACACATATAGTACCTCTCTCCATGCCAGAGCCATTCCTCTGAAACACCCCCAGGACACGTACAGTACCTCTCCCCATGACAGAGCCATTCCTCTGAAACACCCCCAGGACACATACAGTACCTCTCCCCATGTCAGAGCCATTCCTCTGAAACACCCACCTACAGTACCTCTCCCCATGCCAGAGCCGTTTCTCTGAAACACCCCCAGGACACGTACAGTACCTCTCACCATACCAGAGCCATTTCTATGAAATACTCCCAGGACATGTACTGTACCTATCCCCATTCCAGAGCCATTTCTATTAAATACCCCCAGGACACGTACAGTACCTCTCCCCATGCCAGAGCCGTTTCTCTGAATTACCCCCAGGACACGTACAGTACCTCTCCCCATGCCAGAGCCGTTTCTCTGAAATACCCCCAGGACACGTACTGTACTTCTCCCCATGCCTGAGCCATTCCTCTGAAACACCCCCAGGACATGTACGGTACCTCTCTCCATGTCAGAGCCGTTTCTATGAAATACCCCCAGGACACGTACTGTACCTCTCCCCATTCCAGAGCCGTTTCTATGAAATACCCCCAGGACACGTACTGTACCTCTCCCCATTCCAGAACCGTTTCTCTGAAACACCCCCAGGACACGTACTGTACCTCTCCCCATGCCAGAACCATCCCTCTGAAACACCCCCAGGACACATACAGTACCTCTCCCCATGCCAGAGCCGTTTCTCTGAAATACCCCCAGGACACTACAGTATCTCTATCCATGCCGAAGCCAGGCTGAGTTCTGGACAGGATGGAGCGGAGCCCCAGTTCCTGCCCTGCTCACTGTGATGGGAGTGCCACCAGGTGGCACAGTGCTTGCTGGGGCTAATGTGGGAGGGACCATGGAATTCCAGGGAGCGACACAGGGCAGTCTTAGGCTCCAATCGCCTGAATTTCTTCAGCAGCCTTTAGCCATATGGCAAACTGTTGTAAATAGTGGTGTAGAAAATCTATTACGCATTAGAAATATAGTTAACCCTTTGAGTGCCGGAGGGGTATGCAACGCATTGCTTTGCAATGCATTGTGTACCCCTCCGGCACTCAAAGGGTTATAGTTGAAGATTGTTAAAGGGTTTAGGTATTCACATTATGAGTCCTCTCTGTCTGGATAACTATTAATTACTCCCTATAGTCAATTGCCGTACGTGTTTCGCCGCTTAACCCTTGTGGCTTCCTCAGGGGCTCAAATTATACTTTGATAGTTCTCAATATGTAATACATTCTCTACACCGCTATTTAAAACAGTTTTCCATAAAGCTAAAGGCTGTTGAAGAAATTCAGGGACGGTATATCTGGTGAGGAAAGCCTTTCAGGGAGTACTGCTCAGACCGTACAGAATACAGTGTGCTCTCCTGCTGCTGCTGCTGCTGGGCATGATCACCACCATCTCCTTCCTGTGTTGCTGGCACCTGAAGCTCCAGAAGAACAGGTGCACCACGAAGAGCGCATTTAGTGGGCGTGCTATGAGCAGATGTAGGAAATATAAGGAAAACTTTTTTAATATCAAAGGGGGGTGCGCTGGCAACAATGAAACTTACTGGGTCAAGTGTCTGAGCCCATGCTCTGAGCTATGGCGGTATATACAGTATGCCTGTATGCAAGCACCACAAGCACATGAGAGTGGACAGAATGTAGTACGAATACACAACTCTCTGTCTTCTATCTTGTCACCATGGCCGATCCTGGGTAAAAATAGCTGCAGGTGGCAGCAGCAAGGCCTCTGCTGCAACCTTGGAAGCTGAACTGGACCACAAGCTGCAGTCTGTGACCAATAACAGAGAGTGTATTCAAAGACTGTCCTCATGGTGCATTGAAAAGAAGCGGTACCGCGGCACCATTGTGCACTACTGGCTCAAGTGGTTCTGGAGATCTGCATTCCTGGCAGTGAAAGGGTTAAGGTAAGAGTATACATTAGCTTGACAATGGAAACTGCAGTGAGGCATTGCAACGCATTCTTTGCTATGCTATACAGCACCATCGACAGACATCGGAAATAGAAGTGTGAAAGTGATTGCTGGAGTGTGCTGAATGTAGTCCATGAGATTACATCAAGTGCTCTACAGAAAACAGAGCAGTTTGCAGAAAAACCAAATGTGGTGGTGGCTTAAATTTTACACCCCAACAGGTGAGAGTCAGCCATTTTTTTGGTTTCAGTGAAGGGATAGTGATGGGTGTGGAAATTTAAATGACTGTATGCTTGTTGTACCGTTTGCACTACTGGCTCAGTTATGGGCAAAATGTGGCCGAAAGTTAATTCCAATCTAGTACAGGCTCGTGCGCGCCATGTGACGTGTCACATAAGGGCAGGACAAGGAGGACTCCGGCGGGATAACAGAGAACGATGGGAGTGGCTAAGTAACAGCACGGTAACCAGATTGACATGCGCAGTAGCGCCCACAATGCTCTACATGTCACAAGGTTAAACTTTAATCTTCTTTTGTGATTTTTAAAATTACACAGCGCTTTATAACTACATTAATGCTACACACACAGATAAGGTCATGGTTGGGTGAAAGTTCTGCTTTAAAGGACCATACACCCCGGGACCGCTGATCCTTAAGGGGTTAAAAACTGCCTTGAACTGTTACAATGACAAGCAAGAATTGTCTTGGTGCTTCAAAAAGTATCCATCCCTCTGGAGGTCTAATCTTCAGATATCTCTGTACCGCCTCAACTGGGAACACACCCTTACTTGACCTGTAGCATGACCGTGTAACGGTTTGTTCGACACACAGACACAGTAGATATGGATAAAACACAATCTTATTAAACAATAAAGAACACAATAACCCTCACGGGTCCTGTAATATACACACAATATAGTACAGCCACAATATAGGTTATACAGAGGTAGGCCCACACAGGTCCAGTATAAGTAGAGAGTCCATAGAACAATATACTGACACAGGTCAGGCAGATCTTGTGTGAGTCCCAGATTATCAGTACTGCATGGGTTAATAGTAGGCAGAGAATGTTGACAGGTCCTAGTGTAGCCAGGCCTTTTAAGAAGCTCAAACAGAAGTGAGAGCTTTAATTCGAGTAACGCCCAAGGTAATGGAAACCAAACAGTTGTGGACTGCCGAAGAAGTAACAGAGACTGAGCAACCTGAGCACTGCCGTAGCAGTAACGGAGACTAAGCAACTTGAACACTGCTGTAGCAGTAACGGAGGCTGAGTGACTTAAACACTGCCGTAGCAGTAGCAGAGACCAAGCAATTTGAGCACTGCCGTAGCAGTAACTGAGACTGAGCCACGTGAGCACTGCCGTAGCAGTAACAGAGACTAGGCAACTGGACACTGCCGTAGCATTAACGGAGACTAAGCAACTGAAGCGCTGCCGTAGCAGTAACGGAGACTGAGCAATAGGAACACTGCCGTAGCAGTAGCGGAGGCTGAGTCACTTGAGCACTGCCGTAGAAGTAACAGAGACTAGGCAACTGGATACTGCCGTAGCAGTAACGGAGACTTGAGCAGCTGGTCAGCGTGGACACTGACGTAGCATAAACGGAAACCTAAGCAACTCGCCCTGAGAGGCACCCAAACTGGAACGGTACATAAGACAGACCAATAGGAATGTCGCCGGGGTGACACGGAGGCAACCAAGACCAATCTGCGGAACTGTCCAGAGACAGCGAGAGACAAGCACTACCCTTAACCAGAGACCGGTCAGAGCGTGCAGGGGAGGCAGCAGCCCAACCAGGCGGAATCCACACAGCACAGGAACGTAGAACAGTCCAAGTCGGTACACGGAGCAGGAACGTCAGCCAAGCCGGGTCGGTACACGGAGCAGGAACGTCAGCCAAGCCGGGTCGGTACACGGAGCAGGAATTTCAGCCAAACCGGGTCGTTGCATGGAGCAGGAACGTCAGCTAAGCCGGGTCGGTACACAGGAGATGAGAGGCAGAATGGTCAGGCAGTCCGGGTCGGTGCACAGGCAAGAAACGAGATGCAGAGTAGTCAGGCAGGCCGGGTCGATACACTGGGAGCTCACAATAATCAGGAACAAGCGCTGATACTGGAACACCACGAAAAGGCACCAGAGATGTGCCAGAACCCAGTATTTAAGAACAATACTGGGTGGGACAATCACAGTACAGCCAATAGGCGTTAGGCAGGAGTGGAGACTGACAGGATGTCGCCGAATAGCACTGGCACCATGATAGACCCACTGTCCCTTAGCCTCCTGGTCTGTCTTAGACTTAGCTAGCCAACACCTGACTGCCTTTTCACCACATTCTACCTGATCCACTTGCAGCCCTTTTTTCTTTGCGCCCTTGGATGGTGCCATTAACTCCCCAATGTGATATGCCCCATGAAATGCCATAGCGAATGCTGCTTGAAACAGGCTCACCTCATAGGGCTTGGTACACACCCAAGGCAGGGCCTCTACTAATGACTGCAATGTTTCCCATCCACTGGCCTGTGCTTATCCTTGCTCTGTATTTCCTGCCTGGCTCAACCCTTCATAATTTTCTTTACTACAAATCTAACTGTAAGGTTCTTCATCTCTGCCAGTATGAAGTGAAAGGACAATTCTGCCATTTTTGTTGCTATTGCTGCGTTGGGCACCCCCTTTCCCTTCATCTCTTGCAAGAACTCTAGTGTCTCTTTGGCACTAAGATCGATATACTAGGCAGGTGCACATACTCACCCCATTAACTCCATGCCTTAGTATATGATGCCCATGTTTTTCGCACCGATGATCGATGCACTAGTAAAGCATTTGGAACTAGAGCAAAAAACTCCTTAAACTTTCCTCTGGCCAGAACATGCCTGGCATGAATGACTACATTATGGCGCATGCACTGCAGAACTAGATACCTTAGCACCCCTAAAACTGGTGGTGATGAGGAAGATAGCTGGTTAATAGCATAAACTATGTTCATGTTGTTAATCCAAAAAAACACTGACTTGTTTGCTAGTTCCTCATGCCACAGCTCCAGAGCTACCACAATACGAAGAATTCTAAGAACGTCAGATTCCGGGTCAACACTATGCCCTCCCAAGTAGGAGGCCAATGGGCCGCACACCATTTTCCTGATCGGTAAGCCACAAAGCCAAACTCTCCTGCGGCATCTGTAAAAAGTTCTGCCTCATGAATGGATTGGACCTGACCCACCCACAAGTGACTCCCATTAAATTCCTGCAAGAAATTTTACCCAAACTTGCAAATCCCCTCTCAACTGTCTGGATATTCTAATCTTGTAGTGAGGCTTATGGAGGCCTGCAGATGACAACTGTTGACAGCGACTGAAGGCCCTGCACATAGGAATGACCCTGAATGCAAAATTCAACATTCCTAACAGCCTAACAGCGATTGTATTTCCTTATGGGAGACTTTGTTCTGGCCCTGGACCTATTACCTTCATTGCCCTTGCTACCTTATCATAGAGCAGCCTGACCATCTGGGCTTCAGTGTCTATTTCTATGCCCACAAACATCAAACACATAGTAGGAACTACCATTTATCTACTGCAATGGGGACCCCTAGCTCACCAAATACCTCACAGGCTGTATCCAGCAGTTCCTGGCACCTGGGTGAAGATGGGGAGCCAATAAACAAAAAGTCATCAAGGTAATGGGCTATCTCTGTTTCACCTGCCATGCTTGCCACTGGCCAGTGCAAAAACAAGCTAAAAGCCTCAAAGTAAGCTCAAGAGATGGAACATTCCATTGGTAGACACTTGTCCACAAAGTAATGTCCTTCCCATCTTAGACCCATGAGCCTGAAACTGCTGGTATGAATTGGCAACAGGCAGAATGCTGAATCCACGTCTGTCTTAGACAGATGGGAGCCTGGACCCTATGCCTTCACTGTACCCAATACCTTATCAAATGTGATACTGCACTCTGCAGTTCTCTTTCCCAAAGGTGTCATTAACCGAGGCTCCCTCCAGGTAAGACAGATGCTGATTTACCTTCCTCCTGTTTTGGAACTATGCCCATTGGGGATATAAACAAATCCTCAGTGGACAATGATTTAAATGGGCCTTCCATCCTTCCTCAATTTATCATTTACAACCTCAGTGTATTGATATGCCAAATGCAAATTTCTGACCAGCCTGCCCAGAATTAACTGCTTATTAATTGGAATTACAAACCCAACATTAAAACCATTTAACAAAACTGAGCCCTAGCCCTGTCTGGATACCTTGACAAGTGCTTACTTAGCCTGCTGAGGTTGATGGGGGAATGAACCTTTTGCATTGCTACCCTGAAAGGAGGTGGCCTTGGGTGCTGACCCTTTCTGCTTGCTACAGTCTGGGGCTGGGTAGCCCCAGTCACAGAGAGAGCAGCTGTACTTAAATTTGCATGCAAATCCATACAAACACCTCTTTCATTGTAAGCAGAACATGTGCCTTTGCTCCCTGTGCTCAACCTCCCCCCGCAAAATAGTCTCTGGACCTACCGTGACCCCTATCATGCGTGACCATCCTAGCCCAAGTGTCCATACCGCTATGGCCAAACATCAGATATTTTCTCTTTGCAAGCTTCTTCCTGTACGCTCGGTCACAGTCGTCCCAGGCTGTTCCCCCGAAACTAGAATGTGTCAGCTAAGAAGGCAACATATCTCCAAACATTGGCACACTGTGAAGGGAATTATTCTGTGAAGAGACTGGCATAAACCACAAAACTCTTAAACCCCTCAGCCAGATACTTAGGTTTAGCCAGTCTCTCGTTTCTGCCTTCCTTACGGCCGTCTTCTTTCTTTCCATCCCTGGAAAGTAAGAAAATCTCCACAAACCTCTCCCTCTTTTATGCGTTTGCGCAATTTGGATCCCAAATGGTCATAGGGGGCCGATATGCGACACCCCATATCACCCTCCTTTCCCATCTCCTTGAACCTAGATGTATCTGTGTATGCTGCATCCCTACATGTGGCAGCCTTCTGACTTTTACCTTTAGGTCCTACAGCACATTTCAAATATGTTTTAACAATAGAAAACGTACTCCCTTTTTCTGAATCGAGGTGGACACATCTGCATCAGACTGAACCCAGGTGAGGAGGACTCTCCTGTTTTAGAATGGTCACTTCCAGTGTCCACTGGTACCAGCCTTTGCTTCTTCCTGGGCTTTCTTCTCCTTGTTCCTGTAACCTGTGTCAACGCACAGATTTCCACGGACTCAGCACCATGGCCTGCTTCTCTAGTTCTCCTTCTCTTGTTGACCAAACTGGTGTCTACTTCCTATGCAGCAGATCTCTCTGCTGCGCTTCCCTCATAGATTGAGCTGCCTGGCCAAGCTGTTGATGGGTGTGAACCTCTCCCGGCATTAATGAGCTAGTTGTGGGGTACAGAACAGGAGTAAAGGTTTCCCCAGTCCCCCCATGTCCACCCCTGTGGCAGCATATTAGATAAGCCTTGAGTGCTGAATAAGGGCCAACCTGGCGTTGCTGCAGCTGTACACGGAATGGGATGTTTTCAGCCCATGGGGCAACTGGAGAATAGTGGCAGTAGGCTGGGGCCCTTCCCCTAGCCCCCAAAACGTATTAAATTCCCTAAATCCATATTCCTACCCTGGTGGTCTGTGGCATCCCCATTTCTAGGCATGGTGCCGCTTCTGGCCATGAGCAGTGGGATCTCGGTGTGTTGATGAAATGCCGCTGGGTGCTCATGCTCAGAAGTGTTTGACCACGAAATCTTGGCTGAGACAGATCTGTGGCTGCGTCCGGAGCAACAAGGTCGCTCTCAAAAGCCGCAGGAGGACGAGCACACCATTGGTAAAGTGTGAGCAAGGAGAAGATGCAGTGGAGAATCAGTGAGGGCAGCAGGGAAGGATGGTAGTGGCAGCGGGGAAGTGAGAAAAGTGTAATCCATGGATGAGGTAGGAGGTAAAGTAGGTGACCTGGCCAGGGAAGTAGACTTAAGGTTAGTAGTAGGCAAGGGACTTATCTTTTCTGTCGACTTATGCTTCCTTTAAGAAAAAAAAATAGCAGGGGTTTCATTCTCTCTTCAGATGTAAGATTTAAGAGGTATTGGTTCTTGTTTTCTTTGTAAGCTGATTTTGAAATGGGTATGTGTGGTCCAGTTTGGCATTGGTTTTGTGGAGATCTGTGTTGCCTATATTGTTAAAATTATAGCAAGTTTGAAATTCCGAATATAAAGTTTTACTGATTTGCATTTTATTCATCCTTTTTTGCTGCTTTTGGAAGTAGCAATGGTCTCCCCAGCAAAAACTAGAGAGGGAGGTATTCAGATTGAGGATGTGAAGATTGGTAGCCAGGAAGTGCACCTGTTGCTGAGGAAATCTAAAATGGACCTGTTTGGTAGATGAAATTGAGTTAACTTCCATCTTTCATGTGATTCTGAAATGTGTCCAGAGTTAGCAGCTCAGGATTTTCTCAGGAGGAGACCTATTAAAGAAGGTTATTTTTTTTTTAGTCATAAGGATGTCTTTTCTTTGTTTGTTTTTTAGTTCAAAACTATTTTTAGGAAATATTTGTTGTTATTTGGCTTATCTCAAAAAAATATTCTACTCATTCATTCTGTACTGCTACAACAGAAACAGGGAGGTTGGGTGTTGATAATGCAATGATTAAGAGAATGGGTAGGTGGTAGTCAGATTATTTTAAACTTTACATTAGACATTCTTTACCTCTGGTATAATAGATTTTTCTTTACAGGTACACACTGATGATTTTTTGGGGTTATCGGCCACTCCTTTTTTTTTGGGCACACAAAAAAAGATGAGAATAGATCTTATTCTACTAATTTATGTTTAAGTGAAGACTGTTGGAAAGGTGTCAGAGGACTGAGATGGAGGAATGTATTGTTTGAAATATGGGTTTGTAAGAGTCTATTCCCGGTACTCCATGTAATTATATTGCAGGTGGGTTGTAATCACATAGGTGGGATGAACATGGTTGAGTTAATGCATTTGATGAAGAGGGATATAGTGCAAATTAAATGTATATTCCCCTTCACCATTTTGGTCTGGTCAGAAATTGTGCCCAGATTTAAATTATTGCAAGAACCCATTTTCAAACCTTTAGAGAGAACAAAGTGTTAGAAAATGCTATGTCTTATTTGGGGGTGTTGGTATAGTCTTGTATAACTCAGAGTTAATGGTTTACAAAACTTTGTAGAAAATCTTGTTTCTTTATTGGTGGAACCAATGTTTCCAGAAGCTTCTGTTGACATTGGCTGTGGGAAAGATTTGACCCAATGATTGGTTTAACTAGCTTTAGGTAATGGGTTGGCTCCTGGCTTGAAGGCCGTGCTAAGGCAATATGGTTCAATCGATCGATACTTAGAACTGAGGGGTCTCTTGAGCTGTGTAGCTAAGGGACATTGTGAGTAGGCATATTAAATGGTTGTATATGTTTAATTCCTTTCAATGTAAATGTGTTTTTATTTAAATGTTAATACGATATTTTTGTTTGTTTTAATAAACTGTAGCCTTACCACGACTTTCTGAGTCTTGTCAATTGTGTGTTTTGTGTTTGCCCTTACACACCCCATTGTTTCTATCAGTATCTGTACATCATTGTATGTTGTTACTCTTATTCAGTACAGCACTATGGAATATGTTGGCACTCAATAAATGAAATATATTATTAATAATAATAATAATAATAATAATAATAATAAATTGTACAAAACAAAGTTATATATATAGTCTTTATGGCTACCCTAAAGGATAATAAACACATAGCAAGAAACATGACATTTGACATAGTTCATAACATGTAATGTAGCCTCAGACCAAAAAGGGTTAAAGAATTTTCAAAACATTTCAAAGCATTTTCTTTGAATGAAAATTTGGGAAATTTGTAACTTCTAGAAAATAACTGTAATTAAATACATTTTGGGCAGTTTTAAGACTGTATCATTGACTAGTGTAATCTTAAATGGTTATTTTTATTCTGGCAGTGTCCCTTTAAAGGTCTGGTTGAAATGTGATACTGGGGAGGCAGACCCTTTCTGGCACAAAGCTAATGCAAGTGAGTAGAAAAAAAAGATCACACTGCAAGCAAAGGCTGCACAGAGCTGGTGATCACAAGGAATTGCTTTTACATGAGAAGGTGGGTAATTCAATTGGGCTTAAACACTAAAATTACATCTGTGTTGTTTATATTCAGTTTTAGAGAGATTTGCACCAGCTTTTTATACTTGGTGTTATTACTGAAGCATGATTTAACATTATTTTATTGTGGTTTAATCCTCTGAGTGCCAGAGGTATATGCAACATCACAATGTGTTGCATAACCCTCTGGCACTAAAAGGGTCAATGATTTCCAGAAGCCTCTCTAGCATTCAGTGGGTTAAAAGAAGCCATTACCTCATTTTGATTTGTCCACTCTGGTTCCATCATTTTGATCCAGAATTTGCTCTTCTTTTTCTTTTTAAATGAGGCTCATACTAGTTCTGCTTTTTACTGACATGTTATATATTTACGTTAAGCAATACGTTGCACACACCTCTGGGGCACTCAAAGGGTTACATATAGTGAATATGTAATGATGTAAAATCTCTGTTTAACCTCCTATATTGTTTATATAAAACATTGGGGAAGAACTACAGGTTACATGTACATTTATAAAATGCCAGTTCATTAAGATTAGGTAGAGGGCTATACAGATTAACCCTTCATATGTTAGAAGTCAATGCATTGCTTTAGACATCATTAGATACCTCTCTCTGGTATCCAAGTATTTAAAGTATTAGAGATATAGATATAAGCATTTTCTAGTTTGTGGATGCTAATAATTTAATTATTGTAACACAGATTGCGTTTTTCAGTGGTTTTAACACTTCAGGCACCATTGAGGTAGGCTACACATTGCTTTGCAAGGGATTTTGCAGCCCACTGGTTCTTAATGGTTTCAAATTTCCCAAAGGCCGGTCTTGCTTCCTTGAGTTATGACCACAGGAATAATACAACAATTGCGTACAGGGATCAACTGACAAATAGTTTATTTTTCACTGACACTTTCACCCTTTCAGTGCCAGTGGGTATCAAACGCATTGCAATGTAATGTTTATGACCAGCAAATTACATAGCTCTTGCTTTACTGCATGATATGTAACTAAAAATGTCAGAACGAGATTGTCAAAGCATCAATTCTCTGGTTGCATAATAACTAGTTATCTGTATTACATTTTGTTTGAAGTTTCCTCATTGATTATATCTGATTGTAGTGGTTACTATATATGGAGAACAGACCTCAATTAGCTTGTCTTAAAGTGAAATATGGTTTAATAGGTCCAAGTGATGTGTTAAACAGTAATGTGATTATTACAGATATAATTCTTATTTCTGTACGCCTGAATGATGAATGTGAAACACAGGATTACAGGAAATCTCTTCAGTAGCCAATCATATGATGGTCCCTTATTAGTATTTAAGTGATGCTCCTCCTACTGGATCACATAATGTACCAAACTTATTTCTGATGAGTGCATGTAAATAAGTGCATCACATCACAGAGCATGCATGGAACAGTAGTCTATTTTCATTTCTTGTAATATGGCAGGATATAGAATACATGACAGTACCTTGACTTAATGTACGGAGACTGGGGAAAATTTTTCCAGTGGTGTAGCCAATGAAAGACATGTTAATACAGGCACCTCCACTCATCTGTACATACATTTAACCCCTTAAGGACCGGCCGTGCAGGCACGCGGCGGTCACTAAAGGACCATAGAGCATTTTTTTTTTGCCAATCCGACTCAGGACCGTCAAGGGTCGTTAAGGGGTTAATGTATCTAGTTTGAAGAAAAAAATAACTGAATGAGGGTTATGCACTAAAGCATGATAAAGAGGTGATAACGTAGAGATGACTTCTCCAGTGATATCACTTCTCCAGTTATTATGTTATTCTATAGAGCTTATGCACTAAGATCTACAAAGCTGGATACATCTTGGTAACTATACAACAACATATGAACTGGAGACATTATATCAATGGAGTCACCTCCTCTTTATCATGCCTTAGTGCATAATCCCCAATGTGCTTTGTGACCCCTATACAAAAGGCCTTGCCAAAAAATCACTCCTTGCTATTTCACTGATTTTTATATATATATATATATATATATATATATATATATATATATATATATATATATATATATATATATATGTGTGTGTGTTTTCTGCTTTTTCAGCTCTTCTGTTGCCTAGGGTTGTTCCTACATGCTGAGTCAGCCTCATAGTATTACATGACATGAAGTGATATTATCTAACACAAGATTAAATCAGCCATTTGATGAATACATCCAGGAGTGTTTTAAATACAAGTAATATATAATGAAATTTGGAGCTAATATGTCCCAGATACAGTATGAGCCTAGTAACAACGGAGATTCAGCCCAAGTGCCTATTTACTCTAATAGGATAAATAAATCTACACAAAATGTACATATACAAATATATACAAAAATACTCAGGCGATTCTCAAGTTACAACTGAATATAGTTCAAAACAGCATTACAGTCAATGACAACCAAAAGGGAGGAAGAATCCTGGACACCCTGGTTAAATACAGGTATTATGTTTTCACCAAATTCTTGAACGAGAAGGTGTTACGTCTGATAGACTGGATGAATTGATCTTGCTGACCTGTGAAGTAAAGTGGGAACGAATACGGAGGGGGAGTTGGCTGTGTATTGAATCCACTGACACGATACAAGAACACAGTGGCGTAACTAGAAGCCACCGGGCCCTGGTGCAGGAATTGCCGCCGGGCCCCCTGCCCCATCTTCAAGTTGCCTCATGCATACCTCCTACCTCCACCTCTCGCGCTGTTCTTAGTTATGCAGAGCGCTGGGAGATGATGTCATCTCCCAGCGCTCTGCATTACTAGAGCGCCGGGACAGCAGCTGAGCTGCTGCGGGCAGGGCTGTGGGCGAGTGGCGATGGGTTCGCAGGGGGCGGCCGGGCCCCTTGGAGTGCCGGGCCCGGTCGCAGGTGCGACCCCTGCGACCCCTATTGTTACGCCACTGCAAGAACAACTAACCTGTAAGTGGATGCTATTAATTTTAAAGTGGAAAGATTGATAGACTCTAACTGGATTCATTTTCTCCTCTTTTACATATGATTCGAGAATTTGGTGAAAACATAATACCTGTATTTAACCGGAGTGTCCAGGATTCTTCCTCCCATTTGGTTGTTATTGACTGTAATGATGTTTTGAACTATATTCTGTGGTAACTGGAGAATCGCCTGAGTATTTTTGTATATATTTGTATATGTACATTTTGTGTAGATTTGTTTTAAATACAAAACTGGGTTGATAAAGTTACATTTGATACATATTTTCACAGAAAATCACACGTTCATCTGTTTTCTTATTAGGACCTTCAGCTAGACAGGTGCATAGCCTGTACAAGAGATGGTAATGAAATTACTGCAGATTAACTCATTGGATGCTGGAGTGGTCCCCAAAAGATCTCACTAGCATAAAAAAGTAAAGCAAAAGCAAATATCCTACAGATAAAAAACAATGTGCGTATATTATGTGATTCATTAGTCACCAAAGTGGTGAAAATCAATACATTATTATCGTAAGCCATGGGTATCCAATGTGCAGCTTGTGACCCAAATGTGGCCTACCTGACCCCTGGTGGCGGCCCACCTGATATTTATAACCATTTTTTTAACATTAGCTAGGATATGTGAACTAGTAGGCCACTGGTCTAAAGAACACTTAAAATAGTTGTGTTACATAAATATCGATATTACGACTTGATCAGTGACTAGCACTAGGTCTATAACTGAACTTTTATATGAAAAAAGTTAATTTATTTTTTATGACGTTTATGTTACTGCTATTTTAGAATAGTGACAGGCTATAAATTACCACTGTTATCAATAAATTAACGTGGCTCTTACACATATGGTTTTCTGATCATGTGGCCCACAATTTTAGACTTCCCGTTCTAAGCAGTCAAGACTATTTGCCCTTAGGCTGGAAGGAGCCTACATACCAGTTTTGTTATTTATGTGCATTTTCCCTGTAGTAACTTTCACACTCAGGCTGATCTTCAAAGGCATAATACTGGGGCAAACCAACTGAACCACAGGGGACAAATAAATATTTTAATTGATTTAAGTTAGGCTTTAAACCATTGAATACTAAAGAGTTCTCTAAAACATTGTGAGGCAATGCACTGGAAACCACTTAAGCATTTAATTGATTTAAATCCCCATTAAATCAAACAGAAAATTTACAAACCCCCTATGGTTCAGGTGGTTTGCCCCAGAATTAGTATGACAGCTTTATTGTATCTTGTGTAGGAAAATATCTGAACTGTATCTACAGATTTGTCTAATTAAGTTTAAGGAAGGTGGCCTAAAGCCAGCTTTGTTGTCTAATTGGCACTAGCTTGAGCAGTATATGCTGGCTGTAACATAATACATACCAAAGCTTTAGGCAGACACAGACCTCTAGAGAACTGATGCATTTGTGCACTGGTTATTTTTTTTATTTTTTGTTCTTTACAGCTGCTGTAAAGTGCTGTCAGCTTTTCCATCATAGACACAGTAGCCCTCTAGCAAAGCAGGGCTGTGCTCCACAGGACCCTTTCACCTTGTCTTCCTTTCTAAAGCTTCTCAGTTAAGAAGAGCCTGGAAAGTTCCAGAGAAGAGGCAACAAGGGGAGGAGGCAAGGGATGCAGTCAGCTGCCACTCCCACTCTCTGCAAGAACTTACAAGTGTTCAGTGCAGAAAGGAATAGTGTATTGAACATGCAGCCCAGTTATGTAACTAATTACTATGTTACATTTGAAGTGCTATATGAGCAAAGTTTTGAAAGCAATATCTTTAAAATATATGCATATACCAATGTCAGTCTATAAGACTGCCCCCCATTTTTGCTGTCAAAACATCCTATATATATATATATGTATATATATATTAGCAGTGTGAGACAGCCATCTTTTTTATTTAATGCTTGTATTTAGCAAACTAGATCTCAGCCTTGTTTGATTGTTTGAAACATTCATTTGTGTGACATAGGCACATCACCTGACAAATACATTAAAGTGAGTGTGACTGACATAGGCACATCACCTGACAAATACATTAGTGTGAGTGTGACTGGCATAGGCACATCACACATTAGTGTGAGTGAGACTGACATAGGCACATCACCTGGCAAATACATTAGTGTGAGTGTGACTGACATAGGAACATCACCTGGCAAATACATTAGTGTGAGTGTGACTGACATAGGCACATCACCTGGCAAATACATTAGTGTGAGTGTGACTGACATAGGTACATCACCTGGTAAATACATTAGTGTGAGTATGACTGACATAGGTACATCACCTGGAAAATACATTAGTGTGAGTATGACTGACATAGGTACATCACCTGGTAAATACATTAGTGTGAGTATGACTGACATAGGTACATCACCTGGAAAATACATTAGTGTGAGTATGACTGACATAGGCACATCACCTGGTAAATACATTAGTGTGAGTATGACTGACATAGGTACATCACCTGGAAAATACATTAGTATAAGTATGACTGACATGGGTACATCACCTGGTAAATACATTAGTATGAGTATGACTGACATAGGCACATCACCTGGCAAATACATTTGTTTGAGTATGACTGACATAGGTACATCACCTGGCAAATACATTAGTGTGAGTGTGACTGACATAGGTACATCACCTGACAAACACATTAGTATGAGTATGATTGACATAGGTACATCACCTGGTAAATACATTAGTGTGAGTATGACTGACATAGGTACATCACCTGGCAAATACATTAGAATGAGTATGACGGACATAGGTACATCACCTGGCAAATACATTTGTTTGAGTATGACTGACATAGGTACATCACCTGGCAAATACATTTGTTTGAGTATGGCTGACATAGGTACATCACCTGGAAAATACATTTGTCTGAGTATGATTGACATGGGTACATCACTTGGCAAATACATTAGTATGAGTATGACTGACATAGGTACATCACCTGGCAAATACATGTGTTTGAGTATGACTGACATAGGTACATCACCTGGAAAATACATTAGTATGAGTATGATTGACATAGGTACATCACCTAGCAAATACATTAGTGTGAGTATGACTGACATAGGTACATCACTTGGAAAATACATTAATATGAGTATGACTGACACAGGTACATCACCTGGCAAATACATTAGTATGAGTATGACTGACATAGGTACATCACCTGGCAAATACATTTGTTTGAGTATGACTGACATAGGTACATCACCTGGCAAATACATTAGTATGAGTATGACTGACATAGGTACATCACCTGGAAAATACATTTGTCTGAGTATGATTTACATGGGTACATTACTTGGCAAATACATTAGTATGAGTATGACTGACATAGGTACATCATCTGGCAAATACATTTGTTTGAGTATGACTGACATAGGAACATCACCTGGTAAATACATTAGTGTGAGTGTGACTGACAAAGGTACATCACCTGGCAAATACATTAGAATGAGTATGACGGACATAGGTACATCACCTGGCAAATACATTAGAATGAGTATGATTGACATAGGTACATCACCTGGTAAATACATTAGTGTGAGTATGACTGACATAGGTACATCACCTGGCAAATACATTAGAATGAGTATGACGGACATAGGTACATCACCTGGCAAATACATTTGTTTGAGTATGACTGACATAGGTACATCACCTGGCAAATACATTTGTTTGAGTATGGCTGACATAGGTACATCACCTGGAAAATACATTTGTCTGAGTATGATTGACATGGGTACATCACTTGGCAAATACATTAGTATGAGTATGACTGACATAGGTACATCATCTGGCAAATACATGTGTTTGAGTATGACTGACATAGGTACATCACCTGGCAAATACATTAGTATGAGTATGATTGACATAGGTACATCACCTAGCAAATACATTTGTTTGAGTATGACTGACATAGGTACATCACTTGGAAAATACATTAATATGAGTATGACTGACACAGGTACATCACCTGGCAAATACATTAGTATGAGTATGACTGGCATAGGTACATCACCTGGCAAATACATTTGTTTGAGTATGGCTGACATAGGTACATCACCTGGAAAATACATTTGTCTGAGTATGATTTACATGGGTACATTACTTGGCAAATACATTAGTATGAGTATGACTGACATAGGTACATCATCTGGCAAATACATTTGTTTAAGTATGACTGACATAGGAACATCACCTGGTAAATACATTAGTGTGAGTGTGACTGACAAAGGTACATCACCTGGCAAATACATTTGTTTGAGTATGACTGACATGGGTACATCACCTGGCAAATACATTAGTATGAGTATGAATGACATAGGTACTAGGGTTGCACCGATACTGGTATCGGTATCGGTGCCGATACCAGCATTTGTGAGAGTACTTGTACTCGCGCAAATGCGGCCAATGCCAGCACCAATACCCTGTGTCAGGGTCAGTGCTGCAATGAGGGAGCCCGGGGAGCTGCTCACAATGCTCCCTGGTCGCCTCTCTTCCTCCTGTAGCGTTGGAGCGTTGCCGCGGGTTACCATGGCAATGCTCTGATGCTGACTTCTGCTGGGGCTCGCGAGAGAACAGCGAGCACCCGGCAGAGGAGGGTAAGGGAGGCAAGATGGGACATTGAGTGGGTGGTGAAAGAGGCAAAGAGGGGGTCCAAGAGGGAGAAAGAGACAAAAGGGACTAAGAAAAATAAAAAAAAGAGGAAAAAGGAGGAAGGATCAAGAGACAAAAGGAGGGGGACCAAGAAGAGGCAAAAAGGAAGGGCGATCAGGAGAGAGCGAGAGAGGCAAAAGAGTGGGATCAAGAGTGAAGGAGGGGGACAAAGGGGGATCAAAAGGGAGAGAAAAAGCCAAGGCAAAAGGAGGGAGATCAAGAGGGGGAGAATGAAGTAAAAGGTGGGAATCAAGAGGGGGAGAAAGAAGCAAAAGGGGATGGTCAAGAGGTGGTGTGTGTATGCATATATTTCAAGTACTCACCAATACTACAGTACAGACACACGACAGGTAATTTATCCAAAGCCCACACAGGTCCAGCACAAATATAGGAGACAGACAGTCTGTACTGACACAGGTCAGGCAGAGAAGTAGGTTCCCAGGAGTTAAAGTTCAACACTGATGTTAAACAGTCCCATATGTGAAGGTACTGAAATGATCCTTTAACACGCCAAGGACAGCACACATCCGTGAGCTACCAGTTCAACTGAAACAAAACAGCACTACCGGAGCAATCACGGAGGCAACATTTGCAACCGGTATGACAGTAGCGGAGGACAAGCCAATTGCACTTTACCGGAGCAATCACGGAGGCAACACTTGCAACCGGTATGACAGTAGCAGAGGACAAGCCAATGGCACTTGACCGGAGCAATCACGGAGGCAACACTTGCAACCGGTATGGCAGTAGCGGAAGACTAGGCCAATGGCGCTGTACCGGAGCAATCACGGAGGCAACACTTGCAACCAGTATGACAGTAGCGGAGGACAAACCAATGGCACTAGACCAGAGCAGTCACGAAGGCAACACTTGCAACCGGTATGGCAGTAGTGGAGAACTAGGCCAATGGCACTGTACCGGAGCAATCACGGAAGCAACACTTTGAGCCGATATAACAGTTGTAGAGCGCAAGCCAATGGTATCACGGTGCCCGTGATCTCTCTCTGTCACTCTCGCTTGTGGTGCGCCCCTATTGGCTGAGCCTGTTTGGGCCGCCCCTGGTGACCTTTTTATGCCTGGCCATTGGCACCTGTCAGGTGCCCTTTCGTGGTGTTCCTGAGCCAATGTTGCTGTTGCTGTGTTGCTGGATGAGCATATTGAGCAGCTTCACTCCACTTGGGCACAGGTTCAGAGGACCCTTAGTCAGTCATTTTAGCGACATCAGCGGCATGCCAATCATAGACGGCTGCCAGCGGTCTCCTTCCAATTTGGGGATAGGGTATGGCTCTCCTCCAGAAACCTCAATTTGCAGGTGCCTTCCAATAAGCTGGCTCCCCGGTTTATTGGTCCGTTCAAAGTTATCCGCAAGGTGAATCCCGTCTCGTACGCATTGGAACTCCCAGCCTCTATGCGCATACATAATGTGTTCCATGTATCTCTGTTGAAACCCTTGGTTTGCCACCGCTACACTACCACTTCAGTGATTCCTGGGCCGGTGGACGTTCAGGGCCAAGAGGAGTACGAAGTCCAGAGTATCATTGATTCTAGGAGATTTAGAGGGAAGTTGCAATATTTGGTCCATTGGAAGGGCTATGGCCCGGAGGAATGTTCCTGGGTAGATCAGAAGGACCTCCATGCGCCTAGACTGTTGTGCAACTTCGACTCTAAATCTCCCCAGAAACCAAGACCTCCTGCAGGGAGAGGGGGTCTTTGAGAGGGGGGGTACTATCACGGTGCCCGTGATCTCTCTCTGTCACTCTCGCTTGTGGTGTGCCCCTATTGGCTGAGCCTGTTTGGCCCGCCCCTGGTGACCTTTTTATGCCTGGCCATTGGCACCTGTCAGGTGCCCTTTCGTGGTGTTCCTGAGCCAGTGTTGCTGTTGCTCTGTTCCAGTGTTCCTGATTCCTGTGTACCAATTTGGCCTGTTTTGACTATGCTCCTGAGTTCCTGCTCCGTTATCTGACCCGGCCTGGCTGACGTTCCTGCTGGTGACTGATCTGGCTTGTCTGAGAACCTCCTCCGTGATCTGACCCGGCTTGGCTGACGTTCCTGCTCGTGACTGATCTGGCTTGTCTGAGAACCTCCTCCATGACCTGACCCGGCCTGGCTGACTTCCTGCTCCGTGACCTGAAACGGCTTGCTACAGACCCTGTCATCGTTCCTGCTTCCTGCTGCCTGGTGTCGCCGTGGCGACATTCTGACTTCCACTGTGCTTGTGGCAGGGCTGATCGTGATTGCCTCTATTAACACTTGCAGAGCCGTGTCTCCAGTGCTGAGTCTCCATTAACACTTGCAGAGCTGTGCTTCCGTTGCTGAGTCTTCCTTGGCATTTGCAGAGCGGTACTCACATTTGCTGAGCCTCCGGTTGTACTTGCAGAGCTGTGCGTCCAATCCTTGAGTTGTTATTAACACTTGCAGTGCTGCTGTCTCCATTATCTGAGCCTTCGTTAACACTTGCAGAGCCGTTGCTGTTTATCCACTACATCTGCTGAGCCGGCCGCGTTGATAGCCTTTCTAGACGGCGGCTCATCTTGTCAACTAGCAGAGTAATCGGTCTCCGTTACCGCGCCAGCGGGAGGCGCTATTGGCTCTAGCTCCACCAGTGTTACTCTCCGTTACACGCCCAGTGGGGCTATTGGCTCAAGCACTTGCAGCGCAGGTTGTGTCTGTTCCTGCGCCCGTGGGCGCTCTCTGCTCAAGCTCTGCTGTACAAGAAGTCTTCATTACTACGCCCGTGGGGGTTATTGGCTCAAGCCCTTGCAGTGCAGGTTGTCTCTGGTATATGCCCGTGGGGGCTATTGGCTCAAGCTATTGCTTTACAGTTGGTCTCCGTTATTACGCCCGTGGGGGCTATTGGCAAGCTCTTGCAGTGTAGTCATCTCCGTTGTTATGCCCGTGGGGGCTATTGGCTCAAGCTCTTGCAGTGTAAGTTGTCTCCGTTACTACGCCCGTGGGGGCTATTAGCTGAAACTACTCTGCAGTATTCTGCCTCAGTTCCTGTACTGCCTAAGCAGCTTTCTAAGCCTTATGGACTTAAGATGTTGCATCATCTAACACCAATTGCTGCCTCATTACCACCTTGGGCGTGCCAAACACCACAACAGAGACTGATTGATTATTTGTACTTAACCATTGAGTACCCTTGCTATTCTGTGCCTGTCCTGTGACAGTATATGTATTATTCTTGCTTCTGTATACTGGGCCTGAGAAGGCATATGTAGCCAATCTATCGCTATTATTCTGTGTTGCCTATAGAGAGTGATCTTTCTTCTTTATTTTTAATAAAACTGTGTTTTATTCTAACCTGCTTTAACCGTTACAAATGGCAATTTACCGGAGCAATAACAGAGGCAATACTTGCAACCGGTATGACAGTAGCAGAGGACAAGCCAATGGCACTTGACCGGAGCAGTCACGGAGGCAACGCTTAAAACCGTTATGACAGTAGCGGAGGACTAGGCCAGAGGCGCTCCGTCTGAGCAATACTGAGACAACACTTGGCAACCTGCAGGAGCAGAGGTGCAGAACAAGCCAAAGGCACCGGATGTAAGACTGTCACCGAGGCGACAAGGACCAGGGAAGCAGGAACGTCAGCCAGGCCGGGTCGGTACACAGGAGCAGGAACGTCAGCCAGTCCGGGTCGGTACACAGGAGCAGGAATGTCACCCAGGCCAGGTCGATACACAGGAGCAGACACTGAAGAATAGTCAGGCAATCCGGGTCGGTACACAGAAGCAGGAACTGGACTGTAGTCAGGCAGGCCAAGTTGGTACACTGAGAACTTCTTGAGCAGTAGTTAGCACTGGTACAGGAACACGACGAAAGGGCACCGTGTGGGTGCAGGAGCCCAGCATATAAAGGCCATACTGGGCGGGTTCAACACAGGGCAACCAAGGAGAGCATAACACAGGATAACTGACAGGAAAACATAAACAAGGGATCACGGGCACCGTGATACATACCTTCCAACATTTGCAGTGTTAAAAGAGGGAGATATTTGGTTTAGGTGGTGTTGGAGGGGGTGTGGCATTACAAAGAAGTTTGAGATTATTTAATCATTTACTGACAGCTCTGCGTTGCGTACCCCTCTGGCACTCAAAGGGTTAAGATAACCATGCACCCGCCAGTCCCTGCACCTGCGGCCTCAGTAACAGCAACACATGAAGTACCAGGAGTGGGAGTGCGCCTCTACCTCGTCAGTCTCAGTCTGCGCCTTGACCCAGAGCAGGGGGTTCATGAACGCACCTCACACTTCTGGGCTCAGCTAGACTCCGCTCGACCGGGGCCAGGGCTCCCTTACACACCTTGACGGACACCGGGCTCACAGGGCTGGGAGAGTGGCTGGGAAGAGGGAGCGTTTTATGTGTTGCACATGACTGCATCGGCATTCTCTACTGTGCATGACTGCATCTGACAAACATACATCTGGCCTTTTATATACAGTGCCTTGCAAAAGTATTCACCCCCCTTGACATTTTTCCTATGTTGTTTCATTACAACCTGGAATTAAAATGGATTTTTTTGGGGGGTTTGTATAATTTGGTTTACACAACATTCCTACCACTTGAAGATGCAAGAATGTTTATATTGTGAAACAAACAAGAAATAAGACAAAAAAAGCAAAACTTGAGCGTGCATAAATATTCACCCCCCCCCAAAGTCAATACCTTGTAGAGCCACCTTTTGCAGCAATTACAACCGCAAGTCTCTTGGGGTACATCTGTATAAGCTTGGCACATCAAGGCACTGGGATTTTTGCCCATTGTTCAAGGCAGAACTGCTCCAGCTCCTTCAAGATGGATGGGTTCCACTGGTGTACAGCAATCTTTAAGTCATACCATAGATTCTCAATTTGATTGAGGTCTGGGCTTTGACTTGGCCATTCCAAGACATTTAAATGTTTCCCCTTAAACCACTCTAGTTTTGCTTTAGTAGTATGCTTAGGGTCATTGTCCTGCTGGAAGGTGAATCTCTATCCCAGTCACAAATCTCTGGAAGACTGAAACAGGTTTCCCTCAAGAATTTCCCTGTATTTAGCTCCATCCATCATTCCTTAAATTCTAACCAGTTTCCCAGTCCCTGCCGATGAAAAACATCCCCACAGCATGATGCTGCCACCACCATGCCTCACTGTGGGGATGGTGTTCTCGGAGTGATGAGAGGTGTTGGGTTTGAGCCAGACATAGTGTTTTCCTTGATGGCCAAAAAGCACAATTTTAGTCTCATCTGACCAGAGTACCTTCTTCATATGTTTGGGGAGTCTCCCACATGCCTTTTGGCGAACAGCAAACATGATTGCTTATGTTTTTCTTTAAGCAATGACCTTCTACTGGCAACTCTTCCACGAAGCCCAGGTCTGTGGAGTGTATGGCTTAAAGTGGTCCTATGGATAGATACTCCAATCTCTACTGTGGAGCTTTGCAGCTCCTTCAGGGTTATCTTTGGTCTCTTTGTTGCCTCTCTGATTAATGCCCTCCTTGACTGGTCCATGAGTTTTGGTGGGCGCCCCACTCTTGGTAGGTTTGTTGTGGTGCTACATTCTTTCCGTTATTTAGTAATGGATTTAATGGTGCTCAGTGGGATGTTCAAAGTTTGGGATATTTTTTTGTAACCCAACCCTGATCTGTACTTCTCCACAACTTTGTCCCAGAACTGTTTGGAGAGCTCCTTGGTCTTCATGGTGCAGCTTGCTTGGTGGTGTTACAGATTCTGGGGCCTTTCAGAACAGGCATATATGTACTGAGAGCATGTGACAGATCATGTGACACTTAGATTGCACACAGGTGGACTTTATTTAACTACAGTAATTATGTGACTTCTGAAGGTAAATGGTTGCAACAACTATTATTTAGGGGCTTCATATCAAAGGGTGTGAATACATATGCATGCATCACTTTTCCATTTTTCATTTTTTAGAATTTTTTTAAAAAATTATTTTCTTCATTTCACTTCACCAATTTTGGACTATTTTGTGTATGTCCATTACATGAAATCCAAACTAAAATCCATTTTAATTCCAGGTTGTAATGCAACAAAACAGGATTGATGCCAAGGGGGGTGAATACTTTTGCAAGGCATTGTAATAGGATGAATATAAAATTCTAAGGTGAAGAAAATCAGGGACTCCATCCAAACAGATTAGAAAAGCAACATTGTGCACAATTTGCAGATCACTAAACTATTTTTTATTCTTGTATGTGCATATCCCGTGAAAGCTGCAGATGCCCAGGTGACCCATTAAATAACTCTTTTTTTTGGAGCCCTTTGTTCTGATACATTTTCTCTACTCAGGCTGCATAGGTCAGGAGATTAACAACAGCAAAAGAAAAAAGCATCTACGTCGAAAATAAACCACACATATACACCTAAAGACTCAGCCCATGAAAAAAAAGAGAGTATCTTGTATTCATGCAGGAAAAGATATCGGTGTGCAGATCAATATAATCTCTTATTATCTGTTATTCAACATGAACAATGCAAAACAATGATGAGCACCACCATAACAAAAAATCGTTCAATGCCACAAACAGAAAGAATTCACTATAAAACAAAATCTTCTTTAATTCTTCAGTTTAAAAACTACATTTGATAAGACTGTATGGACATATACAAGTAACCACAGGGGCTTACCTACAGAGTGGAAGGCCAGCAGATCTTAACATTCCCGATCTACACGTTTCACACCTACATGCTGAGGCCCCAGATGCTCATCCAGCTGAACGTTGCAGACTACCTGAAAAACACTAAGTGATACCTGCAGGAATTCACTATCTAGCACTGAGATGTTTCATTGTATGTAGCATCATTTGATAAATGCTGTACCCTCACCCCTGTCCCCCCTCTCTCTCTCTCTCTCTTCTGTACCCCATTCTGACCCTCATTTTAAAAAACAATTCAATAAACTTAAGTTTAAAAAAAAGAACTACTTAGCCCTATAGGCATATAAGGTCTCCAAAGCATTGCTGTGCAATGCATTGGAGAGCTACTATGCCTATATGGGTAAGGGCTTTTCCTTTTGAGTACAATAAGGCCAGTCCCATTGCTGAGAGATGCCTATTTCCAGAGTTATAACAGTTTAAACTCTAGTGGTCAGATTCCAATAAGTTATTCTGTTATATTCTATCTGAGAGGAAAGTCACTGACAAATAGTGCTCACATAGAATGTGATAGAAACTGTTGAGCCATATTGTCATTTATATCTTTCAGGAAGTAAACAGGCAGTAATTCTGATTATTTGAACTGCAACTGACAGCAGTGAAAGTATGCTTGTTTTACTGAGCAGGAAAAGTTGTATAATATATAGGTTTTCCTAAAAAAAATTTACTGCTTCTTTAATGAAAATGTTCCTGTCTAAATATGAGCTGGGTTGATGCACTAAGAGACAATAAGGGGACTGGTGGTGATATAGTGGTGAAGTGGTGTCGATGGTATATCGACAGCATGCACTAATGTATCGTTGCTATAATATCCCTGTGAATCCACCACCAATTCAACACAATCCACCGACATCACCATGAATCTTCCATGCCTTTGACAGGCTTACAATATTTTTTACAATGGTTCATTAACATATAAAAATGCAGTTTAATGCAACATATTCATGCAGATGTGTACATATGTTAATGTGGCTCATTGCCACATTCACTAAGCTCTAATAACAATTTTTGTTGTCTGAGTTCACAGTCCCAGCATCACCAACCTGAGCCTGGTTGGCAATGTTGAGATCTCCCTGTAGCTCTCTATGGGGCCAGAGGACAGTTTGCTGGCTCTGCTGAAGAACAGAGACAGCAGCTGTTCATTCAAAAACTACCGTAGCTTGTCAAAATTAAAATATATTGATGTAAACATCACTTTATTTTCTTTCAGAGATCTTCTTTATTTTATTGACCTGTGCCACAGAAAATTTGCTGGACATACTAGTAAAATAAGTGTTGTTATTATATTTAAAATCTTGCCATTATTGGTGATGTTCAATCTAGTTAACAACTTGGTACATTTTAGCAATGTGCTGATACAGAAAGTATTACATTGTAAAGCCCTTAGGATAAAGGATTACATTGTACAGCCCTTAGGATAAAGGATTACATTTGAACCTAGCATAGGAAAACCTGTGACTCTCTAACTGTTGTTGGATTAAAATTCCCATCATCCTTTGCTGGCCCTTAGTCAGCAGAGGATGATTAGATCTGTAGTCCAACTGTAACTGGCAAACCACAGCTCACTCACCCACATGCTAACTCAAATAAATATTTATGTTTTAAGAGAGAGAGCAGGGGTGGAGGCTGAGCAGAAGAGAGGAGAAACAGTGGGGCTGGAGAGGAGAAGTGAGAGAGTGTGCCTGCAGAGAATATGTGAGCAAATAGGTTTGGGAGTAAACTGCAAGAGAGATGCGCAGAACAGGGACAAGGATTCGGATGTAATTAGAATAAGGCAAAAAATAGAGATTGGTGAAAATGTTCGCCTCAAAGTGAAATCAGTGAATAATGGCACTTCCTGCCTGAGGAATAATTTCCTGAGAAAAGTGCAGTTTTTCTGCTTTTTTGCCTAGCTCACTCCATTGAAATCAATGGGAACATTGAATTTACACACAACATGTAGAAAATATTATTTAATTTCCCAAAGGTATAGTATAAAAGGGGCATGAGGGTATCTGTGTTGGTGGGTGAAGTCTGGGGAAAGAATTAGTTGAACCGGGAATGTTTTTTGGGTGGTTTGTTTACTGGGATTGGAGGGCAGTTATTTAAATTAAATTAAATCCTAAATACAATTAAAAAAAAAACTATAAGACATGGTATAAAAGGGGTCTGAGGAGGATGCCTGTATTGGTGGGTGGAGTCTGGGGAAAGAATCAGTTGAACAGGGAATTTGCTTTGGGGTGTTTCTTGACTGGTATTGGGGGGACAGTTACAATTAATAAAATAAATGAATAAAATAAAATAAGAAACGTAAGCTGAGAATGGGGTAGACTGATACTTGACGTGATAGAGTATTTTGTAGAGGATGATTTGTTAGATTTGCTGTTAGCGGCCCAAGCCCTGAGGAAACATTGATTTGTTGGACTTAGACTTGTTTGGCACAAGACCTAAGGAAACATTGATTTGTAGGAATTAGCCTTTTTAGAACCCCCCCCCCCCAAAAAAAAATTTTTTGTAGGCCTATGGGCTTTTTTAATTGTATTAAAAAAAAAAAAGAAAGAAAGAAAAAGCACAAGCCCTGAGAAAAAAAATTCCTTCTGGCCTAGTGCCAGTAGGTCATGAAGTGTTGGCCAGTGGCCACTGGCCATTGTCAAATGCCCTGAGGTAGATGCGGAATTTGTGATTGCTGTTCTTGCTGCTGCTGCTGAGTTGTTTAAGCAGCAGGATGATTAGGCAGCTCAAAGGGAATGGAATCAACAACAGCAGTAAAATGGGTGATGGATGATGAAGGTTTCACTTGCCACAGCTAGCTCACTGATGTGCCTGAGGCAGTAGCAGCACCATAACTAGCCCCAGTATAGGTGGAGAAAAGTTGGCCAATAATTCTTCTCCACTTGCTCCACCTCCAAAATCATGGGTGTGTCCTTTCTAGAATATAATTTTTTCCCTTGAGAGCAGAAACTGTTCCTCTCATCAGCAACTGCAATGAGCACAGCATGTGTGGTAAATAACACTTGGCACAACTCTATCCAAACACCATGACACCAGAAACCAAGTCCTGCTGCTGTCACTATACCCCTGGCCCGCACCCTGCTAAGGACACATGCCAACTTGCTGATAGTTTAATAGAAATGATGAACCATCCCTGCCACCAGCTTAGCATATTCTGCTGGATGGATTCTCCTCCGATGCCACTTGATGCCCTGCTTGCGATTCTCCTCCACCCCACTGCCATGTGTGGTCAGTGCACCACGCAGTGTGCAATGGGTGGACACGAACTACCACATTCTGACATCTACAGAATGGCTATCACTTCACGGGGAGGTAACAATGAACAAGGTGAATTGCTAGAAGATGTAGTTACCCAGGAGCAAGAAGGTGATGACGAGCTAGTTGTTTCGTTTTTCATTGAACTTTCAGCCTCTGGCTGTTTCTCTATTCTTCCTCCTCTTTCATCTCCTCCTTTCCTCTTGCTTCCTTTCAGGAGAGTCAGAGGGTACAGCAACAGCAGTGCTAGATATTTGTGGTGGGTGTTTAGCTTTAACATGTTTCACATAAATGTTATGGAGTCTGTGTTTCATGTGTGTTATCAGGGCGGTTCTGTCAAGGTATGTTCCCTCCTTTCCCCTTCTCACTGACTTGTCACAAAGTGTGCACAGTACCGTTGGTGATGACTTCACTGTGTCTGCCCCAAGAGAAAAATAGTCCCACACCCATGACTTCAGGGGGTAGGGAACAGGTGGAGAAGAATGGCCTCTTTCTTCTTCTTCTTCTCCACATTCCCCTTCACTGTCTGAGACAGAGGATGATGATGCTGCAATTGCTGCAACTACCTAAGAATCAGCACTACAACTAGGACCAGGGATATTGCTGCTGTTGGAAAGAGGGAACTGTCCTAGTCCCACATCACTTGTTGACCCCATTTTCACTGTGTACACAATGGACTGTGGCAAACTAGCCTGCTCTTTAGCATCTTGCTGCCCTTGCAACTCAGCAACAGCAGGAATTAGAGCAGTTGCAAACTCCGCAAATTCCAAAACTCACTGATGGTGGTGGTGATTCCATTCCTCATCCCTGTCTCACATTCCTTCTCAGTTTGCGATAAAAAGGCCATCAATGTCTCTTCCACCCCAGCTTCTCCACCATCATCATCACCACCACCACTAGTCCCTCTGTGCTGCTGCTGTTCTATTTCACACATCTCACTGTTGATCAGGGAGATGACAAGAAATGTGAAAGAGGGTCCCCTAATGTCACACTTGCCATTTCTTGGTGACCTGAAGAAAGCAGACTGGCAGCACTAGCAACAGGCACAGGCAACTGATCTGTGCTCCTGGTGGTGGTGGTATTATTGTTGTGCCTGCTATCCACCAGTTCTAGCTTCTTCAGGGTCATGTTCCACCTGGACAGTGCCTTGGGGAAGGACATCCTCGCAGTCATTAGTAATAGGATGATTACCCCCTCCTTCACTCCTAACAAAAACAAGCAGTTGGACCTTCTTAATAGTAGTACTAGCACTGGCGGGACTGCTTGGGGATGGAAAGTGTGACTTAGGGTCCCCTGCTGTCACACTTGGCATTATCTTCTCCTGACCCCCTTCCTGAGCATTACACGATACACTGGCAGAAGGTTCCACACTGGTGGCAGCAGGATCAGCACTGGCAGCAGGCACAGCATTAGTGGCAGCAGTGGCAGCACTTGCATCAAGCACAGCACTGGTGGCAACAGGTGTAGCACTTCTGACAGCAAACACAGCAATGGTGGTAGCAGTAGCAGGGGCATCACATCTGACAGCAGGCACAGCAATGGTGGTAGCAGTAGCAGGGGCAGTACATCTGGCAGAAGGCACAGCAATGGTGGCTGCAGGCACAGAATGTCTGGCAGCAGGCACAGGCAGCTGACCTGTCCTGCTCTTACTACTACCCTCTTCTTCCTCCCTTGACATTAATTTCCCCAAGTTATTTAGGGAGACTGGACAGCATTGGTTCAGTAGTGCTCACTTCCTCCTCAGACTCAGTGGACACATAAGGGTCCTTCCAGTTTCTCCTTTTATTAGTTTTAAACTTGCTCATAGTGATAGCAGTCACTATGAGCCTCTCCTGCTTCAATTTCACCTCAAGATCACAGCAGAACAGCACAGCACATCTACCTCGCTCTGTAGCTGCTTCTATTGTGTTTCACTTCCTCGAATACATCATGTTTTTATAGCGAATAGGCGAAAAATACATAAATCGAAGGGCTGAAACTTTCTAGCCATTGAAAAAATGGGGAAGCGGGACCTTTCGCCCACCTCTAGTTATAAATAAAAACTGTTCCATATGGTCATCTCGCACTCACGCACATAGTAGATACCTTTATTAGTTTCTTTTGTGTATTTGTCCACAAATGGTGTTCATATGGGATGTTTGGCAAAATTATGTACAGCAATGGAAGGGATGAAGGGGTGGCTGCTTCCTGTCAATCAAAGAGAGTTACATTCAGCTCCAGAGGCTAGCATTTTGGACAGACGTTTCTAACAAGGGAGGTTGGGTGGTAATATTTTTTTGTTGCAAAATATACTCACTTGTCAGCTCACCTGTTTAAACATGTAGTAATTTGTGTTATGTTCACAGCACTTACAGACAGGTGAGAACATAACTTCAAGGAATGCACTGCTTCAAGGTCCAAAAAAAGGCTCCTCCCTCTCCTGTAACTATTCTTTACTCTTAGCAGGGAGGACAATTTTAGTGTAGACCCTACTACATATGTGCAGGACATTGCAATAGCTCCATCGATAGGCGCTGTATAGCTAACTGCCTGCTTCTCTAAGTTTTTGCCACTATAAAAAAAGCTGGAGCAGTGATTGCTACCTGTTGTTGCCAGACAGACTGAGTTACCAGGAAAAGCGATGGCGCAAGGAGGAGTTAATAAAGTTAATAAAAAACATTCATGCCAGTGGCCTACTTTGCCACCTCTTAGAATTTTGTACAATGGAACAAATCTCACTGTGCCTCATTATCAGAAAAACCCTGTTTGCCTCTCCTTTACTTTCCTATGCCTTTTTATCCCACCTGCATCACCCCCCAGCTTTAAATATGATACCAGATAGTAGTGTGTATTTCCCTGGGTAAAACAATATATAGTTTGAATGGCTATGCCAAACAATAAAAGGGTAAAACCGCAAGATGTCTCTATCATCCAATGGGTTAACACATAGCAAGAAATATGGGATTTTATTTGATGTGAATTAACCCTGATCATTAAGTGGTTGATATATTTACATTTGGTGTTCTAGATGATTTAACCCTTTGAGTGCTGGATAGATATACAACACATTGCTCTGGAATGCACTGGATACCTCTCTGGTCCTCAGAGGGTTAAACATATGCTTACTTACTTCAAAATGTAAGTATTCATTGAACCCTCTTTATGAATGCAAAAGGGAATGTACTAGTATGATTCAATTCACGGGAACTGTACTTTTTGTCTGTACCTACTCATTACCTATGTTCTATGTTATCTGAGATGAAGGTTATCACTCTAACACCACAACCAAGGGAAGGGCAGTGGGGGAGTGCTTGGGAGCTTTGGGGTGTGCTATTCCTCTGTTCTTCATTTAATACCCTGAGCTAAAAGCTGCATATTAAACTGGCATTAAATGGCTTTCTTTTCCTGCACATGCTATAGAAGTGGTGTTAACAATGGAGAAGTGTGTGATGTAGGCACTAAGGTGATCATATGCTCTAGAACATGCCTGGAGGTGCAGCAGTAAGATGTCAATGCCTGCAACCAAGTAATTGGAGCAATTCTGGACCAAAACAACAAATTCAAATTCTCAACATTCCTATTGAATTAAATGGTGCTTTAAAGACAAAGTATTTAGACTACTCTAGCATAATTATTTGCCACTACAGTGTAATTTGTTTGTCTGAGATTTACTCCACTTTGACTTTGTACATAATGTTTTTTTTAGTCTCTTTTATGTTTTAATTTTTGTAGCTTTATGTTGGAAACAGGTGGACTTCACCAGCATGAAGCCATACTTAGCACTCAAAGGGTTAAGTGTTGGAAACTACAGCTATAACCGTGTCTCTCATATCTGCAAAATGAAAAGTGAAAGAGCTCTTTCATTTCTTCAAAGGCAATGCGTGATACAGATGTAGCCAACATTATCGTACCTCTTGTTGCAGCATACTTCAGTAGAATTCCCATAATGTGCACACACACAAACATTAGCAAAGAGCCCTCACAATGGAAGCTAATTAGAGGCACATTACATTAATGCCCGTAATAGATCATCAAGTGATTTGCTCCTGTGAGAATTTCTGGTAATATGGTTCCAAGTACTCATTAAGGGGTCATGACAGGAGGTACAATAGTGTGCATTAAATGTGTATTAAATAAAAACTGAAAATTACTAACATTAGTAAACAACATGTTACTAAGTGATCTGATAGTCTAATTATGCAATTCATTTATATCCCAGATATAATCTGAATTACATTCCATCAGAGTTTGCCCCTGAATGCAGCTTTTTTTAAATCGTTCTGAATGTAACACCTGGAAAGCCCAGAAAAACACTTCTGGACTCGATTCTATACTGTCCATTATAACAGCCATTAGGGCTAAAAAAATTACTGACTGAAACACATCCACATTTTCTGGTGGCATTCTATTATCACCACTGTTGGATCAGCAACAAGTGTAGGCTACACAAACTCTACTTGCAGCCTAACACTAGTTGCAGCTTCCTGCTCCTACAACTCATGCTAAATAGCGTGAGAAGAAGGAACAGAGAAAATTAGCCAATACTCAATATTTCAAATAGTGTCAAATGTTGAATGCAAACTAGTTTCACAATCACCCACTCCCCACTCTCCTAAACCATATCAACAATAACACTAAAAGTACCCCCTGCCACCCAGGCCTAACACTAACAAAACAATACTACCCCCACTAGACCTAACACTTCCAATAAAGTACTTCCCCCTTCACAAGACCTAACATTAACACAAATCTATTCCCCATGCCCCATCCTCACATGTTTTACAAGTAAAACACTTACCTTGATATCAAAGCTCTATGTCCAGGTCCTCCTGCACCTTCCTCAACACTAAAATCAGGATTAAAGAAAACCCTATTATCAAGTTACCACCTCTAATATAAAGAATCCCCCCAATGACTGCCTAGGTGAAGGAGTGACATTATGCAAATGCATGACTCCCCTCCAACTAAATACTGATTGGCTTGAAGATAAGGTTACTATAGTGCATGTTCCGTGCCCTGCATAAACCAACCTCCCAGCCAATGAGAGAATTTGAACAGGGATTGACCAGATAACTCTGGCTCAGACAATGGTCCAAGCATGACAAAAGGAGGGATTTTTTTTATTCTTTCTATTTGAGGCAATGGTAGCAGCAAGGTAATAGGGTTTTTTAGTTTTAGTGTTCAGGAAGATGCTGGAGGTCCAGGGCATCAAGGACATTGCCCATGTGGGCATGGAATATTGTTAGGTTGGGGGGACTTAATGGTATGTTAGTATGGTAGTGTTTGGGAGGGTGGAGTGTTAGGGGACTTCATTTTTATTTTTTTATTTTTTTTAACATGGCCCACATATCAGGGGCTCGATTTAATAGCTACCTGTAAAACTGTTGGTATGGCAAAAATGGATAACGGGTGGTATTCACACTGTGTTACCACAGGAATCCAACTGTCCTACCAACAGGAACCACAACGAACTTTGGGACACAAAACCAGACTTGTGGCCCAACGTTTGTTCCCAAAGCTAGCACTAAATAGCATGAGAAATGAGAAAATCAAAGGAAAACTGCTAACGCACAGTGTTTGTCTCACTGTCAAACACCGAGCATGAGCTAAAACACAGTCACCCTCCCAAACACTAACCCTATACTACCACTAACAATAAAGTGAAACAATACTAACCCTAACACTATCCTAAAACCCATACCCCATAGCTGTATAACACTTACCTGGCATTCAGTTCAAGCCTTCATCTTTAATCTTCTATTTTGTGTTTTCTTGTATCTTCTTATCTTCTCATCTTCTTTCTTGTAAGCTGTCAAAATAGAATGCCTGGCGGCGGCAGCAGGAAATCTGAGAAAAAAACCACCCTATCACCTGACCAAGCCATTCTGAGGAAAATTTTAGCAGAGACTTGTTTTTAATGGCCAGTCTCTGTTCAAAATGTTACCCAGACTTCTATTAGGTGGGATGTGGGGTTACTCACCTCCCAGACAATTAGCTTCTGGTGGGAGGGATGATGAACCAGCTATAGTGTACAGTTCAGTCATATCTTTTGGAGCATTTCTTCTGTACACATGGATGTATTTTTTACTCATTGTGCCATTCTCGTTTGGTAGCTTAGAAGAAAGACAATGAGAAGATAAGAAGACACAAGAAGAAGCAAAATAGACGATTAAAGAAGAAGACTTGAACTGGATGACCAGGGTGCTGAAGTCCCCGCTGGACAGCAGTCTTACAGGTGGGTGTTTATTTTGAGGGGATGGTATTAGTATTAGTCTGATTAAAGGGATAGTATTGGTTACTTTTAAGAAAGTTTAATAGTGTAGCTATTAAAAATATAAATGCAATGACCTACCTCCCATCTCTCAGACATGTATAGTTTGAGAGATATAAGCTGCTAATGTTCCCCCCTCCCGGCCCTTTCACTGACATCAGCACACTAGCTGACAGAAGGTGCCTACCCCAGTGGTGCTCACAGGGTTAATTTTTCTCTCACACACACACACACACACACACTTTGAATGTATTGATATGGGACTTAGAGCCCCATATCAATACATCCACTGGTCACAGGTTTTTTTCACCTTCAATTCCAGCATTGGTAGTTTAAAACATGCGCTAGGGGACTCTGCACAAAATAAAAGTTGGTGCAGATTTTTGGCGATAAAATGGAGTCTCTAACACATGTTACTGCTCAATGCATGGAACTGAATCAGTCAAAGAACAGAAACATAAATGCAGGTGGACATAGTGTGAAGGAAAATCCAATTGCATTTATCATTAAAGTGCTAGGAATTGTGGATGGGGGAGAGAAAAGAATGTCCACTCTCACTCCTGAAGGTTTAGCAGACTCGTTGCATTGGAGAAGGGAGTAGGTGAGTATCCACACTGATGCTTGTTCTAAAACCAGGTGGAGGAGAGATATATGAGAGAGGAGAAGGAGAAGTGTAACAGAGAGAAAGAGGAGATGTCTAGAGAGGGGATAAATAGCTTGGGGAGAGGAGAGGGATGGAGGACTGGGAGGGTAGGGATAAGGCAGTCCCGGATAGGCTAAATGAAACAATTCTGCTAAGACGCTCCCCCATCACGGTGTGATGGATGAAACCAATAAGAGGGAAGGGGCGGTGTTAGGAAGCATATTCTGAGGCAGTCCAGTAGGACCGGGTCTCTCTATATTGATGCAGTGAGAAAGACGTCAAGCGTGGATCCTCTCCATATCACTGAAGCTATTCATTCTAGCACACCAAGACTCCAGGGGAGGGGCATCTTTCTGCTTCCAGTCTGAGGAATTGTTCAGTCTGGCTGCTATAAGCATGAAGTGAAGGAGACAACATTTTTTTTGGCGTAAACAAGGGATGAAAGTAAGGCAGGCACAAGAGGGGGTTGGATAGGACTGAAAGGCCACATATCTCCATTATCCTTCCCAGTATCTGTCCCCAGTAGTCACGAATCACAGCACAAGTCCACCAGATGAGTGACATAGTGCCCCATTTCCCCACACCTCCAACAAACATCAGGTATGAGCAGAGACATTTTTGACAGTTTATGAGGCATAAGATACAAGTGGGTAATCAATGTGTACAATCCCTCTTGAGAGGGAGTATGTTTCGGTAGGTGATGGGCCGTTCAAAAAATCACAAACCAGGTCTGGTGATCCCGTAGTGTAGGATCTTGAAGGTCCCTAGCCCAAACAGCAGTGAAGGAACAGGGAATTCACAATATTCTTAACTGCTTCCAATGGGTAAAAAATGTAGCTCCCAACGTGTTTTTTTCCTGTGGTAGTTTTGCACAGCACAGGTATTTGGATGAATTACTGCGCCTGAAAAACTACCATCGGCTGTTCTAATTAATCATCATAGTATTTGGACTTTGGAGACTGTTATTTCAATTATGTCAGAGTTGTAGTTCAAGAGTAATTCAATGACAAAGTATCCCCCTCCTGTCCCTTTTACTAATGTAACACTGTTTAGCCAGATCAGAAGGGAGGTGCCCAGGTAGACTGCACAGAGGGACAATCTTCAATTAAGATAAGGGGAAAACCTGAAAAACTTGTCAAGGGGGGCAGGGCCTTCATTGTTCCCATAGGAAGAAGATTGTCCCCTTCTGTTATCTGTCTGGTCTTACAACCAGATTCCACATCTGAGAAGAGATGGCTTACACTAGGTAAAAGGGGAGGGAGGGGAAACCTTGCTTGTGAATATCTCTCAAACCATAAAGGTTTGAGAGATAATACTTATATCGTTCTTCATGTTTTTTTAATGCCTACAAAATAAAATAAAACAAAGTATTACTATTATCACAGTGCCTGTGATTCCTGTCACTCTCAGTTGTGGCAGACACTGATTTGCTGAGTGGGTTTGGCCCGCCTCCTGGTGACCTTTTTATACCTGGCTATCACATCTGTCAGATGCCCTTTCGTGGTGTTCCTGAGCCAGTAGTGCTGTTGCTGTGTTCCTGTGTTCTGAGTTCCTGTGTACCGATCCGACTTGTCCTGACTATTCTCCAGTGTTCCTGTTCGTGTATGACCCGGCTCGTCTGCATATCATCCTTGGATCCTGACCCGGCTAGGCTGACGTTCCTGCTTGTGTATGACCTGGCTTGTATGACTACCTCCTATGTGCTCCGACCCGGCCTGGCTGACTTCCTGCTCCGAAGATCGACTTCCAGCTTGTTCCAGTGACCTGCGTTCCAGTTGTCGCCACCGCGACATTATCAGTCTCTGTTGCCCGCTTCAGTGTGACTGCCTTGCCTGGTGTTACCCACGATTAGTGCGGTGCCTCGCTACCCGTGCAGAGCTGTGTCTGAATCTGTATGCCTTCCTCTCATTGCAGAGCCTTCGAGTAAACGTGCTTTTTAACTCTTGCAGTGCTGCCTCGATCTCACTCTCTCTACCTCCAGTACGAGCCTCGATACCCGTGATACTGCTGCTGAGTTGGCCGCTCACCGTCGGCAACTCTAGCTATCCATTGCAAAGTAGTCACATTGTTTGGGCCGTTGGGGCGCCTAAGGCTCTCCAGTGTCGATTACCGGCGATATCCGTTATGCAGAGTGGTGGCAGTTTAAGGCTTCAGTGTTAGCTTATCCGGTGCTACGCCCGAGGGGGCTAGTGGCTCTTGCATTCAGATTCCAGCATTCAGCAAAGTCTGAGGAAGTTGATAAGCTCTTGCATTGCCGGCCGGTTCCCGTTACGCCCGTGGGGGCTATTTGCACTTGCACAAACCAAAGCAGTTCCAGTAACTACGCCCGTGGGGGCTAAGTTGATTCCTATTCTGCTTCATATCCAAACACCTTGACGAGGCAGTTCAGGCTTCAGTACTTGATGAACTTTGTCTAGCCAGCACAGCCTACTAACACCCAGGGCGCGTCAAACCTCCACATCTGAGACGGACTGTTATCTAGTCATTAACCCCTTGGGGGTCCATATCACCCTATTGCTTATTGTTTTGCATGAATATCTATTGTGCTATTACTATTGTAATATCTCAGTTTACACGATCTGTGTATTACCTATCGCCACTAGAGGGCGAACCTGTGCATTATCTTATTTCTTTAATAAAGTGTGTTTTATTTTCACTTACTGGTCTGAGTGTCCTAAAAAACCGTTACAGTACGAAAGGGCCATGACCTCAGACGGTAAGGGTGAAAGTAATACTCAGAACATCCACTGGAGAATGGATGTCCATGAGCAGCGCCTGGATCAATTGGCACTGGCTCTATGGACGTTACTCGAACGCACAGTACATTTGGACAAGTCTGGTCCTAATCCGGTGGTCCCCCCAGTCTTGACACCGGAGAATCCGTCTGTAATCCCCTCTGCTAACTCAAGAGGGTTAACGGCAGCGGCGCCGTTACCCTTAAGATATGATGGGCATCCAATTGTCATTTTCCTCCGCCTACCATCCCCAGACGAATGGGGCCGCTGAGCGTGCCAATCAAGGACTGGAGCAGTTCCTGCGCTGCTTTGTCGCCGATCATCATGATAATTGGGCTGACCTGTTGCCATGGGCGGAATTTGCCAGAAACTGTGCGGTTAACTCATCGTCCGGGAGCTCCCCGTTCCTCGTTAATTATGGGTTCCAGCCTTGCCTGCTCCCGGACTCCTTTCAGGAGCAGCATATTCCTGCTTTGGATGAGCATTTGGCACGGCTTCGCTCCACTTGGGCACAGGTTCAGAGGTCCCTCAGTCAGTCATTTAGGCGGCAGCAACAGCACGCTAATCGCAGACGCCTTCCAGCGGTCTCATTTCAAGTTGGGGACAGGGTATGGCTGTCATCCAGAAACCTCAATTTACAAGTACCGTCCAACAAACTGGCTCCCCAGTTCATTGGTCCATTTAAGATTATCCGCAAGATTAATCCGGTTTCGTATGCTCTGGAACTTCCACCCTCAATGTACATTCATAATGTGTTCCATGTGTCACTCCTGAAACCCTTGGTGTGCAATCTTTATACTACTACGCCAGTGATTCCTGGGCCGGTGGACGTCCAGGGCCAAGAGGAATATGAGGTTCAGAGTATTATTGATTCTAGGAGATTTAGAGGAAAGCTGCAATATTTGGTTCATTGGAAGGGCTATGGTCCTGAAGAACGTTCTTGGGTTAATCAAGGGGACCTCCATGCACCTAGGTTGGTACGCAGCTTTCACTCTAAATATCCTTTGAAACCCAGACCTCAGGCAGGGAGAGGGGGCCTTTGAGAGGGGGGTACTATCACAGTGCCTGTGATTCCTGTCACTCTCAGTTGTGGCAGACACTGATTTGCTGAGTGGGTTTGGCCCGCCTCCTGGTGACCTTTTTATACCTGGCTGTCACATCTGTCAGATGCCCTTTCGTGGTGTTCCTGAGCCAGTAGTGCTGTTGCTGTGTTCCTGTGTTCTGAGTTCCTGTGTACCGATCCGGCTTGTCCTGACTATTCTCCAGTGTTCCTGCTTGTGTATGACCCGGCTCGTCTGCATATCATCCTTGGATCCTGACCCGGCTAGGCTGACGTTCCTGCTTGTGTATGACCTGGCTTGTATGACTACCTCCTATGTGCTCCGACCCGGCCTGGCTGACTTCCTGCTCCGAAGATCGACTTCCAGCTTGTTCCAGTGACCTGCGTTCCAGTTGTCGCCGCCGCGACATTATCAGTCTCTGTTGCCCGCTTCAGTGTGACTGCCTTGCCTGGTGTTACCCACGATTAGTGCGGTGCCACGCTACCCGTGCAGAGCTGTGTCTGAATCTGTATGCCTTCCTCTCATTGCAGAGCCTTCCAGTAGCGCTGAAGCCTCGAGTAAACGTGCTTTTTAACTCTTGCAGTGCTGCCTCGATCTCACTCTCTCTACCTCCAGTACGAGCCTCGATACCCGTGATACTGCTGCTGAGTTGGCCGCTCACCGTCGGCAACTCTAGTTATCCATTGCAAAGTAGTCACATTGTTTGGGCCGTTGAGGCGCCTAAGGCACTCCAGTGTCGATTACCGGCGATATCCGTTATGCAGAGTGGTGGCAGTTTAAGGCTTCAGTGTTAGCTTATCCGGTGCTACGCCCGAGGGGGCTAGTGGCTCTTGCATTCAGATTCCAGCATTCAGCAAAGTCTGAGGAAGTTGATAAGCTCTTGCATTGCCGGCCGGTTCCCGTTACGCCCGTGGGGGCTATTTGCACTTGCACAAACCAAAGCAGTTCCAGTAGCTACGCCCGTGGGGGCTAAGTTGATTCCTATTCTGCTTCATATCCAAACACCTTGACGAGGCAGTTCAGGCTTCAGTACTTGATGAACTTTGTCTAGCCAGCACAGCCTACTAACACCCAGGGCGCGTCAAACCTCCACATCTGAGACGGACTGTTATCTAGTCATTAACCCCTTGGGGGTCCATATCACCCTATTGCTTATTGTTTTGCATGAATATCTATTGTGCTATTACTATTGTAATATCTCAGTTTACACGATCTGTGTATTACCTATCGCCACTAGAGGGCGAACCTGTGCATTATCTTATTTCTTTAATAAAGTGTGTTTTATTTTCACTTACTGGTCTGAGTGTCCTAAAAAACCGTTACAACTATCCTTTTAAAATGCTTTTCGGACTCTACTTCTGGGTTTTGTAGGCACAGAATTAATGGCAGAAAAGGCATTCCTTTAACACTTATTAACAGCCTTCACATATAATAGAATCACACATTGTATTTACTTTTCCATTGTTTTCCATGGGTACTAATCTAGCAACCATCATGCATTTTTAACAAGGAGTAGTTGGACATAGCACAGGTAAACAGAATGCCAAACCATTACTTAAAACTACCACCTCCATTTTTATTTTTCTACCAGCTCTAATACAGTCAGGACCCTGAAAGGCCCCAAGACTGAGGGCTTGATTCAATGAATATCATTAGGGAAACCAAGCTAATGTTGATAGTTTTAAGTCACAGTTTGGTATTCTATTATCTGTGCTGTAACAAACAAACTACCAACAATTAAAAAAAAAAAACACAACAGGCACAAAATTAGCTCCCATTAAAGTCAACAAAACAGCACATTCCATCTATTCAGGTTACATGCGGTGACTATTAGCACATATCCAGGGACTCTATTTTCTACTGGTATTTTAATTTCTAACAAACCTAGATGTTGAGTGCCTAATGTGTGTTAAAAACCACCGACGTGTAATTGAAAAGTGTTAAAATAGCAAACACATACGCTCAGCTAGGCATCCCTATACTAAGGACCCACGGATCCATTCATATGGGGTCTTAAGCCCCATATGAATGTTTCATCATCCCTATAGCAATTCAATCAAGAGGATTTAATGAAGAATTACAGGAGAAGACAAAAGAAGACCAGGGTGAAGAAGACCCCGCTTGACCTTAGAATTCAAGTTAAGTGTTCATTGTTACATCTGTGGGGAATGGACCAAGGAATAGTGTTAGGGTTAGGATTTTATTTAACTTTTCTGTAAATGTTAGGTGTCATAAAGGGCCAGGGTAGTATTTTTAGGGTTAGTGTTTAGGAGGGCAGGGAGAGGTTGAGTCTAACTCATGGTCAATGTTTGACACTATGTAAAACATTGAGCATTTGCTAGTGTCTGTGGATGTTCCCATTATTCCTGCTATTTAGCATGTGTTGCGGGAACAAAAAGTTGAGACAAGCATTAGGCCGCAAAATTAGTTTTTTGGATCACCGCTCTTTGTGGTGGATGTTGGTCAAGCAATTTATTTCTGATGTGTGTCCCGGCCTCAACTCATTTTAGCCATAATGAAGGAGTTAGGGCTCAAGTCAATTTGAGCCAGTAAATTTGAACATAAATAGTTTAATCTTAATTGAAATACTGCAATTATGTGTATATATGGTTTCATAAAGTACTTAATACATAATATAACAAATTTTGTGTTTTTTATATATACTGAAAGAATTAGTGCTATCCCAATTAAAGGATGCTTATGTTATATTTGATCAGCTAACATATACTATAAATAGCCATATATTAATCACATTGTGCTTAGACAAATAAATGACAAAACTTAAGTAAAACTGACATAGAAAATTAAATTAAAATTAGCAAAAAGAAGTACTTATGGTCAGGAAACTCTCAAATGTACTGTACATATAACTATAGCTTAAATATAGAAATTAAATTAAATAATTAGTAATATAATGAGAATAAATAAAAGTGTATCTCAGCTCTTACCAGTGCTCAATGGTATAACAATTTAACTTCCTCTACCGTAAAGTTACAACAATCTCCCTAAATACCATCTAAACGGAATAAAATAAATCCATGACAAAAAGATGAAATCTCAATAAAAATACAAAATAAACTGAGGCTAGAATTATGAAAAAAGAGATGAAAAAAGAAAAAGAGAAAAAAACAACAACCTAAATCTCCTCACTGTGTAGGAAAAAGTTAAAAAAGAAAAACTAACCCCAAGGAAAACCCAAACCATACCCCCCCCCCCCATTACCCTATCCCCAGGAGCCAAGCACCTAATTATGACATTGAAGCATAACCGTGTGAAGCACGGCCCAGGAACAATGAGAGAGAGAGGTTTTTTCCCCTTTTCAATCTATATATTCTTTCTCTCTCCCCCAATCTATTGAATGTGTATATAATTATATCCTCATCCTGTCACCTCATTTCACTCCCCACCCCCCCTCCTGTTTAGCCTTCCTTTCAATTATTGTGGACCAGCAAGGGACAGCCATTCACCACAGGCAGAGTGAAATTTGCTAGGGGTTCCTCGGTGCAGGTGTAACCTGCTGTAGTGAGGAAGATTAATGTTTGCCAATTTCATCCAGCAAGCATGAGGGGGGTCTTTCCACCAACCAAATCATTGCAACCACCTTACGTGCCATCACCAACAACTCATTGATCAGAGTGTAGGTGGCCGTTTGGCAAAGCTGGTCGGGTAATGTAGACAATAAGCAAAATGTCGGCTTCCCAGTGCACTTCCTGCAAAGTAATCTTAACTACTTCCTTCCAAAAGCATTGAACAGCAGGAAAATCCTGTAGAAGATGTATGAATGTGGCCCTGCCCTTCCCACGTCTCTTGCACTTGTCATTTGTTAGTTTGACCATATTATGAAGTTGTATTGGTGTATAATAAGTTCTAGCAATTTCCCACTCCCAATCCTCCAGTTTCCCCACATCGGTTGAACTCCCATTTATTTCAAAGAGAAGTGTCCACTGTCTGCATGGCCCTCTCCAGCCAGGTATTCGAGATATAGGTCTCAAGGAATTCTGACTGGCCGCCAGTGTTGGCAAGGGAAATTTATCAATCTTTATCAATCTCCCATAACACATTGCAGAGAGGGCATGCCACAAAGCACAAATAGGAAAAGAAGAATCTGTTCGGAATTCCAAATTCTGCATGTAGCTGCTCAAACAATTTACGTGTGATACCAGTGTAGAGTTCACCCAGGGTAGTAAGGCCATGCTCAGCCCATAAGTGGCCAAAGATTAGAGTATGAAGATGCAGCAGGCCAGCCTCTCCCCAGTGTGGAGTACTAGGGTCTTAACAATATAATTTACAAGTGTTTGAATGGAGGACCATATCTTGCAGATTGTTCATGTAGCAACTATCGGGAATGTGCTGACATCTGGTCCCAACAGGACTGAGTGCTGTAGATTATAACCCTGTTGGAGGAGGTGTTCCTCTATTCTTGGGAACATGTGGGTTATATGAGGTAAGGTATATTCAAGTGCATATTGCCTCTGGGCTGCAAAATAATATTTATAAAAGTCTGGGAGAGAAATTCCCCCTTCACTCACTGTCTTTTTGAAATTTGACAGTCTGATCCTTGAGGACCCCCTGACCATAGAAAATGGGTGATTTTATTTATTTCTTTAATATATCATTTGGGAATGGGTGCAGATGCACCCTGAAACACGTACACAAATTTGGGTAGGAATACCATCTTTATAAGGTTTGCATGGCCTGTACCATTCAGGGGAAGCTTGATCCAGGTCTTATGCCTTAAGTGAGCTATTATGGACTCCAAGTTATGGCAGAGTTACCGGTCTGAAGAAGTCGTGACCACCAGGCCAAGATATTTTAAAGAGTCTTCACATTTCATTGATGTGACCGCTAGGTCTACACCCACCCGGAGTGGATCCAGCAACAATAACTAGGATTTGGACCAATTAGTCTTAAGGTCTGAAAATGAGCCAAGGTGCTCCACAAGGTACAAAAGCAATCTGAGGGACCGCTCTGTGTTGTCAAGAAAGATTAGAAAATTGTCAGCATATAACTCTAGTTTTTCCTCCCTGCCCCCCACCATGAAGCCCTGAATAGCCCGATCTTCATGAAATTGTGAAGCGAGGGGCTCTATGGCTAGTGAGAAGAGGCCCAGCGAGAGCAGGCACCCTTGTCTTGTTCCCCTCCTCAGTAGAAATAGGTTTGATTTTAAGACTACCAGTTAAAATACTAGCATAGGGAGAGGTGTAGAGCACCCACACCCAGACTATAAAGGTGTGCCTGAATTCAAATCATTGCAACGTGCACCAGGGATACTCACACTCAACAGAGTCGAAGGCTTTGGATGCGTCCAAGGATTCTACTGCTTTATTCCCCACATTGGCATGCTCTATCCGTAGATGCAACAGAAGGCATAGAAGATTTTGAAAAGTAGATTTACCGGGCATGAAGCCAGCCTGGTCGTGGTGGACAAGAGTCGATATAGTATAATTCAATCTGCTACAGAGAATTTTGGCCAACATTTTTGTATCTACTGATAAAAGGGAGATGGGGCGGTAGGAATAACATTTTTGTGGCTCTGTCTCGGTTTTTGGGGTAACAATTATGACAGTGTTTCAGTATTCAGGCAAAGAAGGACAGACACAATATAAATTTTAACCACCATTATTAAGAATATATACAGCAATAACTGTATAGCCCACACAACCCCAGACCACAGTATGATAGGACCCAGGCTCCTACCCAGAGCTGCACACTGTGTTGTGCACTTCATTACTCACAAACTGAGACTAGGAAAGAGGCTCGAGTAGAACACCAGAGTGAACAGTGTATATAGAGTAAGTCACCACTCCGGGTCTCGCGACTGGAGGCAACAGGAAGCAAGAGCAGGCTAGAGCCACGGAACACAGAGGCTACAGGTCAGGCAGGCTAGTAGAGCATGGAGCAAGTAGGCAGCCAAAGCCACAGGTCAAACAAACCGGGGACTACACGGAGCAAGTTAATAGCCAGAGCCAGCGGTCAGGCAAACCGGGGACTACATGGAGAGAGTCAGTAGCCAGAGCCAGAGGACAGACAAGCCGGGGTCTACACGGACAGAGTTAGTCAGCCAGAGCCACAGGTCAGAACCGATGTGGGTAGTCAGAGAAGCCGGGGTCATACACGGAGCAAGTTAGTCAGCCAGAGCCACAGGTCAGAACCGATGTGGGTAGTCAGAGAAGCTGGGGTCATACACGGAGCAAGTTAGTCAGCCAGAGCCACAGGTCAGACCCGATGTGGGTAGTCCGACAAGCCGGGGTCGTACATGGAGCGGATTCTCAGATAGGCACGGGTCACAACAGAGAGCAAGAGATACTAGCAGAAACCCCACATAAGGGAATTGACTGCTAGGCCCAAGAAGGTATATAAAGGAGCAGGCAAAGGTGGGACCCAATTAGGCAAAACAGAATAGGCCCATAAACAGGTGTCCATGTCAGTGCCTGTTTACTGACGTCGGCAATGAGGAGGTAGCAGCAATCATGCTGACCGACACACCACAGAGGAAGGGAGACTGTGATAGACAGCTTAATTCATAGCGTTAGGGAGGCAAATGGTCTCAAATGCCACATAGTAAGTATTAAGAAGCCGTGGAGCTAAGATGTCCAAAAGCTTCTTATACCACTCCACAGGGAGCCGGTCCCCTCCCAGGGATTTGCCAGCAGGAAGAGCTCCAATGGCCTCAACCACCTCAGGTAGCATAATGAGTGAGTCTAATCTTTGCCTATCTTTATGGGACAAAGTTGGAAGCTCATATCTGGAGACCTAGTCTTCTGTCTGTGGCCTATTTGTGCCAGTTTGGAAGCTGTAGAGTTGTGAATAATATTTGACTAATTCATTACTGATATCACATTCATCCAGTATTAAAGTACCATGAACATCAATGAGGGTGGTAAAACTCAGATGCAATCACCCTGTTCTGTCCCCATTTTCAAATAGGTTTTGTTGTTTTTATAAGATCTGAGCAATATTTATCTAGTGAGGATAAGGAAAAAGCTGATATTTTAAACACTTTCTTTGCATCAGTATTTACAAGGGAGCAAGGAATGGTAGAAGCGCCTCAACAAGTAACTAATACAACAAAACAATTATCAGATATTGCGTTAACTCAAGAAGATGTCATGGGAAGACTGAACAAAATTAAGACTGACAAAGCACCTGGTCCTGATGGTATACATCCAAGGGTTCTTCAGGAACTCAGTGCAGTGTTAGCAAAACCTCTATATTTACTCTTTATTGGTATCACAAAGATAAAAACATCAAGAACAATGGAGATACGAGTACCCAAGATATCAGTAATGATGGTAGTCCGCCTTACATGTTTCGTGGATCTTAACTGACTTAATCATAGGCCTTTGTAGGACTTAGACTTATTAGAGGCCCAAACCCTGAAGAAACATTGATTTGTAGGACTTCTGCTTGTTTGGCACAAGCCCTAAAGAAACATTGATTTGTAGGACTTAAGCTAGTTTGGCACAAGCCCTAAGGAAACATTGATTTGTAGGACTTAAGCTAGTTTGGCACAAGCCCTAAGGAAACATTGATTTTTAGGACTTAGGCTTGTTAGAAACAAACCCTCCAAAAATTGTTTATTTTTTTTGTAGGACTAGTTTTTTATTTACTTATTTTTTTTTTTCCAAAACATAAGCCCTGAGAAAAAAAATGCCCTACTGGCCTAATTCCAGCAGATCATGTTGGCCAGTGGCCACTGTCAATTGTTCTCCTGAGTTACAACTGCAGATCGTACTGCTGCTGCTGAGTTGTTTAAGCAGCAAGATGATTAGGCAGCTGAAAGGGAATGGGATCAACAATAGCAGTAACATGGAAAATGTATGATGAAGGTTCCACATGCCACAAATGGTTCCAGTGATGAGCCTGAGGCAGTAACAGAAGAATAAGTAGCCCCCAGTATATGTGGAGAAAAGAACAAGTTGACCATTAAATCTTCTCCACCTGCCCTCCTCCAAAATCATCATGGGCGTGTTGTTATTAGAATATATATATTTCCCTTGAGAACAGGAACTATGGCTTCCATCAGCAACTGCGATGTGCACAGTGTGTGTGTGTGGTAAATAACATCTGGGGGCACAACTGTATCCAAAGACCATGACACCCGAAACCAAGTACTACTGCTGTCACTGTACTCCTTGTCCAAACCCCACTAAGGACACATGACAATTTGCTGACAGTTTAATAGTAATGATGAACCCTCCCTGCCAGAATTCTAGCATATTCTGCGGGATGGAATCTCCTCAGATGCCACTTGATGGCCTGGTATCGATTCTCCTCCACCACACTGGCATGTGTGGTCAGTGCACCACACAGTGTGCAATGGGTAGAGATGAACTGCCATATCCTAACATTAACAGAGTGGCTATCATTTGGCGGGGGAGGTAACGATGAATGAGGTGGATTGGCAGGAGATGTACTTGTTACCCTAGAGGAAGATGGTGATATTGATGGCGAGCTAGTTGTTTCGCTCGTCATGGAACTTCCAGTGTCTGTCTGGGTTTCTTTATTCTTCCTCCTCTTTGATCTCCACCTTTCTGGAGAGTCAGGAGGTACAGTAACAGCTGTGCTAGATTTCTGTAACTGGTGTTTGGCTTTAACATGTTTGGAGTAAATGTCATGGTGTCTGTGTTTTATGTGTGTTATCAGGACGGTTGTGCCAAAGTGTGTTCCCTCCTTTCCCCGTCTCACTAACTTGTCACAAATTTTGCACTGTACCATTGTTGATGATGACTGCACTGCGCCTGCCAGAAGAGAATAATAGTCCAACAACCATGACTTCTGGGGGGAGGGATAGGGAACAGGTGGAGAAGAATGGCCTCTTTCTTCTTGTCCTCCACATTACCCTTCACTTTCTGTGGCAGCAGATACTGTTGCTGCTGTTGTTGCTACTGCTGGCAAGTGGAACCTGTCCTAGTCCCGCATTACTTGTTGACCCCATTCCCACTGTGTCCATGGTGGTCTGTGGCACACTAGCCTGCTCCTCAGCACCCTGCTGCCCTTTCATCTCAGCAGCAGCAGAAGTTACAGTAGTTTCAATTTCTGCTAATTTCAAAAGCTGACTGCTAGTGGTGGTGGTGGTGCCCATCCTTATCCCTGTCTCCTATTCCTTCTCAGTTGCTGATAAAAAGGCCATCAATGTCTCTTCCACCCCAACTTCTCCAACACCACCACCACCACTAGTCCCTATGTGCTGCTGCTCTATTACAGACATCTCACTGCTGCTTGGAGGAGGTGACGAGCAATGTGACAGAGGGTCCCCTGCTGTCACACTTGGCATAATTTTCTCCTTCCCCCCTGAGTACTACAAGAAACACTAGCAGCAAGCAAAGTATTGGTGGCAGTAGGTTCGGCACTGGTAGCAGGTTCAGCACTGGCAGCAGGTTCAGAACTGGCAGCAGGTTTAGCACTGGCAGAAGGTTCAGCACTGGCAGTAGGTTCAACACTAGTGGCAGCACATTTGACAGCAGGTACAACACTAGTGGCTGCAGGTACAGCAATGGTGGCACTGGCAGCAGAGGCAGCACGTCTTGCAGCAGGCACAGGCAGCTGACCTGTCCTGCTCTCACTAGTACTAACCTTCTCTCCCTCCCTTCCCATTCCCTTTTCTCCCTCCCTTCCCATTAAATTCCCCAAAATCCCTTGGGGTGATTTAGGGGGACAGCATTGGTATAGTAGTGGTCTCTTCCTCCTCAGACTCAGTGGACACATAATGGTCCTTCCAGCTTCTCCATTGATTATTTTTTACCCTGCACATAGTGAAAGGAGACACTATGATCCTCTCCTGCCTTGATTTTTGCAAAATATCACAGCAGAACAGCACAGCACATCTGTCTCGCTCTGTAGCTGCTTCTATTGTGTCTGCCTTCAGCGAAAACGTCACGTTTTTATAGCGGAAGAGCGAAAACAATGTAAATCAAAACTTTCTAGCCATTGAAAAAAAAATGGAAAAAAATTTTGGCCAATGGGCTAGTTTTAAAGCGGATTTTCCCGTGAAAAAGTGGATAACAACTTGGTTTTCACTAAATTTCCTGCAGGAACACGGCAACAACTTTCACCTACCCCTGCTCATTGCTAGAGAAAGCCCTGGGTATCCTGGACAACTACAAACTTGGAAACAGTGATCAATGTCAAACAGCAGTAGCAAAGGCAAACAAAATCCTGTCTTGCATAAAAAGAGGTATTGAAGCAAGGATAACATTATTTTGCAATTGTACGAATCATTGGTAAGAACTCACCTTGAGTATGCAGTGCAGTTTTGGGCCCCATTTCTGAAAAAGGATATACTAGAACTAGAGAGGGTACAGCGAAGAGCAACAAAATTAATTAAGGGAATGGAGGACTTGACGTTTGAGGAACAACTAGACAAACTTGGTTTATTTACTCTAGAGAAAAGATGACTAAGAGGAGACCTTATCACATTGTACAAGTATATGAGAGGTCAATACGAGGATCTCTGCGGTGAGCTATTTATTCCAAGGCCTGATCAGGTGACCAGGGGACACCCCTCGAGATTAGATTTACAGTAATATCTGTTAAATTGTGGAATTCCTTGCCCAAGGAGGTGGTTATGGCAGATACAATGGATACATTTAAGAGAAGATTACATACATTTCTTTCTAAAGAGAACATACAGAGTTATACTGTTTGTTAATAGGCAGATCAGAAGGTCTGATAAAGACTAACTTATTTGGTAGAAGGAAGGCTATAAAATTCTCAGTCACTGGAGTATGAGGCAAAGGTTGAACTTAACGGACTTGTGTCTTTATTCAGCCTAATTTATTATGTTACTAAGTTACTATTCGACATTAAGCGAGGTATTAGAAGAAAGGAATTGTTCGTAATTCTCGTCATCCCCTCGGTTTGCATATTCTTTCTCAGCTTCCCTTGCCTCCTCTTCAAGTTGTTTGACTCTTGCTCCCTCCTGCCTCCAATCGGATGTCATATGGGAAATAAGAGACTACCTGGCTACCGCCTTTGCAGCCTCCCACACCAACGCCCGCATGGCGGAATTCATATTTTGTTGGAAGTAGGGTGCCAGATCTGCCACATGTCTCTCCAATATGTAGTCCAATAACAACCAAAATGGCTATAACCTCTATTTGCTGGTAGCAAACCCCTCTTCCAACAGCATGGTGAATACCAGAGGTGAGTGGTCCAAGGCCACTCTAGGTAAAAATAGTTGCAGGACACAGTTTTCTGCAAAATCTTTTGTGACACAAGAGCATGATCAAAGCCTCTGGATGTATGACCCACCAGGAATCGACCAGACCCATATCCTCCATAAATCCTAATAGTTTCTTTCTGCAGCTTATGGGGTCAGAAGTGGAGCTACCCAGTCTGTTCAATTCTGGATTTAGTGTCATGTTGAAGTTTAAATGTTTACATTTAAAATATATTATTAGATATTCTCTTATGAAATATCTAGTATATTTTTCATCAGAAGTTGGAGAGGAAATTTAGATGTTTGCTCCTAGTAGTTTACAAGTAATCAAGCACAGGTTATTTATAATAGAAGAAGAACATAAACTAAATTAACAAATATGTCACTAGCATCCAAGTGGTTAAAGAAATCGATCCATAAAATAACTATGCACTGACTAACAGACTTATCTCTGTACTCAAGGCTGCAGAATTGCTTTCCAGACCACATTTATTTGTGTTCTTGAAGTTTAACCCTTTGAGTGGCAAAGAGATATCTAATGCATTGGCAGTCAAAGGCTTTATCCGGTTTCTTTACATAATTCATATTGGTGGCAACGATGATGAGAATTTTTTTTCCCTAGGATGACTTGTTTTGAGGAATAGTAGTTATCAATGTTTAACAGGTCTATTTATTTAAATTGCAACTAATTATAAAAACTCATTATTAGTTATGGTTTATGAAATGACACAATTATACAATTATTTTTACTCTGTAGTCTGAAATTAAATATTAGTTAAATAGGTTTATGGCATCATTATTACAAGATAAATATATTACGGATCACTGTAAATATAATGGATTCTATTCGGACGTAATCTAAATTGTGAAACCTGTTAGAGGATCACTTTATCAACACTGGTTTTGTTTATTTACAAATTCGTTCATGGACTTAAAAAAAAAAAAAAAAAAAAAAAAAAAAAAAAAAAAAAGATTGGCAAAGGTTATGGTGGCTAAAGCACCCATACCTGATAGCATGGTGTAATTAAAAAGAATAATTTAGTTATAGCAAGGTCATTATGCTTAACCCTTTAACGACCAGCGGTGCAGAGGACCAGAGGTTTTTTGAGCAATGAATTCCGGGGTCCCCAAGCAGAGTGCAGCCACGTGGGGACCCTGTATTTTCATGATGTGCCAGGACCGTCACTGGTCCTTAAGTGCTGGACAGTAGTGACGGTCCTGGAACATCACTGGTCCTTAAAGGGATAGCAATGTTTCTTAATAAAAGCAGCTCTAATTAATCATCATAGTATTTGGACCTTGGAGAGTGTTATTTCAATTCTGTCAGAGTTGTAGTTCAAGAGTAATTCAATGACAAAGTATCCCCTTCCCGCCCCTTTTACTGATGTAACACTGCTCAGCCAGAGCAGAAGGGAGGTGCCCAGGTAGATTGCAGAGAGGGACAATCTTCAATTAAGATAAGGGAAAAATCTGAAAAACTTGTCAAGGGGGGCAGGGCTTTCATTGTTCTCATAGGAAGAAGATTGTCCCCTGCTGTTATCTGTCTGGTCTATGGACTGCATTCCACATCTGAGAAGAGATGGCTTACACTAGGTAAAAGGGGCGAGAGGGGAAACTTTGCTTGTGAATATCTCTCAAACCATAAAGGTTTGAGAGATAAGACTTATATCGTTCTTCATGTTTTTTTAATGCCTACGAAATAAAATAAAGATAAAACGAAGTATTACTATCCCTTTAAGGGGTTAATATTTATTGATTCAGTCTTATTAAGATGAATGTTTTGTGTTTGGAGGAAAGCAGATACTGGAACATTATTCAAAAAAGTGGCAAGATCTAAACCTGGAAAATATAGATCTGTGAGTTTGACTTCTGCAGTGGACTTTATATTAGAATGATTACTAACTGATATTATTCATAACTATGTGACAATCAACAGTCTTATTAGTAACAGTCAGCATACCTCCCAAGTGTCTCTCTTTAGGAGGGACAGTCCCTTTTTGAGACCCAAATCCCGCTGTCCCTCTTTCCCACCCTGGTGTCCCTCTTTTTAGGACATCAGACTGTGTGGTGGGTATATAAGTGTATCACATTGCTCCACAGCAATAAAACTTACATTAATGTTTGTTTAAACATCGGTATATGTGTTTATAAATTAGCCTGTGTAAATATAATACTTTGGTCTTGATCTAAATAATTTATTCAGTTACACAAAGAGGTGTCAATAGGTCATGAAATAACCTAAAAATTCTCTGTAATGCCCCGCCCACCAGCCACATCCCCAGCAAACCCACCTAAAACACAATTGTCCCTCTTTGGCCACTTGAAATGTTGGGAGGTATGAGTTAGTATAGTTTTTTGAAGAATAGATTATGTCAAACTGCATTCTTTGAAAGGGTAAGTGGTAATCTGAACAAGGGTATTGTTGCTGATGTAGAAGATTTTGATTTTGCAAAAGCCCTTGATACTGTATACATTAAAAAAGTTTTTGTTTTAGAGGTGGTATATGTGCATGGTTAGAGAACTGGTTACATGATACCATGCTGGGAATTGTAAATAGAATATTTTCAGCTTGGTCTAAAGTATTGAGTAGAGTGCCTCATGCTTCAGTCCTGGGCCCAATGCTTTCTAATTTGTTTATTAATGACCTTGAAGTGGAAATTGAAAGTAATGTGTCAGTCAGTCTTTGCTGATGACACTTATCTATGTAAGGAAATACATTCAGAGCAGGATGTTTTTTTCCCTGCAGAATGATTTAGATAATTAGAGTTAATGGGTGGAAAAAGTGATAGAGGAGGTTTCATTTAGATCAATGTAAGATTATGCTTTTGAGTTGTAGAAACAAGTATGTTGCATATACACTAATTAGGAAACAAATTGGGTAATCATTGTTAGAGAAAGATTTAGAAGTACTGAAAGGCAGTAGACCACAAAAGCATGTGTTCACTTTTAAATTGTTGCATTTTAAATATTGTGTGGCTGCTCACTGCATGTGCAAAAGCATGCAGTGCCAAAAAGGCTTATAGATGCATTGCATATGAATATAATTGTCCATTTTAACCTTGCCAAGACCTCACCTAATTGAATTGATTTATTTTTATAGCGCACACAGATTATGCAGCACTTTACACTCATATTGGTCCCTGTCCCCATTGGGGCTCACAATCTAAATTCACCTATCAGTATGTTTTTTTGGAGTGTGGGAGGAAACCCACGCAAACACGGTGAGAACATACAAACTCATTGCAGATGTTGTCCTTGGTGGGATTTGAACCCAGGACCCCAGTGCTGTCCACTGAGCCACGTGCTGCCACCTAGAATAAGGAGTATAGTTTTGAGCACTAGTTCTTAAATATCTTATCAAGTGCCCATAGGTAAGGTGGCCAGTATACCCAAAGACCAGCCTCACATGACCTAGCATCCATTTTCAGGCACTGTTGACTGGAACAGAAAAATACTTAGGACACAGCAAGCAGACATAAATAGCTCTTAACCCATTAGATGCTGCAGAAATTTGACACATTGGAGACATCAAGCATCACATTATTAAATAATTAAATGCTAAAGTTGGTATTTGAACTGGTAAATAAACTAGCCAACATTTAGTATGTCAACTTGACTTTACAGGCTAGTTCTTATAACCTGTCGATATCAAGTGGACAGAAAATGTCTGCATGTGTTTTATACAGTAAAATGTAATTGATAAGAGTTCATGATTCAAAATCATTCGTCTATCGTTACTTTGTAATTGGGCTTGTGTTGTCCAAAAACTGTGAAGTTTATTACATTAGGTGCACTGTTCATATTGAGTCTTGTGATTTGGGCAATTCACAGGGCTGGATTTCCCAAAAGAGTAAGCATTTGCCTAGAGGTCAAATTTTGAGGGGTGCTGCAACTGTGCTGTCCATACCCACATTCTAAATTGTAGGTGTGGCTAGAGCAATCTCAACATCTCTTCACAATGCATTGGAGATGTCTTTAACGACAAGGCTTTTAAGCAGAACTGTCACCACACATAAACTCACCCCCTCAATCAATGACTTACATGATAAATATCATATTCAGGGCAGTTTCACCTACTAAATATTTCACTGTAGGTGAAAATATAGCCCACATCTTCAGCAGAGACGAGGGAGAGTGAAGTCATCTTTCCTCTGTTAGAGCTCTCCCCATCATCTGCCTTCCCCTTTTCCTTTAGTATTGCGTCTAAACAGCTGCCTGAAGGAGCAAGCCGGGCAATTAATATACAGTAAAAAGCATTGTCCTGCACTTATAAGTACAGGATGTTGTTTTTTACTGTATACTCATTGCCCGACTTGCTCCTTCATGCTGCTGCTGCCTGTAGGCAGCTGTTTAGACTCAATACTGGAGGAAAAGGGGAAGGTGGTGGTCAGCATATAATTCCACTGGCTGGCCTGACGGTGCTGCAGGCAAGCTGAATAGTGAATTTTTGTAAGTGCCTTTCTACAAAACGGTACAAATTTAAAAAAAAAATACATGACTTTGAATTTTTTTTTTTTTGCTCCCACTTTCACATGAGAGCAAGAAGTTCAGAGGTGATAGTTCCACTTTAAAGCTGGGGTTTTGTCCTTGCCTGTCATAGGCTAAGGGTATTTTCTGTTCCAGGAAATAGAAGGTGGGGCTGGAGATGGGGCCATGAGAGTAATGGAGGTGTGACCATGTGTGGAGCTAAGGTCACCTAGAGTTCCAAGAATCTAAAACAAACCAACTGCATCATAGGGTGAAAACAAAATCCCCATTATTCTAAATTGAGATTTTATCCCTTCAAATTTGTTGCATTGCAATTAATTACAAGAAAGAAGCAGGAAGATCTGCCTTCTCATTCAGAGCTCCAAAAATCTGGAACAATCTGCCGGAAATAATCACATCTGCTCTCAGTCTAAAATCCTTAAAAGCAAATGTTTCTTTATACCTAAAAACAGTGTGTAACTGTAAATAATCCCATTATTTAATAAGTATGTATATTTATATATTGTATATTTGTATATTTTTATTTATATAGCGCCAACCAGTGTACTTGGCACTTTACAGATTACATTTAATATAGCAGGGGTACAATAAGTGCGGTGATTAAGTGCTTATATAGGCAGTCATAAGGGGAACGACAGGTGAGTTTACATTAGGATAAGAGGTCCCTGCCCCATAGAGCTTACAATCTAAGTTTGTATATAATGTCTCACAATTAGTGTAAATATGTAACCCTTTACTGAAAACTCTCTAGGACATACTTGAAAACGAGAGAAATCTCAATGTATTCTTCCTGGTAAAACATTTTCTAAATAAATAAAGAAATTAAAAACTTCTTTAAAGAGATAGTAATATTTAAAACGTAAAAAAAAAAAGTTGAATTTTTAGGTGCAATATCGCAGTGGCCTGAAAATGTACAGTGGCGCTGTTGCTACACCATCCTATGGACAGCTCTGGTCCCGAGAACAACAGCGCCACTGTACAATTTCAGGCCACTGCAATATTGCACATAAAAAATTCAACTTTCAGCTGTAATAACATTTGAATAAAACACCTTTCAGTAGTGGGAGTACCCTTGTTTTACTCAGGAGTATAAACCCTACAACATATATATATATATTTTTTTTTTACAATTTAAGTATTACTATCCCTTTAATTTAATGGGAGTTTGGAGATATTTTATCCTCCCCTTCATTATGATGCACTTGGCTTGTTATAGATTTTTTGCTTTCAGCTTAAAGCCCATAGTCCTGCTCACATAGTTCTCACTTAATAAATATACTATATACTCTAAATTATTTTTTGCATTATTTTAGGCATGTTGTCTCAATGGTTAGTGTTAATGATTCTAAGCTGTTAATAATAATAATAATACGCACATGATTGTTGATATTCATGTTTTGTGGATCTGTACACCAAGCAATCTTCAGTGATAATTATCCAAGTAAAATTGTAGGCAGAGCATAAAACTTTGATAAATTCAGAGGCCTTGGTTTTTAAAATGTTATCTGCAGAAGTTCTGTTATTCTTAGTTCTCATCATTAAAAGTACCAAGTTAAATATAATGTGGTTTATGCTTATTTTAGCAAAGAGGTGAAAGTACCTGTTTTGTTTGACCCTTATCTGTCAACTGTAATGCTCTGGTTAGTGCTTAATGACATGTGCCTGTGTTGCAGAAACCTTTAAATGAAAACACCATATGTCTAACGTTTTCTGCCCCTCAGAGGAAAAAATAACCCTGAAGTAAGTGAGTTAAAGCAAGGTGGATGCAGTATTTATATTTAGAGCCGTATGTTGAAGAGAAAAGTAATTTTGGGGCAAACCAACAACACGATAGGGGGGAAAAAATTCCCCAAATCTCTATTAATTTAAATGCAGCTTTTAAGCCCTTGAATGCTAGAGTGATCCCATGCCCATTACAAAGCAATGCACTGGAAACCTGTCTGGTGTTTAAGGGGTCAAATGCACAGTTCCATTGATTTAACGGGAGCTTTTAGCCCCTTCACGACCACTGACGTTCAAGGACAGTCACGGCGGTCTGGCACTTAAGGACCAGTGACGGTCCTGGCACGTCATGGAGTTCAGGGCTCCCGGCGCAGATGCATGCTGCTCCGGAAGCCCGAAACGGGAATTAAAAAAAAAAAAAAAAAGCTTCACGGCATAGCGTGCGCGCGCCTGTCCTTAAGGAGTTAAAGCAAACCTTTCATCAGCTAACAATAGAGCCTCATATGATAATTATATTAGAGACATACCTAGCTTCATTTTCAAGAATACTTGCTGCATTAAACAAAAATAGAACCTTTCATGCAGGCAGACACTGGCTGGGATCTTGCTGTAGGCGCTCTCTGCTCCTGCTCTGTCAGTCCCTTCTTGTGCCTTTCAGCACAAAGATAATCAAATTACTAATAGTGGAGTTGAAGGGAAGGACAGGGCAGACACAGGGATGCCGGCTCTGCAAGATGTCTGCACTGTTCCCTGCTGACCATCTGCATAGAAGGTTCTGTTTTGTTTAATGCCACAATTATTCTTGAAAATAAAGCTAGGTATGTGCCTATCACCAATATAATTATCATATAAGTCTCTATTGTTATCTGATGAAAGTTCCACTTTAACAACTTGAATGCTAGAGAAGACTGCTTGGCAAAGTGTTGGAAACCTCTCTAGCATTCAAGAGGTTAAAACTCCAGTTTAAAACAATGAGAAGTTTGGGAATAATTGTCCATCTCCCTATTATCCAAGTGGTTTACTCCATAATTGCTCCAGTTTATTTCTAAACACAAAACATTATGCTTTATTTGTGAGACAAGTGATATTAGTAAAATTTGGTAAAGGTTGACATAGCAAATAAAGTGATGACGGGTAAAAGAACATTAAGTCTGAAATACAAGGGGGGAGATGCACTAAGGAGTGATAAAGAGGTGATAAAACGGAGATGACTTCTCCAACGATATCACTTCTCCAGTCCCTATGTTTTTCTATAGAGCACTAGCATCTCCACAGATGGAGAAATCGTAGTGCCTAAGCTCCATAGAATAACACAGGAATTGGAGAAGTGATATTACATGTCTTTATCACGTCTTAGTAATCTCGGCCAAGTTGTTCTTATATGAAAGTATATATGTTGCATAATCCTCTGACATTCAAAGGGTTAACATTCATATATTATATATATATATATATATATATATATATATATATATATATATATATATATAAAATTATGTAAACATCCCCATTCACTTATAGTAAATACTCTATATGTGAACGTTAAAAAAAAACCAATGTTTTTCAGAAATACAGTTTTGTTTGCATTCAGGAATTCCTGTGCAGGAAGCTGTAAGACACAGCAGGAAGTGAGTACTGCACTTCACTGTACTCTGTCAAGGGATACAAATTTTAACAAATTGTACATACTGGTGACGATAGCATTGTTTATATAAGATCAAATTCTAAGCTGCCATTTGTGTTTGTGCCATTATTTTTCCAGTAAGTAAAATAATTACTACAAATGTTTATTCATTGTCTATAATATTTTATTAAAAGTTTAACTATAATATCACATCTGAAATAACAAATACTTTTATAAACGTTAATAAATTGCATTCTGATTTATCTGTCTATTTGTGTATTTGGTGAATATAGAGGGGATAAACTACAGTTCCTATGTTATTCCTATGTTATATGCAGGCTACGCACTATGCTAAATAGGGTGAGAAATGGGATCATCAAAGGAAACTGGCTAACGCTTAGTGTTTGACACATTGTCAAACAACGAGCATGAGCTCAAAAACAGTCACCCTCCCGAACACTAACCCTACACTACCCCTAACAATAAATTGCAACAATACTAGCCCTAACACTATGCTAACACCCATAACCCAGAGCTGTAACATTTACCTGTCATCCACAGTAATTCTTCATCTGTAATATTCTGTCCTCTTCATCTGTGTTCTTTTTTATTCTGATCTTCCTCCCTCTTATTTTCTCAAAAATACTATGCATCACTGTAAACAAAATATAAAACTGAAAATTAGATATGCCCCATAAAGTATTCTGCACCATAAATGTACGCTGGTGGCGGTGGCAGAAAAACAGGTGAAAAATCCCTCCGTCACCCATATATCTCTCAGGCTGTTTCGACAGCCATGCTGAGGGAAATTTGAACAGAGACTGGCTTTTATATGGCCAGTATCTGTTCAAAATGGTTCCCAATCTTCCATTGGCTGGGATGTGGGCTTACATGCCTCCCAGTCAATCAGCTCCTAGCAGGAGGGATGATGAAACCCGCTAGAAGCTGATTCATTGGGAGGTGTGTAAGCCCACATTCCAGCCAATGGAAGCGTGGAAACCATTTTGAACAGAGACTGGTCATATAAAAGCCTATTCAAATTTCCCTCAGTGTGGCTTGGGCAACTGCCCGAGAAGTATATGGATGGGGGATTTTTCACCCGTTCCTTTGCAGCTGCCGCCAGTTGCAGAAGAGGCAGCGTACATTTATGGAGCAGAATTCTTTGTGGGGTAAAGTGTTTATTTTCATGGGATGTTGTTCGTTTTAGGGGGTGATCCCTTTGAGTGCCAGCTGCATACCCTACTGGTACTCAAAGGGTTAATTTTTTTAACATTTCACACATTTTTTCAGTACTTTTGATGTATTGATTTGGGGCTTAGGGCCCCATATCAAAACATCCACTGTTAACTTAACTATATTCTTTGCTTTTTTCAACTTCAATTCCAGCATCAGTGGGTTAAAACATGAGTTAGGGGACTCTGAGGTGCAGATTTTTGGCAGTAAAATGGGGTCCCTTAATGCATGTTACCACTCAATGCATAGAAGTGAATCTGATATTCAATCTGATATTCAATAACTTTTTTATTGCTTCCAGTGGGTGCAAAATTTAGCACCCAACATGTTTTCTTCCCTTCTGTAGTTTGTCACAGCACAGCACATTGGATGGCGTATAGTCGGCTATTTTTTTTTCAGTGGGAATTAAATCAAGCCCAAAGTCTCCAGTGTAAAATTCTTCAATTCATATATTATTTTATGAAGCCAACACACTAGGATCTCTCCCCCTAGAGAAATATTAATCCTTCAATAGAATAACATAGAAATTGGAGCGTTTATCTCAATTCTATTTCACTTTTACCTCAGGCTCGGGATGCTGGGCTTGCAGATACTGTATCTTTTTTCAAAAAAGTAATGGATACCTATCTAGCACAGAACAATATTCAGATTTGGCTTTAAAGCAGATTGGATGTTGATTCAGGAAAATATCTGACTACCATTTAGAGTCAGGAAGAATTTTTTTTACCCACTTGGGGCTTAAATGGAAATGGCTTCAATGGGGTTTTTTTGCCTTTCTCTGGATCAACAGACATTATTTGGCATGGGCTTGACTTGATGCACACATGTATTTTTGCAGCCTCATCAACTGTTATTATATTACTGCGTTTTTGCCCCACTGGCTGATGTAAAAAAATGGAGTCATTCTTGAGCAAATCAACTGTATCACAGGGTACAAGAACAAATTTCCAAAATTCCTCATGATTTAAATTGTACTTGTAGCCCCTTTAATGCTAGATATCTGAATTGAATCACTGAAAATGTTTATGTATCCCATATGGTGCAGTTGGTTTGCCCCACAATTGCATCAGTTCATCTTAGTAAATCGGCCACCTTGTCCACACAGATAAAATCAATCATGAAGGGGCTACAAATACTTTTGAAATTTCCCATCTGGCTTTTTCTGCAATTAACAAGGCAATTTAGAGGTCATGCAGGATGACCTTTCAAATTTAAGTTGTTTACATGTTTGGTCCAATCAAAACTGTCTTTCCAACTAACCTGCACAACATCACTTTCATTTGATGTGAATGATCATTCTAAAATTCTATCTAGACCTAAGACCTGACCTTCATCCTTCCACATAGAGAACCTGCGCTATTCATAACACGGATAAATATATGAAGAAAGATTGGGAAGCGCAAGAGAAAGCTAGTCTTTCCGAGCCTTACATATTTACTTCACATTCTAAAATTTGAAAACATATCTATTTATAGTTTTTCAGGGTTTTTGATTAATTTATCAATAATTCATCAATAATTCTGCATAAGTCTTTCAAAAGTATACAATATTTATAAGGTCCTGTGGTATATAATATATAATCAAATATTTTATTTATCGTTAGTTGTGTAGAATGTTACTTATTGTGTAAGGAGAATTTATTGATTTCTTAATAATTAACCATTGACGAATGCAGAAAAAGTGTACAGGGAGCAAAAGGGAGGTTGGGGGCATGCAAAGCATGTGTATACATTCCATTTTAATAAACAGCTTACACCCTCAAGATGTAGAGTAATGACAGAAGCAATAATTCAAAAATAGTTCCACACCATCTTCATACATTCTGTCTTCTGAGGCCAAAGTCCATATATTTGTTACAATTTATGTAAGACATTTGAAATCCTTTTCTTGTTTCCACATAAACAGAGCTGGGGGTTCAGTTGACCCCCATAACACAGGGATTACCCCTTATATAGTATTTAAGAGGGTTATTATGGAGAGTTTTCAAGATTGGACAATCATTCCGTCTTCTGTTTAGGAGAAGGATCTAAGGATCGCTGGGGATCTCATGGTGGGTCAATTTTCCATAATTTTTAGGATCTCTGCCTAGAAATCTTTAATTGCTAGAGAGGAGCACTATTTGTATAATAAAGTGTCCTTACCTTTTTTTATCTGCAGTATTATGAAGAGGCAGTCAGAAAAATTATTTTCAGATTTGTTTTGAGTGTCAGGATGATCTGAAAGGATCAAAGCAGTTTTCTATGAATCCTCAGTCAATTCTCAGTTGGGATAGAAATTCCAAGCTCCTTCTCCCACGAGAGAATGTTACAGTTTGTCAGTAGTTGCAGAGGTATTGTCAAGAGTCATGACCCACATTCCTTGTTCAGCGATAACCCACCCACAAACCTTCTTCAACTTCTGCTTATGTCTTGCACTCACATGCATGAGAATATTTCCATTTATGTGTACTCCAGGTGAGCGATTCTTCACAATGATGCACATGTACTAATGTGTTAGTGTTCTGTTATCCAATGACATTGGGGCAGTCCTATAAAAACCACAGTTCCTTGTAAACAAAGCTAAGTTATCCTTATGTCTTGGTACTCGTAGCTTGGTACCTACTGTTCTTTATTCTCCCCTTCCCTGCTATCTCCTGTATGATTTCTCTGTACTAGACTCTGGCTTTTGACTTAGACTCTTGAATCCCTGCTGCCTCCCCTAACCTCAGATAATCTGCTTGGACTTGAATCTGTGCAGCCAGTTTTGACCCTGGCCTGATTAATGCACATGAACATCTGCTGCCTGTCTGGACCTTGGGCTTTCATGTGGTGTTTCAGTTATTTTACTCCACCCTGGCACCTTTGTGCATCTCCCTGCATCAGAGCTCCACTTCTCCTGTTTCCAGTCATTGAGCCAGTCATTTCCAGATTCTGCCTCAAGCAGCTGTGGTTATCTGGCCTTGTAATCAGAACCGTTATCATGGCTAGTAGCTGCATCAAGGCCACACTTCCTACATCAAGAATCTGTCATATTAACTGAGCCATCTGCGGAGCTTATGGGGATGGCTGAATCCATCACTGCTCTACCCAGTCAACTTTCTACATTGACCCTGTTCATTCACTTTATGCAAGGGGGTTTTATGCACACCTTCAACATTAGCTTCAGGATCTGTATACCACCAACTCCAGTTTCGCCATATTGAAATCCTGTCACAATATCTCCTGGTGGAGCCACAGTTTGCAAGTATCCGAACTTAATACAGATCCTTCATGACTGCTTGTAAAGTATTTTTTTCTCTGAATTCTCTGACCTATTTTTCAGACTTTATCAAGGTCTGGATGGGCATTTGCTTGCTGTCTGGGGAGCATCATCATCTAAAAAATAATGATCCATATTTCACCTTGACTATGAACTCTCTGACCTCACCCATGTGCCCCCTAAAGGAACCAGTTGAACAGCTGTTTGACAGGGAACATGTCCATTGGAGGAGTTGGTCACTGACCTCAGGCAAGTGGCTCTAGAGGCTTCCTGCAACTAGCCTTCATTCGGCATCATTCGGGCCGTCTGAAAGGAAAAAGTTGTTCATTTTTTAAAACTGAATCCGAACAGCCCTGGTCCGAAATTTCAACGAAAATTTCAGAAATTCAGCAACGATTACCCGCGAGCAAGATACTTTCCCTCCCTCTCTAGTCCAATTAGCTTCTTCGTTTCATGATGGGGGTTGGACTAATGACACATCAGACACCCAGGCAGCCTGCATTTCCTGTTAGTCCATTGTTGGAGCTCAGAGAGAGCAGAAGGAGATAGGGAGTGTTCAGTTGTTGTGTAGGCAGGCAGGTAGCATAGGCAGGCAGCCAGCATTAGTACCTTATTGCCACTGCAAGGGAGAGTCATCTTTGTTCCTGTGCAAAATATAAAAACTATTAGGAATTTGTTTTAATAGTCTTCAGAGTGACACAGCCAGTCTCACAGTTGTGTAGGCAGGCAGGCAGGCCTAGTACCTTATTGCCACCGCAATCGAATTTTGTCCGAGTCGAACAGGTCTGGTCCGAAATGCGGATCCTCCGAACAAAAAAAAATTGGTCCAAAATCGAATTTTAACAAAAATTTTTGTTGTGCACAAGTCTAATTTTTGCCTATATTGGGGAAAGGCCAAACAGCTTCTTTGAAACTGTGCTGACCATCCCATACCTGCCAAACGGAAAAAAAATCTGTGAATGTTATTGTAAATCTATCTCATGCTCAACACCATAACATAATAATTGTAATTGTGGACAGGTTCACAAAAATGGCACATTTTGTAACTATTATTGGTTTACCTTACACTTCACTAACATCAAGCCTCTATATCAAGGAAATTTGCCTGCATGGTCTTCCAGAGAATGTTACATCTGTTCAGGCCTCTCTATCTACTTCCTGCTTCTGTATAAGCTTCAGTCAAGTTTACAAAATACAGAACTCTTTATCCATGTTCTTTCATGCACAAACAAATGGTCAGACAGAGCTCACTAATCAAACCCCAGGATACCTATGATGTTGCACTTCATTTCTATAAGATGATAGGGTACCTTTTCTCCCGTTAGAAGAATTTGCTTACATTATCCATTTACACCATTTCTCAAGCATATCACTAATTCTGGCTAACTGTGCTTTCCATCCCACATAGCTACCCAATATTCCTCTAGTCAGCCATAAAATATTGGCCTCTTGACATATACAGTTGCTTTCCAGAAACCTCTTTTCTACAGGATACTCAGCTTAAATCTCAACAAGCGTTCAAAAACAATGCTGAACAAGCATAAAACCCGTCTCCCCAATACCAAACTGGGAATAAAATCAAGTTCTCCACTGCAAACCTCAAGCTATCTTGTCCTTCTAAAATGTTGAGACCTAACTATACCTGTACTTTTCCTATAGAGGACATTAATAATATAGCTGCTGTTAAACTTCCACTGATGTCTCGTGCTCCTGAGCAAGAATTGTTGCATCTTTGAGCATGCTCTGAGGTAAATGATTCTTCACAATAGCACACAGTGGTGCTCATGTACTAACATGTGTATGGTACAATTCACCAATGGCTTTACGGCATCCTATATAAACCCAGAGTTCATTGCAAAGAACACCTAGTTATCGTGAGTAGCAGCTGACTTCCTGGATTCTCCCTTACCCGGTTACCACCTGCTTGACTTCTGATGAATTGATTTAGGATTAAACCCGCCCCAGCTTTGGCTATTCTCTTGGACCGTGAATCTGTGCTGCCTGTCTTTACCCTTGTCTGATTAACAAACTTAAACCTTTGCTGTCTGCCTTAACCTGAACCTGTTTCACAGACTCATATTCTGTTGTACCTCAGAGCTCCAGTTTTCCAGTTTCCTATCAGTAAGTGCAGTTATACAGTTCCAGATTCCTTCTGAACTGGTTCTGGTTATCTTGCCTTGTGGTCAGCACCTCAGTCACAGCTAGTAGTCAAAGTAAGGTCATCCCTGTTACTTCAAGATTCTGTCAGATATGCGAGAAAGTAAATACTGTAGAGATAAAGTGAGTGGATTTGTTTTTGTCTAAAAAAATTTAGTTAGATCTTTGATAATTTCCTCTTTATGTTTGTGTGTAAGAATGTAATTTGAGGGCTGTCAGTATACCCAATAATCTTCCTTTTCAAGGCAGATATGCGGAAAGGATATGATCTGGGAGTTCCTTATAAGTAGACAAATCAGTAAAAAATTATCAATTTTTCTCAAGTTTATCCAGAATTCCCCTCCTTGAGAGGGGAAACGAGTTCATTGTTGATTAGGAAATATAACCTACAGAGGAAAGCTGTAAGAGTGATTGAGTTAATTTGTCCTTCTTCTATTTGCAGCCTGAGTTTGGTTTTATAGTTCCTGAAACAATCTGTTTGTTTTGTCATCTTAGAAGCTTGGTAGTATTTATAAATACATCTTTCACTTAAGTCACCTAGCCTTTGGGGTAGTAAGAATTTGTGTGCTGATTCAGGATGGTTTATTGTTCCATATATATATAGTGGACAACAACTGATTGCTGCAGTGAGTACACTTTACACTTTAACTTCACTGACAGTAAGTTCCCTGGATCTCTATTTCCAGAGAGTTTGCTGGTCAGTCAACCATCAAGGCAGGAGAGTGTAACCAGGTAACACTATCCATGCAACATTGAGCTCTCTGTATGCCCTAGGCTACTTTTTTTATCTTATATCACTATACCTGTTTCATCAGTCCCTGACAGAAAGTTGTCTAGAAACAAATTCTGGGAGCTCAATGTCAGGGACATAAGTGCAAAAAAGAAGTAAAGACAAAAAAGTCAAAAAGTATAGGCAGTGTGACTTAACATATAATCAAAATAGGGTTACTATCAATTTAACATATGTATGTATTTCTTGCCTGTGCACCTGTAACTTTGATTTCTTAATGCAGAAAAATATGTGTGAATTTTCCTTTCATTTTTCTCTGTTCTTACTTTTGTTTTCTTATTTGTTTCCTTGTTAGACACTGATACCCTTCAGCTGTTGTAGTTCATAAACAGCTGAAAGGCCCCTGGTCTATATCCTGTGAAGGCCAATCAAAATGCATAACCCATTTCTCACCTTCAACATTAGTAAAATCTGCAGTCGATGTGAATATATGCATGATTATTATCAAGCTAGTTGTATCTCAATTTAAAAGTTATCTGTAACAAGCATGGACCATCTCATGCTTGTACTAAGTTCAAAAATATTGTACTGATATTTCTCAACTGCACAGAACATTGTTTTGTTGCATATGAATTAGTAGATCCATTGCTCAATGTAAGAAAGGCTAGTTTTAGCATTTTGAAATGGAAAATAAGACCTAAGCTATTGGATATATTTTGAAATGTTAAAATAAATACATTTCATGGCCAAATGAGGTTTCTTATAAGATTATTGCATCCCGGGTTTATATAGTTATCATTTGAGAAAAAAGTTAGTTAAGCTTAAATATAATATTATTAAGTTATTATTGATAGTATATCTGTTAAAACAGCTATTATTGCAATTTTAAAATATCTCATGGCAAAGACAAAGCACAAGTAAATCAAATTAATTACTATATGGATATCTAGTCACCACATTGACAGAATACATTCACAAGAATATATTATCACAGCTGGGTGTTGGTACCACGTAGTGGCAAAACTACAGAATGAGTGTAAAATAACACATAGCAATATATTCAATGCAGAAGCAGAACTAAATAAGAATCACAATTTTTGTGTTTCACCTGGGCCTATGCATAGACATGTTAATAATACATATATGATTGCAAAGGCTTTGGAGATGGACTATGAGAATTTGGAGGTTATGTAAGCCAAGTGGTTCTATTATTACTTTTTTTATCATTTTGCTTTCAGCTTGCATTTAGTTTGTGACTATATATTAATAAATGCATATACATATACCTCCTTTAAGAGTATTCTAAAGTCTTAAATAAATGACGAACAAGGGCACATGAATCAGGTGTAAACCACTAAGGGTCATATATGCTAAAGAAAAGATAATTGTTGGATCATATTAACTGCACCACAGTCATTGTTTTAACCCTTGAAAGTTATAGAAGTCTGAAGCACAATGGTTTACAATGCATTGGAGACGTCTCTAGCATTCAAGTGACTAAAATTATCTTTTTAATTAGTGGGAGCTTAGAAACTGATGCATTTGTCTGATATGGTTGCATTGCACTAAAATGGATATTATTTAGCTTCTTGAAACTGTCTCTAGATGTTTAATGTGTGTGCTCCACAGCTAGCAACAGATCTGAACGGAGCCCATGCAGTTATCAGTTGCTGTTTACCAGTCCTGAGAAAGCGCTTTGTACAAACTGTTCCCATCTGTGCAGTATCCTAGTGGTTTACTCCTGACTTGTGTGCCCATGTTCATTATCATTTCACTCTATGGGAGTGATGTTCAAAAAGTCAACGTAATGAAAAAATTGCCAATTGTGAGTTTGTGGTAAAAGAAGACAATATTTTGCAGAAGTTAAAACAATCATGTTTGAAAGTATGTCATAAAGAATTTTAAAAAAGATAACAATATATTGATGAATATCGACCTTAAAAATTCTGATGTTAAAATGTCTTTAATTTTTGTTTGAAATAAAAAGTTTCAAAGAAACAGACGTCTAGTCTTTAAAATGAAACATTTTCAAATATTTTTTTTTAACAGTGAACTCCAACTACTGCTTCTTATTCCTGTCTGCTATTAGTACTTTAATTCGTCTTCACCAAATGAACACTATCTTCATTTTGTAGGAAAAAAAAATTAAACTGACAAAAAAGTGACGGCTAAAAGAATATTTTTTTTTTACTATTTACTGTTATTCTTTATTTATATAGAGCCAGATTATTCTGCATTGCTGTACAATAAAGAATAGACATAAAGAGATATTAAATAGTATAAATGGAACATGGAAAACAAAAGGATCAGATGGCTCTGTTCATGAGGGCCCTCCTACTTTTAGGACTGCTTTTTTGTTTTGACAGATATGGATATCCAATATTGATACCGGATGCAAAAAATGATGGTAATTTGTGTGACAATTGACAGACCATGGTGAAAAATTTTTCTTTTTGATTACAGACAATTATAGTTACCACACATTTTTGAACATCTCGTCCTGTAAATTTTTATGTAATCAGAATGTCTGGGTACAGAGTAACATAGTAACTTAGTTGATGAGGCTGAAAAAAGACATGTGTCCATCAAGTCCAGCCCATGCAAAAGCACCCCTGTTGATCCAGAGGAAGGCAAAAAAAAACCATAGAAGCTATTTCCAAATAAGCCCCATGTGGATAAAAAAAAAATCTTTCCTGACTCCAATTGGCAGTCAGATAGTTCCCTGTATTAACAACCTATCTGCATTGAAGCCATCTGTCATCATTCTCAGTATCGTTCAGTGCTAGATAGTAGGGGCGTCAAAAAGTGAGAAAAATTTCCTCTACATCATGCAATGCTCCAGTCACACTTTATCCCTCAGTAACATATAAAAGAAAGGAAAGACACGATCACCTTTACGAATCCACAAATAAAACAGACAGATATATCTACTTACATTCAAGCAGAACTCAGTGGGCTCACTGTCTGATCATAGAATTTCCAGGTGTCAGTCAGGCAATTCCTCCTCCACCTCCGCATTCACGATCTCCACTTGTGTACTTATTAAGAGATTTAACTGGTTAGGTCTTCATTAGCGTCACTGGATAAAACAATCGCCATATGTGTAGACTCGAAGGTATGAAGTTCACACTCTAATTATTGATAATAACATATCCAAAAGTATAAACAGTCCTAAAAATAAACATGTAAGGGCAGTACCATTAAACATGTCCACAGCATTTGTGCCCATGTACTCGGCGTTAGGCCATAATCACTGAGTCACTATACACACTTCTGGTCAGTCTATAGTACCCCCCAACACGTAAATTTACAACCCAACGCGTTTCGTGCAGGTTAGCACTTCATCAGGGGTATCAATCAATTTTATATCTAATAAAAACTTTTATAATGACTGTTGAATGTAGCCCTCCCCAGAACTAGATAATTAAACCAATTAGAATATCGATCCATCCTACTATCCTGATAGGACTATCTACATAGGATAGACAAGGTCCGGCTCCAATCCACAGACATCATCACATCATTATGTAAAAATATCTGGCATGGAACATTTATATTAAATCCAACATATTTCTTCCTTCCAACATATATAATATCTAAAGGTACATATAAATACAATTAAAACCTACATCTTCACAAATCAATAATTAATAATATTCCAATCTATAAATAAATTTAAAACATATTAAAGCATTTTCAATATCGTACTAAAATTTATCAAAGGAATAAATTAATAATAAGAGGATAATCTCAGTCATCCTAATTAGTCACCTAAAAAGCATTTTAAAACAATAGATATATTTAAACCCAATGGATTTAACATTTTCATTTCATGTATCCATTTGGTTTCTCTCCTTGAAATTGTTTTAACCATATCATTGCCCCGCCATTGAGTTTCAACTTTATCTATGTCTATATAGGACAAACCCTGTGGTTCTTTTTGGTGAGGTGCAAAAATGATCCGATACGCTGTGGGACAATAAACCTTTTTTAATGTTCCTAATATGTTCACTTACTCTTGTGTTTAAACCGATTGAGTTCTACTTGAATGTAAGTGGATATATCTGTCTGTTTTATTTGTGCATTCGTAAAGGTGATTGTGGCTTTCCTTTCTTTTATATGTTACTGAGGGATCGAGTGTGACTGGAGCACTGCATGGTGTAGAGTTTTAGAAGAATACTGAAGGAATTCAAATGTTGTTTGGGTACAATATTCTTATATTTGGAAAAGGAAGAAGTGATCCATTTGTTTGAAGTTGGAACTATATTATTGACGTACGGACGGTGACTATTTATATTCATTATCCATATTAACAATTTTACTGTTGATTGAATCGCCCGGGTAATTTGAACTATGTTTGTGAATATTCTGGTGGTAAAAGAATATACCTGTGGCTGAATCGGATATACAGTAGGAGATATACATAGAGTGATAGCACTGAGAACTGCCAATATCTGTAGAAAAATTTCCTGGATGTCTTTTTGCGAAAAATAGAAGATTTTTCTTTCTTCATGAAAGTTTTCTCCTTTTCTCCAGTGTAAAATTTTCCTCCTATTCCAACACATTTTTCTCCAGTTCTAACACATTTTTCTCCTATGTTTAATATGGAACAACCTTTCCCAGCACAATATTACTTCTTCTGAGGGCTGTAGTGGAGAAATAAGTAGCTCAAAGTCAAAGTTGTGAGTCCTACACCAACATACACCTTGAAAAATATGTTAGCATGCAGACTGCATTTGTCCTTTGCCCACAACACTTACTTCCTGCTTAAGTGACTCTGGCACATATTCATGATGATGTCAACAAGTACAACCTACAATGTGGCAGATGTGTATTGTAGTGATGGTGGAGGACTAGCATGTGTGATTGGTGGGACCTTGACAAACTGCCTCCACCCCAGGAGGAGAGAGATCATTACTCAACAGTAGTTGAGTAATGTCTAGCAAATGTACAAGCTGGAGGGGGAAAGGTGGAGAAGTGTAGGGACGTGGGAGTAAAGTGATAGAACAAAAACTGACTGCAGCAATGGTTGCTGCAGTCAGTTTTTGTCCCTACACTGCTCCACTAGACATTACTCAACTACTGTGTGTCTTTTTACTTTCTACAGTACACAACTGATGGAGTGTGATGTTTTGCCTTGGCCCTCAACAAAATTCTCAATGCCGTCTGCTGTCTATCAAGTCTATTTCAGTCACATAGCTCACATGAGGCTCCCAATCAGTTGTCTAATATATTTATTTGTTTAATTATTTATTTATTTTTTTATTTTTTACTTTTTTAAGTTGTCCACCCTATCTTAACACAGTCCAAAAAATGTATATAACTAAAAAATAAAATCAACAACTTCTCTCACCAGACATCCCCAGCACAAAGACAACAAAAGCAAAAACAGCAAGCAATGTGGACCCCAGCTGCCTGTGTCTTACCAGTCAGTCACACCAAATTTTGTGGTATTTTTGGTCAACCTCCTTCCTCCCTTCTTCTCCCCAGAGTGCCCACAGACTCCCCTAATAAAGAGAACAAATGGCCTACCTAAATGACTCCCTAAACTGAGCTTCAATTCCTCTTTATTTGCCTATCTTCTCTAGCTCAAAAGTCATTTCCCATTTAGTTTATATGTTTTATCTTGCCCCCTTTTTGAACAATGGAACTATATCAACTTTCCTCCAATCACAGGGTACTATGCCTGATGTGAATCAATAAATATTAAATGTAATGGCCTTGCTATTACTGAACTGAAGTTCCTTACGAACCCTTGGGTGTATACCATCTGGTCTAGGTGCTTTATTCACCATAACATTTTCCAGTCTTTTTTGGACTTTGACCTCAGTAAACCATGTACATGATGGAGGAAATTATGTGGGTTTGTCTGTTTGTCCATAGCCTGTCATTGTTGCTTCCTTTGTATATACAGAAGCAAATAATATATTTAGGGTGTCAGCCATAGCTTTATACTCACTAATCAATTTGCCTGTCTCAGCCTTAAGAGGACCAATATTAATCTTAATATTTTTGTTATTAATATACTTCAAATGTTTAGGATTTTTTCTTGCTCTCTTTTGCAATACTTCTCTCATCTTCAATTTTAGCTAGCCTAAATGATTGTTTACAGATTTTATTACATTCTTTATTTATTTATTTTTTTTAAATAATGCATCTGACCTGTCTGACTTAAACACTTTAAAACCCTGCTTCTTATTTCTCATTTCCCTGCAGACCTCTTTATTAAGCCACACTGGTCTCAATTTACTCCTATTGTGCTTATTCACCAATGGTATATATTGACTCTTATATTTGTCTAAGAGCATTTTAACCCCTTAAGGTCCAGCGGTCCCGGGGTGTGTGGTCCTTTAAGGACCAGATAGGAAACTTTGACGTGCCGTCCCACGTGGCTGATCATGTGGGGCAGCACTCCGAATGGGGGACTGAAAGAGACCTCTCCGGTCTTGGATCGATCAACTTCAGTCCCCGGTATTACTCACCTCGCTCCTACAGGAGCGCGGTGAGTAAAAGTACGTGAAGTACCAGGACTGTCACTGGTCCTTAAGTGCCAGACCAGCGTGACGGTCCTGCCACGTCAATGGTCCTTAAGGGGTTAAATAAATTACATGATTCTTGTAAATATTTATCTTTTAAAATTACATCCTGCTGAATATCCTTTACTATCCAGGACATCCACTTATCACTTACACCTTCTGTGTCCCACCTACTTTCCACTAGACTGTAAACTCTCATGAACAGAGCCCTGTGATCCTGTTGTTTTCCATGTTCCATTTGTACTATTTAATATCTTTGTACAACTATTCCCTATTATACAGCTCTGTGGAATAAGCTGGCTCTATATAAATACGGAATAATAATAATAATAATAATAATATTGTGGCAGCCAGGATGTGGGAGTTACAGGGAATGTTAGTCCTTTGCTCCCAGGTGCAGACCATGCACAAAGTGGGCACTGAGGAAACAAGTGCAGATATCCTTCTTCTCCCTATGTTAGCTCCATGGAGTGGCATTAACGGGTTGTTATCTTAGATGTTGTGTACTAGAGGAGTTGTGCAGTGAAATGTACAATGGCATCTGCAGATAAGCACAGGTGCAGGCAAGGATTTATACAGGTGCAAGTGATAAGCTTCCTGTCCTACTGTCAATTCCCTTCACTGTATATGAGTGGATTTGTCTCTGTGTGCAAATGTGTCTATGTCAATAAGGGTTAAGAAAAAGTGGCGCAATTCTGGAGCAGACTAGCTGAACCATAAGGAACAAATGATAATTATCTACATTTTCTTTCATTTAAATGAGGATTTTAACACCTTGAATGCTAAGAGGTTTCCAAAGCATAAAAGATCAGTTAAAAAAATGGAAACCCTTTTCCCCCATCATCCCTCTCTTTCTTTTTCCCCTGTCTCTCCCAGGTCTCTCTTAACCTTATATATCTCCTTCCTCTCCTGGTTCTTTATTAATAGCGGTATGTGGTCTGTTCTTCTGATAGCTATGGCATAATCTGCTATGTTTCACTTGTTCATTATATGGTTATGTCATCCCCGATTCTCTGTCGTAATTACTTATCTCTCTTATGCATGTTCACTGTAAATTCTGTATACTAGCTTAATCTTCAATAAAAATCTAATTATAAAAAAATGGGAACTTAGTAAATGTTTATTTATTGCTCATTGTACAGTTGGTATACTTCAAAATGGAACAACTGTTCCTTAGTGCCTCGGCATCTCTTTGTGTAAATGTCTTTGCACATATTTCTCTCAGTGTGTGAGACTGTTGCTATGTGAATGTGTTACTTTATGTCTGTCTCTGGGTGGATGTACTTAGAAGAACCAGGGGGAGATTCACTAAGTGGGGATAAATAACACTTCTCCAGTTCCTTTGTTTTTCTATGGAGCCTGTTCACTAAGATCTCCAAAACTGAAGTAATCTTAGTGTATATGCTCCATAGAATAACATAGGAACTGGAGAAGTGATAAACTGTAGAAGTTATATCCACTTTATCACCTCTTTATCACCACTTAGTGACTCTCCCCTGGAGTAGTTCTGTAGAAAACCAACTCTACTTATAGGACAAATAAAAATCCCCATTAATCTAAATGGAACTCTTAACCCACTATAGCATTCAAGGAGTTAGAAGTCTCATTTAAATCAATGGGAATCTTGAGAATTTGCATTTGTCTCCTGTGGTATAGTTGGTTTATTCCAGAATTAACCCATTTCCTCTTAGTACATCAGCCCCTATGTGACATGTGGCTGTTGCTGCTTTCAAGTATTATATGTCTATGTTACCATGTGCATGTGTTTATGCCCTATGTTTTTGTCTATGTAACAAAATCAGTGTGTGTGTGTGAATATGTGTGAATAGGTCAGTGTGTATTAACTTTAATTGCACTTGTGTAACTAAATCACTAATTCTGTTTGTGTATCTCGTATGTCTGTGTTTGTGTGTGCACGTATTCTGCTTACGTGTGTATAAATAGGGCAGAGGGTATTGAGGCACTCCAAAACTTTGGGATCCCTGGTATGACATTATTTAATTTTATCTATAAGGGGATTAAAAATGAAGAATATGAAAAGTAGAGGTACTTTTTATTGTGAGAAAGTGAATATATTTGTACAGCTTTCAGATCCCATGAGGCCATTTGACAAGATCCCTGGCATGGTAATTAACACTTTGCACATCCCTGTTGTTCTTAAAGCGTTAATTTGATTTGTTAGGAGGGTTCTGTTCCTGCGCATTCATGTAAGTCCTATTAATTCAAGTGACATCACAGGTGTGCAGGCCTAGTTAGATCAAGCATACTATGAGGTCCCCACACACGCTGGTGCAGACCTCAGCTATTTCTCTGATGACTCCTCCCTCGGAATGACCGAGATTAATAGTACATTGTCTATTTCAGGAAGCTTCAAGTGAATGGTGATGTGTTCCAAGGTCAAACACACATGAACCATAATGCATAAAAAAGGGATTGTGATCAAGGCTGGAAAGAAAAGTAATTGTACATAAAACTTAAGTTGTAATCTTTAGTGGAGCTAAAGAAATAATTAGAGAAATGTGTGAATGGCATTTGGCACATAAAAATGTACAGTCAACTTGTATGTGCTCTGCACCTGTGTCTAAATCATTCAGTGCATTAAATGGCAGCTTTTTGACAAGTCCAGTGTGGAAACATATGGTAGTTTTAGGCAAGCAATTCCTCTACTCTCATATTATGTACTAAGAGGTGGTAGAAGAAATCAGCAGAAAATATTTTTTTTTTCCTTGTTCCAGTTACTGGAGTGGTACAAAGGGCTTTTTCACATAGATGTTGTGTGGTGGAGTTGTTTGCTCTATAAAGTATTAATGTTTCTGTACACTGATGGAAATGCTCAATGAACACATGCACACACATGTACATACACACAAACACACATGTGCACGCACACACTCTCATATATCTGCAGTGTTTGTGCACCTCATTCACTGTGCTGGCACAAATGTATGTATTGGATATTTAAGTATTGATTTTACAGTGCTTAAATTAGAATAAAAATGTAATCTATGCATCCATATCTTAAGGCATTTTTGTATTTGATATACAGTAGTCAAAAGTTCCTTTATATGAGAACAATCTCAATTTTCAATCATACAATTTTAAAACTAAACTGAATTTTAAGTTATTTCTGAAATACAGTATTCAGTAATGACATCCCTTATTAATGCATATGAAGTCAGTTAATTACATTGTCTTTTTTTCTCTCCCTTTGACTTTTCCGCACTTTGTTGTGTTACAATTTTCAATTTATACAACATGCTTAACACTTTGAATATGCAGAATGTTTTATTACGATACAAAAGTTAATCAAAGAGAAGCAACAGTATTCAACCCCCAAGTAAATAGTTGGTGGAAGTACCTATGCAGCAATTACTGTCACGGTTAGCAAGAATACACCTTTACTCACTTTATTGTATAACTCACCAGGGGCTGGATTCAAACGCAGGACATAGATGTTACCTCCCATTTTATCAAAAATGTTCCTATTGAAGTCTGGAGATAAAAGCAGAGATAAAATTAGCACCTCCATTTGAATCCAGTCCCAGGTCTTTCACATTACATGGAAAAATACAAAAACTAGAAAACTAATTATTCTTGGAAGAAGTCTCTCCCAGGTACAAACTGTAAGAACAGTTGTTTTAACAAATCTTGTCAATAAATCTGACAACATTGTCCAATTAGAAATACAAATTACTGAGCTAATGATTTCCCAGAATGATCACACACACACTCTCTTTCTCTCTCTCTCTCTCAAGAATAAAACAGATCTCACCAGAGAACAAACAGGTATGGAAGTATACTCCAAAAGGTCTTGGACAAATTGAAATACATCAAATATGTACATTATTATTGAGCTTATGCAGAAAGCTAATGACAAGCAGTTCATGAGCAAACCATCTGCACCTTAAGAGGGAATAGAAATCCCTTTTGATTGAAATGGAGGTTTCCAAAGTATTCCTTTGCCACTCATTGGAGAGCTCTCTAACATGCAAAGGCTCAAAAGTTCCATTTAAATCAATGGTAATTTGGGGATTTTTTACTTGCCCTTTAAGGTGCCATTAGTACTTTCCAGAATTGCCCCTACTTAATGTTCTGCTTAAGCATACCTCCCAACATTTCAAATTGTCAAAGAGGGACACTTGTGTTTTAGGGGGGGTTTCTGGGGGTGTGGCTGGTGGGCGGGCATTACCAATAATTTTTAGGCTATTTCATGACCTATTGACACTTCCTTGTGTAACCTAAAAATTGACTTATAACAAGACCAAAGTGTTTTATGTACACAGACTAATTTATAAACACCTCTACTGACGTTTAAACAAACACTAATGTGAGTTTTATTGCTGTAGAACAATTTAATACACTTATATACACACACCACACAATCTGATCTCCTAAAAAGAGGGACATCAGGGTGGGAAAGAGGGACAGAGGGATTTGGGTCTAAAAGAGGGACTGTCCCTCCTAAAGAGGGACACTTGGTAGGTATGCTTAAGGACCTTAGGGTTGTATTCAATAAGCAAAAGATCTGCAGTCCCGGAGAAAACCAGCTGCACCATAAGTGATAAATAAATATTTTCCTAAATAAAAATCATTGAGAATTTTCCTTTCTCCCTCTGGTGCAATTGGTTTGCTCCTGAACTGCTACTTTTTAGCTTATTAAATACAGCCCTTAGTGAGATGACTACATAACACATTAGCCAATAATAAAATCAAAAATTGGACACACACACAATCTAAAAAATACAGTGTGCTACAGTAGAATACTATAAAGTGTAATTTATGTACTATCACAAAACAGTTACAGTTAGAGCCCTCATATATACTTGCATAGGGCCAGTAGTATACTGTAATTTTAGTCCCAAATTATTTTATCATGTGAAATCTGAGCCAATGCTTAATATGTAATGAGTGGGATATTTTATTCAGTGCCTACGCTTTGAGGAGATTTACTCACCTCCAGTTAAGGGAAACTTTGCCCTATGAATGTGTCTCCTAATTTGTTCAACAGATTAATTTACCTAGCAGTCAGGTACATTTATTTGTTTCTGCATTATAATTGCAGTTTCCTATATATCCTATATTATAATTCACTAGAATGTTTGTCAGAAGCCGTCATGCGCAGTAGAGACAGCTGCGCACACTGCAGTCATGCGCAGTACAGACTGCCCGCGCCACATCTGATAAGGAGCGTGACGCTCTGAATTCAGACCAGAATCCTCTCTGTGCACCTTCCTGGGACCCAGGATGGTGCACAGAGAGGACCACGGTCTGAATTTGAAGCGCCCCGCTCCTTATCAGCCGCGACGTGTTTGGGCAGTCAGTACTGCGCATGACTGCAGCACTGCCAGTGTTGGCCCATGTACAGAGGCTTTAAAACTAGTGTATATATATATATATAGAGAGAGAGAGAGAGAGAGAGATTTATATTGATCCCTGCTTAACCCTTTCAGTGCCAGAGGGGAAAACAATCACCACAGCAAACAATAGTCTGCAAAAGATCTGAATGGATTTGTAATGGACATGAGTTCTCATCAGATTTTAAACAAGCAGTTGGTAGTGCAATGCAAGAAAAATATAAAAACACCTAAAAAAAACGCAGATAGATATACTTCTTTGGTGTTTCATGGATATCTACCTGTGTAAGGCCTTCTGTTTCACCATGGACCAGAGGGTGTGTGCAACACTTTGAGAAGTAATGTATTGCATGGCCTGATTTCCTTAAAGGCTTAAACAATTAAGAGCCACTTCAAGAAAGGTTTCCCTTTTATCTACCCTCACAGGCAAATCTTACAGAACTATATTACAAGACAAACTAAATAAACTTCCCACAAGCATGTGATAGCAGAAAAGATACTTTAATAATACTATATATTATTATATAGCCAAATAATAATGAGTATATACATGTTCTTTATAAATATGTACCGATTTAAATACAGATTGTAACACTAGAGAGGTCTCCAACAAATTGTAAAGCAATTTGCTAGAGACCTCTCTTGCACACAAATAGTTAAAAGTTCCATTTAAATCAATGGGAATTTGTATTTGTCCCCTGCAATGCAGTTAGTTTGTTCCCTAATAGTTCTGCTTCTTAGTATATCAGCCTTGATATATAGATAATAGCCGCCTTCAATGCAGGTAGAACTGAAGCGCTCAGATAAAGATATAAGAGAGAGACAAGATAAGGCGTATCTAAGAGTAGTATTAGTTTGATACACTGGTGTGCAAATGATGATAATAAAAAGTCAAAAAGAGCTTAAATTCTCTCTAAAATTCAAGATTTATTTTTTAAAAACAATATAAGATGTGCCAGAAACTGCTCTGTTACTTTAAACAACGAACATATATCTTTGTTTAAAATCTCATGTTGTTCTGTGACATTGTGTTCTCCAATATTTATATAAAAATATATGCATTTAAAAGCTGGTGGATTAAATTCCTATGTACATATGACTAGACTAGAAGGCTTGACAGTCGGACTAGATGGTGAATGTGAATCAATAGTCCTTACAACAAGTTAACGCTTCAATCACAGTGTCCATTAAAACACATGCAAAATCTCCCAGTGATACAATGCCCCTTATGGTAATGTGCTTTCTGTCAGTTTTCTTGGTCTTATGCATGTAAAACAGTTATTTTTGGAGACTCTCCGCTAGGTGCCTCCATAGACCTGGAGCTGCTCGTTCTTCGGCGTGTAGTCCAGTTGCACTGGCTCTCCCTCGTGGGAACACATGGAATAGACACTCACGAGAGAGCCATCCTTGGATATTATGGCTACGCACAATAGTTTGGTAGGTTACAGCAGCAGGGATTTCTTCACCCATTAGTTCTTCTTCCTCACAGAGTAACAGTTATTTTGTAAGACCTGTTTGATACTGAGAGAGACAGAGTTCACTTCTTCCCCATATTCAGGTCTCAACCAGTACAAATTAACATTTATTTGTTTAGTAATGCTGGCAATAGTTTTTCTGAAGCATCAGTAATGATGTTCAGTAGTACCCCGTGTAAGAGTTATATAGGCCTTAATGTACATCAGAGATGATTAAACAAATCTGTGCCACAAGATAGCTACTGAAATAATGCCCACTGACAGGAAGATTCCAGAAAATGTTACTTCATATTGATTGAAAAGAATTGTCTGCCTGGTCCTAGAAGTATCTAAATGGGGGCTGTTGTTTATGAATTCTGTACCATAGTTTTACCACAAAATGTTTAGGTATGTTTTAATTGAATTGAAATTTCATGTTTTGCAAAACAATTATATCCCCACACTGGTAAGTGCAATAAATACCAGTATCCAGAGGTTACATACAAACCAGCATAAGTAATGAACATGTGCAACTCTCCTATATAATTATATGAATTACAGCTGCCTGAAAGTCTGTAGTCTAGAATAAGCAGTTGAAAAACAGGCAGGTCCCTGTAACAAATCAATGAATATACAATCATACACCTTGAAAGGTTCACCATTACATCACATGCTAGTAAAGATGGGATGCCCCCAAACACATATAACAATCCCTGGGTTCCAGTGCTGGTTTTCCTATTAAAGGGATAGTAATGTTTCCTAATAAAAAAGCACGTCCAATTAATCATCATAGTATTTGGACTTTGGAGAGTGTTATTTCAATTCTGTCAGAGTTGTAGTTCAAGAGTAATTCAATGATAAATTATCCCCCTCCTGCCCCTTTTACTGATGTAACACTGCTCAGCCAGAGCAGAAGGGAGGTGCCCAGGTAGACTGCACCACATTTTGAAGGGATTCCTTAGCTAGACTGTCCTTGCTCACTAGGTTTTTAGATGTGGCTTGAACAGCTCCAATGCACTTGCCCCTGGCAACTCCAAATTTATACTGGTTGGTTTATTTACCAGTTTAAATATTGTTATAGAGTCCAGAGTCATGAAAGTATAGCAATTAGTTGGGCATGGGTGATTAGCACTGGAAATGTACATGCAGGCCTGAAGATACCTGGGAGAGATGCACTAAGGTGTGATAAAGCTGTGATAATAGAAAAGATAATGTCTCCACTGTGATAAACACTACAATTCCTATGTTATTCCACAGGGTCTATACACAAAGATCTCTCACACTGGATAGATCTTAGTGCATTGGCACCATAAATATCAAAGGTATAGACAAGCTGGTGCATAGTAGAATAACATAGGAATTTGATAGTTTGACTCAATTGAGAGCTTATCTCCCCTGTAATTAATCTTAGTGTATATCTCCAATCCTTGATCAAAATAGCAGTATTAGTCTACACTAGAGTGTACAGTAGTATTCACTATTGGTCTATTACTTGGATGCCAAGTAATGTTATAAATACTTGGGGACCTTTACTACCCCACAATTTTATGCATACTTCCTCAGGAATCCAGAGACTTGATACATTTGTCATAAAGTACTATACTGTGTGTATTTACATTACTTTGTTCATTATATAGGTCTGCCCAATATGTATTGTATATTTGTATTCCAGGTTGTACTATTCAAAAATATTCACTATTTTTCATTACAGTTCTATGTGCCTGGGTCTGCCAAGTAGAACTCATTTTCATATTTTGCAAGATGATTCAAATTCTGCTTTTAATTGTGAAATAAAATATCTTTGAGATCCACCTCATTACATATTTTGAAACATTTGTCTCTGACATGATTCATGTCAAGCAAGTTCCATCTTTCACAGCTTAAAATGCATTTCTTTGTGACTTGGTTCATGTTTCCTAGTTGGCACCTGAGTTCCATTGTGAATCTCATTCATCATTCTTGGTCTGTGTTCCTCCATGTTGTAATATGGTATCCGCATTTTAATTCTTGGTTGGAGGCTGCGGTATAGAAGAGACAGGAGTGGAACATCTGAGCATTCACCAGTATTTATTGGATCTCTCAAACACAGGGCCTATGGAGAAAGCAGAAGATGAACAATTCTAGAGCAAACAAACTGCACCATGGAGAGGGGGAATAAAAACTGGTAATCATTTAAATAGGGTTTAATGATAAAGGGATCTTAGACTCATTCTGATGCAGTCAAGGAATTAAACATTTCTGTCAAAGTGAATACGAATTTGGGACATTTCTATTTGTCTCATGCAGAGCATCTGGTTTGTTCTGAAATTGCTCATCTTTTGCTTTCTATCTTGTCACCATTAGTAGAGGGTGTATTTGGGGTGTGCTTTACACAGGCTGCTCTATCTCAACTCTAAATTACACAGTATGGGAGTAAGCATATTTTAACAGACTGTTCTCAAAAGACATTTACTAGGTCTCAGAAGAATATATGTGAACATTTATAGAGGTTGTCTAGATAGTTATTTTTACTTACCCTGATGAAAGATGTGCATGTGTAGACTGGATTCAGGGCACATGTAACCAGAAGGATCTACTAACTGAGAGTTAATATGCCGGCTGCACATGTGTTGGGTACACCAAAGGATGAATAGTTCTAGGATATCCAATCTCAAACTGGTATGGCAGGTCAGATAAAACTAGTCACTGTCTCTGTTACAGTAAATTCTCAGTTGGCTGGTTATTTATAGAGCAGTTATCAAGGACAGGTTACTTGCAGTCAGACTGGTAAAATGGGGTGGGACTACGTTGCTTAGTCTGTGAAGTTCCCTGACTGATATTTTCAAACTCAGCCCCAGAGGTGCATTTTTTCCAGTTAAACATTTTTAGAGAAAAGTATATATTATAGTGCTTTGCCTATTAAATAAAACATATATACTGCAATTGCTTGTAGATTTTTCAGAGTTATTACAGCTCAGACTTTTTTAACCCCTTAACAACTGGCCGATCGGCACGTCGTGGTCACTTAAGGACCACATAGCATTTTTTTTTTTTTTTTTTTTGCTATTTCCGGTTCTGGACACCTCGAACGGCATGCAGCCGCGGGGGGAGCCTGGAATTCCATGACGATCATAGTACATCAAGGGTTGTTAAGGAGTTAATCAAAGTGTGATCACAGAACAAAGTGGTGTGCAAAAGGCAATGTTTAATAATGTACTGTATGGGATGCTTTGTGTCACAGATTACTTCTCTTCGTAGTAAGCAATAGCAACAACATCACCTGGTGACCACAGCAGGTAATTGCAGCTTAATTAAAAAGGTGTTTCAGCTGTAATATTTACTGAATGAAAAATATTTCAGCAACAGGAAAAAAAGCTTTGTTTTGTTTAGCAGGAAAATAATTACAGTATATATTTTATCATACAAAGGTTGTGTGCTTCTTTATAGCTTGTAATCTAAATACAGTATTAGTTCATTATTTCTCATTACAAGAAGTCTCCACGCAAGAGACCTTTTAACCCATTAGAGTCCGTTTAATAGGTTAGACCTATGCCAGTAGTGTCCCTTTATTTAAGAGGTTGCCCCTAAATGTTTGTTTTTCATTGAGAATTATCCTGTGCCTCTCTTACCATCAGACCTGAATAGTTGCTGTTTCCTGCTTTTGCAGCCAAACATCGGGGGAGATGCACTAAGAAGTGATAAAGAGGTGATAAAGAAGAGAAGAATTGTCCAATGATATCACTTCTCCAGTTCCTATGTTATTCTATGGAGCCAATGCATTAAGATTTCTCCAAATTTGAATATCTTAGAGCATAGGTTCTATAGAATAACATAGGAACTGGACAAGCCAACTTTATCACCTCTTTATTACTCCTTAGTGGATAACCCCCCCCCCCCCGCATTTTTACACTCAGAGTAAAACAACTCGATGTTTGGTTGAATCAGTCGATATTCAGGTGTGATGATAATATCTCCCTGCAAAGGCAGGGATTCTTTACAGTAAGGGTGGTAAGGCTATGGAATTCTTTGCCTCAGGATGTTGTGCTTGCAGATAATGCAACTGCATTCAATAAAGCAATGGATGCCTATCTAGCACAGAACAATACTGACAATTATGACATATGGCTTCAAAGCAGATAGGATATTGATACGGGGAACTATCTGACTATCAATTGGAGTCAGGAAGGAATAATTCCCCCCCACACACACTTGGGACAAGATTGGAAATGGCTCCAGAGGGCTTTTTTTTGCCTTCCTCTGGATCAACAAGGGTGTTTTGGCATGGGCTGGTCTTGATGGACACGTCTTTTTTCAGCCTTATCTACTAGTTTACTATGTTACTATGTTAATACCTTTGCACATTAGCAGAATTGCACCACTTTATTTAGTATAGCAGCCTCTGGGATTCTTTGGCTGTAATATGTCAATTTCCTTTGTTTTGATTAAATTATGATAAGAAATGAAAAACAGGTGCCTGCAGATCAACATGTTTAAATAGCAAGCTGGCAAAGGTGATAAGCTGGCAAAGGTGATATCCAGTAAATATGTACTATGGCACAGTGCAGCCACACACCTTGATTAAAAGTTAAACATCAAAGTTCAGGAAAAAAAAGTTAGCACATATATTACGTACTAATTCTCTCTGGGAAGGTGTTTTGTCGAAATGTCTGGTAAGGTCATGGTCAAAAGCTGAAGAGACACTGGTCCATATTTATAAAAGCAATTCTGGAGCAAACCAGTTGCACAATAGGGGAGGAATACAAATGCAAAGCAATTAATTGGAAAACTCTCTTGGTATTAAAGGGGTTAAAAAGCTCTATTTGAGTTCATAGACATTTGGGTTTTATTTGTCCTCTGTGGCACTTGGTCTCTTCCAATTTGCTTTTATGAACATGGACTAATAGCAGATTGGAGTTATTCTGGGTTAAACCAACTGCAACACCAGTGGATATATCCAAATTCCTTTTTAATTAAATTGGTGTTTTTAACCCCTTGAATGCTGGAGAGGTCTCCAGTGCTTTGTGAAGCAATGCAGTGGAGACCTCTCTGGCATTCAGTGGGTTAAAAGCTCTATTCAAATGCATGGGAACTGAGGAATTTTTATGGCACAGTTGCTTTTATAAATATGGGCCATTGAGTCTTATGTATAAAGACAAAATGGAGCTATTCTGTGGCAAACCAGTTACACCACAGGGTGTAAATTCCCATTGATTTAAATGGGCAAAACCTCTCTAGCATTCAAGGGCTAACAAACCCAATTCAAATTGCAATGATTTCCATGTCTTTTTCTCCTTAAGGGGTTAAAGTGTTAATATCCAACAATTTAGAGATATATCTGCTTGATCACATATAAGCCATCCTCCCTCTGTCACCAACTTAGAGACTAAAGAAGCAGTTAATTGGTGTAGATCATGTAATAGGTAACAATAGATAAATGGGGACTACAGGGGTGAAATGGTGGTGTAGCCCAGTAACCAAGGGAGCCCCTTGGTCCAGGACCCAGTACATTGTAGTTATGTTAGAATATTTTTTCTGTTAGAGGGCCAAGCATTTTTTCTGCATTGCAATCCATTAGTGCCCTAGACACTTTCACAGAGTTTGGCCCTTTACCATGTGAGATTTGGGACAAAATCCTGAGAGTTCCCAGGTATAATTTACAATACGTAAATAAGTATTGAAGTTTTTTTGTGCTACTTGTTTGGACTACCTGTATTTATAGCAAACACGTCTTTAAGCGTTACCACTTCCCTTTGTTAAAAGGTGCAGGAAAAAATATTCTGCCATGGCCACTCTGGTTTTCAGATTGAATTAGTGAGTCTCTGGAGACAGGGTGAACCTATGGTTTCATGAGTTCAGCTATAACCCCCCCCCCACACACACACACTTCCATTTTCAAACCCATTTGATAGCACCTCCTCCTTTTCCCCACCCACTCATGCCAATCTAATTAAGCCCCACCCACAATATAATGCAAAACACATAATTGGAAACCCCAATCCTCAGTCACTGAGTGTTTCTTGGGACAATTAGGTTACCAGTTATGAATGTAATTATATCAAAAAAGTCATAAAGAAATAAAGACAACAATGCACAAAGATATATTCTGGAGTAAACCAGCTACACCATAGAGGAACAATTAAAATTTCCATTAATGCAATGTAATGTATCCTTTTATTTTGTGCATATGGCAATTCCCAATGCAATGTTTGGCTGCAGGAACAAAGAGCAGGCACTACTCTGAAATTAAAAGAAGCACAGGACACATCTCCATGTAAAGGGTATAAGCACCTGCACTAATACAATAGAGCACAAAGACAAAAGGTTAAATGGACCCATCAGTCTGCCAGTATAAACTGCTGAAAACAACTTTTCTGGAAGTTTGAATATATACTAATATGCCTATTTTTATACATCGCTTGTAGAATGGTGAAGTGAACCCTTACCCTAGATGTAGGGAATTGTAACACATGTAAGAAGATAATAATACTAGTTCCCAAAACATATTGGACCCCATAGATTTATGGACGTTATGCATGCCCTGATTTAGGAAAACTCATTGCAATCTCAATATTGTGGTACTAGAGGACTAATGATAAGGGACTGAGCTTTATTACCTATGTGCCTGAACCCAGATTATACTATATCTGTCAACAAACATTACAATCACCAGTGCAGTGATTGATTTTAATAGGATTTTTAATTCACTGATTAATTCATACATTCAAGAGCTTAAAGAGCCCATTCACCTCAATGAAAATTTTTGTCTGTTCCTTGTGGTGCAGATGATTCGCCTCAGAATTGCTCCAATTGCTTTTGTACATATGTCCTGCTGATTATTTCCAAGATAAAATAATACATATAGTGTATATAAATGATAATGTATTACCATGCTTGTGGTCTGCTTAACCTCTTGTGGACCAGAGAGATGAACAATGTTTTGCAAATCTATGCATTGCACATATGTATGGTACACAAAGGGTTCAATGACTATTTCATATTTATCCAATATGAGTGTAAAGCGCTGCGGAATCTGTGTGCGCTATATAAATAAAGGATTATTATTATTATTATATTATTATTATCCATAGTTAACCCCGTAACTGCTATAGAAATATATAATATAATCAGAAGCTATCAGTTGGGGATGTGACCTCTTCAAGATATAAATTGTTGTGTGGTTTTAATTTATCTCCTATTTGTTCAGAAACACTGGCAAACATGTTTTGTTTGTACTCGTGTACAACCCATGTAACAGTCAGCTCCCGAATAGCTATACTCACAGTCATGCACAGCCAGTGAACTAATGTTTATTTAAAAGGAAAAACAATGTCATGAATGCTTATTCAATAAAGGGTCACTATTCTAAAACACAAATAACACATATAAATACACAGATACACATGGATACAATATACACACACAAACACACTCACATATATACACACACACACAGATATACAACATGTTCACATGTACACACACAGATACAAACAAATATACTCACACATATACACATGCTTACATACAAACACACACACACACACATACATAGAAACACACATGCACAGACAAAAACGTACACATATACACCCCTAGACACACGCACATACAAACACATAAACACACAACACACACACGTACACACACACATACTCATGCATATACACATAGCTGAGAACTCTCTGTTTTTGTCCAGGAGACTCAATTTTTGACACTGAATTACCGGGTCTCCGGGGCAGAGTCTGATTTTCCGGATGTGGGGAGTTCCTGATAAAACTCAGTCCACTTGTGCTCAATCCTACCCTGTTCCTCCCACTCTCTGCCCTCTTCTCCTCCTTCCCCAGTCTCTTCAAGCTATTTTTTTTTTTGTTTTAGAAGTCCCGCCCCCATTACCAATTAAGCCACGCCCTTTTATGATGCAAATCGCTTCATTTCTCTCCCCTCATTGGCACCAGAGGGCTCTCCTCCGGACAGCCCCAACGAAGAAGTTCCCAGGTATGCATATACATCCCCACACACATGCATACCAACACTCAGACAGATATACATATATACATACACATAATTACATTCACACACACACACACATATACATTCATACAAAGACACCCCCACACACATGCATACAAACACACACAAATATACAAACACACAAATACACCCCACACAAATAGATAGATAGATAGATAGATAGATTTATATATACAAATACACACACACATAAACTCACTGTTAAAGTCACTGTTAGATCACACTTTTTTAGCTTTCAGAACTGCAAGTAAATTTGTTACTAGAATGGAGAAATGTGTCTTTTTTTAATATAACAGGTAATACAGTACAAAGAATTTTCTTTGAAATAAAATGTTAACTTCTTGAATGACAGAGTTATCTCCAATGCAAGGGTTTCAGTTGCATAACATTTACCATGTGATGTGGGCTGGTGCTGCAAGGTGTCTGAACTATCTGGTAATTAATCTCTTAGCAATGTGACAGGGAAGAGAGGCTCAGGCAAAACATGTGTCATTCCGAGACAGCCCAGCAAGGCTTGCAATGCAGACACTAGCTGTGGAAACAAAATAGTTAGTAATCAAACTTGGAGGGTTCATCTGAGACTAGAGGGAAAACTTGATAGAAGTGCAGGACAAACCATAAATAGCATATAGCTGTATTTAGAGGAGTTTGTTTCTTTGGAGTTTGAGCCAAAAATATATAAGGTATTACTTGGAAATCTTAGACAATATACACTATCTATTCTAGATAAAATGGCAATGTTATAATTGCATAACATTAATGAGGAGTGCTTAACTTTTCTTTAACTGAAAGAGACTGCATTCAGCCATGACTGTCAGGAACCCCTGGGATAAATGCTCTACCAAGAAGAGTAGTCACGGATACGGCGACTCCTCCAACAAGGATTGGTAGAGTGAAGGCTTGTGTACGTCGCTGGAGAGCGTGGCTGGTGTTCGCAGGCCCCCTGTAGTGCGTTGTGCTGCGGCCGAGGCCGTATAAAGGTGCTGGCCGCGAAGCCAGATGACCCCCTTCGGTTGAGCCGAAGAAGGCCCAGGAGAAAGCAGTACAGTGAGGACACCCACCACCAACCCCAGGGAAGGTCTAGTTCCAAAGATTATACAAGACTCTAAGGCGAGTCCAGAGGCTAGTAAGGAGAAGAGCAGGGAGACTAGCAGGACAAGGGGCAGGAAGACTAGCCGGGAAGGTATTGGAGGCAGCTGGACAAGATGCAGGAGGCTGGACAAGAGGCAGGAGACAGCTGGACAAGATGCAAGAGGCAGCTGGACAAGATGCAGAAGACTGGACAAGATGCATGAGGCAGCTGGACAAGATGCAGAAGACTGGACAAGATGCAGGAGGCAGCTGAACAAGGCAGCTGGACAGGATGCAGAAGACTGGGCAAGATGCAGGAGGCAGCTGAACAAGATGCAGGAGGCAGCTGGACAAGATGCAGGAGGCAGCTGGACAAGGCAGCTGAACAAGATGCAGGCAGCTGGACTAAAAGTTTAAGGCATCAGGCAAGGAGCTGGAGTGAAGAAATGGCCAGAAGAGACTGGGGGCCACGAGAAGAGGCTGGCAGGACCAGATGAACATGGACCGGAGCAGCAGGTAAGGGACTGTGACAGGAACACACAGAACACTATAATCGCGCGCCTATTCAGTGCGGCGCGCCTCTATTTAAGTGCCAACCCCGGACGAAGAAGGGGATGACGTCACCACGCGAACGTGGTGACGACGTCAACCCCGGAAGAGAAAGCCGACGGCAGAACCCGCCGCGATAGCGGCGAGGAGGAGGACGCGACACTCCCCCCCTCCTAGGGCCGCCCCCGGAGGCCAGGACGGGGCCGAAGGGGAAAGCGCGCATGAAAGCGCCGAAGGAGAACAGGCGCATGAACATCCGAAGATGAAACCCAGGAGCGCTCCTCAGGACCGTATCCACGCCAATTGACAAGATACTGGAGACGTCGACGAACCAGGCGAGAATCAAGGATGGCATCGATGACGAACTCATCCTGGCCCTCACGAACCACGGGTCTAGGGATCGGGATCCTGGGATGCGAAGGGTGCGTAGGAGACCACGGTTTCAACAGAGAGACGTGGAACACGGGATGCATACGCAAAGAAGAAGGGAGAGCTAGACGATATACCACTGGGGAGAGCCGACGGAGCACTCGAAACGGACCTAGGAAACGGGGACCGAGTTTGGCCGATGGCTGACGCAGGCGAACATTCCTGGTGGAAAGCCAGACCTTGTCACCAACAGAGAACCTAGGGGCCAAAGAGCGATGACGGTCCGCCTGGAGTTTGTGACGTACTTGGGACCCCAACAACGAGGAACGGATACGTTGCCAATGGTCCACCAAGGACTGCACACGGTCCTCGGCAGCGGGCGCCAAAGCGGTACCTGGAGACACCAGCAAGACTCTGGGGTTATAACCCAGAGCAGCAAAAAAGGACGAACAGCCCAGAGAGGAGTGGTAGTGAGAGTTTAAGGAGAACTCAGCCAAGGGAAGAAGGCGACACCAGTCATCCTGTTGGTGGTTGCAGTAACTACGCAAGAAGTGCTCCAAGGCTTGGTTCAGCCTCTCCGTCTGTCCGTTCGTCTGGGGATGGTAGCCAGACGAGAACTGCAGAGCGATACCCAGACGAGCACAAAAGGACTTCCAGAAGGCCGAGACGAACTGAGGACCCCGATCGGATGTTATATGAAGGGGGATGCCATGGATCCGGACTATCTCGGAGATGAAAAGATCAGCAAGACTCGAGGCTGTGGGAAGTTTGGGAAGCGGAACCAAATGGCACTGCTTGGAAAAACGGTCGACGACCACCCATATAACCGTCATGCCGGATGAGACCGGGAGATCCACAATGAAGTCCATAGCGAGTTGGGACCAAGGAAGAGCAGGAACAGGCAAGGGGTAAAGAAGCCCCGGTGGTCTGCAGCGGGGTGTCTTCATACGGCCACAGATGGTGCAAGAGGAAACAAAAGAAGCCACCTCAGCTCGAACAGATGGCCACCAGAAATGACGAGACAATAGTTTATGGGTCCTGGAAATACCAGCATGACCACCAACAGAGGAATGATGGGCCCAACGAAGAACCTCTGGCCGGTATTGCAAAGGAACAAACAGCGTCCCGGCTGAATGTGGGGTCCCAGGAGGGGCTGAGGACTGAGCATCCCGGATATGTTGCAAGGTCCTGGTAGCCAAGAAGTCTAGGAAACAAGAGGAGGACAGTATAGTGTCTGGCACAGAGGAAACAGCAGACGGCTCTTGGAGACGCGACAGGGCGTCAGCCTTGGTGTTCTTATTACCCGGAATGTAGGAGATAGAAAAATCGAAGCGTGAAAAGAACAATGACCACCGTGCCTGACGGGCATTCAAACGCTTGGCTGTAGCCAGATAAGCCAGGTTCTGATGGTCAGTGTATATGGTGATCCGGTGGGGAGATCCCTCGAGAAGGTAGCGCCATTCGGCCAAAGCCAACTTAATCGCCAGGAGCTCGCGATTGCCGGTGTCGTAGTTCTTTTCTGGCGCGGAGAAGCTCCGGGAAAAGAAGGAGCATGGATGAAGAAGACCAGTGGAGGGGGACCGTTGAGAAAGGACTGCTCCCGCAGCCGATTCGGATGCGTCGACCTCCACAATGAAGGGCTGCAGAGGGTCCGGATAAGACAGGATGGGTGCCGTACAAAACGCCTGCTTTAAGGCAGTGAAGGCTGACACAGCCTCAGGGGGCCAACAAGAAGGGTTGCCACCCTTGCGAGTAAGGGCTACAATGGGCTGTATGACCTTGGAGAAGCCCTTGATAAAACGCCGATAGTAATTGGCGAATCCAATAAAGCGTTGAACCGCCTTTAGAGTCTGCGGAAGAGGCCAGTCTCGAACGGCAGAGACCTTGACAGGGTCCATGGCCAGGCCTCTAGGTGAAACAACGTAACCCAGGAAGGAAAGACTGGTCTGGTCAAAGAGGCATTTCTCCAGTTTAGCATAAAGATGATTGGACCGCAACCGTTCTAGGACCTGCCGTACATGGACGCGGTGCTCAGAAAGGCAGGAGGAATACACCAAAATGTCATCCAAATATACGACAACAAAGGAGGACAAGAGATCCCGAAAAACGTCATTAATGAGGGCTTGGAAGACCGCAGGGGCATTGCGTAAGCCAAAGGGCATAACGAGGTATTCATAGTGCCCGGATCGTGTGTTGAACGCGGTCTTCCATTCATCCCCTTCACGCATCCGGACTAGATTGTAGGCCCCTCGAAGGTCTAGTTTGGTGAAGATGGTGGCTCCACGGAGACGGTCCAGAAGCTCTGAGATGAGCGGAAGAGGGTAACAATTACGGCGGGTGATGTTATTCAACCCTCTATAGTCAATACAAGGCCGGAGGGAACCGTCTTTCTTGGCCACGAAAAAGAAACCCGCCCCAGCGGGAGAAGAGGATGGGCGAATAAAGCCCCGAGCGAGATTGTCCTTCACGTAGGCCTCCATGGCAGCGGTCTCTGGGATGGACAGAGGGTACGTCCTGCCCCTAGGAGGCATGGTGCCAGGAAGTAGATCCACAGGGCAGTCATATGGGCGATGTGGCGGAAGGGTCTCAGCCCGTTGTTTGCTGAAGGCCTCAGCGAGATCCCTGTACGGTTCGGGAATCCGTACGGAAGAGTCAGGGGTAGGAGTAGAGAGCAGAACAACAGAACCAACAGAGTTCATGGGAGGAGAGCCAGGGAAACCAAGAGACCCGGCTGCCCAGTCGATGAGAGGGTTGGCAGAGCACAACCAAGGATACCCCAAGATAATAGGGGTGTTAGGCGAGGTAATGACATCCAGCACTGTGGAGTCAGTGAGGTTGCTGCTCACACACAGGGTTATAGGTTGGGTAGAATGTGTGATCACCCCTTTCCCCACGGGTGTCCCATCAATGGCCAGCATGCGTAGGGGTGGATATTTGGGTTGCAGAGGGACTCCGTGCTGTACGGCGAAGGTAGCGTCAATGAACAGACCAGAAGCACCGGAGTCAATGAAGGCCTGTGTAGCCAGGGTGTGGTCGTTCCAAGAGAGGATGACTGGAACACTAAGGCACCGGTTCTGGCCGTTGGGGATGGTGGCCGGACTCAGGGAGGCTCCCCCACCACCTAAGTCCTGGCGTTTCCCTGTTTGTTAGGACATTCACGAGCTAGATGACCAGGAGCTCCGCAGTAAAGACACAATCCAGCCGCACGGCGTCTGGCTTTTTCCTCATCTGAGAGGCGATAGACACGGCCGATCTCCATCGGCTCTGGTTCTGAGTCGGAGGGTGGATGCTGGAACCGGGCAGCCAGACGGATGGGGGGACGAGGAGCAGAACGACGATTACGATCCCGATCTCTCTCAGTCCGTCTCTCGGACAACCGATGTTCCAGAGAAGAGCAAAGTGCCACCAACCCCTCTAACGTGTCAGGAATAAGCCGGGTGGCTAGTTCATCCTTAAGGCGGTCGTGAAGACCCTTACGGAAGGCTGCTTTGAGAGCACTGGCACCCCAATCGGTATCGTAGGCCAACGTGCGGAATTCCACCGCATACTGTGACAACGTACGTTGCCCCTGTGTTATCTCCAATAAGGCCGCTTCGGCCCTGGACTGACGACCCGGTGTATCGAAAACCGCCTTGAAGGCCGAAAGAAACGTATCAAAGTCGTCTAAGACAGAAGACCGATGATCCAGCAAGGGGGTGACCCAAGCCAAGGCCTGACCTTTAAGGAGAGACACAACAAAGGCTATCTTGGCTTGGGATGATGAATAGGACTCAGGCTGACAACGAAAGTGCAATAGGCACTGATTCAGGAAGCCCCGTATGTCTGTGGATGAACCATCGAATCGCTCCGGCAAAGGAAGACGGGGAAGAGGGGACGTAAAAGCAGGACCAGGAAGCGGCATAGCATGCGCCATGGCAGGCTCAGCGGCTTTGGGTACTCCAATATCCTGTTGCATCTGCTGCAACAATTGCGTAATGGTATCTAGCTTCTGGTCGAGCTGTACTATCTGAGTCGCATGACGACTCAGTACGGCGCCCTGCCGCAGAAGGGCCTCGGACAGCTCAGCGGGGTCCGTAGCCATAGGACAGGAGGGTGTCGCGATTATAATGTCAGGAACCCCTGGGATAAATGCTCTACCAAGAAGAGTAGTCACGGATACGGCGACTCCTCCAACAAGGATTGGTAGAGTGAAGGCTTGTGTGCGTCGCTGGAGAGCGTGGCTGGTGTTCGCAGGCCCCCTGTAGTGCGTTGTGCTGCGGCCGAGGCCGTATAAAGGTGCTGGCCGCGAAGCCAGATGACCCCCTTCGGTTGAGCCGAAGAAGGCCCAGGAGAACGCAGTACAGTGAGGACACCCACCACCAACCCCAGGGAAGGTCTAGTTCCAAAGATTATACAAGACTCTAAGGCGAGTCCAGAGGCTAGTAAGGAGAAGAGCAGGGAGACTAGCAGGACAAGGGGCAGGAAGACTAGCCGGGAAGGTATTGGAGGCAGCTGGACAAGATGCAGGAGGCTGGACAAGAGGCAGGAGACAGCTGGACAAGATGCAAGAGGCAGCTGGACAAGATGCAGAAGACTGGACAAGATGCAGGAGGCAGCTGGACAAGATGCAGAAGACTGGACAAGATGCAGGAGGCAGCAGAACAAGGCAGCTGGACAGGATGCAGAAGACTGGGCAAGATGCAGGAGGCAGCTGAACAAGATGCAGGAGGCAGCTGGACAAGGCAGCTGGACAAGATGCAGGAGGCAGCTGGACAAGGCAGCTGAACAAGATGCAGGCAGCTGGACTAAAAGTTTAAGGCATCAGGCAAGGAGCTGGAGTGAAGAAATGGCCAGAAGAGACTGGGGGCCACGAGAAGAGGCTGGCAGGACCAGATGAACATGGACCGGAGCAGCAGGTAAGGGACTGTGACAGGAACACACAGAACGCTATAATCGCGCGCCTATTCAGTGCGGCGCGCCTCTATTTAAGTGCCAACCCCGGACGAAGAAGGGGATGACGTCACCACGCGAACGTGGTGACGACGTCAACCCCGGAAGAGAAAGCCAACGGCAGAACCCGCCGCGATAGCGGCGAGGAGGAGGACGCGACAATGACTCCTAAACCCCAATCAACAACCTGAAATAAACAACAGACCTTGTTAGAGGGAAATACGTTTGTGACTTAACGGTATGCTCCGCCCAATAACAGTAAACCACTTGTATATTTAAACCATAAAACACAACAACTCTAACCTGAGTCAGCCCCTAGGAGGTTGCCCACTGGCAACATATGATCACTGCCCATCATCTCCTTGAAATGAGCATATCCAACAAACAAGTAGACACAGCTGGCATCAAGGAAATAATAGTCCAAAACAAAAATAAATAACAGTACAAATAACTGTCCAAATACAGTTACAATCATCCTCACAAACAAAAAGAACTAACTAGCCTGATTAACCTACTGTAAAGTCACAGACGTGATACAATAAAAAATGTACATACTATTGCTAGATGGAAAGAGAAGGAATATTAACACACAAAATCAACCTACAAACAAAGGGAAGGAGAGATGCTGCTCAACCAAATGTATGGATGGAAAGGAAGCCATCACCCTTTCCAAGAGGAGTTATACCATTTGCCTGTAATCCCATCCAATCCATTTGTTCACTACCCACCCCATACCACCTAGGCCCACCTAGTAACTGAAGGGCTCCCAGTTCCTGAAATGTAAGTATATTCTGTGGGAGGGGATATATGAACCACCCACTTCACATAATGTGAAAAGGAATAAAAATGTACGTATTATACCTAATAATTTATGGTAATCAGAGAATTAGATAATTCATTGTGATAAGAGCAGAAATTCCATGTATATATTTGTACAATCAAAGTGTATTAACAAAGACTTCCATTATGAGTATAATGATTAGTGGTGATAGAGGACATCCCTGCCTAGTCCAGTTACTGAGAGAAAATGGGTCTGAGAGAAAACCATTTACTTTTACTCTTGCCATTGGGTTAGTGTCAAGAGCAAGAATATGTTTCAGGAAAGAGAGACCTAAACCAAATAGGTTCAAACATTTTAATCGTAAACTTCCAGCTAACTCTATCGCTTCTAGTTGACTGGTTGTACTGTTTTAATTATGTTATCTCTGGTTTCTCTACCTGGTACCAAACCAGTTTTGCCCAGATGAATAATAGCTAGAATAAACTGTTTAAAGTGCTTGATAGTATTTTAGCATACATTTTCATGTCTAGGTTTCACAAGGAGATTGATCTATAGATGAGGCAGAACTTTGGGCTTTGTTTTTTTGGGAATGACTATGATATGAGCTTTAGATATATGGAGGTGATTTTTTATATATCATCTGGTAATGTTCTGTAAATCCTTAGAAGGCCTAGGCATAAAATTAAAAAAAAAAAGTTATATAGCAGCATAGAGTTAAGCTATCTGGACCCTACTTTTGCCTAGGGGCATTTGTTTTATGATAGTGAGATTGTCAAAATGCCTGGCTATGATGTCCTAGACTCTATCAATAACTACCAGTGCGAGCCACAAGATGCTATGGAATGGGGCTAGAGTGAGGAGCTATAGAATATTGATAGACTGCTGCTCAGGAAGCCAGGAAGTGGTCTATGCTCAGCATTACTGGGCAGGGTCTAAAGAAATGGTCACAAGTTGAGTTCTAGAGTTTAATGCCAGTCAGCGACCATCATGACTTAGACAAGATGCAGAGGACTGACTGCAGTACAGGAAATTAACACTAGGAGGAATAGCTGGAGTCAGGCTGCAGTACAGAGACTGGACATAAGGGGGGCTCACTTCAGACAAGCTACAGTGTGGCAGTGTGGAGGAAACCAGTAAGAGGGGCGCAGTTAGAGAGCCACCTGAACAGGACTCAGCACCCCAAACGCTTAAAGGTGCAGTGGTCATTAATATCCAAGCTACAACACCCACTGAGAAGCAGGGGCAAATACACATCTCTGGAACAAGTCGAAGAATGCAATGCACCAGAGTCAATACCCAGGCAGCAACTAGCAGAATGCAGTAAAAGGCGACTCAACAGTGATTGGTTCATCAGCTGTAGGCAAAACTGCAACAACCAAACAGCACATTAGACTTGTGCACGGCAAAAATTTTCTGTAAAATTCGATTTTGGACCATACCTTTTCGACTCAGATGAAATTCATCAATAGTCTGAATTATTCGGCCAAATTTTTACAAAAATGTAAAATATTCAATAAAAAATTAAAAGTAAACAAATATATTAAACTACATTAGCCCCTTAACGACCCTTGACGGTCATAGTACGTCAAGGGTCGATTTGACTTAACGACCGATGACGTACTATGACCGTCATCGAGTTCTGGGCTCCCCCCGCGGCTGCACGCCGTTCGGGGAGTCCGGAACGCAATGGAGCAATAAAAAAAAATTGCTCCATGGTCGTTAAGTCACTTCCGCTTCCGGATTCCCCGGTCGTTAAGGGGTTAATAATAATATTACATCTCTAATGAGAAAGGAAGGGGGATTTTATAAACCCCTACACACTTATATATGTATATGTCACATCAAATTAAAGCCTTTTCTTCCCTTTAAAAAATGGTATATAATATGTGTTTGTGCAATAGATGAGAAAGATAGAAATTATGGTTGAACACACACATAGCAATAATGGCAAAATTGCTTGTGTCCTTATGTGGTTAATATCTGCACTTTGCATGAACTGTAAAGAGCCTGTTTTACCAGATCTATTTTTAGCAGTGTGTAGCAACATTGTAATAGTTTCAGGCGGGAAAGCGCCGTGCCCTCTATTTTTAGTAGCATGTAGCAACATTGTAATGGTTTCAGGCAGGAAAGCGCCATCCGAATTTCGGAAATTTACACCAAAATTTTGGACTAGGTCCGTTTCGGATTCTGATTTTTTGTGTGGGCAGACCTTGGCTTTCCGAAGGTCCAAAATGATGCCAAATACGCCTTATTTGTCCAAATTCCGAAATTAGCCGAACCAAATCACAAACGTCTACAGCACACAATACTGTGGTTGAGAATAGGATGGCTCTGCAATAGGACTGGTTCAGCATCCTTGTATCAATGCAGGAACAAACAGTTAACAATACGGTGGTTGGAAACAGGCCTCGATCATCTTGTAGAATTCCATTGGTGGAAAGCCCAGTAATGGATACTTTATCGGGAGCATGACAGAAAGTCTGCCAAGAACATGGTAGGCAGACAGGGGTGATCCCACTGGGCTCAGGGCCGGCACCACCTATAGGCGAGATAGGCACTGGCCTAGGGAGCACATCAACTGGGGGCACAGGCATGCAAGAGCAGAGCCGCAGACACCTCAGTGGCTGCTGTAAAATGAGGAGAGAGTCCATGTCATGTGGTTGCCCTGTCGCTGGACCTTGAACAGTCGGAGTAAGTTACTTGTACTGCCATGGATTTTTTATAATGGTTATTTTTCATGTTATGGATTATCCTTACTACTTTGAAACAGTAAAAAGTCATAATGGCATTCACATTTAAGCTTTGATTATCTGATGCCATACAGACTTAGATCATGAAAGTTAACATCCTACAAACAGGTAATTTTCTTTAGAGAATGCCTATTACTTTTCATTGGGTCAACTTTTGAAAGCTCACGTTCAAGTATTGTCCTTGCCATTACCTCATATGAGAAAACTGTGAATGTGGCTTTCTATGTCCATAACATGCTTCCTCTCTGTAAAGTCTGGAAACAATGGCACATTTTCATTATTTACAGGTATAGTTGATGGTTAATATTGAATATAACACAAGATACATAAAACATGACACAACTGGATGAACTTGTCTCAATGCAATGCAGTAAGTTCATCCAGTTTTTGCGACAAGTTCATCCAATTGTGTCATGTTTTTATGTCTCTTGTATTATATGCAATATTAACCATCAAATATACCTGTAATGAAAATGTGCCATAATTTCCAGACTTTACAGAGAGGAAGCACATTACGGGCATAGAAAGCCACATTCACAGTTTTCTCGTATGACGTAATGGCAAGGACAATACTTGAGCTTGAGCTTTCAAAATTTGACCAAATGAAAATTAATGGGTACTCTCTGAAGAAAATTACCTGTAAGTAGGATGTTATAGAAGGGTGTATGCCATCAGATAATCAAAGCTTGAATGTGAATGTTGTTATGCCGAACAATTCATTTTTTTCCTTTTTACTGTTTCAAAGTAAGCATTTACATTGAAAACATGTTTCAGATTCCTGGTAGAAAAAGAGTTAATATTTTTAATCTGAAAAGTATTTCAAGTAGATGTTAGTAGGGTTAATTTAATCTCTTTCCTGGAACCACTTCTTGACATATTAGTTCTGAATCAATCCAAGCTCCTGTTTTAATCAAAACTACATTTAGAATATGATTCCCAAAGATTATATTTTGCTAGATTTGCAATACATATATGCTCTGTATGACAGATTGTATGAACACTTGAGCTGCATAGATAATCTAAAGTCACTTCTAAAGAAGCACAGCAGGTCACCTTAATATGCTTCTATTCTAGAGGTGGAGTATAAGTGGGTGGTGTATAAAGAGGCAGGGCACAAGGGGCAGTAAAATGAGGCTTTGCCTAGGGTGGCAAAAATCCTTGCACCAGCCCTGACTGGGCTGGCTCTTACAAGTGCAAAATGATAATCCGAAAAAGGAAAAAAAGGAGAATATAAAAAGGGAAGCCTAGAGATCATGGTGATGAGCCATTGCCCAATGTCTCTTCATCTCTCTCTTGGAGCCTCCACTTTGGAGTGACATAATGTGATGCCATTTTGGTCTTTGTGGTCCTGACAGGAGGAGCTTGCTGTTTCACTAGAGGAATTGGGGTAAAGATGACTACCTCACAGAATTTAGCACAGTCAGTTGCAATTTTAAGGTGTATGTCCTCCCCTTGTGTTCTTGTTCCTACTAGAGTAGGTCTCTCCACATGTGTACTGTGTTTTCATGATTTCATCATTTCAGTCTTCAAGATCCTGGACCCTTGTACTGATATGCATTACCTCTAGCTGGATGGAACTATTGTCTGAACATAGTGAATTTCACAGCTTGGTGAGAAGTTTCTCCACATCCCCTCTAGTCGTAAGGTTCTCTAGGTCCTCCTTGGCAACAAAGTGTTAGCGAACATTCCCGGGAGGGGAGTTTTTAACATCATCTTGAGTTAAGAATTAAATAAAAACTGTGTTCCTTGCAGCCCTGATGGTGACACCAGGCTGTCCCAACCTCTCTCAATGGCTGAAATATCCAAATTCAGAGTTCTCAAAGGAGTTTTGGTAAGATAAGCTGTGATTTTACAATGATTTTCCCATTTTTGTGTCATTCACACATATGGCTAAGATGAGAAGGCTTCTTATAGTGTTAAAAAGTGTTTATACATCTATTAAAGTAATTAATGTCCCATTAAGTTGGAGTAGATCACCTGAGTGCAGCCATCTTTCAGCACCGCAAGTAACTTTACTATTATTCCATTTGTTTTTACATATCGTATAAATATTCAAGACCGCTTAAAGCAGAACTTTCATCAACATTATACTTAGCCCCAAATCCTTAATAGGGTAGCTATACACATATAAGTACTTTCCATGTGCAGTATAAGTGCGGCATAAGTAAGAGTGAGAACATTTTCGGCGGGCAGCAGCGGGGCACAGCACAGACATCATGCTGAGATGGCATCTCTGCCCGTCCCCTTCAACTCCACGATTGCTGAGTTGAATGCCACTGTGTCAAAAGGCACTGGAAAGGACTGACAGCTCAGGCGCTGAGAGCACCTCCTGCAAGATACCAGCCATGCCTGCCTGCCGAAAACGTTCTCTCTCTTACTAATGCAGCACTTATACTGCAAATGGAAAGTATTTCTATATATATCGTTACCCTATTAAGGGTTTGGGGCTAAGTATAATGATATAAGTAATAATCGTGATATATTGGATGTAATTAGTGTTCACCCTATATTCATTATAATAGGATTTATTCCTTCTATTACCACTTTTACATCTATTCTTAGATTTTAGAGAATACAAACCTTTAAGGGGGTGGGAACTTTTATGCTTACCTGTGTATTTAAAGGGTTAGTAATGTCTAATATTACCAAACACTAATATTGTAGGTATTCAAATAATAAACTTAATGGGACAAGTTCGATCTCTCAAACCTTTATGGTTTGAGAGATATAAGCACTTAAAGTTTCTCCCTTTTGCTGACAAGCTACAAAGCTGTCAACCATGGATTTGAGTCGTGCGACTCAGGCGGACTCAGGACTCAGCACAGTCGAATGAGCGATATCTAAAAACAGATACTTCACCGGAACGTTCTACAAAGTGTGCTTGATTTGCATGCACACTCTGCAGACCTTTCTACTGAAGTATTTGTTTTTCGAAATCACTCATTCAGCTCTGCTGAAGAGCCACCAGCCGGTCAGGGACCAGGATCTCATGATGGCAGCTACATGCTGACATGGAAAAGGGGAGGGAGGGGGTAACTTTAAGCTCTTATATCTCTCAAACCATAAAGGTTTGAGATATCTAACTCGTCTCATTAAGTTTATTATTTCAATACCTACAATATTAGGGTCTGGTAATGTTAGACATTACTAACCCCTTTAATCACTTGTTTTCCCACTTGCTTTGTATAAGTAAGGACTGGTACAGTTCGAAATGCATTGGAGGTTTGATGGGGTGATTATTTCACTGTCTGTCTATGTGTCCTGATGAATTTTAAGCTTCATATATCGTTTGGAGTGAACTAGTGTGGATTTTTTGTTTTGCTGTTTTTAACTAAGTGTTTTTAATTCCAAAATGTTTCCACAAAAATTTCTTCAGGGCAATTTTTAATCTATGAATTTTTTTGCTTGTATGTTTAAGCCATAAAGAAGGCAATATTGGTTAGCTATGACTCATTTAAAATGGGGTTCCTTGGTGGGGTAAGCAAGCACAATCTATGCAACAAAACACTTTTTTTTTAATGAAAACCTGTATAATATATGCTCTATACAGGGTTCACATTTGGCTAATCTGTATGAAGCAGCACAATATATATCTTGTTTTTTAGTTTTAGGATGTTACTAGCTTGGGGACATGAAGAAAAACTTTTTCCTTGCTGGGCTCCATGCTTTATTTACTTACGTTCTTAAATTTGTATATATATGTATTCGCTAGTAGTTCCACATAAAATAAATATTAAAATACTATAGAGTCTGCTCCTTTTAAATATATAGTCTGGAAGAATTTAATAGAAAAAGCATCAGTCAAGTTATATAACTGGATATTCACACTTTATCATTTTAAATCATTATAATTTTGTTGAATTATGAATGTTTTCTGTTTTAGTTACTATTTCATGTTTATTATTTCAGTAATTTTAACAGCTTTTCCAAAATTCCAACGTATTTTTTTCAAACTATAATGATATCCATGGTAAAAAAATATCTATGGGTCCAAAATCTAAACCCCAATAACAATTCCCATCTTATACTTACAGTATATCCTGCTAGCTGAAATGAGGAAATGACTTATCAGCTAACCTTCTATGTAGAGCATTTATACCTTCTTTATGAATAAATATGCATTCTAAACTATTCTTAGACTTTACTCAATTAAAAATATAAATTAAATAAATACAATTATAAATTCCATGATTACTGTCCTTTGAAAACATTAGTTTGTGCATCTATAATATAGCTTGAAAACAGCAAAAAGAAGGGAATGACATTTTTTGTGCTGACTAATACTTTGACATTTCCCAGATTAATTCATTAGGCACCACAGTGAACTGAGTATTGGAACGACTATAAAGGAACAACAAACATTAACGTGGCATTGCCAATAACTCTTTATTTTCATTACGAGAGGTCATTTCACCATGCTATTATTCATCAGTGCATTGTAATATAGCTACTGCTTACATCATGACTAGAACACTAAATGGGCAAAATATATGCTTTTAAAATGTATGCATTCATAAAGTATATAGAGTTTTTATCAGATAAATATAACACTGTTTCCCAATGTTAAAGAGAAAAAATAGATTTTTACAATGTCATTTTATATATAAATGTAATTGCGATGTATAAGGATGTGTTAGATTTCCTGGAAAAAGGGTATAGTTTGTAGGGAAGCACATAATATATTTATATATTCATCCATAAACACAGACTTTGCAAAAAACAAAAAAAAACATGTAAGAGGAAAAAGAAATAAAATATTCTGGGATATTTCTTATCTAGGAATATAATGACCATTATAGTTAGAGAAACACCAAGAAAAGATGTCTTACTCATCAAAAATGTAAGTTACCCTTGGGATGTACTAGATTAATCTAGCTCAGGGATGGCTTACATACTTTTAATGACCAACCGTTTTTGGGTATACCCATTATATTTCTGTTTAAACAATATAAGATTGTATTTTGTTTTCTTTTATTCACATTTCCCCAATTGTGTTTGAAATACTGCATTTATTACTTATTTTGTACATTTAATGCATTGATACATTAATGAGCAATTTATGAATAACAAATGCTATTTATAGTTGAAAATACAAGCAGGGTTTTATTCATGAATGGCTAATTGAATAATTAATTTTTAACCATATTGTTAATAGATCTCAAACTGGGATAAGTCTCTGACACACAAGTGTAGCAATAGAAACAAAGAACAATCTATTCCTTTCTAATATAATTTGTTGATTAGACTCACGTGAAATTTATTGCCACAGTAATATTTCTAACTAAAAATAAGCTTCTTTAAGTGTAAGAGTAAGAACTCCATATTAAAAGTCCATTTCCAACCTGTGTGTTAGGAAACATGGTAATATGGGCTTAATTAGTTCTGGTTAGAATTGGTATGTCACGGTTATGCCAACAAACTTACTAAGACAATGTGAAGACAGTCACCCCAATCTAGACCACAACAGAATGACGTCAATAATGTATCCAAATGCACTCCGTTAATACATAGATGCTCATAATGAGAGGCACCAATATCTGGGAGATGGATGATTAGTGTGCTATCAGATTTACTCCTATGAATATATCTTTATATATCTTATCTATCTATCTATCTATCTATCTATCTATCTGTCCTATGAATATATCTTTTATATCTTATCTATCTATCTATCTATCTATCTATCTATCTATCTATTTATCTGTACCGTCAGTCTCCTTCTCTCTGTATAGATAGATAGCCCTTAACTAGACCCTCTGATAGAATTTCAGCAATAGAACAAGGTACGTGGACATACAGACATAATTGATTAATATACTTTCAAACACTGACAAATTCACAAATTGCTACTCATAAACTTGTTTGTTTCTTTCACTCTGGGAGTGCTGTGTCATCTCTGCTGTGCTGGATAATGTCTAGCGTACAGTGGTTAGCCTCACGGGTACCCAGCAGATGTGGCTACCAAATTGATGAGCATACTTCTCTCCAAACACAAACATATCAAAAAGTGAAAGCATCAGTCTATATCAGAAAAAGAAGAAAAAAACAAGAGGCGCTCCTAGTGCATTAACAACAAAAAACGGATCACCACACCATCACCATCTACTCACAAAGCAGTGGGGAAAGAATTACACCTGCTCCCCTCAGGTTGTGGCTCCCCTCAGCTAATAAGTATGTAACATGTACACCCACATTTAATTATTGTTGACAGGCAGGATCGTCTGTAAATCCAAAGTATCTCTAGTGGCTTTGTATTGTATAACACAACTTGAGGTAGTATAAAATCAAATGAAAGCTGTTTCCAATGTTATATATGTAATAATAGTTGAACAGCCCGTTACACGGGCCACAGTGCCTCAGGCAGCCGGTCGCGGGGCAGTCACACAGTGGAGACTGCCCGCGCATCGGCTGATACAGAGCCTCTGGCAGCCGGTCGCGGGGCAGTCACATGCGGTGGAGACTGCCCGCGCCTCGGCTGATACAGAGCTGGGCGCTGCGAACCGGCGCGAGCAGTCTCCACTGCGTGTGACTGCCGCACGCGCAGCAGTATCTACTGCGCATGTCGGGCGTTACACACAACTTGGCGAATTATTATATAGGATATGTATTTATCAAAAAGACTTAACCTTAAACAAGCTGAATAGTTTAAGCATTTTGAGGCTGTACTTGCCACTTTATCAAATTAAAATTAAATGTAGCCTGTAGTACAAAGCAAACAGTGTTGGCAGTTTGAAACGTGTTAGAGGACTCTATGCCCAAAAAAGTAAGCACAGATTTTTGGCGATAAAATAGGGTCCCTTAACGCATGTTACTGCACAACACATGGAACTGAATATTTAATTTCTTCCTATAGGTTCAAAGTTTAGCGCACAATGTTTTTTTTATGTGGTGGTTTTTCCACAGCACAGGCATTTGGATGGCTAAATGTGAAAAACTACTGTCAGCATTTTTTTTTACCAGATGGAATTGGATTGAGCCCTTAATGTTTAAATAAAGCTGTACTAGGTTTGGACCTTATTTATCACTCTAAAGAAATATAATTGCACCATAGGAATAAAATCAAGCTTGAATTTCCATTGATTTAAATGGCACTTTTAACCCTTAAGTGCTAGGTATATCTCCAGGGAGATTCATTGCACTCAAAGGGTTAATCATAATGAATAACGTCCCTCGTATCCTATCTTGCTTAAGAATGCCAAGCTTTACATTTTTATTAATATAATTAAAACCAAACAATACACAAGGCTGGAATGTGAGAGATGGGAAACAGAAAATAATCGCGGAGGTACAGGCCATCCAATACATGTCTTCTGGTGTTAGCCTCAGGCTTATGTGCCTGCCCTACAGGGTATGCACTAGAACACATGACCACCTTAGTGCACACTGGCACACATACACACTACTCTGTCATTAAGATTTAAAATAAATGTGAACAAGCCCTAAGCAGCTCTGCTATAGCATGCACATGGAAGCACATTATCTGTGTTTTGCAGTGAGTCGCATACCCGTCTGGGACTCATAGGGTTAAGACATGGCAATGAACAAGGAATGAAGTGCCCCAAAACACACATACCCTTCACCACTGCTTTCTCCTTGGCACAACTGGCATTAAGAGGAGGATTTTCAGAATTAACCCTTTGAGTGCAGGAAGGTTATGCACCAAAAAAGTGTTAATAGCTTAGCAAATTGGTGTTATGTAGTTGTAACCTATCAGTTTCAGTGCATGATATAGTGTGAAACTGTATTAGTTCATCTCCCCTCCAGAAAACTATGCTTACACTGTAAATTAATATAATTTGGAATAAACCATATTAAAGGGATAGTAATACTTCAAATGTAAAAAAATATGTTGTAGGGTTTATCCCCCTGAGTAAAACTAGGTGAATCCCACTGCTGAAAAATGTTTTATTCAAAAGTTATTAGAGCTCAAACTTTTTTTTTTAGGTGCAGTATCACAGTGGCCTGAAATTGTACAGTGGCGCTGTTACTACACCATCCTATGAACAACTCTGGTCAGTTGACCATAAATCTCCATAGACTGGTGTAGCAACAGCACCACTGTACAATTTCAGGCCACTGTGATACTATACCTAAAAAAATCAAGTTTGAGCTCTAATAACTTTTGAGTAAAACACCTTTCAGCAGTGGGAGTATCCTTGTTTTACTCAGGGGGATAAACCTTACAAGATATTTTATTTTACATTTTAAGTATTACTAGCCCTTTAATAGCTAATTATTGATTTGAAAATGGGAAACAGAAAGTAATGTGTACCTAAAGGTCTTTGTTTATGTTCTGACGGAAAAACTTTTCTCTTTAGACGAAGAAGACGACTCCAGCTGTAAACATCAATTTTGCATGATTTATTGGTTTATTTTGCAAGGTCAATAACAATGCAAAAATCTACAAAAAGAATTGAAGGAATGTCCTTAATTGTTACTTACTTGTTACTTAGAGGCAAAGATGTCTTAAAAAGAGCACAGTGATTGATGTGTTCTGGATAATTCACAACACAGATAATGTGGTACAAAACACTTTTGTCAGGCAGCCACACCAATGGGCACAGTTGCACAAAACTTTAACCCACTGAGTGATAAATATCTGGCCAACTCATTACTATGCAATGCATTTGACATCCCTCAGGCACCTAAAGTGTTAAACTCTGATTATTTGCAAATGTTCCCATTAATAATAATAATAATAATAATAATAGTGTTTAATTTACACATATAAACGAATTACTTAACAAGCATGATATTTAAACTGATAACCTAAGAGGATTTAGGTTTATTTTCAGACTAATGAACTATGAAGTACTGGGGGGAGATGCACTAAGGCATGATAAAGAGGTGATAAAGCAGAGATAGCTTCTCCACTGATATCACTTCTCCAGTTCTTATGTTATTCTATGGAGCCAATTCACTAAGATTTCTAGAACTATGGAGATCTTAGTGCATAGGCTCTATTGAATAACATAGGAACTGGAGAAGTGATATCACTGGAGAAGTCATCTCCAATTTATCACCTCTTTATCACACTTTAGTGCATAACCCCCTGGTTGGAGATGCAGTAAAGATCAATAACTGGTCAGGTTGGCGATATGGTGGTGAATTACTGTGTATGACATATCACACTCAAATGCTTTTGCCATGATATCCCTGTGAATCCGCCACATTCTGCTGATATCACCATGAATCCACCATGCCTTCGACAAGTTTACGATTTTGCACTTAACACATTAACAATGGGTCAGTAAGATGAAGAAATGTCAAAATTACCACACCATTACAAGTCACTAAAAGGGTTTTAGAAGATTCTGACTAAAATGCATTGTCATTTCCCTAATAATTCTTGTATATGTTTTTTTCAGAAGAGTTTGGGCATTCATTTAATGGTACTATCTTAGCCTAAATTTTTTGAGCTCAGGTTTGAATTATCCTCTGACACAAAAGCCCATTTAGGGTCTGGCAATTGTGGTAATATTGACTTTTTTTCCTCTTATTTTTTAGCCAATATTAAAATGGTTCTTCTAATATCTAATCAATGTATATTTACATTTTGGAGAACAATATATTCTCAGACTGAATGACAATTTAATTGACCCTCTGAATATGTTTCACCTGTTGTTATATGTAGGAATAAAGGGGGAGAGTCATAAGAATTGTCTTTTCGGTTAGGGCAACTGGTGATAACGCCAGTTCTTATTTATAAATTAGTAAGTGCACCATTATAAATATGGCATTAACAATCTGATGTTAATGCTTGGAACGGTTAAGAACAACTTGGGGAGACTCACTAAGTGGCGATAAATAGTTGATAAAGAGATGATAAACTAGAGATGACTTCTGCAGTTTATCAGTTCTCCAATTCCTATGTTATTCTATGGAGCCAATGCACTAAGATTTCTTCAGCTTTGGAGACCTTAGTGCATAGGACAACATATGAACTGGAGAAGTCATCTCCACTTTATCACCTCTTTATAACCACTTAGTGAATCTCCTCCCTTATATCTGTTCTTAACATTCTGGTAAAAAGGATGCATGTAAATTGTCGCAGTTAGTGACGTTTCTTTATAAATTTGCTGTGCAACAATTTTTCCCAACTTTATCATTACTTTTTCAGAAACACAACTATGTTGCATTAAGGTTTCCAAACCTGCAGTAGGCTTATTTTTAAATGCTAAATTTAGTTTTAGGTAACTTTTACTCCATATTTACTCCATATTTTTTTACAACTCTGACAGTATTTAAATAACATTCTCCATGGCCCAAATACAATGAAGATTAATTGGTGCAGCTTTTATTATTAACCCTTGGAGTGCCAGAGGGGTACAGAATGCATTGCAAAGCAATACATTCCGTATCCCTCTTGCACTCAAAGGGTTAAACATTTCGATCCCTTTAATTTCACTATAATTTAATACTATTCTCCAAATTTCATTTGACTATATTGTTCTTTTAACATACCTTATTTTAAAAGGTTGTTGATAACAATTGCAATACTGGAAATGGCAGCATAATAAATCTTATATCTGTATTGCTTTTGCTTTTTTTAGGCATATGGTAAAGGTAGGTATATTGTGGCACAGGTCTTTTCTGTGACCAACCTGATCTTCCCATTGTTGGAAGACATAATATGTGTCATGCACACACTGCTGTAGGGAAGCTTTAGAATTAACAGACAATGAAGCTAATCGGTGTTCCAGCAAAGTTAAATTGTAATAGCTAAAAATATTAAATAAATTAAATAGTTACAAAATGTAATAGTTTAATTTGGAACTACAGTGTCAGGAGTTTGATCAGTCTTAATAAAATATGCTGTATCATTATGCTATCAGCAACTAATTCTATAAATACATTTTTTTTATCAGTTTCAAAAAAGTATGTGCCTATACCATCTAGTGTCCGTATGGTTACAGTGTGTAAGGATTCTTCCTATAAAATACCATGTGAGACTAGAGTGTTTAAATTCCCTATATATTCCTCCCACCTATAATGTATTTTTAGCTTAACCCTTCGAGTGCCAGAGGGATACGCAACACATTGCTCTGCAACGCGTTGCATACCCCTCTGGCACTCAAAGGGTTAATGGTATTCATTATCGAGGTGCAGTGCCCTGCAAATCTAATGATGGATTATCAGGTCTGCTCTTAACCCTTTGAGTGCCAGAGGAGTATGCAAAGCATTGCAAGGCAATGCGATGGATACCCATTTGGCATTCAATGGGTTCATTTTCCCTACTGTCTTTTTAGTAGATGCAGGGATTGTCAATGTGACACTTTTCTCATCTGAATTAGATTCCCTTTCTGTCTAAACTGATTTCCTAATTTCCAATCCCTGGACCATGCATCCCTCTACCTTGACTAAATGTATCAGGTATTTTACTAAAGGGTCTCAGACTGTAAGAGTGAGGAGCATTCTCAGTTTTAATATCGTCACTCTTATAATCTTTAGAGGTTTTAAATCATCCTTTGTATGAAGGAGAGGGTCATTCAAGGGACTCTTTAATGTTAGGAGTACTTCGGGGCTAGCAGACCTCTTTTGAGTTACATTAAATATACATTAGTTTAAGTTACATTATATATACATTAGTTTAAAAGCCCATGTACACGGGCCACAATGCCACCCAGCGGCCTCGACTGGTGCCTGGAGCCTCTCTGCTCACTGCCCATGGTGTAGTCATGTGCAGTACAGACTGCCTAAACGCGCCACACTGCGACATGACTGCAGCGCAAGCAGTCTCTACTAGCCATGGAGGCTTCTGACAAACATCCTAGTGAATTATTAAATAGAATTGGGTTCTTCCTTTGTTCCCTTTCTATCTTCCTTCCTAGACCTGGGGGTTCCTAAAATCTCTGACGTACTTACTTATAAACCTTGTCCTCTAATAAGAGATTTAAAGCAGCCCCATACTATCTCACGATTACTCTGGGTAAATCTTAATCCCAGAGAATAAGCAGATATTTTACCACTGGATTTATTTACTTAACCCTTTCAGTGCCAGAGTGGTATGCAAAGCACTGCGTTTCATACCCCCTCTGGCACTGAAGGGGTTAAAGAATCAGCTAAGGCAGCAACAGCTACTTTCCCTTGGGATTTTTTGTACAGGGATCTGATTATAGAATCCCAGCTAGCAGCTTCTCAAGGGTCATGGCTAACCCAGGAGTAACAAAGCATTCACTAGGGCTCTTTTCTATTGGGCAGAAGGAGTAGGATATACTCCACCTAAGAGAATGTTTGATGTCATTTAGCCAAAGGGTTAAATATTTTGGATTTTTGGTACCGTCCTATAGTGGCTTTAATTTTGGACATGAGTATTTGTTTTGAATAAGGTTGACCAACTGCAGGGACAATAGGTGTACCTCTAGTTAATACTTGATTTAAAATGAAGACATTAAGTAAAAAAAAAAAAACAACTTATTTCAGCATGACACTGAACTTCTTGAGCTGCAGAGGGAATTTCATTCACCTGACCTCACAGGACTGTAAAAATAAAGAGCAAGGGGGGGGGGGACACTGCATTCCAGAATGCATTAAAGGGCTATGACATCTTATGAAATTAGATATTTAGTGGCTGTCCCAATATGTTAACATTATTGTAATATTAATAATAGTGTCTGACTGCATTATAATCAATATATTGAAAAGTATAGGTAGAGGCTACAGCAATATTATTAGCTATAAAGTTAACCTGTATTAAACAATACCTGGCATCTTGACCCCCATACATTAAATTGAATTTCAAGTGCAAGAATTTCATCATTAATGACATCTGTACCATGATGTGCTGTGTATCATTCAGCCTCTACATATCGTTTACTGGAATAGACATGATATGATTGTACCTTTCTTTACTTAAAAGTGGTAAGCTGAATAAAATGTATATGGGTAACGTTAAGATTACTTAAAATAAACTCTCAAGTAGGGGTGGGAGAAAGGTCCCATGGTGTTTCCAGGAAAAAATCCACAAAAACCCACATGGTTGCTTTTTCATGGGAAAATCTGCTTAAATACACCATTTAAAAAATTATAAATTTTCAATGGCTAGAAAGTTTTCGCCTCTTTATTAACATTTTTCACCTTTTCGCTATAAAAACTTGTCATTTTCCATCTAGTGAAACACAATACAAGCAGCTACAAAGCGAGAAAGAGGTGCTGTGCTGTTGTGCTGTGATATGTGTAGCAAAGTTGAGGTAGGAGACGCTCATAGTGACTGCTATCACTATGAGCAGGTTTACAAACAATAAAAGGAGGAGTGTCCAGTGTGTCTGAGGAGGACGAGGAGAAAGTGACCACTACAGACCCAATGTTGGCCAGTTCCCCAGAATCACCCCTAGGGATTTTGGGAAAATTAATCTCACGGGAGGAAGAAGAGGGTAGTAGTGAGAGCAGGACAGGTCAGCTGCCTGTGCCTGATGCCAGACGTACAACACCTGCTACCAGTGCTGTGCCTGCTGCCAGTGAGTTTTGTAATTCTCTGGAGGGGGAAAGAAGAATATTATGCCAAGTGTGTCAGTAGGGGACACTACGGCATACTTGCCATCCCCAAGCAGTCCCACCACTAGTGCTACTACTAAGAAGGTTCAGCAGCTTGTTAGTGATAGGAGTAAAGGAGGGGTTGATCATCATATAACTAATGACTGTAAGGAAGAAGTCTCAGGGACTGAAACTGATGTCGTTGGTGTTAGTGGTAGTTACAGTGATGGTGAAGCAGTCGGTGGGACTAGCATTAGGGAGTGGTAGGGAAAGCAATGCAGAGCATCCAGACTAGTGATTAAGGCAGCCCAAACCATTCCCCCTGACCCCGGATGTCCCGTTCACCTCTCGGCATTGTCCATGTGGAACATGATGATAAAGAAAGCAGAATTGTTGCCTAGCAGCAATAATGCCAGCACCACCAGGAGCTGCCTGTGCCTGCTGCCAGTCTGCCTTTTTCAGGTCACCAAGAAATGACAAGTGTTACATTAAGGACCCTCTGTCACATTTCTCATCACCTCCTCCAACCAATAAGATGTCTTTAATAGAGCAGCAGCAGCACTGAGGGACTGGTGGTGGTGATCATGATGTTGGAGAAGCTGGGGCGGAAGAGATTCTGAGGCAGTAGCAGCAACAACAGCAACATAATCCTCTTCCCCAGACAGTGAAGGGGAATGTGTTGGAGAAGAAGAAAGAGGCCATTCTTCTCCACCTTTCCCCTCCCCCACTGAAGTCATGGGTGTGGGACTATTTTTCTCTTGGGGCAGGCACAGTGCAGTCATCAACAACAGCACTGTGCCCAATTTGTGACAAGTCAGTGAGAAGGGGAAAGAAGGGAACATACCTTGAAACAACCACCCTGATAACACACATGAAACACAGACACCATGATATTTATGCACTGACCACACATAGCAGTGTGGTAGAGGAGAATCGCAAGCCAGACATCAAGCGGCATCTGAGGAGATTCTATTCTGTAGAATATGCTAAGCTGGTTGTAGGGAGGGTCATCATTACTATTAAACTGTCTACATGTTGTCATGTGTCATTAGCGGTGTGTGGACAAGGGGCATATTGACAGCAACATTGCTTGGATTATGGAAGGGGGATTCCAATTTGGGAACCCTAAATGTCCTGGTGCTTGGATAAAGGTGCCAGGCATGTTCGTGCAGATGTACCCATGGTTCCAAGTCCCTCCCTTATTTACACTGTGCACACTGCAGTTGCTGATGTGAGAGGCACAGTTCCTGCTCTCTAGGGAAAAATTTCTATTCTCAACACACCCATGATTTTGGAGGAGGGTCAGATGAAGAAGCATTAGTGGCCATCGTTTCTTTTCTCCACATATACCTGAAGTGGTGGGGGCTAGATATGGTGCTGCTACTGCCTCAGACACATCACTGAAGCTAGTTGTGGCAAGTGGAACCTTCATCAGCATGTCCCATGTTACTGCTGTTGTTGATCCCATTCCCTTTGAGCTGCTTAATCATCCTGCTGCTTAAACAACTCAGCAGCATCAAGAATAGCAGTTGCAAATTCCGCATCTAGATAAAGGCATTTGACAATGGCCAATGGTCTCTAGCCAACACAACATGACTTGATGGCACTAAGCCAGTCCTACAGATCTATGTTTCCTCAGGGCTTGGGCCTTCAACAACAGATTTTACGCACCGTACTCTACAAAATACTCTATCACATCAAGTATCAGTCTGCCTCAACAGCAGCTTACATCAGGGGGTCCCTGTCTCTGTCACATTCTGTACAAATATCTTGCATTATTTTATTTATTTATTTAGTGTTTTATTAACTATTCCACCAATAACAGTCAAGAAACCCTCCCAAAACAAATTCCCTGTTCAATTGACTCATTCCCCAGAGTCCACCCACCAACACAGGCATCCTCCTCAGACCCCTTTTATACCATGTCTTATGGGGGGATTCATTTATTTTTTTATTAACTGTCCCCCTAATCCCAGTAAACAACCTCTCAAAATAAACATTCCCTGTTCAACTGATTCTTTCCCCACACCCCACCAACACAGACACCCTCATGCCCCTTTTGTACTGTGCCTTTGGGAAATAAAATAACATTTGTTATGTGTTGTGTGTAAATGTGTAAGTTCAATGTTCCCATTGATTTCAATGGAATGGGGTAGGTGAAAAAAAGCGGAAAAACAGCACTTTTCAAGGGAAATTATTTGCCAAGCGGGAAGTGCATTATTCACCGATTTTGGTTTGAGGCAGAAAATGTTCACGCACCCCTACTCTCAAGCCCCACGTTGGGTGTTAATTGTAACGGGTCATACCTTTCTTCCCATATAAAGTCTTAAGGGGCAGTTTTTCCCTACTCTTAGTACAAGTTAATCAACCCCCTGATTTTGTATTTGTAGAATGATCTCACAATGCCTTAGAATACAGTGATTACAATAAAGAAAGGGGAAAGAATTTAAATATACTTAAAACAGTATATATATATATATATATATATATATATATATATATATATATTTATTATGCATATAACACAAATTATATAGAAATAGAAAAAAGCATATGATTAGCAACAATCTATATCATTAGTAAATCCAGTCTAAAACAGTAGAGTAGAAGTATAAAATATGGTTGCAGTAATAAAAGCATTACATACCATTAGTCTTGCATAGAGATTATCTCTCTCTCTGTTCTCTCTACTATCACTTGAATCATCTATATATAATGTACGAGTAAGGTTTGCCACACCTTTTCTCTACTTCAGCTCAAGGCAATGGAACCTCTAGCATAACACACATCATTGAACTATTAGCCCTATTTGCATCATTTTATGAAGGGTTAGCACTAAGCGTGCATCAGCAAATAAGAAAAAAAGAGATGTTCTATAAACAAGAGACAAGACTCTAAACAATGATAGACACTACATGTCCATGCTAAGTGTAAACACAGTTTCTAACATTGTCCAAATGACCTTTGACATCCAGTGCTATATGAAAAAAAATAAGCAGCTAAATGGCATAATGTGTTTTAATTATTTTATACCCAGTACATAGTTATATTGATCTCAATACCAGACTAATCGTTATCAATGATTACCCATAACAACACCTTGGGGGAGATGCACTAAGGTGTGATAAAGAGGTGATAAAGCAAAGATGACTTCTCTAGTGATATCACTTCTCCAATTCCTATGTTATTCCATGGAGCCATTCAAGGGGTTAAAAGCACCATTTAAAAGTAATATATTTTTTTAGTTGCCCTCTATTGTGCAATTGGCTTGCTTCAATGCATATAGTACACCAGCAAGAACAACTAAAAATGTAAAATATATAAGAAATAGAATGTGATTATCGATGTTATCTTACTGTGCGTGTTGAGAAATGTCTATGCTCCAGGTTTATGCAAATTCACCTTCAATTTTTGCTTTCATGGAGATGATTTATACTTCATGTTTCAAAAAATCTGTCTGCTGTTCTACTTTATTTTACTATATAAACTTATAGATACAAGTTAAAATAAAACATTAAAACACACATATTTAAAAACACAAATTTTGAAAATATGTGACTTTTTTGGTCAAAAATAATTGTTAGGTTACCATAAGACAGGAGATCCTGCAGACTAAAAAACGGATTTTTTAAGAAGATGTGTAAAGCTAAATTCATTGAGTACACACTGTCTGGCGTAATCAAGGTTTATCTATAAAATCTGACGCAACTTGGAGAGGTTTGGATTTTAGGTTATTCATGATTGGTTCAGAGGATACACTCCCTCTTGTCTTTAAATATTACACAGCAGAATGACTTACACTAGGAAACTGCTCTCCAGGTGCTGCCAGCCAAAAATAGGTTGAAAAAATTACTAGCATAGATAAGTGTTCAAGTTGGATCCTCTGGTAATGTAAGAATTGCCCTTCTGTTTTTCTTGCTTAATTGTGTATTGCATTATTTCAGAATTGTGTATGTTTTACATTTTTAAGTATTTTTTATTTCTAAAAGTAAAATAAATAAATCACAGAGTTAAAATTGGTCAGCATAGCTAAAGTTAGAAATGTAATAGTGTATCTGATTGTTGAATCTGTATTTTGTGTATTATGAACCAAAAACAGAACAAATCTGTGGCAAACCAACTGAAACAGAGAGGACAAATACCTTTTCTACACATTTTCATTGATTTAAATGGGGATTGAATGCTATGGAGGTTTCTAATACATTTATTTATTATTTATTTATTTAGAAAATGTTTTACCATTTACATAGAAGTTAACAACTCCATTTATATCAGTGGGAATGTGCATTCATTATCTGTGGTGTAGCTGGTTTACTCCAAATCTGCTTACTTTTTCCATATCTATATGTTCCAACATGCTTTAGGTCTCATGCATTTTAACCCTTGCATATGGTAAAGATCTATAATACATTAAACTAGTTAATGTAGATCAAAACTATGGAGAGACCCATAAATCTCTCAGAGAAGTTGGTGAAGAAAGTGTATCGGTACTCGTTCTTGTCTTTGTAAATTAACCCTTTGAGTGCCAGAGTGCATTGCTTCAGTAGAGAGCTTTCGAGGGTTTAAAAGCCCTATATAGTTTTTGTGTCATATTTAATGATGCCAGAAAGCAATTTTAAACCTAAAATATTTAATGTTCATTCAAAAAAAATAGATTTATTATTAAACAAAGTTTGAATTGCTTTCAGTAAAGTCACACTTTTCATAGAAAAATTCACATTGCTAATAAAAATTTGCATTGATTCTAAAAAAAAATGAGCAATGCTATTAAAACAGTGTTTCTATGACAAGTTAGCAATGTTGTTACAAATTCCCACTGTAGAAAATGTGCTTGCTTGCAAGAAATGTTAGCAATGCTAATATAATGTTTCAAGGCATCTAAAGCTATATGCTCATTCACATAAGTATCAATCTATTTTTTTAGCTCTAACAAGTGTAGTTGGTTCTAAATGCCTTAACTCTTTGAGTGCCAGCAAGGTATTCAACTTATTGTCTAGCATGGGGTTAATAAAGTTAGAACATTACATATTTGCCCAGGGTCAGTTTTATTAAATAGACCCCTAAGTACGCTGAATAAAATCTCCCCCAAATACTTGGTTGATGGTAGAACACATGCAGCATATACATATACATGTACAGCATTTACATATATGAACCATTTTCATTGTGTGTTCAGATAAAATTGAACAAAATATAGAGTTTGGGCTTTGGCAGGTTTGTTTCAATATGTTGCTACATAGAGAAAGCGCAATTAATGATCCACACTCATTTATCTAATTTGAGGAAGATTGTAATGGTTTCTGTATGTTTTGTTTGCAGAACAAAGTGTTCTGAAAGCCAACACATTGTGTGAGATCCCTAAGCAAAAGCGATATTGTTTGCACTGAAGGAGGTTGCGTGTCAGTTGCTAAACTGCTGACAGCTTTAAATGGATCGCATGGAACTTCAAAGAGTGAACATGGATGGTGATTGTGACAGCAGCAGTGGAGGGAGCACTGATGGATATTGCAAAGAAATAGATTCTGAAAAAGTGACAATCAGCAGGTGGGATGAAAATAAAGGGTACTGCAATAATGTATCTGTGTGTGTGTGTGTGTGTCTCTCATTATATATATATATATATATATATATATATATATATATATATATATATCTATATATATAAAAGAATAAGCCTCATTGCATAATTTATGGTACCTCACACACAAAACATAATTTATGTCTTCTCAGAAAACAAACACACATTGAACAGAATGCCTCATTACATAATTTATGTCTCATTAGGAGACACAACTCTTATTGGGTGATTCAATGGGGACTTTACTGCTCCCATTGGGTAATTCAATGGGGGCATGTTTATCATATAGGGAGTTGGCCCGCCCCCTCCAGCCCGCCCACCACTATCCAACTGACAAAAAAATATAGCTGCCACTCGCTCCTGAAGTAGGGGATATCAATAACTTCTCCCGGTCCACACACACTCTCACTCAGGATCATGACCCCACAAACACACTGTTTCACCTCCCACAAAAAATTGTAACCCTCCATACACTCTGTATCACCTCCCACAGATAACTGTAACCCTCCACACACTCTGTTTCAGTACGAGGGTGTAATGTTTCCATAAAATACAAACTCAGGGATAAACTTAATACAAGTCTTTTAGTTAACTCTTTTCATCTCTTCAGTCACCTCACTAACTGTCTGTTTTCAACTGTCACTCCTCCACTTCCTGATTCCCGCCCTTTCTCCTTAAAGGGAGAGAGATGCTTTGCTGTATGTTACAGAGGGCAAGCCTCAAACACCACTTTCTATTTGTTCCCTCAGCATATTGCTACGCTGCCTCAACTGAAGAGCCACAGTGTGTTATATTGCTATGTTACCTCAACTTAACCCTTTGAGTGCCAGGGGTACGCAACGCATTGCAAAGCAATGCGTTGCGTACCCCTCTGGCACTCAAAGGGTTAAGTAAGGAGGAGTTACTGCTTCAGTGGGGGAGTGATTTAAATCATGCAGGGAGTTGACCTGCCCCCACTATCCAGCCCACCCACCACTATCCAAGTAACTGAAAAAACAAAATGGCTGCCACT